>JAJLRJ010000007.1:30874773-30963147 GCA_024195265.1 Dendrophyllia cribrosa | reverse complement strand
AATTGAGATGATGATGCAGTCAAGAAACCAGGTGATTGAGCTTCACAAGCTGAAGATCAGCAGTGTAGATGAGAGTTTTCATCTCGAGACGGAAGTTACAAAGGTAAACCGTAGCCAGCTTCTTTCTCTTGGAAATCCCAAGTATAAAGAGAAAATTACAAGATTTCCCCATCTGCAAGGTGTCATCATAGACGATACAGATGAGAAGGCAGAACTACTGATACATCTAATACTTGGAGCCAGCAAATATGCGCGAGTGAAAGTAAACAGCATGCCACAAATCAGTAAACCGGGGGAGCCAATAGCGGAGCTAACTCGTTTTGGATGGACAATGATGTGCTCTGGGGAAGAAGTAGACTTGACCAACATGTTCTTGACACAGACGTCCTCTTGTGATTACAAAAACCTCTGCAAACTTGATGTGTCAGGCCTAGAAGATACGAACGTGGGAGACCAAGGAATCGTTTATGAAGAATTCAAAGAGCAGTTGAAGAGAAGTCCAGAAGGGTGGCACGAAGTTGGTTTACCTTGGAAGGGCAATCATCCTCCTTTACTCAACAACGAAGCAGGAAGTTTGAAGAGATTGAATGCACTCACTAAGAGATTGGAAAAACAACCGGGGTTGCTTGAACGGTATGATTCCGTGATTCAGGATCAGCTAGCCCAAGGTATCGTGGAGCGTGTGGAAAGTAAAGCTAAAGAGAGAGAACTTTACATACTGCACAAACCAGTACCAAGTTACGTATTGTCTATGATGCATCTGCAAGAGCAAGTGAAAAGGCCCCATCCTTGAATGGATGCCTCGAGATCGGACCACCGACTCAAAACCATCCATAGAGCGTCCTGGTGAGAAACTGTTTCCATCCCGTAGCTATCTCAGGTGAACTAAAGCAAGCATTTCTCCAAGTTCGAATCTGGGAACCAGACAGAGATGTGATGCGGTTTTATGGTACAAGGATCTGTACACTAAAGAGATTAAGGCGTTACGTTTCACATGAGTTTTTTTTGGCTTGGCGCCGTCTCCCTTCTTGCTTGGGGGAGTCTTACGGGAACATCTTGAGCTCTATCGGGAACGGTTTCCAGCAGAAGTTGAAGAAATCCTCCGAAGTCTTTACGTCGACGACCTCATTACTGGTGGACCGACCGTTCGCGAGACACAGCACTTGAAAGAATCTGCGCAGACAATCTTCAGTGAAGCCCAGTTCGAATTACATAAATGGCACTCCAACGTACCAGCCTTAGTGACAGATATGTTGCAAGAAGAAAGAAAGTCAGAACAAGAATCGAGCTATGCCAAACAACTGGGAGCGAAGCCAGGCGAGACAAAGCTATTAGGAATGTCGTGGGACAAAGAATTTACGACCCACTTGGTCTCGCTTCTCCTACCATATTGGCGGGCAAAGTGCTGTACAGAGAAGTATGTGACAGCCGTCTTGCATGGGACAAGGCGTTATCTGGCATGGCGTTAGACAAGTGGAATGCTTGGAAGAAGATATTGCCTGACAAGGTTGAGATACCGCGTATTTTAGCTCAGCATCAAGAGAGAATCGTTGGCATTGATCTACATGGATTTGGAGACGCTAGCAATAAAGGGATGGCATCGGCAGTGCTCGTAGTTGTACGTCAAGCACAAGGTACTCAGCAAAGCCTCGTCACAGCTAAATCACGCCTAGCTAAGCAGGGACTACTATTCCCAGACAGAAACTAGTATCCGCTCATATGACAGCAAACCTCATCAGCAACGTGAAAGAAGCCTTGACAGGATTCCCAGTGTAAGGTGTCTACGGTTGGCTGGATAGTAGCGTCGCGCTACACTGGGTTAAAAGGAAATGGTGATTACAAGCAGTTCGTGGCAAACAGAGTCAAGAAAATCCAGCAGCACAGCTTCATCCAATGGAGATATGTCCGTTCACATCAGAACCCCGCTGACCTAGGAAGCAGAGGAGGGCGTGTAGATGAATCTGCGAAGTTGTTGTGGGAAGGTCCTGCATGGCTCGCCGAACCAGAAAGCTGGCCACCAGACATTGTCACCGCCGCTATAAGCGAAACTCAAGCGGAAGCTAAAGTGGTGAGAGAAGCCTTGTTTGTGACCAAGACAGAGGACGATGTGCTGAATGAAACTCTGGAGAAGCATGGCTACTGGAAAGTCATCCGAATCGTAGCGTGGATAGCAAGGTTTCTAAGTAACTGTAAAGCGAAAGGTGCGAAGAAGTCTGGCCCTTTAACTACCTAGGAGACGGAGACCCAATTTGAAAGATGGATTTACAGAGTGCAGTCCAGGTTTGCCGCAACGGACAAGTATCAGAAAGGCGGGCCTCGTCTCAATCTATAGAAGAATGAATGATAGGTTTTCGAATGTCGAGGCCGCGTTCAAGGTGACTATCCGGTGTACCTCCCTGATGATCTTTTCAGCGAAAAATTGGTTACAAGTGCACATAAGAACATTCTCCACGGAGAAGTCAGTCTGACGATGGCTAAAGTTCGAGAAAAGTATTGGGTACCACGACTGAGACGACTAACCAAAAGGGTGATCAAAAGCTGCAACGGATGCAAATGGTTTCAAGCCTATGCACACCCACCAACAGGTAACCTACCAAGGGACAGGACTGAAGGGTCTACACCATTTCAAGTGATCGGAGTCGATTACGCTAGACCATTCAAGTGCCGAACGAGAGGACGCAAAGAAGGAAAGGCGTACATCGTGCTCTTCGCCTGCGGCCTTACCAGAGGTCTATACCTAGAGTTGCTTCCGGACCTTACCACTGGCGAGTTCCTTGGAAGCTTGAAGCGCCTGATAGCACGAAGAGGAAAACCGAAAAAACTCTACTCTACTCAGATAATGGCCAGCGAAGTGGTTGAAGCAGGTAGAGAAAGACGAGAAGTCCCAAGATTGGTTAGCCAGGCAAGGAATAAAATGGCAATTCAACTTAAGCAGAGCGCCCTAGTGGGGAGGCCAATTTAAAAGACTAATTGGCCTTCTGAAGCAGTCCCTATACAAGACCATTGGCAATGGAAATCTACAATGAAAAGAGCTTCAAGAGGTCATTTTGGACGTCGAGATAACTCTCAACAATCGCCCTCTTGGCTATATGGAAGAGGATGTTGAGCTACCCGTTCTAACCCCTAATGCTCTATTGTTTGGGCAGCCAAATATTCTCCCAGAAATGGATCCCAGTGGGATAGAAGATGCTGACCTTATTTTTACTAATCGATAACTGCCCGCGACCACTTAACTTAGGAGACTGCTAAGTTACGCTTAACTTAGGATGGTCATAAGAAATCGTTCGTGAATAGCACTTATGACATACTTTAGCAAGCCCAAAAATTTTCTCCTAGTGACGTTGGTAGATGTTTAGTGATGGCAGATGATGTCTAGTTACGTTGGATTATGTCTAGTGATGGTAGGTGATATCTAGTGATGGTAGAAGATGTCTAGTGATGCTGGATGATGCCTAGTTATGCTGGATGATGTCTTGTGACGTTGGGTGATGTCTGTTTACATTGGATAATGCCTAGTGATGGTAGGTGTTGGAAGGTGATGTCTAGTGATGGTAGATAATGTCTAGCGACGTTAGATGATTCATAGTTACGCTGGATGATGCCTAGTAATGGTAGGGGATGTCTAGTGATGTTAGATGATGTCTAGTGACGTTAGATGATGCCTAGTGATGTTGGATGATGGCTAGTGATGCTGGATGATGTCTACTGTATTACATGATTTCAAGTTACATTAGATGATGTTCAGTGACGTTGGCAGATGTCTAGTTGTATTGGATTATGCCTAGTAATGTTGGATGATGTCTAGTGATGGTAGATGATGCCTAATGATGGTGGATGATGCCTGGTGATGGCAAGCGATGCAAAGTGATGATAGATGATGCCTAGTAACATTGGATGATGCCTAGTGACGTTTGATGATGCCTAGTAATGGTAGATGATGCCTAGTGATGTTGGATGATGGCTAGTGATGTTGGATGATGTCTGGTTACGTTGGATGATGCCTAATGATGCTGGATGACGTCTAGTTACGTTGGATGATGCCTGGTGATGCTGGATGATGCCCAGTGATGTTGGATGATGTCTAGTTGCGATGGATGATGCTTAGTGATGCTGGATGATGAATAGTTACGTTAGATGATGCCTAGTGATGCTGGATGATGCCTAGTAATGTTCGATGATGTCTAGTTGCGTTGGATGATGCCTAGTGATGGTAGATGACGCCTAGTGATGTTGAGATATGTCTAGTGACATTGGATGACGTGGAGTGTTGTTGGATGATGCCTAGTTATGCTGGATGATGGTTAGTGATGCTGGATGATGTCTAGTGATGCTGGGTGATACCTAGTGATGTTGGATGATGCCTAGTTACGTTGGATGTTGCCTAGTGATGCCGGATGATGCTTAGTGATGCTAGATAATGCCTAGTGATGTTAAATGATGTCTAGTTAAGTCGGATGACGTCTAGTGATGCTGGATGATGTCTAGTGATGTTGGATGATGCCTAGTTACGTTGGATGATGTCTTGTGATAATGTATGATGCCTAGTGATGTTGGATGATGCCTAGTTACGTTGGATGTTGCCTAGTGATTCCGGATGATGCTTAGTGATGCTAGATAATGCCTAGTGATGTTAAATGATGTCTAGTTAAGTCGGATGACGTCTAGTGATGCTGGATGATGCCTAGTGATGTTGGATGATGTCTAGTTACGTTAGATGATGCCTGGTGATGTTGGATGATGCCTACTGACGTTGGATGATTCCTGGTTATGGTAAATGATGCCTAGTGACGTTGGATGATGCCTAGTAATGCTGGATTATGCCTAGTGATGTTGGATGATGCCTAGTTACGTTGGATGATGTCTAGTTACGTTGGGTGATGCCTAGTGATGTTGGATGATGTCTGGTTACGTTGGATGATGCCTAGTGATGCTAGATAATGCCTAGTGATGTTGGATAATATCTAGTTACGTTGTATGATGTCTATTTACGTTGGATGATGCCTAGCGATGCTGTTTGATGCCTAGTGATGTTGGATGATGTCTAGTTACGTTATATGATGTCTATTTACGTTGGATGATGCCTAGTGATGCTGTATGATGCCTAGTGATGTTGGATGATGTCTACTTACGTTGGATAATGCCTAGTGATGTTAGATGATGTCTAGTGATGCTGGATGATGGCTAGTGATGTTGGATGATGTCTAGCAACGTTGGATGACGTGTAGTGATGATTGGTGATGGTTTAAGTGAAGATATTGTTGCTCATTTTTACTTTAGTGTACTGGAACACGAACTTATCACCAGTTTGCGAGTGATCGTTCTGCTGCATTCAAAATGGCGGACGGAGGCGAAGGTAAGAATGTTTTTTTAGACTTTTTAGAATCAATTTCCGCCTCAATTTATACTCGAAGGGTTAAATTTGCGGCTAAACTACAGAATATAGGGCCACTTTTTACCTTATTACAAACGGCTCGTTTGCTCTTTAGTTTATATGCACTGCCAAGCCAAACGAGCCAAATAAGCCACCAAATACATTAGACCCTATGCACTGCGGTACGCAGCTCTTACAAGGTCTTCTCTGATTTGCTGAGAAAACAATAGAACAAACAACACAACAATGGACCCTAGCCCTGAAAACAATAGAGCTGCGTGACATAGAGGTCCAATGAAATTAGAGGTTGTAAGGAGCTGCGTGGTATCTGGAATCGATGAGTTAACAAATTAAACACATTACGTCACCCAGTTCTCAATGCGTATTTGTGTCATATGCACTAAGACATATATTTTTAATTTTAAAGCATTTTAGAAACAAAATTTGGTTTATGCTCGAGCCAGAGAACTTGCTCTCAGGCTACACATTTCATCAAAGGCTCCTTTATTAAAGAGCCAAGCCGTGAATATGAAATGCTAACACGCAACGCAATATTTCGGTAAGCTTATGTTTTCACACTGACACGGTTCGATATTTGTTTAAAAAAGTAACCGTAAGGATTTTTGACGAACGCAAAAATAATTGAAATCACTTTCATAATGTCCAGTTCGAGGAAAAAAAAAAGAGTCACGGGCGAACACAAAGAGAAAAAGGAAATCACTTTCATAATGTCCAGTTCGAGGAAAAAAAAGAAGAGTCACGGGCAAATCCGAGGCCATCGAGGAACACACGCTCAATTAAGACTAAATTTTGTTATTTAAAGGTAGATACGCATCAAAACGCGTGTCTCGATTAGAAAATGCTTTTAGATTGACTTTATGTCGCATTGAAGGCTGCAAATGCAAAACATCTTTAAGCTTATTGTTCTTTATATTCATTTACAACAAATTACCTATTGTAATTGCTGGATTCACGCTGTTCTTGTTACGAAACGCATTTGTAACAAAGCATTACGTCACTAATTTTAAAGCTGATGGAAGGAGTGAGTTGTTACGTATATGGTTTGTTTTTACCATATCTGGCATTGTATACGTGTATGTACATTTCATAGTATCTTACATGAAGTATGATTAAACGAGTTGAGTTGAATCAAAATGGTGTCGCGTTGTGCCATCGCAAACATGGTGTCAGAAGTGATTTATTAATCTTACAGCGAGCTGGCAGTGCTCAAGATTATTTAACCGAGTTGGTATTCAGTTAAAGCAGTTACTGAAGCGAAGCAAAGCCACAACTCCGTGTTCAAAGCAACGAAAAGCTTTTTCATTCATCGACCACGTGCGTGGATCTATGTGAAAAGATGCCAGACACAGAACAAGCTACTCCTCCACAGCCTCAAATATACAGTTTTCCTTCAAACTTTCCAGTACCGAGCGCTATGGTATGTCGAGGCGATCTCACCAGCAATTGGGCATTTTTTAGGCAACAATGGCAAGATTACGAGGTGGCAACGTCTTTGGATAAAAAAGACCAAGCAGTTGGATTAGCGACTTTCCGGTCAGTCATGGGAAAAGAGTGCCTACAAATCTACCTCAATCTAAATTTTGGCACCGCAGAAGTTACGATTACTTCAGCATTGGCAGCGTTAGAAGATTATTTCCTACTGAAGAGAAATGTGGTGTATGAGAGGTACGTTTTTAATTCCTGTATTCAATCGCCCGAAGAAACTGTTCATTGCTATGTCAATAGATTAAGAAAGCTTGCATCATCCTGTCTATTTGGAACTCTTACCGAAGAGATGATACGCGATAGATTAGTCATTGGAATACAAGATAAAGGCACAAAAGCTAGATTGCTTAGAGAGAAAGATTTGTCTTTGGATAAAGCTCTTGACATGTGTAATTCAAGTGAAATCACTAATAAGCAGTTGAAGTCTTTACAGAGTGATGTTAAACAAAGCAATGAGGAATTACACTTGCTCCGTGACAAGCAAAAACCCAAGTTTAAGCCTAAGCCTAAGTCTCCAAACAAAAAGAAGAGCCCAAATCCTTCAAATCGAGTTTGGAAATGCAAATTCTGTGGTCAGCTAAAGAAGCATGCAAAGCCAACAGATTGTCCAGCCTATGGTCAGCAATGTCTAAATTGCAAGAGAATGAATCACTTCGCCAAGGTGTGTCTGACGCCCAAAGAAAAGGTTCACACAACAGAAGAAGTAGAAGAATATGATTCAGAGGATATTGTTGAAGATCGAAGAGATCATTGCAATTAGTGGGTGTGGTAAACAGTTGACGTCCAGTGTTACATTTCTAGTAGAAGGAAAGTACAGAGAGCAAATTACTTGTCAGTTGGACACTGGTGCAACCTGCAATGTGATCAGTCACAAAGATTTAGTTCAACTGTTACAGAATGGAGATCCTCCGATATGCAAGTCTAAGTCAAAGCTAAAGCTACTCGATGACACCTTAATGCAGCCAATAGGTGAGACCACTCTCACAGCAGAAAGAAGAGGCAAACGTCTAGACCTGAAATTTCAAGTTGTTAACAGCTCTAACAAGCCCCTTCTGTCAGCCGAGACGTGTGAGCAGTTAAGGTGGAGATAGATCCTGACGAGTCCATTCATGTTGTGAAAAGCAGTAACCTGACCAGAGAGCACATTTTGACCGACTACCGAGATGTCTTTGAAAGGCTAGGCAATATCGGGGACACGTCTATCATTACTGACCCCAATATCCGGCTGGTGCAACACTCTCCACGTCGAGTGCCATTCGCCCTACGAGACAAAGTCAAAGCTAAACTTGATTACCTAGAAAGGAAAGAAATTGTGGAGAAGGTCTCGATGCCGACTGAGTGGATTAGCAGTATGGTTGTGGTAGCCACACCAAACAAGCTTAGAATATGCCTGGATCCTAAAGACCTTAACAAGGCAATCATCCGCCAGAAATACCAAATGCCCACTCTGGAGGAATTGCTACCCAGGTTGAGCAAAGCAAAGGTGTTAAGTACATTGGATGCTAAAGCTGGGGTTTACCAGGTAAAATTAGATGAAAGCAGCAGTCTGAAGACCACATTCTGAACGCCATTTGGGCGATACAAGTACCTGAGATTACCCTTCGGCATCAACTTAGCCCCCGAAGAATTTGAATCCAAATTACAAGAGAAGCTTAGTGGTCTTCCTGGTGTAGAGATCATTAGAGATGACATACTGGTGATGGGCTATGGTGAGAATGAAGAGGAAGCAAATCAACACCATGATGAGAATCTTATTCGTCTGCTAGAAGAAGCTCGTAAAGCCAATCTTCGTTTAAATAGCAGCAAGATGAACCTCACAAAGCCTGAAGTTCGATTCATGGGACATTTGATTACCAAAGATGGGTTACAGCCAGACCCCGACAAGGTCAAAGCAGTCAAAGAAATGCCAAGGCCTACTTCAAAGAAGGAACTGGTGAGCCTCCTAGGTTTCGTTAATTACTTATCCAAGTTCCTGCCAAGGTTATCAGAAGTTGCACAGCCACTGAGAGAAATGACCGCAAAGGAAGCGAAATTTGTTTGGTCTCAGCAGCATGAGGCAGCATTTTAGGAAGTGCGAGAGCTTGTAATTAAACACCCGGTACTCAAATATTATGATCTGCAAGAAGAAGTCACAGTCCAATGTGATGCAAGCGAATATGGGCTAGGAGCAGCTTTGTTGCAAAATGGTAAGCCGGTTGCTTTTGCCTCAAGGACCCTATCTCAGACTGAGAGACAATATGCACAGATAGAGAAAGAATGTCTGGCCATTGTATTCGCCTGCGAAAGATTTGGTCAATATCTTGCTGGTCGTGAGAAGATTCTGGTGGAATCAGACCACAAGCCCTAGTAGACCATTTTTCAAAAGTCTGTCCTGTCTGCGCCATGTCGATTACAGAGAATGCTGTTGAGACTTCAGCGCTATAACCTAGAGTCCAAATGTAAGCCTGGAGCACAGATGTATGTTGCCGACCATTTGTCTAGAGCCGCACTTACAGCCAAGACGGAAACGCAAGACAACTTTCAAGTTTTTGCTCTAGAAGTGGAAACACTTACTCCCTTTGATTCTATCAAAGTAGCTCCAGAAAGGCTAACACAACTGCAAAAGTGTACAGCACAAGACCTCGTCTTGGAAACCCTGAAAACCACTGTCTTAACAGGTTGGCCCGAGAGAAGAGAAGAAGCCCCAGTACCAGTTCGAGACTACTGGAATTACCGAGACGAGATTTCGCTCCACAATGGAATTCTATTCAAGAGCCAGAGAGTGGTTGTTCCCAAAGCCATGAGGTCAGAGATGTTGTCAAGAATACATTCGAGTCATCAAGGTGTTGCTTCTTGCTTACGAAAGGCTAAAGACATTGTTTTCTGGCCTGGAATGAATGCAGAAGTCAAAGCTCTAGTCGAGAGATGCTCAGTCTGTGCAGAGTTTCAAGCTAAGAATGCTTGTCAACCGATGCAATATCATCAAGTCCCACACAGGCCATGGAGCAAAGTAGCCACAGATTTGTTCACTGTTAGCAGGAAGAACTGCATCACAGTTGTTGACTATTACTCAGATTTTGTTGAAGTGAATGAACTTGAGGACACCACCTCACATGGCGTGATACAAGTCCTTAAAGAACAATTCAGTAGACATGGGATCCCGGACACTGTAGTTTCAGACAATGGACCTCAGTTCAGCAGCCAAGAATTTCATGAGTTTTCACTCAGCTGGGAGTTTAAACATGTCACATCTTCGCCACACTACCCTAAGTCTAATGGTAAGGCCGAGTCTTCAGTGAAGAATGTGCAACAGCTGTTCAAGAAAGCTGAACGTGATAACAAAGACCCCTGGCTAGCTCTATTAGATTACAGGAACACTCCCACCGAGGATGTAGGAACCAGCCCAGCGCAGAGGCTTATGTCTCGCAGAACGCGAACTCTCTTGCCCACCGCATCAAGTCTCTTGCATCCACAAGTGAGTCCAAATCCTACAGAAAGGCTCGAGTTGAAAAGGCAAAAGGCCAAGTTTTACCATGATCGTCATGTGAAACAGCTACCTGAATTGGAAATTGGACAGGAAGTAAGAGTTGTACCCCTCCAAAAGAATCAAGCATGGAAGCAAGGTACCTGTGTCGATAAGCTTTCCAACAGGTCATACTTAGTCCAAATAGGCAGGTGGCTGAACACAGTTTCACAGTACCTATGCGTCATCCATTGTCATTTTAAAACCACTACCGTCTGGGCGTCCAAAATTGGTGAGGCATACGATTAAGCAACAAGCTATATATTTTCGTATTTTTGTTGAGCTTTTAGGGTGTTGCCATGGCAACACGGTGGATTGTAAATGAGCCTGCAATATTTGGTTTCGTTTGTTTTTAGAAAATCTAGTCATTAGATTTTGTCCATCATTTGACTCCAGTAAACTCGTAAAAATATTTGCACTAGTCTCATGTAATTTTGACAGAGGGATCTTCGTAATATGTGGTTTAATGTGTAGGTTTTGTAAAAATCTCCTCTGTTAGATTTCAAATTTTTGATGGCAGGTGAGTTCGGCATATTATTATTATTGTGTCAAATTTCGTGAAATTCTAATGAGTGGTTTCGTAGAAATCAGCACGTTTCCGAGGAAAGTCGCTAAAACATCCAGTCACAATTTTTTGTCAACTGCACATGCGTTGCATTTGACTGGGTTCTCGATCCAAAGACAAAACGACCAAAAAGGCAGTGTATTTCTTCAATGGTTCGTTATATTATCTATTGATTCAACAAACATTTTTACGAACAACAAATTGTTTGATTTTAAGACGAAAAACAACACTTTCGCGATCCAGGCTGGGCGAAATAAAATGATCGCTGAATAGGCGCCACGTTTGTTTTTCTCAAAACTCTGCGCGCGCTAACTCGCGTAAGCAGCTGAAATTTGAAGAGCGCGCGCAAACTGTATTCAGCCACCTTAAACCTGCAGCAGAACCCTCAGCAAAAGACAAGCAAAGCACCATTGCTGACTCACCTGATCCTGAATTGGTAAACCATAAGGAGGTTTCAAGCAAACCTGTGTTGCCTGCTGAGACTACTACTCCTGCAAAGATTTCCACAAGTGCGACCCCTGCCAAAGAGACAGTGCCAGGAACTCAAAAGACAAGGACCCGGAGTGTTCATCTGCCGACAAGATTTAAGAGCAGATCCGTGCAAGAATCAAACAAAATCGCAAATCTTCGGCAAAGCTGAAAAAAATCAAATTAGCTCCTCTTTTGCATATAGATAGTCTATAGTAAGTACATGAATGCCATGTAGTTTTTTCCTTGAAATATCTATTTGTTTCCGAGAAAAACGAAGAAAGTCGTTATCATCTCAGGGCACAATTTGACAATCTCAAACACATGCAAACAGGGTTGAAATAAGTCATGAAACACTCGACTCGCGTATCAAAACTATTGCGCTAGAAAAAGTTGTCATAGTTCCAATTTGTTGTATAACTTGTCATAGTCTAAACACCATGATTTCATAAAAATTGGATTAATCTAAGTATTCAAGGGAAGCAAAAAGCTTATGGCTCTCCCGTGCTCCGTAAAACGGTAGGCGAAAAACAACAATGATTTTGAACATGTGCCTTTGTTCAGAATTTCGTAATATTACGAATGACAATACTAGAATTGACGATCTTTCAAAATATGTAAAGCTTGGTCTGTGGAAATGAATTTGAGATTTTTAAGAATTTGTTGAAAATCGTGAACGAAAGACATAAAATCACGCCATCTTGTGTATGCGTGACCAACAACAAAAACACTTAGAACGTTTTTCCTCGAGAAATCTTGGCAATTAAACTCTGACGCCAAAAAACAAAGGAAATATACAAACCTTCACTTGGATATGACATTCTTGAATGTCCAAAATGTTTCGTTTTGCCGTCTGTTCAATTTCATTCGTGAAGTTGATCACGAACAGTGAAGATCAGTGAAGCCCGTAGCCACGATCAAAACCGCTTTACTTTTCGCTGAATTCTTCGTAGCTCACTTTGCACTTTCATACTCTTTATGCTGTTGACACAATTTTTTCTGGTGGAAACTGTAAAAGGGCTCACAATAAAGCGAACTAGTTCAAGCATGTGTTCCCAGTTTTCCATCCTTGCATAACCGTGAACCAATTTGAGACCATATGCAAATTACGGCTGAAATTTGCATATCAGGATGAGCAAGCGTTCGTGACAGTCACGGTTGGTACACAGGGTGGATATCAAGGTATTCTCAGTGGCCAAAATTCCATATTTTTTTGAAGTTTGATGAGTGTTGTTCGGAAGTCTTCAATTAATACAGTTCAAAACAGGAAAGAGATCTCGTGGGTTTTAAAATACAGTATTGACAGAAAACCAATATTTATTACATGGGTGGGGTTGGGTTGGGGTGGATCTTGTCGGCCTGGATTTCACATGTTAAGCTACACAAATAATCTTTCAAACGAGAACGCAGGTACAAAGATTGAGAAATTTTGATCCATTTACTTGTCATTGTTTTTATTTTTAGAGTTTTATAAAGTCTTCTACTTCCGCTTCTGGTATCTGATTGGACTGCTATGGTAAAACAACAACAAAGACAGGCCAGCCCTAGTTTCATTTCTAGAGTGTGACAATTGACAATGCTTTAGTTGTGAGAGGAACATTCCTCCTTCATTGTCCCGCTTTTAATAAGAAATATTTCGGTTAATCTTCTCTTTAGCCGATACATACATGACTCGCGCTTTCCGCTCATTCCTTGCTCTGGTATAAGAAATCAATTCCTGCGAAAAATTGCAGACGAAAAAAAAGACAATAAAATGAAGTTAAAAACACATTGAAAACTAGCGGAAAAGAATCAATGCAAGGCACGTTTCATGCACGGAATTAAGAAATATAATTGATCAACTAATCAATTAATTAATGCCAATATAATGAAAACTGAAATAAACTGATGTGATATTTTTTTGGTGTATATTGTAAGAGAGCTATTAGGCATTTAACTCTAAAACACCCTTATGGACTACTGGTCCTAGAAAGAAAATTAGGAAACCATGGAACAAAGAATCTTCCGCGTTCTGAATTCTTAGGGGTTTTTACAACAACAACAAACAACAACAGTTTTATTTGAAACCTTCTAATTACAACAGTACCTCCCATCTATCATACATACATAATTTCATTCCACTTTAAGCGAATGCTACGTCGCTTGTACAATATATGATAGTCCAATACACCCTCTGGTGTCGTATTCAGGGCCCATGCACCCCATTGGGAGAGATGGGGCAGAAAACGTTTGGGAAAGTTCTGCTTTCTCTAGTTCAGGTACTGCAGTCGCACAGTGTTCAGAGCCTTGAAGCATACCGCACTGTACATAGCGCGAGCATTAAGCCTTTCTAAAAAAAATACATGAAACATATGGCAAAAAGACCCAATGAATACCTTATCCACCCATGTACCAACCGTGACTGTCACGAACGCTTGCTCAGCCTGATATGCAAATTTGAGACGTAATTTGCATATAGTCTCAAAACGGTTCACGGTTACCCAAGGATGGAAAACTGGGAACACATGCTTGAACTAGTTCGCTTTATTGTCAGCCCTTTTACAGTTTCCGCCAGAAATCTGGTAAAAAAATTGTATCAACAGTATAAAGAGTACGAAAGTGCAAAGTGAGCTACGAAGAATTCAGCGAAATGTTTGTAAAAGCGTTTTTGATCGTGGCTACGGGCTTCACTGTTCATGATAAACTTCACGAATGAAATTGAACAGACGTCAAAACGAAACACTATGGACATTCAAGAATGTCATATCCAAGTTAAGGTTTGTATATTTTCATTGTTTTTTTGGTTTTTTGGCGTCAGAGTTGCCAAGATTTCTCAAGGAAAAACGTTTTTGTTTTTGTTGTTGGTCACGCACACACAAGATGGCGTGATTTTACGTCTTTCGTTTACGATTTTCGACAAATTCTTAAAAATCCCAAATTCATTTCTCCAAACTAAACTTTGCATATTTTGAAAGATCGTCAACTCTAGTATTGTCATTCATAATATTACGAAATTCTGAACAAAGGCACATGCTCAAAATCATCGCTGTTTTTCGCCTACCGTTTTACGGAGAACGTGAGAGCCATAAGCTTTTGACTTCATTTGAATACTTAGATTAAACTAATTTTTATGAAATCATGGTATTTGGACTGTGACAAGTTGTACAACAAATCGGAGCTATGACAGCTTTTTCTAGCGCAGTAGTTTTGATACGCGAGTCGAGTGAATCATGACTTATTTTAAGCCTGTTTGGTGTCGCCAATTCGAACCCCGGGCTGAAAACTAATGTTTTCATTTTCCCAGAAACAAATAAGTTTTTCAAGAAAAAAACTACACAGCAATTGTATACTTACTAAAGGCTACCTGTATGCAAAAGAAGAGCGAATTTTAGTTTTTTAACTTTGCCGTGTAATGTTTGATTTTAGCACGGATTTGCTCTTAAAGACTTTGAGATGAGACATTAAATTTATACATGGACATTGAACACTTTAATATTGTTTTCAAGAAGTTAAAGCAAGTTTTCTTTTAAAGAAAGGGAGATGTTACGTATATGGTTTGTTTTTACCATATCTGGCATTGTACACGTGTATGTACATTTCATAGTATCTTACATGAAGTATGATTAAACGAGTTGAGTTGAATCAAAATGGTGTCACATTGTGCCATCGAAAACATGAGTGAGTGAGCGAGTGTTCATTTCCACATCTGTCTTCGTTACCGATAACCCCTTCATTACGCATGCGCATATTCACGGGTTAAAAACAACATTTACTGTGCTGTAGCATTTACCTAAGTCTTGAAAATCTGTTTGAAGTCCACAGATCGGTTTTAATTTTCTATACTGAGGGGCTTAAAGAGGCTCCACCCGGCCAAAGTCATTCTACATTTTCTGTAAACAGTAGTGCTCCAGTGACTCCAGTGGCTCCAGTCGGTCCGTGGGGAAGGCGCCGTGAGGGGACGGCAATTATTCCAGGAGGGGTTCGTTGGGGTCTTTGGGGGCTTATTTGGGGTGGTACCGTGGCGGGTATCGTCCTAACTACTATTTGTTTGATCAGTGATTGTTTTAAGTGGGTAATTCCACCCCTCGAAGCCTTTCTGGAAGACTTTGCGGGTTGGGTATTACCAATTGAAGAAAACTATACCCTTTAAATATATACAACTATGGGTCGCGGAAAAAAACTCTTTTTAGACACCGTGTAAAAAAAGGTCGCCTTTGCACAAGTAGGGGTTACGTTCCAAGACTACAACGAACCGTAGAATGTTCTGAATCTGAAGTTCTTGTAAACCCTTACCAAGAAATATCATTAACACAGAACACAGAGCAATTCTTGGAAATGGCAAGACAGCTTGCCTTTCTTGATCTTCTAAAACAACTTTATCCACCAGACCAACAGACATAGCGTTCGTTTGTGTTTCATATTGTTGGGGTATCACCAATTGAAGAATTGTATACCCTTTGTATATCAATTATGACGACTGTTCAAGCATTCATAAACTTTGTTAAATCGAGGAAGACGGGGTTGAAACAAAAGAGCGCCGACTGGGTGCGAGCCTGACAAAATACTATCGGCGCATCAGAGATCTCTGCCTTGACAGGATCTTCGCCGTTTGAATCACGAAAAAGCTTGCTCTTAAAGAAAATACAACCCACAGATACATTCAATAATGCTGCATGTAATTGGGGTAATCTATTCGAGCCACTAATACGCAAGTATTTTGATCTAAAACACTCTGTTTCAGTTTTGGGTATAGTATTTCTCTTAATCTTGCAAGTGATCATCCGCTTTATCGAAAGGTTACCTGTAGTCCAGACGGGTATTTTATTAGTAGAGATAACACTATAGTTTTGTTAGAATTTAAATGGCCGTTCAAGAGGAAAATAGCTATAAACAATATCCCTCATTATTATAGAGATCAAGTACAAACGGGCCTTGCTTTTAGTGGGGAAAGAGTAAACAAAGGTCTATTTGTGGACGCTTACTTTAGAATGTGTTCTTTAAAACATCTAGAACCTAGTTTAGGCCATAATCAGTTTTTAAACGGAGGGAATATATACAAGACAAAAAACAAAACAACTCTTGCGTGGGGAGTTTGTTATTTATTTAGCAAAGAAAAAATATCAAAACATCAAAACAACCTCATTGATCGATCTTGGTGTCCTTGAAACATCGAAAGCCTTGTTTGAGAAGGTAATGAATTCTATTGCAGAGAAAAACATCTGATGTTGTTATGGTAAAGTGAGAATGGGGTTTTCAAAACAAGATGAAGGTGAGGAGAGAGAGCGATTGATTTCTATGCGACAAGCATTTAAATTATCTGAAAGGCCAAAACCAGTAGCAGTCTTTGCGTGGAAACTGCTTGATTTGACTGAAATTTGGGCAACAAAAGAACCAAATTTCTTAGAGAACATTCAAGGATTAGTAAAGCGTTTTTATCAAAATTTATCTAGTATACGAAAAAAAATAACAGAAATCGCTTTCGAGGAGGAAATCGAGGGTTGCCCTAACGAAATTCCAGCTAAACAAGAGGAAACAGTACCAAACACCGGCGATGATACTGAATTTATGAAAGTCTTTTTAGAGAATAAATTAGATTATTTACTTACGGCACAGTATTAATGCCCGCGGCATTAGTAGCTGAACGCCAAAGAATTTCGTTCTTTAGATTTGTAGCAGGTTTCTGAAGTTTTGTGTAAGATAAAATCTCGCGTTGTGGTCCTTCTGGTAAAATTAGATCTAAGATTTTGTAAATAAAAAAGGGATAATAAATTCTTTTTGGAAAGTAATCCCTTATGCGAAAGTAAATAAACTTTATTTGACCTATTTGCTCATAGGTCAAGTGCGGGTTTTTTTACCGGAAATGACGCGTAACAACAGAGTAGAGAATTTGAATAAATTACTACGGCCAATATTACGAAGTAAATCTCTTAAAATAACTATTGTTAGCGATTCTGGAAGAATATTATTTTTTGCCATTTCCCTCCGTAATTCTGATAAAACCCTTTCGCTGTCGCCTATTTTTCTCAATGAGACATTACCGAGTATATTGTCGAGACAATAATTAAAAGCATATTTTGAAGTAGAACAACTTTTTATTTTCAAGTTATTATTTTTGTAGAGTTGTTCACGAGTAAAGGCCGCTCCGTCTATTATTTCAACGCGACCGCATTTTCTACAAATAAGTTTTGCTAGATCACAATCGAGTGAAAATGAACCGCCACATTCTAGACACGATTTTAGCCTTTTGTTTGTTCTATTTGAAATGATAACAAACCGGCTTTCGCGGTATTGTTGGATAAACTCCTGTTTTGCTGTAGAACTAAGAGCTTCGAAGATGACATAGAGTTTTTCTGGTAGTTGTGAGCAGCGAAGTTCGGTTGGATAGTTTCTGCTACAAGCAATTGCAAAAAGAGTTGAGACATTGTGTACTGTAGTGCATATTTCGAGGCTAACATGGTTTTTAACAAGTCCCCACCCCCTCCCTCCTTATCAATGTTGTACCAGATCAAAAATGCCATTCAAACTAACAGTCATCAACATTGAAAGGGGGAGGGGGTCAGTAGCACATGGCATTGACTTCATTTGTGTTACGCGGTCGCTTTTATACGGAATGAACATTTTTTTTGGAAAGTGTCTCAACCTTTTTGCAACTGCTTGTAGTTAGTGAACGTAGCAAGGCTTGTTTATGTTGTTTATCTAAGACATTTAGTTGTGTCTCATAATTTTCTTTTCATCCATTCATCTAACGATATACAGTTGTGTGATAAAACGCTCATAAACTTCAGTATCTCGCAATCCCGTCATGTTTATATTTTTAATGTAAATGTTCAATTGGGCAAGCATCACTTACGCGTGCGTGTGGTTTATAATTGTTTGCGCATGCGTGTCCTTCAGGAGTTACCACATGTGAAAGCACGGTAGTTTGATCTATATATAAGAGTTGTTCGCACCATATATTATATTAAGTCTGTAATTCGGTAGAGCTCAGGGGGGTATGGTTGGCCACCATATAAACCCTGTTTACGGCTCATGTCAGACCAGGAGTAGTGGGGTTGTTGCGTCAGTTGACGACCTCCGGGTGAGCCCGCTCAGGCCCAACTGATAACAGCGGGGTGCTCAACCAGAGATCTCCTCGGAGAACTCGCCCTCGCTCCCAGAGGTAAAATGGGAAAAGACAACCGCCTTGTCAGCGGTTAAAGTCCTCACTTCGGTGAGGCAAAAGTCCTAGCCGAGGCTAGGCAGAAACAGCCACGAGCACCCCCCCGACAAGGGTTTTGTCCCTTTTTGTGACGTGTCACGCAATCTCACGCGTGACATGTAACGCCTTGGTGTCACGCAATAAAGCGAGAAACCTGAGTTTAGTCTTTCAAATCTGACTTGGATTGTGCGGCTAAAGAACTCATCTTTTTTTGCAACTTAGAACGCTCTTCGGCGCATATTTCCTTCCTTATTTTTTCAAGATCTGGTGATCTATTTTGTCTGCCTCCTTGTGTAGCCTTTGTTTCACCAGAGCGAATCAAGGTTCTGAGTTCATGGTATTTCTCTATTTCGCAAAGTATGATTTAAAACTCACCATCTGAAATGGCCTTGTCTGCGAGAGCCTTAGAAACCAACTCGCTGACAGAGTTTCGTTTAGCAAGGGCGAGCGTGTAGATCTTTTCATGTTTCGTGATCTTTCTTTCGAGCCTTTTACTGAATGTAGTAAGGCCAGCGGATGAAAATCCTGAAATAGCAACGATGCTAGCCAGTGGCGGGTTCGCGACAATTCCAAAACCAAGGCTGTTGCCATGGTGGCAGATGATAAGCCCGCAGAAATAAAACCAAGACCAACAGCCGAACCGTGAACAATGGAGTGGGTTCGTTGGTATTTTTTTGCGACCTGTCTATAGTGGCCAGCTTCTGATTCAAGCTCTTTCTGTAAGTCAGAGATTTTTTGAGACGGAAGTCATCGCCATTTGTTAAGACTGGGTAGAGCGGTTCAGTCTCGCTGTTTTCCGAAGCCGATGGAGGCAGTACATTGACAAAACTCATGGTGGGGTATATATATAAGATTTAAATTAATTTCTAATTCAAACTCTGATGGTTTATTGTTGAAATCAAAGAGGGCTCCATTTTCATCCTTCACTGATATAGTTAAGCTATTAACATAATCGGTAGACGAGGTGTCACGCAAGACGATTTGCTGTGTTGTTTCGTAGAAAACTTTCTCAAAGGGTTTCCCGCGAACATCAAATTGAGCCAAAACTGTAGAAGGCTTCCCATTGAGTAGGTTTTGTTCTTTATCAACCAGATCTCAGTAAATGAAGTATGTGCTTGGTGACGTTAATCCTTTGACGAATGTCGTGAACATCAATCTAGGATTTATACCAAGCAATTCTGACAAATCATGGTCTAGCTTCACATCATTCACATACTTTTAGTAAATGACCATCGACCCTACTGGCGTATTTGTCAGTTTTTAATTTAAGGTGGCTTGAAATAGTATTTTGGTTTCCCTGTATAGTATATTTGGAGGTAAAACAATAAGAGTTATACTTTGCGGATCGTCATCACATTTTACCCCGAAATCAAGATAACATTACAGTATTAATTTGCCATACATGTATCGAGGTTGGCGTTGCCATGGCAACACCATTGGGCTTTTAAGTAGGGCCTCAAAACAGACATATCTTCAATTATCTTTAAAATTCCACGGTGAATTCTGTTTAAATTTTGCATACGGCCTTCGACCCCTGTGTTCTACCTGAGTACCAACTTTAAAAAAAATCTGTCAGAAATTTTAAAGAAAAAACGCGTTTTTTAGTATTCGTTGGTAATTTTTTTCTCTGTTGACAGAATTTTTCCAAAATCACGTAAAACGCACTTTGGATAGAACGAAGTCAACATGCAAAAAATGAGAAAAAATTACCGAGCGGAAGCGGAAGTGTGGACTTCCAAAGTTTCAAATTTCTGAAAATTTTGACACGACAAGATCGGCAATTACGCATGCGTGACAATTGTCACGCCACTCCGCCACGCGGATTTTGTGGTCGATTTGCGGATGTTATTCTTGTTTATTCATTTGTAGACATATCTCTTTCGCGCTGTGCAGCTTTTTGTGAGATAGAAACTGTTATCTTTTAGATGAATAGTGTCTAGTAATGGCTGGTACATCACTTGCCTTCGAAATGATTAACAATTCTGGCTAAAATCGCTGGATGCTTTGTTCCTCGTGGTGTGGATGGAATCGCTGCTGTCGGCACTCTGCTCAAAATTGCGACCAAAGCTTCTCTAAAGATGCTGTAAGTCCTGGTAGGACAGGCCACGTTCTGCAATTTTTTGTAGGAGGCTTTGCTTTACCAGCCCATTATTACTCTGAGAAACGATGTTATCCCTGAAATTGCACACGCTGGAAGCGTTCGTCTAAAAATACCATGTCTTCGAAAGCGAAGGAGGCGGGTTTTACATTGCCGTTGTTTACAACGACGGGGATTGAAATAATACGCGATGGAGAGCAAAGACATCTTCCAAAGCATCATGTGCTAAAAAGCTCTTCATTAAAAACAGATTTTAAAACCGATGGAAGATTGCTTCTACAGGGCTTTCCTCCTGGATTGAGCGATTCGGGTGTTTTGACAAGGTAAAGACTGTCGGCGAATAGAATTTTTCATGGATGAAAGTGTTTCTTTGAACTCATGCCTAAGACAGCGTAGCAATGTGGGAGTGTGAAAAACAAAAGAATTGTGGCCGATCAAAACATTGTGGCAATTTGCACTTACTAGCATTACTGGAAAGAAAAGTGGTGAAATTGCTCATATGAACAGTCTGCACTGGAACGTTTTCTTTGAGCAAAGTTTTCTGGCCATTTATCGATTCCACTGACAGTTTGTTAAATTGAGAAGCGTATTAGCTGATATTGCATTTTGGTAGCATGCACATAGTAATTGTAAGTGTTTACCTGTTTAGTTATAGCTGCTATTTTATCTAAAGAAGTTGTCTCCGTGTCAAAAACTACAAATTGATTATCACTGTAGCCGTGTTGCGTCTTTTCTTGAATGCCAGATCGAAAATTTCCTAATTTTCTCCTTTGAGTATTTCTGATTTGCTGCTTTATTAAAAGCCATACAACGTCAGCTTGCTTTTTGCTTTTTTTCCCTCTGGTGGTTCGTAGCTGGATAACCCTTTTTAGTGCATTTTCTTATCTAATTGATGACGAGAATCGACCGCAAATGTCATGCAGTGGGTGGGAACTTCGTCGCGCACACGCTCTGTTGCTGTTTGTTCTTATTAGAAGATGAACTGTCTTTCCCAACACATTTTGCATTACTCTTAGTGTTTAGGTTAAGAAAATACACTGCCCCTAAAAACAGCCCAAAATAAACTCTCTCGTATTCAGAGGAAAATTGCGTCGATGCGGGGCTGAGTTGTCGATCGCGAAACCATTCTTCACTGCATTCTTGTCAGGGAACTTTAACGCCCTGTTTTCTTTTTCTCGGTAAAACACATTAACACCAAAGAAAGAAGAATGTAAACCTAGCTTGCATACACGCGAAAAACAGTCTACCAGGCCGGCGCAAAACTAAAATTGCAACAGGAGTGCTGCGGCCATGTTTGTTTATCTTTTTTCTTGCATGACTCAAATTTTTAAAAGTCCCGCGAGTAGATTAGAACCCAATCTGTGCGCGCCAAAAAAAAACTATATCGAGCCACCTTAAACTCTTCGTCTGTGAATACGTTATCTAATTCTTTTGCCAAATACTCAAGAGTGTAATGCCCTGGGAGAAGCCTCCTGACAGTTGTGTTTTTATCAGGCCCAGTAAACAATGTTATCTCTCCTCGTTGTTTCAAAGTATTCCACGAATTGTAAAGCGAGCAAGAGTTAAGCCGGATGTAACTCGGTTTTGGAATCGGGTGATCGAAGTAGATTGTGTGAGGGTTCGAAGGCGAGACGATTGTTAACACAACCATTGTACTGGTTTATATAATACATTTTTAAAAATGTATTTACATAAACATGTTTGGCAGACGTCCCGGTGGATTCTTGCCTAGTTCAAACGTTGGTCTACCCATTGATGGTCACAACTACGAACCCCCACCCCCGTTTTTTACTCCTCCAAATGCCTACCAGCCTACATATATAAAGAAAAAGCAGCGTGCACCACCCGCAGTAAATCCTGAATTGGCTTGGTTGAGATCGCCAGAAGCAGCAAAGCTCTCTGCAAAAGGCGTTTCCCGCACGCTGATATGTCAAAGTTTGAAGTAGAAGTCGACTTTGATGATAAGCGCAGAGCCACAGGAACAGTGCTTTACAAAGAGAGCGCAGATTCATGGGCGCTCGTTTCAGAAATGGAGCCCAAAGATTGGACTCAGCCCATGAAAGACGCTCTTGGATTGGAATATACCGGCGGCTTTCCCTATCAGTTGACGTTGAACCGTAATAACGCACAACAACCAATTCCAGCTGTTGATTTTTCTGAGAATATAAGCAAAGACATGATGATTGGCGCTGTTTTGAATGACGAAAAGCAGAAGATTTACGTCACGCCAACTGATTATTTCACAACGAAATACAGAAATATTTTTAGAGACACACAGATCAAGTTCACAACCGCGAAATATGCAAGAAAGTGGCTTGGCGGACCTAACCTGAGCTTTTGGCCACAACAACTGAACTTCGCGCTGTGGTGTGCAACAACCGGCTGCGGAATCTCGCGTGATCTTCTATTTGATAAGAACTCCAGTCTTTCACTCACCCCACAGCTCCGGTCATTTTACAGGTTTCACGTTTATTTCACAACAAGACGAATACTCTTCAAGATGGGTGGAAAACAGAGCATTAGCGCTTTGCCAGACGACCCCACATTCTCCCAGAAAGACAGCAAATACAACTTCAACTCGTACAAGAAGCTTTGCATAGAGTTCGGTGTTGAACCCAGTGCTGACTTCCGTTTCACATATGGTAATAACCACGGTCTTGGCAATGTGTACGTCAAAGGTAATTATACCAACTACGGCTACCCCAACGAACCCGATAAGGCTATGTTCGAGGAAGAGCGTATGGCTGACACAAGCGCCCCTAATGTTGTCACAGATAGAATATCTTTCATTCGCAACGACGTTGGCGCGCTGAGTCAGTTCGAGCATTTTGTACCAGATTACGCACAAGGGCTAACACAACCAGGACTTGCGCGTATGAACCAGTGTATCGAAGCCTTTGCGTACTGCATTCTGGGTGCACAAGCCAATACTCGCAGCAGCATTATTGGGAGTGGAGGCCGAGCGTTCGAAACGCAGAGAGTATTCCTCACACTCCTAGGGGATGCCATAAGACTCTACGACATTTCTAAGAGCGTACAGCACTATCAGAAGGCCATCGAAGATACGAAAGTGCGCCTAAACTTTGTAGCCGCCACTGGGAGCTGGCTGATGCCATCACGCATGGTTATCAACACAGAGAGCGTGGTGGGATATAACAACAATCTTGAGGAGGCAAAACAAGGGATGAAGTTGGGTGTGAACAATGATATTAATCTGGGCACAAAAAAGTAGGCATCACGCCCATGGCCGGTGGACCAACAAAAATCAATCCACCAAACAGCCACCCATCAAACCCTGTTCACAAACAGGCAACACAGGCACAGGGTCTGGGTGAAAAGCCCGCAAAGCCAGTTCCCACATCAGCACAGCCGGCCCCATCCCCAGAGACTCCTGCACCTCCCAAAGCCCCATCCCCAGAGACCCCAAAAGACGCTAAAATCGAGCCTCATCACGTAAACAAGGCAATCGTTGCTGTGGGCGCGCTTGCTTCGGCGTGCTTTGTTGCCTGGATGCGTTAGCGGTTGAGGTTTATTGTCTTCTCTATCAAGAAGGCTGCCACGGCAAGGATTAGCAGCCAAGCGTTTTCACCAAGAAAGCTTTAAGAACTGGCCGGCCGTGCGAAACACAAAGCTCACGATCGAGCCTAGCAGGCCCGGCAGAATGGAGCCAATCTTCTTCCCCAGTTCTTTCAGACCATTACCAACGGTCTTACCAACGGACTTTATGCTGCTCGTGAGATAGCCAACAATAGCACCGATTGTTATACCCACAGCGGCCGCAACCCCTGCAACGGTCCACCCGTATTTCTTGATTGCCTCTTTCACCCGCTCGCGAAGGGGGAGTTTTTCCACAAGGCGCTCTCTCTCGTTTTCAACCTCGCCTCTCTTTGTGGTGTTTTCTTGGACCTTTTCACGGGCTCGTTCACGGGTAGCAGGCTCCTCATTTTCATCATTCGCAACTTCCTGGTCTTATTGGATGTTCCTGTCAAACTCTGCAATCCCTTTATCCTTTTGCTGGATTAGTTCAGTTCTCTTTGGACCGAGAGTATCTAAAACTGCCTTTGGAAGCTTTGGATTGATTGTCCTTCCATCAGATTTGAAAAGCGGTGTCGGACCACCTCTTGGGCCAATAGCAACAATTTGATTACGATATTTTCCCTTTGAAATTTCAAGAGTAAGGAGATTACCATCTTTGCCATATTCAGGGTAGTCTTGTTGTAATATTTCATTTGCCGTCTGTATCCGTAAAGTTTCTGTGGTCAAAACTCGTCCAGAAAGGGCCCCCTCAATGAAAGAGGTTTTTTCCGTGCGCGAACCGCGCTCTGGGGGCATTGTAGTAGTCCTTGTAGACATTGGATATTGTACCGAAGTTCCGAGTTCGGGTTCTGGGTTATCCCTCTGCCACTGATTGTGTTCAGTATTAAAAGCATCATCGTCATCGTCATCATCATTGCGATCATCTGTGTGGTCCATTAGAGGATCTCTCTCTTCACCACTAGTTTCAGGGATGGGCTCCATCATCACACAAGCCTTTATGTTATATATTTATTTTTATAAAATATATATATATTGTGGCTATGGCTGTACAACCAAACCTTCTGCCCACACACAACGAGAAGACTAATGGTGGTATGAAAGCAGAGCGCACCGTAAAGCGCGTCATATTTGACCGCTCTGTGGCCAAGCCCGGCGAGACCCTGTACGTTTCGGTGCCCAAGCTGAATGAACATGAGGTTATCGTGTCGGGCTAGCTTGCTTTGCTTTTTAACATCGAGTTTGGCGGTGGTCACGCAAACAACTATCTCGTACAGAATGTTTCTCGGGCGCTGGTTGACAGACTCGTTGTGAAATTTGCCGCCACCACTGTCCAGGACACCGCTGGCTATGACATTTATAAAATATTTGAGGACCTGTTTCTTTTTATGGATGAGCGCGACAACATGCTTCCGGAGGACATCCAGACTGTTGATTTGTGCAAGATCCGCTCTAGTGCCGGTGATAAGAAGACCTCTGGTGTGGATGTAGAAAATAAGCTTGAAAGCGTTTACAAAAACAAATACCGCATCAATCTGGACCACCAGATTTTGACTGACCACGGTGTTTTGTACCCACAGGCCCTCTACAACGATCTTATCTTCGAGCTAACGCTGGCCCCTGCATCTCAGGTTGTAAACGGCTCGGATACAAGTAAGCTTGTGTATAAGTTGACAAATATACAGCTTGAATACGAGACAATCCGTGGCAAACAACTGGCTGACGAGGCAACGAGCGTTTACTGTAGCGAAAAGGAGTTCGCCTACGACCATATAATGCGAGAAGAGGTGGTGCCATTTGCGAAAGGCTCAGACGCGAGGCTGAATCTTCGGGTGAACCCTCAGCGCGGATCACTCAAGGGCATTCTTCTGCTATTTATCGAACGCTACACGGCAGGCACCAGGGACTCTGAAAAATACTTCAACCCCGACATCACCAAAGTGAATGTCACCATAAACGGCTCTCCAAACAGGGTTTACAACAACGGCATCGATGGTAGTGACATGTGGAATGCCATCAGCCGACTCTTCGGAAATAAAAGTCAGAGAACTCGAGGGAGTGCTGGCAGACCCAACATGAATCTGACCAAATATCTCACGGGCAACAAGTTCGGCCTCCTTATCGATCTTAGATCAATGGCTGATACAACTCTGCACGGTAATGGCCAACGCCTTGTCAACACAAAAGACGGCGTGCACCTTGAGATTGAAAGAACACCCTCCGGCTCGGGAAACGTGCACTGCCACATCTACACCATCAATGACTCACAGATGAACATCATGGAATGGCAGCTGCAGGCGGTTCAGTATTAAAAAACACATGTATAAGTGTAATTCTATGGACCCACGAAAGCTGCCCTTTAATGCCCTAATTGTTGGGCCAACAAACTCTGGCAAAACACAGTATCTTTTGAATCAGCTCCGGGGCCCCTTCAGGGGTAAGTTTGACTATATCGTGCTCATATGCCCAACCTTTGTCCATAACAAGACCTACGATGGTTTCGTGGATAAAGAGGCACGCATCATCGTGATAGACTGCCAGCAGCATGAGATTGAATGGTGGTTAAAACTAGCAAGTTTCTTTTTTGAGAAGACGAACACGCTCATCATTCTCGATGACTGCGCCGCTTCGAAAGACGTGAAAGGCCGCACGAGCCAGTTGGTTAATCTCGGCTTCAGCGCGCGCCATACTGGCATAAGCGTGTGGGTGTCGACTCAACAGATAACCAGCATTGCGAAACCGTTTAGGGAAAACGTGGCCGCAATCGTACTTTTTTACACCCCATAAAGCAAAACAACGAAGGCCATCTTCGAAGACTATGCCGGCGAGCTTACACACGAAGAGTACAAAGTGCTTATTGCACGGGTTAAGGAGCGCAAGTTTTCCCACCTAGTTTTCTCTCTGCGACATCCATATGGGATAGAAGTGAAGATATAAAAAATAAAACTGTAATATATCTCTGAGTTATGAACGCCCCAACCAGTCTCCACAAGCTAACAGCTTTTTGCCAGATTTTGAACAAATTACAGACCAAGACAGAAGCAAGGCAATGCAAAATTATCAAAGCCGCTGGTGAGGATGATCTGCGTCTCATGCTTCTTAACCCATACCCTTTAAAACTCACTGAGATGCCAGACACCATGGCCTCGCTTTTGCGGGAGGTTGAAAGACTTTTGCCTGACATCAAGAGAATAATTGAAAATTAACAAGAGGCTAAACATAGCCTATACTCATGCGCATGAGACTCTAAGACGCGTTGATTGAAGCTACCAATTTTTCTGTAGTCGCTTTGAATATTTAATTTATTGATTCTGATCAAACCCACACTAGTGTAATACTTCCCAAACGTTAACCGTGAATTATTTCTATTACATTGGGTTATTCCAGGAAGAATCCACCCCCCCCCCCCCCCACCGACGGATGGCAAGATTGTTTGACCCCTTCCCCCCCCCCCCGGTCTGGATTTCCAAGCCCAGAGACCCCTTCTCCTGCCCGGATTTCCAATAAATTTGTGGAAGCCCTAAATTTATAGGTAATTAAAAAAATACATGTAATCGGATTCAGGAGAGTCTACTTTTATAATGTCAAAACTGTGGTGATGAGTGCTATAAATTGGTGAAACATTTTAATAAAAATAAATATTGCGTGACACATCATGAACCCCCCCCCCCCCCCCCCCCCCCGTTTGATTTCGAGTCCAAATCGAAATGAATTTTTTCTATAAAGCTAGTTGTTTAAATAACTGCTTTGATTTTGCCATGTATTAGTTTTTTCCAGGTTTGACAGTTTTTTTCAAAGTGTTGTCGCAAATACACTTCTTTCATATATGCAAATTTCGTGTGGAATGTAATTCGATCGCGCGCTGCTTGTACCAAAATATTTGTTCTAAAGGTCAAAACTTTTTAATGAAACTCATATTTCCTTGAATGAAAATGTCTTTCCCATGAATAAAAGAGTTAAACGCTTATCAGAATTCAGTGATTTTCTGCTTCCGGAAGGCTTGGCGATTTATTTATCCTCATTGCAGCGCGCAGCGCTGGCGTCTGCGAATTATATTATAAACATCACAAAATAATATTTAAATTCAGCAACCTGCTTTATTATATCTAGTGTTTTCTAAAATTTCCGACTTTTCTTGTGTATATAGAATGCCATTCTTATCCGTAAAGATGATTCGCATAATGTTTTCGCGAATCAAAAAATCTTGAAAGCAAACTTTATTTCAGAAAGCGCTATTTAATTCAATTATATTTACTAGTGTGCCTTTTATACCATGATTATTGGCTTCATGAAGAAAACATTCGAACAAGTTTGCGTCTAATGTTTCCCAAACCGTGACTGCTTTCTGTTACATTTGAAAAGACTACTTTTAAAAGCAATAAAATCAGTAAACGACCGGGTTATTTTTCAATTTTAGCAATTCTCAAAAACTGTATTACGCGACAGTCCGTTGACTCTGTGTTTAGAGTGCACAAAAGCTCACAAAAGCAACTTTTTCTCGGTCTAGAATAACAACTATGATACAAAGAAAAAGTCAATCACAAATTGATATCAACATAAATTCTCACCGAAAAATGAAATTTATTTTATGGTAAAGTCCCTCGCCTGCTTGAAAATTCTTTAAAACTCCGCTTCTTCGGATTTGATCGCCCCGATCAAATCGAACTTGAAGCAAGATTTCGTCGCTCGTCGCTTACAGCTCTCCTTTTTCTCCACTACAGCGGCTTCTGAGTATTCTTTAAAGCTTTCTTTTTCCATTTTGAGTATTTTGAATGTGTGTTATTATTCCGACCAGACAAAACAAACCAAGCACATGCCGAGCATGTAGAATTTTTATGTGACCTGCGACCCGGTTAGTAATAATATATGCGTGCATAAATTTGCATGCGCCAATGTAACAAAAAGACGAAGAAACGCGACTCATTTTATACCTCATGCGCTTACTGCGCATGAGTAAAAAGACTATATATATACACACAATGGCAGCAAACCCAGGAGAGGATGCCGCAATAAAGGAAGTCATGCAGATGCTGGAGGCAGCTCCTCTAGATTCTATGCATTCGGAGTCGGTCCTCTTTGTTTCAGACAACCCCATTCCAGCTCAACGCGAGAAGCTGGCAGTTCTGGTCTTGACTGGCAAATCAAAAGAAGCTATCGGCGTCCAGCTCTCACACGAGCAGGTGAAACGCCTTACAGACAAGGAGGTTGTAAAGCTATACAAAAGATATGAAGCCTACGTCGGTAACAAGACGACCGAGTCTCTGATTGACAGCGTTCTAATGCTTGTCAGCAAGAGCGTTGGCATGGTTGTTTCGATTGAAAACATTAATGATTTACAGAAAGAACTAAAAAATTACTACATGATTAACCATGAATTGTCATCCTTTGCTGGAAGCCTTGCACTGCGATGCGGGCGATGGTTAGCGTTGGCCAATGCTGCTCTGATCACTACAAAACACATTAAGTTCGAAAAGGAGCCTGAAGAGCTCATGCCTCCCACACACCCAAGCAGAGACAGTGAAGGCTACCCACTAGATGGGATTGATGAAGTCGACAACTAAGAAAGAACCAGATAGCAGAGGATGCTGTAACTACTCCTCCAGTCACACAGACAGCACCGAAACGAAAATACGGAATTCGCGAGATAGAATAAAAAATTCTATATATACAATGGCAAACCTTACCCAACTTTTCGTAAACGGGGCTGCAATCGAAGGTGTTCTTCTGGTTTTGGTTAATGTCAACATAACCGCCTTAAAAACAATTTGGCATTTAGCAGCACAACCAATCAACGAAAATACAGTCCATGAGTAATTAATCGAAATTTAAAATCTTATATATACACAACTATGTCTGACAACAAGCTTGTGAAATCAGTTCTCGATGCCGCAACAATCACTGGCCTTGTCGCCGGTATTGGATGGGTTGGCAAAAAAGTCGTCAAAGAGACATTCACAGTTGACCCCAGCTCGAATGTGATGAACTACGTAAAGTTCACAGCTGTTATGTCTGAGAGTATTGCATTGAAGAAATACCTTGAGGACCAGAAAACCCTTCCCACCTCGATGTAAAAATACAAAACATAAAACCATTATATATACACAAAAATGGCCTCAATCGCCATAATGCTTGGTGGAGCAATTCTCAATGCAGCCACTTTCATTGGAGGCAATTATCTAGCAAAATCTTTGTCTGGGGATAGCAGCCAAGCCGCACTGGAAGAGAAAAAAAGGCACGACAAAGGTCTAGAAGCCTACCAAGTGGCTTATGCCAAATATAAGAAAGACCGCACAAAGCTCCTCGACTGGATTGCGACCAATGATCGGATCAAAGATCAAGCAAAACAAAACTTCTCAGACACCGACCAAGCTCTGGTGCTCTACAATAACACCCACCGGGACCAACAAATAACACTTCCCAAAGAGCCCGAGTTCTCTGACTTCTATCAACCCAGTGAACAGCAGAAGCAAGGCGAGCTCTTGTTTATTGGCACGGGCGCACTTGCCCTTGGGTATGCAGCTTTTCGCTTTCTTTAAAACCCAAATATACACGATGGATGCTAAACTCTCAAAGATTTACTACAGTTCGAAAGGCTATTGGAGAGGCATTGCCGCTGTGAAAAAGCTAGCTGCAGCAGCTAAGATATCTGATGAGGTAGCGAAAAAGTGGCTCGTCGAACAAGCCCTTTGGCAGATTTACCTCCCAGCACCACGCTACATCCCTCGACCAAAGTTTGTTGTCTTCTCACCCAATGCGGTACATCAAGCAGACCTCGTTTTTTGCCCCACGACAAACTTCCTCGTGGGAGAAAGGTTTACAAATATACTTTGACGGTTGTCGATGTGGCTAGCCGCTACAAAGAAGCAGAACCCTTGACCTCGAAAGAGTCTCTTGAGGTTTCAAAAGCCTTTCAGAAGATTTACGGACGCGGGCCTTTGAAATGGCCAGAATTTTTGTAGGTCGACCCTGGGCGCGAATTTATGGGTGCTGTGACTAAGGCTATGGGAGATAGCAAAACAGTTATTCGTCGTGGGCGCGTTGATATCCACAGAGACCAAGCAATAGTTGAAAAATTCAACCGAACCCTGGCTGAACGCCTGTTTCGACACCAGTATGCGCTTGAAATGCGCCTTCCCTCCGGCAAGAGATCGACTGAATGGGTTAAAAGGCTGCCAGACGTTGTATCAGCTTTAAATAATGAAGTGACTAGAGTAACTGGCAAGAAGTCTGCGCAAGCAATCAAAGAGAAAGCTGTTTCTGCCAAGCCCTCTACCCCCTATTCGAGACCAGTGGGAGTCAACGAAAAAAGCTCCCTCCCCGAGTGAGTGTGAGATATTCGTATCAGCCTGGCGAGCTGGAAGGGGGTAGTAGGCGGGCGACCGATCCAATCTGGTCTTTGAAGTTCTACAACATTGAAAGGGTTGTTACCAAACCAAATGAGCCGGTCGGCCCAAGCGGGGCTTCGTCCGTGAGGAGTTGATGGTTGTGCCGACAGACACTCAGTTGCCACCGATATCTTTGTGACCATATGCCAGCGTGTGGACTCCATCATCTGCAATCCAGCGCTTTGAGTCAGATGGTGAGAGTGTTGTCTTGTTTAGATGCACGCCATAGATCTGGTGGTCTTCACTTCTAAGAGTGTCCATCCCATGTTTGAAGGCTTCCTTTTTAAAGAGAGCGTCTTTGTAGTTCTGGTGTAGTCACCACCTTAGTCGTGCCCTTTGCTTTTTTGATGTTTTCTGAAGTGTCTAACAGAATTGAGTACATCTTCGAGCGCAAGCACACAACCTCAGAGATTGGCACGCCAGCACACTCGTCCTTCATTTTCCCGATGACCTTCTTGTTCTCTTGGCTATGAAGGAAGTGGTCCTTTGGGAAGTCGCTCGTGTCATAGTAGTTGATGTCATTCTTCATGTCTTTGTAGATGTTGTGGGTCAAAATTTGCCTTGGGTCAAAATTTGCCTTGGGTCAAAATTTGCCTTGGGTCAAAATTTTTTGAACCAGTTTAAAATTTTTTCAACTGGGTCAAAATGTTTTGAACCAGTTTAAAATTTTCAAACCTGGTAAGAAATTATATAGTAAAAACCCACATATAAGAACCAGCTTTTTCCAAGTTAGCCTCAAAAGGTTTTTTATACAAGTGGTGATTACTTAGAAATTAGGCTATTTAGGTTCTTAAACAGGTTCTTATTTTCATAAGAAAAAATGTTTTTGTTGCTGGGAGAATGTTGGTACTGTCTATTGTTGTTATAAAATATGCATATAATCATGTCTAAATGACTGCAATCTAAACAAATACAAACCCTACTTGTTTTATTGATTTATGAGTTCCAAGTTTTATATTAATTCTATAAAATAAGAACCTGTTTCAAATTTTAGGCTTAAACAGGTTCTTATGTAAAGGGAGTCTAAATGGAAATCTTAGCCTAACAGGTTCTTAAAAATTAGGTTCTTATGTGTGAGTTTTTACTGTAGCTCATTCTCGTTTATTTGTACCTCTGCCTGTAAACTACTGGGTGTAAAATAAACTTGTGACATTAAGGTGTCACACATTTCAGTAAGCACTTAGTTTTGTGATTAGGGCTAAGCACTGATTTTAAATGGTTTGCTTTTATATAAGGTAAGGGCCACTGCTCACCAGTGCTAAAAGTGTACCCTTTGGGTTTAACCCCAGAGCTTCTCTTTAAAGGGCTATTTTGACAGGTTGAGGTTTGTATAAATGTGTAATCACTAAACTGAGTCACTACTTTGGCATAGTTTTACTCACCAAGACTGACAATCTTCCCTAGCAACATTTTGGGATGAAGCGATGTTACTTTAAAACACTTTTCTATTTGAATGGCTACCATATCTCCAACTTTGAAGATGTTTTTAGCCTGCTCTTTTTTGGTAATTTGCTGGACTATCATTTCATTGGAGGTAGACTGGTTGGAGACAATCTTGCGTCTTTTTGCCTGCCACTGATCATTGAATTGAGTCTCTGACTTTTCTTCCTGGTCTGCTTGGAGGCGTGGTTCTTCTGCATCAGGGTGCTGCTTGACTTCTCTGTGAGCTGAAGCTAAACACTGCTTCATATGGACTAGTTTGTATGGCTCTGTGATGTGTTATGTTCACGGTGTAGCTTGCTTCTGTTGTGAAATGGCACCACTTTGTAAGGTCTTTGTTTGCTTTGCTCATGATGATAGCTCTCATATCCTCTTTCCATATTCTGTTGGAGCATTCAACAAGTCCTTGTGTGGTGGGTGTTCTTGGGCTTCCATGCTTTAATTCTATGTCATTCTCTTTGGCAAAGTTTTAAACCATTTCATTCTTAAATTATCTTCCATTATCACACATTATTTGCTTTGGGTACCCATATGTGTTGCAATACACCTTCGGGGTAGCCAGGGTATGCATGCAGAGGATAAGCAGTGACAAACTTTGTGTGGTGATCGTTTGCAGACATGACCCATGTGTAAGGATTTGTACATTTGCATGCACAGTTTCTGAAATCCATCAAGTCTATTTCAATGAGGCTTAGGAAGTCTTCACTTTGTGGTGAGCTTTTAATATGCTTAACTCTGTTTGTTATTGATTTCTGCTCTGAATGAAGCTTGCATAGGCCAACAAACACATTGATAACTCTGACTTATTTCAGAGTAATTTCTGTCAGTTAGCCATTTTTCTGTTTTTTTTTTGTCTTCCTCTGTGGGCAACTTGTTGGTGAGCTTCAGTTATTTTAGGTAAAACTGTTGCAAGAACCTAAAATGCCTTGCACATAAGACAAGCAGAAAGGACTTGGGATCTATGAATAAATTAAGCTTTTGACAGAGGGGGTCTGGGATGAATAAGTAATGATAATTACAGAAAATATTGGTTGACTGTGCAGCAAGTCCTGTGTGGTCAAGTGGATATGGGGATAGACTCCAGAGCTGGAAGGTTACGGTTCAAACCTCGGTGAGTACTCTACATTATTTAATAAAAAGAAAATATGTAGTGTAAGTATTAAGGGAGGGCAGGGCAGGTCAGGAGGGTAGGGGAGAGGGTAAGTGAGGTGAGGGGAGGGGAGTACACAGAAACGATATGGGAGGGGAGGGCTATTTTGTGGGGGTGTATTATTCTTTTTAGACCCCCCCAAAAAAACCAAGCCCCTATTTTTTAAACCACACCCCATAAATAAAAGCCCTTTTTAGACAGTTGATAAACAAACCAGTTCAAAACATTTTTACCCAGTTCAAAAAAATTTGACCCAGTTCAAAAACATTTTGACCCAGTTCAAAAAAAATTTGAACCAAAGACAAATTTTGACCCACAACATAGACATCCTCTGCCTTGATCTCTAGAAGCAGGGAATCTGTGTCGGTATAGAGAAGCTGACATTCCGGGCCGTATCTCAGTTTCATGTGTAAGTAATAGAAGTAGTACATCAAAGTCTTGGAGAGATCCAGCACACACGTGCCTGTGTAGACCGGTCTATTCAGTCTTATCTTGTCTTTATGCATCTGGATGCCAGCAAGACTCTCTCCGAAGATTGATGCTCTTGCGTAGAGTGGGTTGGCGATTAGCTTCCTCAGCTTGTCTGTCTCGTTCGCTCGAACAAGCCTTACATCGATACGAGGTCTGAGGTTTTCCATCGTCTTGCCGAAGACTGAGTTGTTTATGAGCTTGAAGAAGTTCTTTTCAAAGTCTGATGTGGCTTGCTTTCTGAGCTCTGTGTTCAGTCTGATATAGGGCTCCATCCAATCCTTCTGGTCGAAACCCAGCACCTTATGCACTTTCTTCAACTTCATCCCGAGCTTGAGATATTGCTGAAGATTTCGGTGTGAAGGACATAGTTGTGCTTGTCTTTCAAAGTGAGGAGTAGCTTTTTAGTCCTGTCCTTCCCTAGATTCAACTCTCTCGCAAGGGATCTTTGGTATGGCGACATCCACTCGCTTGGAACTTGTGACTTCTCTGGGGCAAGAGGGTAAGAGTTGTGCTTGTCGTGGAGCTGTTGTGGGTACTCCAAGTCCACCTCGAGAATAAAGCCTCGTTTTCTGTTTGGTGTCCACTTCATGATCTGCTCTTCAGTTGGCAATTTTTTGGTCCACCTGAAGTTGCCAACGGGAAGCGGCTGACTCATGGCCCAACCGTGGAGATTATTTGCATCGAGATAAATGATGTAGACTGTCTCTTTCTCCGGGTTGTAGTCGCTGAGGTATGGATTGTTCGCCTTGCTGTAGCGCTTCATTTCTGTGGAAATGCCGCCTCTCATTCCCTTTTCAACAAAGAGATGCATGGTGCTATCGGTTAGAAGTTCCAGTTCGATGTTTGTGTGTTTCAATAACGCATCCCAACTCAAGCCTGGACTGGTGTAGTAGTGTGCCGGGTCTAAACCGTAGTTTTTGAGGCATGTTTTCCTAAAGTTCTCATACACATCTGCAAGGAGCAAGACATCTGTTAGCAGATAAAGATCGTGATACTCTCCGAGATTCTTGCATCCGAAGGCATCCCACACTCGTTGTGCTTGTTCGTAGTCTTCATCTTTGATGTGCTCCTTTTTAAGCTTGCTGTAGAAGGCCTCTTTGAGTAGTAAAGACTCTTCTTCGAATCGCTCGAAAGAGTCCATGTACTCGTAAGGGTATTCGCCTTTTTTGAGGAGAAGGCTTCTTATTGTTGGATCCGCTTCGTGTTGCCTTATGATCTCGAAATCTTCTGGCTTGTTTGAAGCAACAAGGCTGTCCAGGCTTTGTTGCATGAACTGGCAACTGTCTCTGAATCTCAGCTTTCCCATGGAGAAAGAGATGTACTTCTCTATGTTCGTGGGGATGCATTTCAAATCAGAATCGACTTCTGCGATTTGCTGCATCAGATGGTGAGCGTCGTAACCTTTAAGGTTATGAAAGACAACTGGGATGATGGTTTTCTTGGGGTTGATTCTGAAAATACTTTTGTTGCAAGTATTGTGGGCAGCACCGTGATCCCAATGCGGCCTTGCATAATCATGCTTTTTGCATTTGAATTGAACGAAATGTTACTCTCCGAAAAATGAATAGTTTCTTTGTTTTAGAAAACCTCACAAAGTGAAAAATAAGCATGTTATTGACCTGTCCCTCGGGGATATGTGATATATTCCCCTCGTGGTGTTCCCTCGGGCTACGCCACGAGGGGAATATATCACATATCCCCTCGCTCTAGGTCAATGACCCTTGGTCTACCCAGGGCTCATAAAAATCTAAAATTTAAACTTGTGTGAAATCAAGTCTTAAGTTTTACTTGCTAGACAAGTTTTTATAAATAATATTATTGTTACTTAAGCTTAATTCACAGGTGAGTTGTCCATATCCTTACCCATTGGGCTAGTGAGTGGGGAAAGTTACATGCCCAATGTAAAAAAAAAAATGAAATTGTGTCCCTTTTTTCACTTAGGCATTGTGGGGTGGGCTATGGCAGGAGAGGGCAGTAGCAACAACTGGAGAAGAAGTAGAGAATATCAACAGCCAGTTTTTAAGATTGGGTAGTTGTACAAAGCACATGCTTCTGGAAGGTATTAAATTATCTTTCAATGTTTGCATTTGTTCCCTTTAAGTGATATTTTGGTGATGAGGAGGGCCATTATGAAAACTACTGGGTGACCAGTAATTAATGTACTCCACCCTCGTTAAATAAAGTTATATTGTTATTATTATTATTATTATTATTATTATTATTATTATTATAAACCACGTAAGAGTAACTAATTGAGTTTAACTGTGTTTTTCTTTGGGACAAACCAACTGAAGTTTGTTTTAACAGGGACCCATTTAAAATTTACCCTTTTGAACTGAAGAATCTGGGAAGCTTGTATACACGTAGTCGTATCTCATGTATACAGACAATAAGTTGTTCATGAAAAAAATGCATTGGTACATCTATTTTGGGCATTGTTGCTATTGTTGTTGTGAAAGCCATTTTTAGTAGCTATTGTTGGTGTTTTATTTTTAGAGGAAGAAGTTTCATACAATAAAAAACACCAACTGTTGCCAACAGGGGTGGCTTTTCTGTATCACTTGCTGGCTTTAGATATGTGTACTCCCAAGCAGGGGAGCTGCACAGGATTGTTAAGAGTATATTATGGAAAAAAAAAGATCAGAAAACTAATTTTACCAAAGCCTTGTTCCAACTTTGTGGCTAGTGAAGCTGTGTTGATGGAAAAGGCCATACTGTATCTAGACCCTCAGATGATAATGATCAATATGAAATTTGTAACCTGCTTGAATGGACGGCTACATACATGTATATTACAATTTCTTTTGTTTCCTTTTAAATAAATGACTTAATTTATGCATATGCAGTATTAAGCTATAAAAAAGACTAATTGGAGAATCATGTTGTTGATGTTGTTGTTGTTTCTGTTGTTAATCTGTTGTTTCAATGATGCTGTAACCTAGCTTATGCCCTTTTTATCTGTTGGTCAGTGGCTCAGTTTCCTCCAGACCAAATGTAATTGCAGTCCAACCTATTTAATACTGACACCAAATGGGCAGTATATGGCGTATTATAGAATTAAGAGTTATCATCGATTTTAGATCTTTTGGACTAGTGAAACTGTCCAACGTAAAGAGCTGTTCTTGTTATACAGGTGTCCATAAGATTAGGTATGACTATGTTGTTTTTTCTCTTTAGATGGATCCAAACAAAGTTGCGTACAAAAATATCGTCAATCATCATCAAGCTTGAAGAAACGGTTGGAAAGTATAAGACTCGCCGCCGCCGCCGCCTATGATTGCGTCGAAATGAAAGAAGTTGAAAAAGGGGAATTTTCCCTGGAAAGGTAAAATTTGAACTGGAGATGGTAAACACACTATTTTCTGAAAAATAATAGCAGGTTTATATCAAGGCGAACTTTACAGTAAAGTTCAGTAAAGAGATGATGTGACCAAGTAATATTAGGCTAGTAAATTGTCGAAATGACCAGTGAGTTAAATGGCTCTGAAAAAAAATTGAGGAAAGTGTTTCTGGAAGGCATGGCCCTGCATTCTAATAATCTTCTCTATACAATTTCTAAAAAGTTTTCAAATATCCACACTATCATAAAAACACAAACCTTATCAGCAGTGACCTCAAACGTGGCCAGTTTCCTAATTTTGCTATTATCTTTTCAAAGCATAAATTAATGGCGCTGAAGATGCTGAGGTGACAGGCGACGAGAGCAGTGAAATGGTTGGCGGGAGCGATTCTGGAGATATTGTCCTTGACGCCCTTGCCAATATAGGTGCAGCCGCGATGTTTACAGCGCCTGCAGAGGAATAGAATTTTCCGGTTGGTGAAAAGCGCTACAATGGCCAAAACGGCAGTAACGCATGCAGTTTGATTAGCTTTTTGATCGGTTACGCTTTAAGAGTGAGGAAGATGTAGCCCCACATTGCTTCTTACCTTTGTCAAGTACCGTCATTGATCTTGTTTCCGGCAACCGGTGTACGACTTATGTCTTGATAGTTTACCCTCAGGGTATCTATCCATTCAGAAAGCTGCCAGTGTGTTAGAAATCTAGTTTGATATTGGCATGTGAAACAATTTGCCAATACGCGTGAAAAATCAAAATGAGCAGTACACGATTGGTGTTCAGTTACTGAACGGATGCACTATTTTGAACGAGAAAACCTCTTTGTTTTACATCACCAAGGGTTTCATAATGTATGTCGACACCCATTCTCAGACCCTAGCGGCCTGGGGTTAGACACAGCTGAAGTAAAGGACCTTGATGTATTTTGCAGGGCAGTTTGGGAACTTTAGGGGAATGATGAGAAAACCTATGGAAACTTTGTTATTGGTGACTTTTAAATTTAAGAGCTGGGTTTCATAAAAGCTACAACCCCACACAATGCTGTTGGAACAGTCCTAAGTGACATAGTTTATACCGTGATAATTACTGCTTTTCCTCTCGGGGATCGCGAAAATAAAAAGCACGTGAATCGACAGACATTCAAGACATTATTGAGTAAAGAGACAAAAATGTTGGAGGAGGTTGTTGAGCATTTGAAACGAATAGAGAGATAATGCAAACCTTTTGCATGTGTCGCAATTCTCTATTTTCCAATTCCCCATAATACACTTTGTTTGCTCCCCAAATTTTGCATAAACTATTGTTTTTAAATACTCTTGGGAGGACTGCATATTCCCAAGAGCATTTTAAAACAATAGTTTATGCAAAATTTGGAGGGCAAGCAAAGTGTATTATGGGGAATTGGAAAATAGAGAAGTGTCCTTTACTGGCGTAAGGGTTCGAAAGGTTCACAAGAACTTGAAAAGTGCTCCTTTAGGTGTTTAACGAAGCATGGGGCTTATTATCCTTTATCCAAGAAACAAGTTAACAAGGTGAAGTAGTCTTCTCGTTTGCGTACTCAGGTACCTCGACAACAGCTCATATAGTTATGGCTTTCTGAGCAAACAGTTGTTTGCCTTTCGTAGTGAATAAAGTGAAGTTGCAAGTGTAATACTTATAATAAACACGCTGTCAAAATTTGTCTTTCTTTCTTTCTTGACTCGGGAGATCAAATGCTACTGTAATTAGTATTATGGTTAAAGCGACTGTTTCACGTTATGTGCATGCCTGCCCATATATTTTCATTTCTCGGTAAAAGACGACAGGCTTAATTTCGAGGACGATTGAAACGGATTATAGATACGAATGCCAAACGGAATTTATTCTTTCGATTCAAAGCAGAAATAGCCAACGTACTTTAAGCCTTCGCAGGTTTTATCATGTTTTATGTCTAATTAAACCGTTTTGACCAACACGTAGTTGTTAAAAATTTCACTGGTTCAGTCCTGAAACCTATACACCCCCACCTTGTGTTAAGATGTTGACCCCAATTTTCATTTATTTAATACTAGAGTCAGTAAAACGAGCTGAGCTGAATATTAAACTTACCCAATAAATTAGAAAATTAAACGAGACTTACCTGTAAGTTGAAGTTTGATTGAGATTCTACCGAGTTACATAATGCTGAGGTATTACATGAGATAGCAAGCGCATGCGCCAATCGGTATTAGAAGGCTGAATGTGTGTGTTGATAAAGTGAGCCCAAAGTGAACCCCTAAGGGGTGGGTGGGTATATGGGCATGTAATACCTCAGCATTATGTAACTCGGTAGAATCTCAATCAAACTTCAACTTACAGGTAAGTCTCGTTTAATTTTCTAATTCTACCTCGTTACCATGCTGAGGCATTCCATGAGATTTCGAAGCAAACACACACATGAAGAAACCCACATATCAGAAAAACTGTTTAATCTCAAATCCCACAAATTATGTGGCAGATAACACAGAGTGCGCATAAAGAGAGCCTCGTACTATGGGCTTATTGTAATATCGTGCAAAACAACACTCTGAAGACCACTCTGCTGTATCCAGGATTACGTCAAGATTAACAGACGCTCTGGATGCTGCTGAAACTGAGGCAGCTCAGGTGCTGTGAGAGGAGAACTTGGATACATCGATTCCAGCCAGGCCCATAGTCTGCCGCACCCATCGGCTAAGGGTGTCTCTGCTAATGCCTTTGTATGGCCTAATGTAGCTGATAAGCAGCTGTGATTGGTTACTTCTGAAGCTAGAAGTCCTCTTAAGGTACTCTCTAAGAGTAGTGACAACACAAATGAAAGCATCTTCATAAGAAAAAAGATTAACTACGGGATTAGGAGTCCCGGGCTTACTCTGTTTAACATGGTCTGCAATGACAAAGGTATAACTATCTTTCCCAGAAGTCATGCAACTAAGGTTTAAGATATGAACAGTTTGGCCCCTTTGACTAGTGACTAACAATAAAAGCATCACAAGTTTGAACGAAAGTTCCTTGAGAGTCAAAGTCTCAACAGGGTATAAGTTCTTAAGGTAATTTAACACAAGTTGAACATCCCATACTTCGGTATACTTAGGCTTTGGAACCCTGGATTGAAACACTCCTTTCAATAACCTGGAGATTAGAGCATTCTGGCCCACGGAAGAGCCATCATCTAAAATAACATAAGTAGACAGGGCACTACGAGCAGTATTAATTTTTTTTTTTTACTTAACAGTTATTTTTATTTTTCACAACAACAGAATACAGGAATACAAAACAAAAGAAACTACCTACAAGATTTACAGTACAATGCTAAAAGTATAACTTAATTACAATGAGGAAAACTGCTTACAATACAGTACTCACACAAGAAAAAAAAAAGGAAAATTACAGATAAGGAATATCGCGTAAGCAATGAAAGAAGAGTTCAAAACATTATTATTATTGTTATTAATCTTGTGATATCTAAAAGGCAATAAAAGGAGAAGTCATTTGAATAATCACAGTGACTGAAGTATTTTGTGCCACTTCTGATTGAATATTTTCTGCGTTCCTGTTGTAACTGAGATATGTAACTGTACGAAAATCCCTGCTCATACAGGTCTGTCAGGAAGTCAATCGCATCTATCACAAGTGGGTAACAGTGATCAGTTTCTCTTGCAGTACAAAACTTAGTCCATTTCTTGATGTAGACGGCATATTGTTTTGGGGTTCCTCCTCGCCATGAGGCCATGAGCAGTTTGGTAGCTGATTGTGAAACTCCTTTCGCCTTGAAGTGCTCCCTGATAACAGACATGCCATCAATTGCATCTTGCTGGACAGAGGGTGTTGGGTGCCCTTGTGGGAAAGAGTGAGTAGGTCATTGTGTTGTGGGAGTAGAACAGGAATTGACACCAACAGTTTTAACATTTGTGGCCACCACACTTGCGTTGGCCACACTGGGATTACAAATATACTCAATGCTTGGTCGCGATCTAGTTTCTGTAGGCATCTAGAAATCAAACAATAAGGTGGAAATATGTAAGAGTAGATTCCATTCCAAGCAAACGAAAAAGCATCAACATGAGATGCCCCTGGGTCTGGTTTCCAAGAAACAAATTTGGGCAGCTGCTTATTAAGCCGTGAGGCAAATAAATCAATCTCTGGAACTCCCCATAGCTTTGTAATTTTGTTGAAGACATCTGGTCTAAGATGCCATTCAGTTCGGTCATAAAATTGTCTTGACTGCTGGTCAGCCTCTATTGAGAGAACCAGCCAAGTGACTAGCAGTGAGCCAAATATTGTTTTGCATACACCATTTCCCTATGTCATGAGTAAGCTTGTTACATGTCGGGGATTTAGTACCGCCCATAGCATTAAGATAAACTGCTATGGAATTGTCACTTTGAACCTTGACATGCTTCCCTTTAAGTATGGGCAAAAACGACTTCAAGCCAAAATCTACTGCCAGTATTTCTAGTTCATTTATGTGTCTCTGCTGCTCTGGCTGTGACCACAAATCCTGTGTTGCCTCACCGTTGCATACAGTCCCCAGCCTGTCTTTGAGGCATCCGTGGTTAATACTATGTCAGGGTTGTTGACACCAATTGGTTTGTATGCATGGGGCAAAGTGGCCACCCACCAACTCAACTCATTTCTAGACTCTTCAGATAAAGTCATGGTGCCCTCATAGTTGCCTCTACTATGTTGCAAAGCTCTGTTTTTATCTATCTCTATGGTTCTGTAAAACAGAGGGCCATATTGAACAGCTGGAAGGCTAGAAACAAGACACCCAATGGTTTGGGCAACATCTCGTATAGACACACTACTTTTATTCAATAGGTTCTGGCAGGCTGAAACTACTTTGTCAACCCTTTCTTCAGTGAGATACACTCTCATCAATACAGAGTCCAAGATAAAACCAAGAAAAGCCAGATTTTGATATGGGTGCAACACAGATTTTTTCCCTGTTAAGCACAAAACCAAGGTTTTCAAACAGACATTTGGTGGCTAAGATATTTTGTTGGCATTCCGATACTGATTTACCATGTAGATACGAGTAATCAATATAGCCAACATTTAGATGGCCTTGGCTTCTTAAAGTGCCATAGATTAGTTTTAACAGCTTTGTAAAATATCTGGGTGCTGAGGCCAACCCATTCGGTAAGCAAGTATACTGATACAGCTTGCCTCTCCAAACAAACCGTAAATATTTTCTATGCTCAGAAGCCACTGGTACTGTATAGTAAGCATCCTTTAGGTCAATGGATGCCATGAAACAATTTTTCTCCATAAGTTGTAGTGTACATGTAAGGCTCTCCATTTTAAAGTGCCTATATTCAATAGACTCATTTCATTTTTCAGGTTCAGAATCATTCTGTATGAACCATTTTTCTTTTTCCTAAGAAATATATTTGAAATCACTTGGCCTTCACTAAAAACAGTTTCTTCAAGCACCCCTTTTGACAAGAGGTTCTCGATCTCAACATCAATGATCTCCGCCTCTGTGGGGTTTACCCTGGTTGGTGGTCTAGAATGTTGGCACGGGTTTTCAATAAATTCAAGATGACAGTGTTGCACCATGTCAAGTATATATCTATCCCTGGTTATATTTTCCCAGGCTGATAAAAAATGTTTAGGTCTGCCAGCAACCCTGAAGGTATGGTTTGTATTCACCTCAGAGTGCATCAGGCTTGTTGTGTTCGGGGCTGATTCCGCCCCATTTTCTTCTTCCCCTCCCCTTTGTAAGGGAAGGGGCGATAGTAGTTTTTTGCCCCAGTGTAAGGTTTTTTCCTTTGAAATCTGTCAGGTCTTACACCTGATCTGCCTGTCACTGCCTGTCACTGTCACTTCTTTGCTTATAGAGCTTAGAGATGATTCTGTTTGTATCAGTGATGTCTTTGACAGCTTTAGGTAGATCATGACCAAACAACTCTGTAGAGATTGGGTTAGAGGGGGCACAAAGGTACCTGTAGCTCACATGAAGCTCAGGTTTTAAAGCCTCTCTGCGGCGAATGTTGAGCTCCATGTTAGCATTAGCTAGTAAAAGTACTCCATTCATAAGAGTGTTGACAACCGTTTCCTTAGGAGGCATCTCCGGCTCGGTGATTAAAGTATTCACCATTGAGACTACAGCAGATGCACCTTTAACCAGAGACTTTTGCATTTTTTGCAACTTGATATCTGCAGTGCGTGCTCGCTCTGAAAGATTATTCCATATGGGTAAATTTACTCTAGTCTCAGCCAATGCATCACAATTCTTAGGCATCAAGTGTCGTTTTTTAATCTCTTGAAGCTTGTCTTCAGTTTTTTCCCTGAAGAGTTTTGAAACAAGAGTAGCTAAATTGGCGTTAATTTCCGCACCAGCTTGATCTGTTAGATTAAAATCTTTTTCTAGCTGGCCAATTATGACCGGTTTCACCTGATTTTTGTTTCTTCCGTGGTGGCTGTTCTTCATCCGACTCTTCCGCGTCAGAATTGCTCACTGGGTCTGTAGGCCGAGTTTCGGCCAGTCCGGCATTGGTATTAGCCGGAAACATTTGGCCCAATTCTTTGAAGCCCTTGCTCATACTTTGGGCCAAATTTGCAAAGGAGTCGGGTCGGGATGTGTAATTTAATAACTATGTCAGACTGCTGCTACGTTGGCTACTATTATTATGTTTAATGAGTATATAGGGTTACGTAATTTTTAAGGTTGTGTTAGTACGTCTCTGCAATTTAACGTAGATATTGTTTGTAGGTTTTATGTGTAGTAATATTTCATCTTGTATTGTATGTAGAGTAGTGCAATGTACTGTATTGTAAGTATTAAGTGTATTGTTCAATAAAAGCATTATTATTTTAAAAAAAAGTTTGCAACGGAGTCTTTCAAAAGGTCTGCCATTTCTCCTGACAAGTGACCTTTGCTCCCGGCATTGCCTCGAGTGGTGGCGTCAGCGCTCGCATGTGTGCTCGACGAGCGCTCTTTAGGCGCAGTTTTCTTCTTCTTCTCTTTAGAGCCTTTTTGTTTAGTGCTGGTATTTTCAGCACGGCGTCCCGGTTTTTCATTGACCCTTAACAGGGAATTTGGAGGATCTTTAGTCCCCAAAACCGTCTGAGGAGTTGCGCGAGATTTCTTCGCCACCGTTGGTATGGCGGTCGAAGCTAATTCAAGTTCGGTGTTCCAGTCCGTTGACGCTGCACCGGAGTCCTCTCGACGCTCCGCCCGATTCTTGAAGTAAAAGGTGTTCTTCAATGTCGGCCATTGAACCTTTCCGGAATTTTCACGGTAAACGTAAGAAAATAAACAGGAAAAGCGCTGTGTGAAATAAACGTACAACACTGATCGGCGACAAACGTTACACTGATTGGCGCATGCGCTTGCTATCTCATGGAATGCCTCAGCATGGTAACGAGGTAGAATCCATGCTTTAACCTGAAATCATGTAATGAATGAATGAGGAAGCCTAAATTCATAAGCTTCTGTAGTTTCTTTAGGCTTCCTCGCCAATTTAACTTTAAGATCTATGTAATTTTTTTTTTCTTTTCTATTTTATTCTTCGCTGTAATTTGTTCTTGGCAAAAATAAATAAATAAAATAAAAATAAATAAAAACATGAGGAACTATGTTATGCGTACTTTGCCTCGCAAACATCGGGTTTGTTCATTATCCCTCCTGCACATTCATTAGCATTTAGATACGGGAAAGTCACCCCAGACGAGCAAGCTCGCTGGGGAAACATGAAAGGTGCTAATAGAGTAACCAGAAGGGGTGGGTGGGACGATTCCAACCAAAGTTAGGCAAAACTGACAACGATGAATAATTAATGCATGCTTATATACTATGCACGAAAGCTAATGAATATTAATAAGGTATGAATAGTGCAGTGCTTTTGAAGTTTGTACGCCTTTATTTGTCACGTTTTGTTATGCGTACTTTGCCTCACGAACATCGGGTTTGTGCAGTGCTTTGAGGTTTGTACGCCTTAGTAGTATGGAGCGTTGGTGATCCGGGACCACCCTAAAATTTTCCGGGACCACGCCACGCCACCCACCTGCCCCCTCAGCCTCCTTCGTCGGCTTTCGGGGGCAGGTGGGTGGCGTGGCGTGGTCCCGGAAAATTTTAGGGTGGTCCCGGATCACCAACGCTCCATACTACACACTGGTGAATGCTGGTCCGGCACGAGACCACCACCCAACCCCAACCCACATGGCAATGGCACAGAGGCCCGGTACGAGACCACCAATTGAAGAAAATAAAACCCTGTATATAACATGGCGGCTCAACGTCTTGACTTCAACCCAAGGAACCACGATTACTTTGGTAATTCGTTGCATGGTTATAAGATGAATGTCCCTGGTGATTATCCCATCAAGGACCTCAATTCATTCTTCATAACTAATCGGGCGGCTTTTCTCCAGAAAATTGCACGCGAAGTCACAGAGCTTGGCGGGGTGAAGGTCACTTTGTCATTCGATGTTCACTTTTCAATGGAAGGCGATGACAGACGACGAGAAATTACTCACTTCTTTTGGAACGTCACTCCACTGATTGTTACGAATCTCTATCAGCTTCGAGAGGAGGGCATCCTGGAAGGCATTGTGAATGGCTTTGAGGAAGAGATTGCCAGATGGCAGCAGTTGGGTTCTGGTTGGGTGATTGAGAAAATCAAAACTGTTTACCTTGAGTTCGGGATGTACCAACCTCTACGAGGCGGCACATTTATCCCAACACCATCAAAACTCAGGTCAAAGCAAGCCATCATCAATGTAAAGAACAGAGACAATCGTTGTCTCCGCTGGGCACTGCGATCGGCATTGTTCCCCGCCGAGGCGCATTCAGACCGGCCAGGCAGTTATCCCACTGATGATGGCCTAGACATCACTGGAATCGATTTTCCAACACCATTGAGCCAGATATCCAAGGTCGAGCGCCAAAACAACCTTCCAATCAACATTTATGGATTGCAGAACAATAAGGTGGTTGTTATAAGAGTCAGTGAGTTAGAGAACCCCAATCTGCGAAGGATTAATCTGATGATGCTCACAGACACACACACACCTCACATTATTGTTACATCAAGAGCATGAGTAGGCTCTTACACAGCGAGTTCAACGTTGGGCGCCGCATGCATCACTGTAACAGGTGTCTCCAATCCTTTTCTTCAGAACGGGTTCTCACCGACCATCTCTTCTATTGCAGGGGAGTTAAAGGCAGACCGATGCGAACTGAAATGCCAAAAGAAGGCGAAAACTTCCTCCACTTCGAGAACTTCCAGAACCAGATGAAGAAGCCTTGGGTCATCTATGCTGACTTCGAAAGCATTGTCGAAAAAGTCCACGGTTGCATACCAGATCCCCAACAGAGCAGCACCACTGCAACATCCGTACATAAACCCTGCGGGTTCTGCATGTTAGCTGTTCGCTCTGATGGAGAGACAAAGGGACCTTATCTATACAGAGGAGAGGACGCTGTGCCAGTCTTTCTTGACAGTCTTCAGCAACTGGAAGGAGTGATCAGAGATGAGCTGCAACGCAAGGTACCACTCTCCATGACAAGAGCAGACTGGGCAGAATTCAACCGTGCAACAGATTGCCACATCTGTGACAAGTCTCTCACCAAGAAGAACCACAGGGATGCCATTGCGGTCTATGACCCAAACACCGGAGAATACGCGGGCCTTGTTCATCGTCACACTAACAAATGTTATCAAAAGGCATTCAAAACTTACATCCAGGACGATGATGGTAAATTAGAAGAGTTCCCATTTGTTGGACCAAGAAACCAAAGGCAGGCCCCCCCAGACAATTTATTCGAGCAGGTCGACTGTCTTTTCTGCGGGGAGTCTCTAATCCAAGACTCTGTTCGAGACGCAGTCAAAGATCATTGCCACATCACAGGTAAATATCGGGGTGCGGCTCACAGTTCTTGCAACATCAACTATTTCCGAACCAGCCCGAAAACGGAAATAATCCCGGTAATCTTTCACAACTTGAAGGGTTATGATGCACACCACATCATGAGTGGAATTGCGGATGTGCATTCCGATTTGAAATGCATCCCAAACAACATGGAGAAATACATCTCTTTCTCCCTCGACAAGCTGAGGTTCATTGACAGCTTGCAGTTCATGCAGTCAAGCCTCAGTGCCCTGGTTGAAGCAAACAAGCCAGAGTCCTTCACAATCACGGCAAGCCACGAGAAGAACCAAGCCAAACGCAGCCTTCTCCTGCAAAAAGGGATTTACCCATACGAATACATGGACTCTTGGACTCGATTCGAGGAGATCTCTCTCCCGCCGAAGGATGCCTTCTACAGCGAGCTCAAGAAGGAAGGCATCTCAGATAAAGAATACGCCCACGCGCAAAAAGTGTGGGAGGTATTTGGATGTAAGACGCTTGGAGATTACCACGACCTCTACCTTGAGACAGATGTGCTTCTTCTGGCCGATGTTTTCGAGAACTTCAGAAAAACATGTCTGCAACATTACAAGCTTGACCCGGCACATTATTATACAAGCCCTGGCCTCTCCTGGGACGCCCTTCTCAGGTATACGAACATCAACCTGGAGCTGCTCACAGACGTCAACATGCACCTCTTTGTTGAAAGAGGCTTGCGAGGTAGCATATCCATGGAGAGCAGGCGGCACTGTAAGGCCAACAACCCCTACCTTCGTGACCACAACCCCAACGAAGAGTCAAGTTACATCATGTATCTCGACGCGAACAATCTCTATGGATGGGCCATGTGTCAGCCTCTCCCAGTTGGCAACTTCGCATGGTGCCCTGTCTTTCCAACACAACACCAGATCAGGAGGTGGAGGCCAAACAGAAAGATTGGTTACATTCTCGAGGTTGATCTTGAGTACCCCGAGGAGCTGCATGATGAGCACAACGCTTATCCTCTTGCCCCAGAAAGGCAGGTCGTTCCAAAGGAATGGATGTCACCATACCAAAGGGCCTTGGCAGAGGGACAGCCAGAAGACAAGACGCAGAAGCTGCTCCTTACCCTGAACAACAAATCCCGGTACGTGTAGCATTACAGAAACCTCCAGCAGTACCTGGATCTTGGAATGAAGTTGACGAAAATCTACAAAATGCTCAAGTTCGAGCAGAGGGCTTGGATGGAGCCATACATCTCCCTGAACACCGAGCTCAGGAAGAAGGCCACTTCCGACTTCGAGAAGAACTTCTTCAAGCTCATGAACAACTCCGTCTTCGGTAAGACAATGGAGAACCTCAGAAATCGAATTGACATGAAGCTTGTCCGATCGCACGAGCAAGATAAGATTAGAAAGCTTATCGCAAGCCCACTGTTTTCCAGAGCAACGGTCTTTGGACCCAAACTGGCGGGGTTCCAGATGCACAGGGAGAAAATCAAATTCAACCGCCCAGTTTACACAGGCATGTGCATCCTTGATCTATCTAAAACACTGATGTATGACTTCTATTATAAACATCTCAAGTTGAAATACGGACTGCGAGTAGACCTACTCTAAACAGACACAGACTCTCTGCTCCTCGAGATCAAGACGGATGATGTCTATAAAGACATGGAGAACCTTCTGGATGAACTCTACGACACAAGTGATTATCCCAAGGACCATCCACTCCACAGTCAGCTTAACAAGAAGGTCATCGGCAAGATGAAGGACGAGTGCGCGGGTAAGCTGATCTCGGAGACTGTGTGTCTTCGCTCGAAGATGTACTCCATCCTTCTGGATGACGACAAAAACATCAAGAAAGCAAAGGGCACCACCAAGGTTGTCACAAAGAAAGAGATCACCCACCAGAATTACAAGGACGCCCTCTTCGACAGGAGAACCTTCAAGCACGGGATGGACAGGATCCGAAGCAAAGGCCACCAAATCTTCGGTGAGCACATCACCAAGACAACGCTCTCTCCCTTTGACTCCAAGCGCTGGATCAAGGATGATGGTGTTCACACTCTGGCATACGGGCACAAAGACATACCTAACCCGCGCTAGAGCCCAGCTGGTGGCAACTGAGTGCCCGGTGGCACAACCATCAACTCCTCACGAACAAACCCTCTCTTGGGTCCATCGTAGATATAATAAACCACTGGTTCATTCGGCTTGGTGACAACTCTCTCAACGTTAAAGACCTTCAAAGACCAGATCGGACCGGTCGCACGCCTCCCACCCCCTTCTAGCTCGCCAGTCTGGTACAGATATCTCACACTCACCCGGGGAGGGAGCTTCTCCTCCTTCTCCCCCACAGGCCTAGCATATGGAGTCGCGGGCTTGGCTGAAACGGCTTTCTCTTTGATTGCATCCTTTGGCTTCTTGCCAGTAAGTCTTGTTACTTCATTGTTCAAGGCCGAGACAACATCTGACAGTCTTTTAACCCAAGCAGTCGACCGGCCAGAAGGCACATTCATTTCAACAGCATACTGATAACCAAACAGCCTTTCAGCCAGGGTTCGGTTGAATCTCTCCACAATTGCTTGGTCTCTGTGGATATCAACCCGCCCGCGACGAATGGTCCTTTTGTTGTTTTCCATGGCCTTAGTCACAGCCCCCATAAACTCTTTCCCAGGGTCAACTTGTAAGAGTTGAGGCCATTTCAAAGGCCCGCGTCTGTAAATCCGCGCAAACGCTTTAGCCACTTCTTCAGACTCTTTCGAAGTTAAGGGTTCTGCTGCTTTGTAACGGCTAGCCACATCCACAAGGGTTAATGCGTATTTCTAAACCTTTCTCCCATGAGGAAGTTTGTCGTGGGGCAGGAAGAGAAGATCTGCTTGATGCACTGCATTGGGTGATGAGACATCAAACTTGGGCCGAGGGATATGGCGTGGCGCTGGGAGGTAAACTTGCCAAAGGGCTTGTTTGACCAGCCATTTCTTCGCGACATCATCAGAGACCTTGGCTGCTGCAGCTAGCTTTTTCACAGCGGCAAGACCTTTCCAATACCCTTTCGGGCTGTAATAGATCTTTGAGAGTTTTGCCTCCATAGAGGGTATATATATGTTTGTTTACAGAAAGCGATAAGCCGCATACCCACTCGCAAGCAGGGTGCCTCCAATGAACACAAGTTCACCATTCTGCTGTTGTGGGCTGGGCTTGTAGAAGTCCGAGAACTGAGGCTCTTTGTAGTCTTTGATTTGTTTATCTGGTTGTGTTTGGTGCATCTGGTTATACAAGACCAGGGCTTGGTCGGTGGTTTGAAAGTTTTTGCTAGCTTGGTGTTTAATCCGATCGTTGGCTGCAATCCAGTCGAGGAGCTTGGTGCGGTCCTTCTGGTATTTGGCGTAAGCCGCTTGGTATTGTTCAAGGGCTTTGTCGTGACGGATTTTCTCATCCATTGCTGCCTTTCCGTTATCACCAGACAGATATTTCACGAGATAATTGCCGCCAGTGAAAGCTGCCGCATTGAGAACAGCGCCAAGGGCCATTATTGCAATCGAAGCCATTGTGGTCGTGTGTATACATATGGTCTTTACATGTTGTCTGGGAGGATTTTCTGATCCTCGAGATATTTCTTCAGAGCGATGCTGCCAGCCATGACGGCTGTGAACTTGACGTAGTTCATCAAGCTTGCACTGGGGTCGGCAGTGAAGTTTTCTTTGATGGTCTTTTCCCAATCCAACCAATACCGGCGACAAGGCCAGTGATTGTTGCGGCGTCGAGGATAGACTTCACAAGCTTGTTGTCAGACATGGTTTGTGTGCAGTATACATATGATTTTTTATTTTTATTCCATTTTTTTAATTCCTTGTCTTACCGGAATTCGAGATGGGGTGGTGCAGCGGGTGTGGCTGCTTGTGGTGTGTTTGCTGGTGTTGCTGGTGTGTTTGTTTTGCGTCCAATCCTTTGCATTATGGCTTCGCGTTGGTAATAAACACCAGCAAGAGAGACAGCCAACCCTCCAAACCCCAGAATATAAAAGATTGAGTTGTTGTTGCTGTCACTTGTTGTGTCACTTGTTGCACCACTTGTTGCAGAATTGTTTTCACTTGTTGAGGGTGCAGGCTTTTGTGCTTCGGCCTTTTTCTTTGCTTCACGGGCCAGGCGGTTGCGTTCTGCTAGCCTTTTGCCAGAAGCAACACGGCCGGGGTTCTTTTCTGTTGCAGGCTTTGTTTTCGGGGCCTCAGAGGTAACACGGGCAGGTGTTGGAGTTGGAGTTGGAGTTGGAGTTTCTTCAGGGATCGTCCCGAGTGGTGTGGCCATAGTGGGTATATATATGATTTTATTTTTTACAAGATGTGATAAGTGTGCTGACAGGTTGCTGTCAAGTTCCAGCCAGGTTCCTTCAAGGTTCCTGCGAGGTCACCACAGGTTCCAGCCCAACTTCATCAAAGCCCTCAAGTGGATAGCCTTCACTGTCTCTGGTTGGATGTGTGGGTTGGGGCTCAGGCTCTCGTTCAAACTTGATGTGTTTTGTTGTCATGAGAGCAGCATTGGCAAGAGCCAGCAATCGTCCGCATCGCATGGCAAGACCCCCAGCAAGATTTGACAGCGCCTGGTTGATGATGTAGTCGTTCTTGAGTTCTTGCTGAAACTCCTTAACATTCTCAATCGGGACCACCAGGCCAACGCCTTTGGACACGATCATGATGGCGGAATCAACTAGGGATTCGGTTGTCTTGTTGCCGACGTAGGCCTCGTACCTTTTGCAGTACTTCTCAACGTCCTTGTCTGACAACCGCTTGACATGATCGTGTGTGAGCTGCACGCCGATAGCTTCTTTGGCCTTGCCAGTTGAAACAAGGATTGCCAGCGTCTCACGTTTGGCAGGAATGCCATTGTCACCAACTATCCCTGTTGGAGGTGTGGTTTCAGGGGTGGCCTCCAGCATCTGCATTACTTCGTTCAAGTCGACCTGGTCTTCAGCTGCCATCATCAGGGGGTATATATATGTGTTTTTATTTTTCAATAATTCATTTGATGTCGGGCAAAAGGGTTTCAAGCTCACGTATAAGCCCCGCCATGGTGTCTGGCATAGAATTCAACCGCAATGGATATCTGTTGAGAAGCATGAGGCGCAGATCTTCCTCACCAGCGGATTTGATAATTTTGTTTTGCGCATCAAGTGTGTGTTTGTGCAATTCATCCAAAAGCCGTGAAAGCACAGTGAGCTTGTGTAGACTGGTTGGCGCATTCATAGCCATGGTATATATGTGTGTTTAAACTTTGTACTCAATTCCATACGGGTGCCTCAGAGAGAAAACCAGGTGGGAGAACTTGCGGGATTTGAGCCTTGCGATAAGCTCTTTGTACTCCTCATGGGAGAGCTCGCCGGCATAGTCTTCGAAGATGGCCTTGGTGGTGTTGCTGGAGGGCGTGTAAAAGAGCACGATCGCTGCAATGTTATCACGATATGGCTTGGCAATGCTGGTGATCTGCTGGGTCAAGACCCACACGGATATGCCGTCATGCCTTGCGCTGAACCCCAGATTGACCAGCTGGCTCGTGCGGCCTTTGACATCTTTGGAGGCGGCGCAGTCATCGAGAATGAATAAAGTGTTGGTGCATGTGAAAAAGAAGCTCGCCAACTTCAACCAGTCTTCGATCTCATGCTGTTGGCAGACAATCACGAAGATGTGCGGATCGCGGTCCACGAAGCCATCGTATGTCTTGTTCTTGACAAATGTGGGGCAGAATAAAACGATGTAATCAAAACAACCCCTAAAGGGGCCTCGCAGTTGGTTTAGAAGATACTGTGTCTTTCCAGAGTTAGTGGGGCCCACGATTAGTGCGTTGAATGGCAGCTTTCTTGGGTCCATAACCAACACCTATATTAGTTGGTTTGCAAACTGGTGGGGAGGGGGCCTTTGCCAGAAGTCTTTGTATTTCATTGTATGATAATGGTCTGGTGGATGGCAGGGGGGCCGGCTTAGCATAGAAGTTGATCTTGTTTGTGGTTTGTTGTTTTGTGGCCATGGGCTTGTGGTATATATATGTGTGTGTATGCGTTTACCTAGTACTGTACAGAATGCAGCTGCTTGTCCATGATGTTCATCTGTGAGTCTGAGATGGTGAAGATGTGGCAGTTTGAGTTTCCCGAGCCTGTGCCGTTTCGTTCGATCTCGAGTTGCACGCTATCCTGTGTGTTGACGAGCCGTTGGCCGTTGCCGTGCAGGGCTGTGTCAGCCATGGACCTCAGGTCAATCCAGAGACCAAACTTGTCGCCTGTGAGATATTTGGTCAAGTTCATGTTAGGCCTGCCTCGCGCGTGTGGCTTGAAGTATCGGAAGATTTCATTCCACATGTCAGTACCACTGATGCCGTCGTTGTAGATCCTGTTTCGAACACCGTTGACTGTGACCTTCACTTTGGTGATGTCGGGGTTGAAATAGTTCTCAGAGAGCCTGGCACCCGCTACATAGGGATTGTTGAACAGCAAGAGGATGCCCTTGAGAGATTTCGCTGTGGGTTAACCCGAACATTCAGCCGAGTGTCACCGCCTTTTGAGAAGGGATGCACCCGATCTCGCATTACGAGGTCATAGGCGAACTCCTTACCACTAGTGTAAGCGCTTGTTGCTTCGTCGGCCAGCTCCTTACTTCTGATCGTCTCATACTCCAGCTGGATGTTTTCCAGCTTGTACACGAGCTTGTTTACGTCTGCGGGGGCAAGGGTTAGTTCGAAGATCAGATCGTTATATAACGCTTGAGGGTATATGATTCCGTGATCAGTTAAGATTTGGTGATCCAGCTTGATGCGATACTTATTCTTGTATATTGTCTCAAGCTTGGTTTCCACATCCACGCCTGAGGTCTTCTTGTCGCCAGCACCAGAGCGAATCTTACACAAATCGACACTCTGGATGCCCTCCATAAGCATATTTTCCCGCTCATCGGTTGATTTGAATAGGTCTTCGAAGATCTTGTAGATGTCGTACCCAACCGTGTCCTGGACTGTGGTGGCGGCAAACTTTACAACGAACCTGTCAACCAGGGCCCGAGAAACATTTTGCACGAGGTAATTGTTAGCGTGGCCACCGGAGAGATTGATGTTAAACACCAGTGCAAGTGAGCCGGACACAATGACATCGTGCTCGCCCAGCTTGGGCACCGAGACGTACAGTGTCTCACCGGGGTTGGCCTCAGAAGGGTTGAATGTGATGCGCTTGACGGTTCGCTCTGCCTTCATGGCGCCCAGTGTCTTTTCTCTGTGAGATGGAAGTAGATTCGGTTGCACAGCCATGGTATATATTTGTGTTTTTAAAATTTATATTTATATATCATGGCAACAGGCGGCGAAGTCGAAGACGATCCAACTGAGACAACTGATGAAACCAGTCGCACCCCAGACACAGGGGATGACGATGATGACGAGGTTGAAGTCAGGTGGAATGAAATGTCAGAAGAAGAACGGCAAGAAGTCCAACGACGATGGACCCAGGACCAAGACACCGACCCCAACACCACGCAACCCTTTGAACCAGGCGGTACATCCACCCCATATCGCCCTGGTGGCGAGCATATTGAAATGCATACAATGTCTCCCGAACAAAGTGGGTTGCCAAGCACTTCTGACACCGTCCCTCTGCTTGGAGAAATCATAGACGGAAATGAAAAAGCAGAGAGAATCGATAAAGGCATTGACTGGTTAAAAAAGCGCTTTCCAAAACTAAACCTCGCGTAATTAGGACCAATTGGTTTTGGTGAAAAACCAGCAAATTCTGGCAAAATAGTTTCCTTTGGGCCAAAGGGCGGCGAAACTCTTATTTTCTAGCAAGATGAGTCTGGCCTTCTTAAAGAGTTCGCAGACAAAAAAAAGGAGGCTCTTGGCCCAAGCGCTAAAGAGCGTCTCCCTGAACTCAATGCATCAATAAGGGAAGGAAGACAAAGAGAGAAGGAGGCACAAAAACAACTGAAGGAGAATGAAAGGGTTGTTGCGAATCTACAACAAGCACAAAATGAGGAGCAAAACCTCAGAAACAGAATTGAGCAAACTCAAGCGAGGGTGGAGGCTCTGGAGCAGGAACACGGTTCAAGCGTTGAAAATCAAGCCGAGATAGACCGCCTAAAACTGCTGAAAAAGAATCTTCAACGAGATTTTGAAAACCAGAAAAAAGAATTAGGGGCCCTGCAAAAAATACAAAAACAACGAGCCCAAGAACAGGCAAAGGCGGAAAAAATCAGAACACGCCTGTCTGCTATGGTGAAGGAAAGAAACGAAATAGAAGCAGGGCTAAACTCAACTAAACCCCTTGATGAGTTAAACGAAAGAGAAGTCGAGCTTGAACGGCAGAACGCTGAAAACAAGCGCGTCATAGAGGATGAGAACACGTCTCCCTCTGATAGAGAAGCCGCGGAAGCCCGGGTTGCTGAGCGAGAAGAAGAGCTAGCAAGGCTCAGACCACAGGTTGAGGCGCGGGAACAAGCGCTGTCTTTGAGAGAGAGGGTCAGAGAAATCTTCAAGAAATACGGATGGACCCTGCAAGCGATTGTTCTGGCAGCTGGCATCACCATCAGCGCTGTGGTACTCGCCACCTTGAACGGCCTGGCAAAGGCCACCAAGGCTATTGGCAATGGACTTAAAGAGCTTGGCAAAAAGGCAGCTAACGCCCTGCCTGGCCTCATTGGCTCAATTGTGAGCTTCATCTTCAAAGCGGCTGGGTCGGTCATCTCCTTTCTGGGTGAACACGCCTGGCTGCTCATCCTTGCCGTGGTGGCCTTCCTTGTTGAAAGGATCACCAAGCGTGCGAAGTCTTGAACTTACTTATCTCAACCAAACGAAAAGCCCTGTGTGTGGTCATTGGTTTGGGTGCGATGCCCTGTGCCTGTGTGGCCTGTTTATGTATCGGGTTTGACGGGTGACTGGTGGATTAATCTTTGTCGGTCCACCGCCCATGAGGTGAAGTGAGGCTTTTTTTGTGCCCAGATTAACATCATTGTTCACACCCAGCTTCATCCCTTGCGTTGCCTCCTGTAGATTGTTGTTATACCCGATCACGCACTCTGTGTTGATAATCATGCGCGATGGCATGAGCCAGCTTCCGGGTGCTGTCGCAAAGTCTAAGCGCACTTTCGTTGCTTGGATGGCAAGCTGGTAACGCTGTACGCTTGTTGCGATGTCGTTCAGTATTATGGCCTCCTCTAGATGGGTGAGGAAGACTCTCTGCGTTTCGAACGCCCGGCCTCCTCTTCCAATGATGCTGCTGCGGGTTTTGGCTTGTGAACCAAGAATGCAGTACACAAAGGCCTCGATTGATTGGTTCATACGCGCGAGCCCTGGCTGTGTTAGCCCCTGTGTGTAATTTGGCACAAAGTGCTCGAACTGGGTGTCCGCCCCTTGGTCGTTGCGGACGAAAGATATTCCATTGGCGCGAAAGTTGGGGTCTTTTCTGTCAGTCACGCGCTCATCATTGAACAGAGCTAGATCGGGGTCTGGATAGGTGTAATCGGTAGAAATGTTGCCACCCCCGTATTCCCAAATGTAGACATTCCCAAGACCGTGGTTCTTGCCGCATGTGTAACGGAAGTCAGAACTGGGGTCGATACCGAACTCTATGCAAATCTTCTTGTACGCGTCGATGTTGTACTTGTTGTCTTTCTGGTTGAATGGAGGGTCATCTGGCAAAGCACTCACGCTTTGTTCCCCACCCATCTTGTAAAGAATTCGCCTTGTTGTGAAATAAACGTGAAACCGGTAAAACGACCGGAGCTGGGGGGTTAGGGATAGACTGGAGTTCTTATCGAAGAGAATGTCACGCGAGATTCCGCAGCCGGTTGTTGCACACCACAGGGCGAAGGAGAGTTGTTGTGGCCAAAAACTCATATGCGGGCCACCCATCCACTTTCGGCCGTATTTGGCGGTTGTGAATGAAATCTGTGTGTCCCTGAAGATATTTCTGTATTTCGTTCAACTGAAATAATCAGTTGGCGTGACGTAAATCTTTTGCGCTTCGTCGTTCAAGATTGCGCCAATCATCATATCCTTGTCTATTGTGGTGGAGAAATCAACAGCTGGGATTGACTTTTCTGGTTGCCCCAACGATAACTGATAAGGGAAACCACCGTCATAATGAAGGCCAAGAGCGTCTCTCATGGCTTGAGTCCAATCTTTGTGGGGTATTTCTGTAACGAGTGCAAATGAGCCTTGACCCTCTTTGTAAAGCACTTCTCCTGTGGCTGTTTTGTGGTCGTCACCAAACTCTACTTGCACTTCAAAGTGTGACATATCGGCGCGCGGGAAACGCTTTTTGAAGTCTGATATCGCCTTGGCCTTGGCCGCGGCAGAGAGCCTGGCAGCCTCCGGCGAACTCAACCAAGCCATTTCAGGATCTGTGTGTGGCTTTGGCTTTACAGGGCTATAAACGTTTGGAGGCGAATAAAAAGGGGGTGGGGGCTCGTAATTGCGGCCGCCAATTTTTATACCAAGATTTGAATTAGGAAAAATTCCACCGGGGCGTCTGCCAAACATGATTGTATATATTTATATTTTTGAAAAGTAATTATATACAACAATCATGGTTGTGTTAACAATCGTCACACCTTCGAACCCTCACACGATCTACTTTGACCACCCACTGCCGAAACCGAGATACATCCGGCTTGTCTCTTGCTCAATTTTAAACTCATGGCATAATTTGAAACAAAGAGGACAAATATCAGTAAAACCATTAAGCTCGGGGGCCCAACCCGTTATAATTGACATTGAGCCTGATTTTTACACTCCTAGTACTTTGGCAAGAACGATAACTGACAAATACGCAGAAGAGAACATGGAGATAAATGTAAAACCATATACATCTCTTGGCGCAATGGTGATTTTGAACCCAGGGGGTAAATATCTAATAGGACTTTCGAATAATCTTAGATTGTTATTTGGCAATGACACACAAACACCCCCTCACATAACCACCAAAAAATTCACATCACCAAGCATTTACTTTATCCACTGTGATCTGGTTGATAAAGAACAGAACTTACTCAATGGTAAGCCTTCGACAGTTTTGGCTCGGTTTAATGTTCGTGGGGAGCCGTTTCAGAAAATTCTATACGAGACAACACAACAGAACGTCTTGCGCGACGTCTCGTCTGGTGATTATGTAAACAGCATAACACTGTCAGTGAGGGATGCAAATGGTGACCTCTTCAACTTCAATGGCGCGCCTTTGGAATTTGAAATCGAGATAAATTAAAAAATATATATATACCCACGCCATGAGTTCTGCCAATGTGCTTCCATCGGCCCCCGAATACAGCGAGACACAACCGATCTACCCAGTGTTGCCAAATGGTGATGACTTCCGTCTAAAAAAAATCTCAGACCTCCAGAAAGAGCTTGAGTCAGAAGCCGGTCATTACAGGCAGGTCGCTAAGAAGTACAAACGAACCCACTCTGTTGTTCACGGCTCAGCTGTTGGTCCTGGTTTCATTTCTGCGGTTTGTCTTCTGCAACCTTGGCAACAGCTTTGTCAGGAATTGGAGTCATCGTAAGTCCTGCACTTGCAGGGATTGCCGCCGTTTCAGGGTTTTCATCAGCTGGCCTTACTGCATTCGGTAAAAGGCTCGAAAGAAAAGTCACCAAACATGAAAAAATCTACACACTCGCCCTTGCTAAACGAAACTCTGTCAATGACTTGATTTCAAAAGCACTGACGGATAAGCGAATCAGCGATTCAGAATTTTCAATCATTCTTCGCGAGGTTGAAAAATATCACGAGCTGAAAGCCTTGATTCGCTCTGGTGAAAAAAAGGCTACACAAGGAGACAGGCGAACTCCAGCGCTAGATATAGACAAGATCAAAACCGAACTTCGCAAAGAAGTCAAGGAAGAGTTTCAAAAAAAGTTCAATCGTCTCACAGCTGTGTCCAAATCAGATTTGAAAGATTAAATTCTGGATTTAATCTACAAATCTTGAGGGAAAAATCTCGCCACACATAGGCCAATAATTCCGAAGCGCCCCCAAAAAAAATTTCAAAAAATAAATTCCGAAGCGTTCCGTTTTATTTTTTTCAAAAAAATAAATTCCGAAGCGCCCCAGAAAAACTTTTTTCAACAAAGTTGGGGCGCTTCGGTATTTGTGGGGCGCTTCGGTATGTTCAAGAAGCTTCGTTCGCCAATTGTACATTTTGTAATTTTCTAAAAATAAACATGACGGAGTCGCAACATATTGAGCGCTTTATCACGCAACTGTCTATTGTTAGACGTATGGATCAAAATAGCGAATACAAGACTCAACTAGATGTCTTGGATAAAAAACACCAGCAAGTCATGCTGCGTGGCTTCTATGACAGCAGTTATCTAAAAGAGCTTCACCGAGCACAACTAACAGAAAAACTTCAAATCATTTTCGAAGATCTTAGTTTGTCAGCGAGACAAGAATTAATCCAACAATATCGCGAAAACAAGTTTGTTATCATTCTAGGCAGCAAAGATAAAAGCATTGAATCGTGTCAAAGCTGTGGTGGATCGTTTACACGCATTCATGATTCAACAGAACTTGTCTGCAGAGAATGCAACCGCATTGAAACAATATACGGAGCTGTCTTTTCTCATAAAGACCTCTACGGTAAAGAAAAAAATATGAAAGTTGAAACGCCATGCAGAATAAATTATAATTTTAAATATCGCCTTGATCAGTTACTCGGAAATTACTCTTTAAAAAGCATAAGCGGTGGTGAGAAGGTTTTATTAGAAATACGTAAAGAAATGGCAAAACGAAATATTCATCCATCATTTTTAACAATTGGCGCTCTACGAAACATTCTTAAAAAAATAAAACGCACTGATTTCAATAAACACACAACTATATTGTTGAGTTGCATCCTAGGGGAACCCCCTCAGAGATTAACCGATGACGAAATTAAGCAAATTAACTTTGTTTACTCAAGCATAAGAGATCATCTTCCAAGCGGGATGTCTTATGTGTTCATAATTCATAAGATCTTAAAACTAATTTTAACAGAAGGGCCAAGAAAACACAAAATCTTATCATACATAAGACATCAGAATCCAGCTACAAGTCAAAGAAATGAATGGTATTGGACAGCAGCGATTAATAACCTTGGGCAAGTTTATCCATGATAAATTCAAACATTTGCTCTTCGTCTCCAGCCCTTACGGTGGCAGCATTTTTCTTAGGGCTGTGATAGCTTTCAGCTGCCCCTTCAGAGTGTTCGGTTATTTTTTTTCGAAGGCTTGCCAAGCTGTTATGAAAACGCTCGACCGACGTTTGAATATTTTTCAAAAAGTTTGGTTGCTTTGACGCCCCAATCTCAGTTATATCCAGAAGCTTCCATGCGAACATAGCTACTGGTTTAGGGCTTTCTGAACCCTCTGAAAACAATTTTTGCATATGGATATAACGCAAAAACTCCTCGTCTTCGTCCTGTTTTCTAAACGGCATTCTTACAGCGCCATAACAACACCATAGATCCTTCTCAGCAATGGAAGACATAATTCTCTCAAAGAATTGTTTCGATTTGAGTGAGCCGACATCGATGATTGAGTTTTGGTTTCTTGTTATCGCCCGTTTGCTAAATAAATAACAAACTCCCCACGCAAGTGTTGTGTTACACTTAGTTTTATATGCTTTTCCTCCGTTGAGAGAATGATTGTGAGCTAAACTTGAACCAATCTGGTTTAAAGAACACATTCTAAAATAGCCGTCAACAAACAAGCCTTTGTTTACCATGTCACCACTCAAAGCAAGACCTGTTTGTATCTGATCGCTATAATAACTAGGAATTCTGTTCATAGCTATTTTTCGCTTGAACGGAAATTTAAACTCTAACAATCTTAAGGTGTTATCTTTGTCTAGAAAATAGCCATCTGGGCTACAAGTGACCTTTCGATAAAGCGGATGCTCTCTTGCTAGATTAAGAGATATGCTGTGACCAAAAACGGAAACAGAATGTTTTTGCTCAAAATACTTGCGAATAAGCGGCTCGAACAGATTGCCCCAGGTACAAGCCGCATTGTTGAGCATATCTGTTGGCTGTATTTTCTTCATGAGCAAGCTGTGCCGTGATTCAAACGGCGACGATCCTGTCAAGGCAGAAATCTCTGATGCACCGATGGAGTTTTGTCTGGCTCTCACCCAGTCGGCGCTCTTTTGTTTCGGACCAGTGTTTCTCGATTTGAGAAAGTTCATGAACGCTTGTGTTGTCGTCATCATTGATATGTAAAGGGTAAAGGTTTTTTCAATTGGTAATAACCACACAACTCTGTTTGAAAAGCTGCGAGTGATGTCTTGCCTTCGATGAAATCAGAAACAAAGCTCGAATCTCGGATCCTGGGTAAGGGGTCGAGAGCCTCCAGGCTTTTGTTTTTAAAGGGTTCTTGTTCTTGCTCGTCAAGCCATGCATTCAGCTCATGCCAGCTGACATATGACTCGGCAAAAACATCTCGAACAGCTCTCGGGGGTGCCGCCAAATCCACCTCATTTCTGATAAGAGCTCGAGGATTTCTTTTCAAAGACGGGCAACCATTTTTTCTGTGTCTGTAAACTGTTGTTTTAGAAACTTCCAGATTGCAACCAGGGCAAATCACTTTCGGGCGTTTTTCTGTTTGAAGCATCTTGCAAGAATATTTTTGATGATCCACGAGTGAGTGGCTTTGTGTGAAGTTTAAACCACAATATCTGCAAGGATTATATTCGGATGTTCCTTTGTTTTTCGCAAAGACATCATCGCCTTCTTTCAAGGTGATTCCTCTCATGTACAAGAACTCAACAGCAGTCATAGCTCTGTTCGCCATCGTGGTTTATACAAGGTTATATGTTTTTTTCAATTGGTAATAAGTGCTGCAAGTTGCTGTGGAGATAATGCTTCGGCAATTCTAAGTATATCTGGAGGGATAATGTTTTCTTTTGGACTGGGCTTCACCATTGTATTAGAAGCCCTTCCAATAAAATATTTTGTGGGGTTGCGCAGATCAAAAATAACTTGTTTTTTCTTACCATTAACAACAAAGCCGCTTCTTCCTCGCCCCATTGTCACAATTTGCGATATACCATGGGTAGGGATTTCTCCAATTGGTTATGCCTCCCTGGTGTGGTCTCGTATCGAACCAGCATTCACCAGTGTGTAGTATAGAGCGTTGGTGCATCCGGGACCACCTTAATTAAGCTGCCAAAGGCCCGAGTTACGGCTTCCCACGAGGAATGAAATGACTCGTGGGAAGCCGTAACTCGGGCCTTTGGCAGCTTAATTAGGGTGGTCCTGGATCACCAACGCTCTATACTACTGCCTTTATTTGTGACGTTTTGTTATGCATACTTTGCCTCACAAGCATCGGGTTTGTGCAGTGCTTTTCAAGTTTGTACGCCTTTATGTGTCACGTTTTGTTATGTGTACTTTGCCTCACAATTAGAAAATTGTCACACCCACTCAGCCAATCAGTGCTCAGTATTTGTGTGCTCTATGTCCCATATACGGTCTTAAATTATGTAAAGAGGTGGGGGCTTTGAAGCCCAGGGAAATCGTGAATAAAATAACTACTCATTAGTAAGCTCTATATAGAACATACTAATAAATTCTTTTGTTTTCCTTTGTCTAAAAGCCTCATTAGTATGTCTATATAGAGCATACTAATGAGAAAATAGAGCATACTAATGAGTATATAGAGCATACTAATGAATTACAGGCTGCTAATTCAAAAACAACTTGCAGTTTACGTTATAAAAATGACAATTTTATTTGAAGTTTTCGCTTTCCGTAACTTAAGCAAGAGATTAATCACCAAAATAACAAAATCAAATTCGACTAAACAACTTTCAGGAAAAATTAAACGAAAGACTGGTCTCACCGTGCTTTGGAATTCTCTTTGCTCAATTTCGTTCAAACGAGGACGGCCTCAAGTTCCTCGAGCTCTGTATACTGGCTCATAGCCGGAGCAAATAAGCCATCAAAACAACAAACCCCAATAAACAAAGCTCCAAAGAAAGAAAAACATTGTTATTCGTAAAATTCTATACCAACATTACGGCGACGTCCAAAACAAAATAACGTGATTCCGAGAAGTTACCGTGATTTCCAAGTGTGAATGACACAATTAAAATACGCTCATAAATACAATCTGCATAAAATATGGTTTCTTCGCGGATATGACCATTTTCTAAGACGGTTAGACAATGAACGCTCGTGTCCTATGGGATATAGCGCCTCTCGCATAGATAGAAGTGCCACTCGGGCTACGCCCTCGTGGCTTTCTATCTATGCTCGAGGCACTATATCCCATAGAACACTCGCGTTCATTGTCCAACCCTTACATATCGGGTTTGTGTAGTGCTTTTGAAGTTTGTACGCCTTTCATTTGTCACGTTTTGTTATGCGTACTTTGCTTCACAAACATCGGGTTTGTGTAGTGCCTTTCCCTCCGATCCCTTTAAGTTTGTACACTTATGTTTGTGACGTTTTGTTACGCGTTCTTCGCCTCACAAACATCGGATTCGTGTTTGTGCAGTGCTTTTCCGTCCAGTCCCTTTAAGTTTTGTGCGCTTATGTTTGTCACTCTTTTTTATGTGTACCTCGCGATGCGTTAGCCATGTCAGAGCAGCTCGCTACCGCCGCTAAGTTGGCAGGGGATCACAAAACCTCAACTTATCATGCTATAGCCTGCACTCTAAGGAAGAAGCTTCCTATACCTAAAAACAGTTTAAGGCGTATTTCGTTGCCCTGCTGGCTGACAAGGACTATGCTAAGGTTCTTGAGGCCGTCGCTAAGGTTGACAAGTCCTTTAAGACCTCTACCTCCGTTCCCAGCTCCAGTGGCCCCCGCAGTCCTCCCTTCCGCCCGTCCCGGTGCGGTCAGAAGTCCCAGAGTTTTCTGTTACGCCTGTGGCGCACCTGGTCACGTCGCTTCTTGGTGTTGTAAGAGGTTTAGTGGCCGCCGTTACCCGCAGCCTCGTCCTCGTCCTATTAGATCACCCCACGACGGCCAATAGTTGAGTTTACTGTTCGTTCTCGGACCCTTTCACTCCTTTTTGCTCGATTGTTGGGTGTTTTCTATCATGTCTGTTAATAATTATTGCTTGTAAGCAGTTTGTTTAGGTTGTTTTAAGGCATTTTTCACTGTCCTAGGCCATGAAATAAAGGTTTATATTCTTGTACGTTTGCCATGTCCATTTTCGTCTCATCTGTTGCCTTTCCCTTATTTCCTATTATCTTGTTTTCGCCGTTATAGTTTGTTCTACCCATGGGTCCCTGGTTCTCTTATCGCAGTCACCCCTACCCTCTCCTCTTCGTATTTTGCCCTCTCGCCTTTGGTTACCCTCAGGTTATGTTTCTCGATCCCGTTCCCTTGTCTTTTTTAAACTCTGTTTTCCTAGCTTATTTCGTTGTCGCAGCTGTTTATTCTCCCCCTTTTTTCTTTTCTTTTCCAGCCTCCATCCAAGCGCGTTAAAATTTCTTATTCCGCTCCGGAGTGGGAGCGTGTGCATACCTTTGACCCTTCGTCGGTCCATCTTAATAGTATTTCCTGGGTCCGTTACGATGGCAAGGACGTGGAGTTCGGTCCTCAGTCCCAACAGCCTTTCAATGGTCACCACTCATAAGATTGGGTTAATAAAGTCATCCAAGGCGACGTTGCAGCAGATGTTACAATGTTTGCCTTCCCAGACCCTGCTAGATTCCTTGCTGGCCAGCTGCACGACCACCTGCAGGCGTGGATCGATTTAGCTAGTTCGACCTCGTTTTCACTTGCCAGCAGTGTTCTTGATTGGGTAGACAATAAATTGCAAGTTCATCGCCTTCTTAGACACTTTAGAGGCAAATTAAAGGGCGAATGTTTTGACTCGGCCTTACCACCCCCGCGGTTGTTCTACAACCATATTTCCTGTGCGCCTTTCGCTAAGTTCATTGCTGATACGATCTTAGAGCGCCTTGCTACCGGAGCCATATCAGTCTGGGGCAAGGTGGGTGAAGTGGATCCTCCACACCTTGTTATGCCCCTCACCGTCGAGCCCTCGAAGCCCAGGCTTTGTAACGACAACAGGTTTTTAAACTTGTGCATGATGGATCAACCGTTTTCCCTCGACCATCTTCATCAACTTCCCCTATACGTTAGCAAGGACTCATATCAAACTGTGTGCGACGACAAATCCGGAGATGATCACATCCTCCTTTCATCGTCTAGTAGAACGTACTTCGGATTTGAGTGGGACGGGTGGCTCTTTACTAGTAATACAATCCCCTTTGGCTGGAAGCTGTCAGCCTTCGTTTACCATTCCACAGGCCTGCTCGTTTCGCATTATTTTCGTTGTATTCGCATTCCGTACTCCCTAGACCGCCATACCTCGCAGATTCATTTGCCCCAGGATTCAAAACTCGCAAAGTCCCTTGGTCCAGATGAATAATGTGGGCACTGAACCACACCAGTGCCCACATTGCTTCCTTTTTAGTCTGTTATGCACTGGTCAATTTAGGTTACTGTATTGGGCTCCAGAAATCCATCATTCTACCATCCCAAACAGTTCCTTACCTTGGCTTTGAGTAGTGGGGAGAGAGGCAGTCAAATACCGGTTTTCAAGTTCATAGAGAATCTGGCCTCACGCGTTCGGCCAGATTCTCTATGAACTTGAAAACCGGTATTTGACGTTCCTCTCTACCCACTACTCTGATATCCCTCCCTCAAACCCCGTAAGAGGGGGCCAAATGCGTTTTTTCCCGAGCCCGCCCGCAATGGCAAGCGAGACATAACCAATTGAAGAAATCCTTACCCTTTGTATATACGCAATGGCACAACCCCGGCGAAGACGACGTGATGCCAATCAACGCGAGCTGATTGCCTGGGTGGACGAACAGGCACGAAATGTCAAGCGGATCGAGCCTGCCGACGACAATAATGCTGAGGTCGAGCCTCAAAACAACCCACCGGATTTAGATTTTGAACAACTTGTTCAAATCTATGATCGGGTTGACCGATGGGTTGAACACGGCAGACGAATAATCCGGTTCCGCTTTGTAAACAATCTCGAAAACTCTCTTGTCGGCAGAATTTTGAACAAAATCAAGCAAAATGTTCACACACGACACGCAATCAATTTACGCTTCACATTCGAGTTACGAAACACTGAAACCGAGGAGTTGAGAATGTTTTATCAAAACAACCACAACAGTCGTTGGTTAGCCACTCTTTCCGAGACACGACAGTGGCTGCAAGCCCAGGAAGAGTTTCGTCTTCAAAACGCAAGACTCAACAGGCCTGACACCAAATGGGTTTACGAACGCACTGTCCTGCTTGATCTTAAAGTCGTGCTGGATCGACAACCCTTGCAAATAGGCCTCGGACGTCTTCCTGATTGGATTCGCAACAAAAGAGAAGTCATTGCCCTTGACAATTTCAACGACAATCTTTGTCTCTTTCGTTGCTTGGCTGTCCATTGGGGAGCTCGTATAGATCGTTCTACTCGCAGAACCAGGGAACTCGCGGAAAGCTTCTTCGCAGTTTATCCGGGGCTTCGAGGCCAGATAAATTTGCGGCACTTCTCTAAAATCGAAAGGCATTTCAATCAAGGAATTGCCGCATATCTTGTTTTCCCCAATGGTGACTTCATTTTATATCACACTCCTGCGAATTACGACAAGGTTGGCGCTCCAACCATGACTATCGGTATTCATGAGGGCCACTCCTTCTTGATTACCAATATCAATAAAGTCACAAACAATTACACTTGTGGCGAGTGCGGTGGGAGGTTCACACGGGCTGATAACTTGAAGCGCCACTCCAAGACGTGTACTCGTGGCCAAACCAAAATCGACTGCCCCGGGAAACGTGTCCTCCCTCCGGAGTCAGGTTTTGAGAAAGCCTTTTACCCAGAAGGTGGTTTCGGTGTCAAGGCAGTGTGCTGGCTGGAGTGGGAGGCGAAGCAGCGTGACATTCACATCCACCATCACAGATGCGGCCATGGCGGTGAGAGCTATATTTGTGGGGCTCCAGTCGACGGCTATCACCCAGAAAGCAAGACAGTTTTCCAGTTCCACGGTTGTTTCTGGCACGGTTGCGAGGAATGTTACCCCGAGGGAACGAGGGACGAAGGTGTACATGTTGACCGAAGGGGAAACACAATCACAAGGATGGTTGCTTACCAAAAGACTCTGCAACGAACTCAGTTGCTTCGAGACGCTGGGTACAACGTGGTGGAAAGGTGGGAACACGAAAAGCCTCCCCCCTGGTGGAATGACCGTTGCCCACAGAAAAGAAACAAAACATATCCCCACGCGATCGTCTACGACTTCGAAGCGTACCAGGACAAGACCAAGGCAGCTCGCCCGACACGCGATCTCTCTTATGAAAGCGAGCATGTGCCCATATCAGTCTCCATTGCCGACACGTTGAACCCTGAGCCTGAGTACATTTGCTCCAAAGATCCTGACGAGCTTATCGGGCTGTTTTATAGCCTGTTCCAGGCGTTCAGTTTGCGGGGCGCGAAAGAAAAATCGGGCGCAGGAGAAAAAAACGAGGGGAGGCTGGGGAGAGAGGGCGAAAGAGCCTGTGAAATTATTTTTAAAACGCTTATGCCGCCCACTTTTGACGGCCGACAGCGGCAAATAAACATGAACCCATTTTTTGCTAGTTGTGGTTTTCTGCTGTCAATCAAAATCGTTGTAGATTTCCGGGGAAATGTGATTCCATCGCGCGTATGGTTATAAACGGGGTTGACAGACCTACACGACTCCTGTTGTTTTAAGCCTGTAAAAATAGACAGGCTAGACACTACTACCATACCGCTTGTCGCTAAAAAGTACTTAAAAATTAAAGCATAAAGCTTTCCCAGTAAGACTTTAGAAAGAAATGCGCCTTTAGATCAGTTATGAATTTGTACCCTTCGTTGATATATTTTTTGATCTCGGCGGATTATCTCTCAAATTGATTGGAGGATTTCATGCTGTCCAGAGCCGTTAAAATTATTCCCGGAATTATTATATTTCTTTATGCCTTTGTTTGGTGCTAGCTTTATTGGCATACATAGCGGTTTCTTTGGCTCACCTTTGTTGCAAGATAAACACTAATCGGCTTAAGTTTGTTATCGCTTTGAAAACGCAAGGATCGTTAAATTTCTCAGGCCGTGATTTAGTGTCTAAAGTCTGCGGTGTGCAAGACTTGTGAGAAAGTGTTTTCCATCACGGATATCTAAGGCATCTTAGATCCAAGTCTCAAAAAGCCGTAGTCTACAATTCCACTGGAATGGAATAACGAATTCTTGCAATAATTTTTAGCTCCTTAGTGTAGTTCTGTAGTTGAGTAGTGTGTCTCAGTGGAGCTATAATGAACCTCCGTTGCTTTCTAATAGCGTTTGATTTGGCATCCAACAGCAGACTTTCAGGGCTTCCATAAACAATCTCACACGCTCCATTTTTGGCTGCTTCTTCTTCGCCTTCTTCTTCGTCTACTCCGATAGCCACCGCTCTAATTCCAATGCTTCGAAGCTGTTCTACTTGGTCTTTCATGATCGCGACGAGCGGAGTAACCACAATTATCGTAGAAACAGCGTTTCGTTGCGATGCGTTGATTAACCTTGAAAAAAAATTAAAAGATCAAGCTCTTTCCAAATCCTGTTGGAAGAATGGCGAAGACATCTTTTCCCAGAAACAGGTTTTGAATACAATCTTTTTGCTCTTTACGTAAACTATCCACATGCGGGAAATCTTTAAGCGCTTGCTGTAACACAGATTCAAACCGTGCGTGACTCGATGGAGGATGACCTTCGCACGCCATATCGCATTTCGTGTCTGCGTCAACAACGCTGCAGTGTTGACAACATGTGTCAAATTTGGCCAATCAGAGGGTATACCAGACTCTGGTATACCGACATGAGCTTTTTAAAAATAATTTCACAGGCGGCTGTTTTATGCCTCCCTGGAGCGGCGAAGCGCAGCCATCCGAGAGGATGTGGCTGGCCAATATATGCCCCCAGACCTTGAGAATCTTCCTGAGAAGCAACTCAAGCTCATCGACAAATGGTGCAACCAAGTGCCTGTGGTCATTACGATCTCAAGCTTATCCGCAAGTACTTTGTTTCTCATTTCGCTCAAGAGAACGGGGTCTTCGCCGCGGAGAAAGAGGGTCGCATCATGTTCATCAACACTCCCAGCTACAAGTTCTTGGACATCATGAATTATTTGGCCCCAGGCATCACGTATGACAAGTGGGTCAAGACGTATGGAGCGACACAGACCAAGTCCTGGCTCCCATACGAGTGGTTTGACAGCGCTGACAAGCTGGATTACCCTGGTCTTCCCCCATACGAGTGCTGGTACTCACAACTCAAAAACGCCTTCGTTCTTTCTCCAAAGGAGCACGAAGAATGCAATCGCCTCTTCCACGAGAAAGGCATGAAGACATTCGGAGACTGGCTGGAGTATTACAACAATCTAGACGTGTCTCCCTTCCTCGAAGCTCTCCAAACGATGAAGGGCTTTTACACGGGCCTCGGGGTTGACATCTTCAAAGACGCGGTCTCCTTGCCAGGAGTATCAATGCAATACGTCTTGCGAGGCTCATTGAGAGGACGCAATGCTCCAGCCCTATACGCCCCCGGCCCAGAAGCTTACGCCATGCTGAAGGGGGCTGTGGTTGGCGGGCCGAGCCTGGTCTTCACCCGCAAACACGTGCGCGGCGAAACCCGCATCCGTTCTCACAAATACGACTTAGCCAGCATCACGAAACGGATTGTGGGGTTCGATGCTAACTCCCTTTACCCAAGCACGATGCTGCAGGAGATGCCCTGTGGTAAAGAGAAGGTTGTGCATTATAACGCCCCGGAGCAGGCGGCGAGAGTTCTTGAAATGAATCTGAATACAGGCAGGTGTTTCGGGTTTGCGGAGGTGGACATCGAAGTCCCTCGAGAGTTGTGGGAGAAGTTCGAAGAGTTTCCACCGCTCTTCATCAACCAAGCAGTGTCTAACGAATGCGTTCCACAGCATGTGCATGATTACCTCCAAGAAAGTGGCCGAACCCGCTTTCCCGACCAGAAAAAGCTTCTGGGTGTGCTGTCAGCGAAAAAGATACTGATCTACGCACCCCTCTTGAAATGGTATCTCAACAGCGGACTCAAGATCACGGCAGTCTACCGCACGATCGATTATAGACCCAAAAAGCTCTTCGACTGGTTCGTTCGCGAGGTCGCCGACAACCGAAGGAAAGGCGACGCTGACAAGGATAAGGCACTGCTTGCTGAAGTGTTCAAGCTTCTTGGCAACAGTGCTTACGGCAAGTTCATCGAAGCCGTGGAGCGCCAGACAAGAACGTTGTACACAACTGACGAGGACGAGGTCGACAAGAATCTCCGCACACCCTTGTTCGATGATCTCGAAGAGATCGGAGATGCTTACAAGATCGAGCTGCGCAAGCCAAAGGTCACAATCGACAGCCCTTTTCAAGTGGGCATTGTTGTGTACCAACTTGCCAAGCTCCGCATGCTGGAGTTCTATTACGACTTCCTAGATTACTTCATCGACAGGCGCGACTTCGAGCTCATCCAGATGGACACGGACAGCATGTACTTCGCTCTTGCTCACGACACTCTGGAAGAGGCCGTTCGCCCGGAACTTCGCGACCAGTTCGAGTCGGAGAAGAAGAATTGGTTGGCGTGGGACAAGTGGAGCGGCAGAGAGCCTGGCTTGTTCAAGCTTGAGAAGGAAGACACACGGGCCATCGCCCTGTGCAGCAAGTGCTATTACGTAGAAAACGAGGCTAGCGGAGAGGCCAATATGTCCTCCAAGGGCGTCAACAAGAAGCAGAACGAGCTTCGCTGGGAAAGGTACGAAAGAGGCTTGCAGGGGGGCAGAGACATGGCCACCAACAGGGGCTTTCGAATGCACAACGGGGCCATGTTCACATACCAGCAGCACAAGCTGGGCCTTTCTGCTTATTACGACAAGCGTTGGGTGCTGCCAGACGGCATCCACACAGAACCAATCGAGTTTCACAACCCCGCTGGGGGCAACTGAGTGCCAGGGGGTACAACCATCAGCTCTTCTTCGTAGAGATAATACACGACAGGCACATCTGGCTTGGTGACAACCTTCTCAAAGTTATAGACCTTCAAAGACCAGATCGGATCAGTCGCACGCCTCCCACCGCCTTCCAGCTCACCGGGGTAATAAAGATATCTCACACTCACCCGGGGTGGGAGCTTCTTCTCATTCACCCCCACAGGCCTAGCATATGGTGTCGCGGGCTTGGAAGATATTGCTTTCTCTTTGATCGCTTTCGCAGGCTTCTTGCCAGTGAGTCTTGTTACTTCATTGTTCAAGGCCGAGACAACATCTGGCAGTCTTTTCACCCATGCCGTCGAACGGCCAGAGGGCATATTCATTTCAACGGCATACTGATAACCAAACAGTCTTTCAGCCAGGGTGCGATTGAATCTCTCCACAATTGCTTGGTCTCTGTGGATATCAACCCGCCCGCGACGAATGGTCGTTTTGTTATCCTCCATGGTCTTAGTCACAGCTCCCATAAACTCTTTCCCAGGGTCAACTTGCAAGAGTTGAGGCCATTTCAAAGGCCCGCGTCTATATATCCGTGCAAACGCTTTAGCCACCTCTTCAGACTCTTTCGAAGTCAGAGGCTCTGCTGCTTTGTAACGGCTAGCCACATCCACAAGGGTTAATGCGTATTTGTAAACCTTTCTCCCATGAGGAAGTTTGTCGTGGGGCAGGAAGAGAAGATCTGCTTGATGCACTGCATTGGGTGATGAGACATCAAACTTGGGCCGAGGGATATGGCGTTGCGCTGGGAGGTAAACTTGCCAAAGGGCTTGTTTGACCAGCCATTTCTTTGCGACATCATCAGAGACCTTGGCCGCTGCAGCTAGCTTTTTCACAGCGGCAAGACCTTTCCAATACCCTTTCGGACTGTAATAGATCTTTGAGAGTTTGGCATCCATAGGGGGTATATATAGAGTTTATGAATCGGTGATCGGTCCATGGCTATACTGTGCAAGAAAAAGGCGCGCCTCTTCAATAGCTCTGTTTAAAGTTTCTTCATCCTCATTAATTTGTTTTATAAGGACGGGATCAATGTTTCTAGTTAATTCACCCAATTTATGAGCTGCTCGGTTCATTTCCTCAGTTTCTTGAGCCGTGAGGAATGTTATGATTGTGCGGGTTAATTCATGATATTCTTCCGGCACGGATGCGGGCATTTCTTCAGCAAGTTTCTGAAACACTTGCGCTAGTTCCTCAGTTTGTTTATCCAAGGGGCATGTTGGTAAAAAGCACAACTGTTCCACAGCTGCGTCACGAGCTTCTTTAGAATAGGGTGTAGCCATGGTATATATATGGGTTTTAAATTTTTTTAAAAATTAAAGAAAGCGATAAGCCGCATACCCACCCGCAGGCAGGGTGCCTCCAATGAACACAAGTTCACCATTCTGTTGTTGTGGACTGGGCTTGTAGAAGTCCGAGAACTGAGGCTCTTTGTAGTCTTTGATTTGTTTATCTGGTTGTGTTTGGTGCATCTGATTAAACAAGACCAGGGCTTGGTCGGTGGTTTGGAAGTTTTTGCTAGCTTGGTGTTTAATCCGATCGTTGGCTGCAATCCAGTCGAGGAGCTTGGTGCGGTCCTTCTGGTATTTGGCGTAAGCCGCTTGGTATTGTTCCAGGGCTTTGTCGTGACGGATTTTCTCATCCATTGCTGCCTTTCCGTTATCACCAGACAGATATTTCGCGAGATAATTGCCGCCAGTGAAAGCGGCCGCATTAAGAACAGCGCCAAGGGCCATTATTGCAATCGAGGCCATTGTGGTCGTGTGTATACATATGGTTTTTACATGTTGTCTGGGAGGATTTTCTGGTCCTCGAGATATTTCTTCAGCGCGATGCTGCCAGCCATGACGGTTGTGAACTTGACTAAGTTCATAAAGCTTGCACTGGGGTCGGCAGTGAAGTTTTCTTTTGATGGTCTTTTTCCCAATCCAACCAATACCAGCGACAAGGCCAGTGATTGTTGCGGCTTCGAGGATAGACTTCACAAGCTTGTTGTCAGACATGGTTTGTGTGCAGTATATATATGATTTTTTATTTTTCTGACAGAACCTTTTGTGCCTTTGTCGTCTCGTTCAATCTCAATCCTCGGCCTCTCGGGACTCGGCATAGAGGACTCTGGCCTCATCATAGAGGACTAGGGCCTTGTCATAGAAGACTCGGACCTTGTCATAGATGACTATGGCCTCGCCATTGAGGAGGACTCTGGCCTCGGCCTCTCGGGCCTCGTCATAGAGGATTCGGGCCTCGGCCTCTCGAACTCGGGCCTCGGCCTCTCGGGCTCGGGCCTCGTACTCTCGGACTAGGGCCTCAGGCTCGGCCTCAGAGACTAGGGCCTCAGGCACGGACTCAGGCTCGGACTTAGGCTCGGCCTCAGGCTCGGCCTCAGGCTCGGGCTCAACGAGCCCGTTCCTTAACAAGAAGTAAACTACTTCAAAGGCGTTCACGTTTAATTCAGTCAATAAAAAAGCGCACCTCCGACTGCAGCAGCATTCACCAAAGCCTGGAATAGATTCATGGTCAGTATACATATGTTTTTGTTTTTTTATTCCATTTTTTTAATTCCTTGCCTTAGAGGAATTTGAGATGGGGGTATTGCAGCGGGTGTTGCCGCGGGTGTTGCTGGTTGTGTGTTTGTCTGGTGTTGCTGGTGTTGCTGGTGTGTTAGATTTGCGTCCAAGCCTTTGCATTATGGCTTCGCGTTGGTAATACACACCAGCAAGAGAGACAACCAACCCTCCAAACCCTAGAATATAAGAGATTGAGTTGCTGTTGCTGTCACTTGTTGTGTCACTTGTTGCACCACTTGTTGTGTCACTTGTTGTGCCGCTTGTTGAGGGTGCAGGCTTTTGTGCTTCGGCCTTTTTCTTTGCTTCACGGGCCAGGCGGTTGCGTTCTGCTAGCCTTTTGCCAGAAGCAACACGACCGGGGTTCTTTTCTGTTGCAGGCTTTGTTTTCGGGGCCTCAGAGGTAACACGGGCAGGTGTTGGAGTTGGAGTTGGAGTTTGAGTTTCTTCAGGGATCGTCTCGAGTGGTGTGGTCATAGTGGGTATATATATATGATTTTATTTTTTACAAGATGTGATAAGTGTGCTGATGAGTGTGCTGACAGGTTGCTGTCAGGTTGCTGTCAGGTTCCTTCAAGGTTCCTGCGAGGTCACCCCAGGTCCCAGCCCAACTTCATCAAAGCCCTCAAGTGGATAGCCTTCACTGTCTCTGGTTGGATGTGTGGGTTGGGGTTCAGGCTCTCGTTCAAACTTGATGTGTTTTGTTGTGATGAGAGCAGTATTGGCAAGCGCCAGCAATCGTCCGCATCGCATGGCAAGAGCCCCAGCAAGATTTGACAGCTCCTGGTTGATGATGTAGTCGTTCTTGAGTTCTTGCTGAAACTCCTTTAGATCATCAACCGGGATCACCAAACCAACGCCTTTGGACGCGAGCATGATGGCGGAATCAACTAGGGATTCGGTTGTCTTGTTGCCAACGTAGGCCTCGTACCTTTTGCAGTACTTCTCAACGTCCTTGTCTGACAACCGCTTGACATGCTCGTGTGTGAGCTGCACGCCGATAGCTTCTTTGGCCTTGCCAGTTGAAACAAGGATTGCCAGCTTCTCACGTTTGGCAGGAATGCCATTGTCACCAACTATCCCTGTTGGAGGTGCGGTATCAGGGGTGGCCTCCAGCATCTGCATTACTTCGTTCAAGGGGCCCTGGTCTTCATCTGCCATCATCAGGGGTATATATATGTGTTTTTTTATTTTTCGATAATTCTCTTGATTTCGGGCAAAAGTGTTTCAAGTTCACGTATTAGCCCCGCCATGGTGTCTGGCATAGAATTCAACCGCAATGGATATCTGTTGAGAAGCATGAGGCGCAGATCTTCCTCACCAGCGGCTTTGATAATTTTGTTTTGCGCATCAAGTGTGTGTTTGTGCAATTCATCCAAAAGCTGTGAAAGCACAGTGAGCTTGTGTAGCTTGTTGTTGGCGCATTCATGTCATGTATATATATATATATGTGTACTGTATATATTTGTGTGGCTGTATATTTGTGTACTGTGTTTAAACCTTGTACTAAATTCCATACGGGTGTCTCAGAGAGAAAACCAGGTGGGAGAACGTGCGGGATTTGAGCCTTGCAATAAGCTCTTTGTACTCCTCATGGGAGAGCTCGCCGGCATAGTCTTCAAAGATGGCCTTGGTGGTGTTGCTGGAGGGCGTGTAAAAGAGCACGATCGCTGCAATGTTATCACGATATGGCTTGGCAATGCTGGTGATCTGCTGGGTCAAGACCCACACGGATATGCCGTCATGCCTTGCGCTGAACCCCAGATTGACCAGCTGGCTCGTGCGGCCTTTGACATCTTTGGAGGCGGCGCAGTCATCGAGAATGAATAAAGTGTTGGTGCATGTGAAAAAGAAGCTCGCCAACTTCAACCAGTCTTCGATCTCATGCTGTTGGCAGACAATCACGAAGATGTGCGGATCGCGGTCCACGAAGCCATCGTATGTCTTGTTCTTGACAAATGTGGGACAGAATAAAACTATGTAGTCAAAATAACCCCTAAAGGGGCCTCGCAGTTGGTTTAGAAGATACTGTGTCTTGCCAGAGTTAGTGGGGCCCACGATTAGTGCGTTGAATGGCAGCTTTCTTGGGTCCATAACCAACGCCTATATTAGTTGGTTTGCAAACAATTGGTTCATGTGTTGGTGGGGAGGGTGCCTTTGCCAGAAGTCTTTGTATTTTATTGTGTGATAATGGTCCGGGGGATGGCAGGGGAGCCGGCTTGGCATAGAAGTTGATCTTGTTTTGTGGCCATGGGGCTGGTGGGTATATAATATGTGTGTTGTGCGTGTGTTGTGCGTATGCGTGTGTTGTGCGTGTGTCTACCTAGTACTGTACAGAATGCAGCTGCCTGCTCATGATGTTCATCTGTGAGTCTGAGATGGTGAAGATGTGGCAGTTTTCGTTTCCCGAGCCTGTGCCGTTTCGTTCGATCTCGAGTTGCACGCCATCCTGTGTGTTGACGAGCCGTTGCCGTTGCCGTGCAGGGATGTGTCAGCCATGGACTGCAGGTCAATCCAGAGACCAAACTTGTCGTCTGTGAGATATTTGGTCAAGTTCATGTTAGGCCTGCCTCGCGCGTGTGGCTTGAAGTATCGGAAGATTTCATTCCACATGTCAGTACCACTTATGCCGTCGTTGTAGATCCTGTTTGGAACACCGTTGACTGTGACCTTCACTTTGGTGATGTCGGGATTGAAATAGTTCTCAGAATCCCTGGCACCCGCTACATAGGGATTGTTGAACAGCAAGAGGATGCCCTTGAGAGACTTGCGCTGTGGGTTAACCCGAAGATTCAGCCGAGTGTCACCACCTTTTGAGAAGGGATGCACCCGATCTCGCATTACGAGGTCATAAGCGAACTCCTTGCCACTAGTGTAAGCGCTTGTTGCATCGTCGGCCAGCTCCTTACTTCTGATCGTCTCATACTCCAGCTGGATGTTTTCCAACTTGTACACGAGCTTGCTTGTGTCTGAGCCACGGACAACTTGAGATGCGGGGGCAAGGGTTAGTTCGAAGACCAGATCGTTATATAACGCTTGAGGATATATGATTCCGTGATCAGTTAAGATTTGGTGATCCAGCTTGATGCGATACTTATTCTTGTATATTGTCTCCAGCTTGGTTTCCGCAGCCACGCCTGAGGTCTTCTTGTCGCCAGCACCAGAGCGAATCTTACACAAATCGACACTCTGGATGCCCTCCATAAGCATATTTTCCCGCTCATCGGTTGATTTGAATAAGTCTTCGAAGATCTTGTAGATGTCGTACCCAACCGTGTCCTGGACAGTGGTGGCTGCAAACTTTACAACGAACCTGTCCACCAGGGCCCGAAAAACATTTTGTACGAGATAGTTGTTTGCATGGCCCCCGGCTAGGTTGATGTTAAACACCAGTGCAAGTGAGCCGGACACAATGACATCGTGCTCGCCAAGCTTGGGCACCGAGACGTACAGTGTGTCACCGGGATTGGCCTCAGAAGGGTTGAATGTGATGCGCTTAACAGTTCGCTCTGCCTTCATGGCGCCCAGTGTCTTTTCACTGTGAGATGGAAGTAGATTCGGTTGCACAGCCATGGTATATATTTATGTTTTTAAAATTTATATTTATATATCATCATGGCAGAAGGCGGATATGATATACCTGGTGAGAATGAGAATACAGGGCTTGACTGGAACATAGACCACGATGATGACGACGACGACGAAGAAGAAGTTGACACAACAACCCCCTTTCAACCCGGTGGTACATCCACCCCATATCATGGTGGTGAACAGCATGAAATTCATACAATGCCTCACGAACCAAGTGGGTTAGATCCTATTGACATCCCTAATCTTAGTGACTTCACACATGAAGAAGACAAACAAAAAATGCTTGATAGAGCTAGGGACTGGATAAGTAGGCGCTTTCCAAAAGTAGCCTACGACAGATTAGACCCAATTGGTTACGGTAAAAAACCAGGAAATGAAGGCAGAGTGGTTTCCTTTGGGCCAAAGGGTGGCGAGACTCCCATTTTCAAACAAGATGGGTCGAGCCTTCTTAAATCATTCACAGACAAGTTCAAAAAAGCTCTTGGCCCAAGCGCTGAAGAGCTTGTCTCTGAAGACAATGCATCAATAAGGGAAGAAAGACAAAGCTTGAAGGAGGCAGAAAAACAACTGAAGGAGAAGGAAAGGCTTGCTGTGGAACAACAACAAACAGCAAATGAGGTGCAAAACCTCAGAAACAGAATTGAGCAAACTCAAGCGAGGATTGACGCTCTGGAGCAGGAACACGGTTCAAGCGTTGAAAATCAAGCCGAGATAGACCGCCTAAAACTGGTGAAAAAGAATCTTCAAGGCGATCTTGAAAACCAGAAAAAAGAAGTAGGTGCCCTTCAAAAAATACAAAAACAACGAGACCAAGAACAGGCAAAGGTTGACAAACTCAGAACACGCCTTTCTGAGAAAACAAGAGAAAGAAATGAAGTTGAAGCAAAGCTAAACTCTACTAAACCCCTTGATGAGTTGAACGAAAGAGAAGCCGAGCTTAAACGTGAAAACGAGGAAGACAGACGCGTGATAGAGGATGAGAACACGTCTCCCTCTGAAAGAGAAGCCGCGGAAGCCCGGGTTGCTGAGCGAGAAGAAGAGCTGGCAAGGTTCCGACCACCGGTTGAGGTGCGTGAACAAGCCCTGTCTTTGAGAGAGAGGGTTAGAGAAATCTTCAAGAAATACGGATGGACCCTGCAAGCGATTGTTCTGGCAGCTGGCATCACCATCAGCGCTGTTGTACTCGCCACCTTGAACGGCCTGGCAAAGGCCACCAAGGCTATTGGAAATGGGTTTAAAGAGCTTGGCAAAAAAGCAGCCAACGCCCTGCCTGGCCTCATTGGCTCAAATGTGAGCTTCATCTTCAAAGCGGCTGGGTCGGTCATCTCCTTTCTGGGTGAAGACGCCTGGCTGCTCATCCTTGCCGTGGTGGCCTTCCTTGTTGAAAGGATCACCAAGCGGGCGAAGTCTTGAACACTTATCTCGACCAAACGAAAAGGCCTGCCAAGGCAAGCGCACCCACAGCAATGAGTGCCTTGTTTACGTGATGTGAGTCGGGCTGTGGTGTTGGTGCGGGTGTAGGTGTGGACTGTGGTGTGGGTGTTGGGGCTGGTTGTGGTGTGGGTGTGGCCTTTGGTTTGGACGCGATGCCCTGTGCCTGTGTAGCCTGTTTATGTATCGGGTTTGATGGGTGACTGTTTGGTGGATTAATCTTTGTTGGGCCACCGTCCATGAGGCGAAGGGAGGCTTTTTTTGTGCCCAGATGAACATCATTGTTAACACCCAGCTTCATCCCTTGCGTTGCCTCCTGTAGATTGTTGTTATACCCGATCACGCTCTCTGTGTTGATAATCATGCGCGATGGCATGAGCCAGCTTCCGGGTGCTGTCGCAAAGTCTAAGCGCACTTTCGTTGCTTGGATGGCAAGCTGGTAACGCTGTACGCTTGTTGCGATGTCGTTCAGTATTATGGCCTCCTCTAGATGGGTGATGAATACTCTCTGCGTTTCGAACGCCCGGCCTCCTCTTCCAATGATGCTGCTGCGGGTTTTGGCTTGTGAACCAAGAATGCAGTACACAAAGGCCTCGATTGATTGGTTCATACGCGCGAGCCCTGGTTGTGTTAGCCCCTGTGCGTAATTTGGCACAAAGTGCTCGAACTGGGTGTCCGCCCCTTGATCGTTGCGGACGAAAGATATTCCATTGGCGCGAAAGTTGGGGTCTTTTCTGTCAGTCATTCGCTCATCATTGAACAGAGCTAGATCGGGGTCTGGATAGGTGTAATCGGTAGAAATGTTGCCACCCCCGTATTCCCCAATGTAGACATTCCCAAGACCGTGGTTCTTGCCGTATGTGAAACGGAAGTCAGAACTGGGGTCGATACCGAACTCTATGCAAATCTTCTTGCACGCGTCGATGTTGTACTTGTTGTCTTTCTGGTTGAATGGAGGGTCGTCTGGCAAAGCACTCACGCTTTGTTCCCCACCCATCTTGTAGAGTATTCGCCTTGTTGTGAAATAAACGTGAAACCGGTAAAATGACCGGAGCTAGGTGGTTAGGGATAGACTGGAGTTCTTATCGAAGAGAATGTCACGGGAGATTCCACAGCCGGTTGTTGCACACCACAGTGCGAAGGAGAGTTGTTGTGGCCAAAAACTCATATGCGGCCCGCCCATCCACTTTCGGCCGTATTTCGCTGTTGTGAATGAAACCTGTGTGTCCCTGAAGATATTTCTGTATTTCGTTGTGAAATAATCAGTTGGCGTGACGTAAATCTTTTGCGCTTCGTTGTTCAAGATTGCGCCAATCATCATATCCTTGTCTATTGTGGTGGAGAAATCAACAGCTGGGATTGACTTTTCTGGTTGCCCAACGATAACTGATAGGGAAAACCCTCGTCATAATGAAGGCCCAAAGCGTCTCTCATGGCTTGAGTCCAATCTTTGTGGGGCATTCTTGTAATGAGCGCCCATGAGCCAGGACCCTTTTTGTAAAGCACTTCCCCTGTGGCGGTTTTGTGGTCGTCGCCAAAATCTACTTGCATTTCAAAGTGTGACATATCGGCGCGCGGGAAACGCTTTTTGAAGTCTGAGATCGCCTTGGCCTTGGCCGCGGCAGAGAGCTTCATTGCCTCCGGCGAACTCAACCAAGCAATTTCAGGATCTGGGGGTGGCTTTGGCTTTACATGGGTATAGGCGTTTGGGGTTGAATAAAAAGGTGGTGGGGGCTCGTAATTGCGACCGCCAATTTTTATACCAAGATTTGAATTTGGAAAAATTTCACCGGGCCGTCTGCCAAACATGATTGTATATATAATTATAATTATAAAATGTTTATTATATATACAATCATGGTTGTGTTAACAATCGTCGCACCTTCGAATCCTCACACGATCTACTTCGAGCACCCACTTCCGAAACCGAGATACATCCGTCTTGTCTCTTGCTCAATTTTCAACTCGTGGCATAATTTGAAAGAAGAAGCAAAGATTTCACCAACGGACCCTCCCCCTAATGGTTCATCACGTGACGTGACCTTACTTCAAGGCCATTACACTATTGATAGCTTAGCGAAAGACTTTGAAAGCCTAAAAACCTATAACAGTCGTTTAAATCTAACAATTGAAACAAACAGGCCATACGGAGCCATGGTCATTCAGAATAACAGCAGCAGTGTGACGTTTAGTAACAATCTGGCAGAATTGCTTGGCATAAGACCTGTATTGATGCTAATAACCTTCGTCAAGCGTTTAAGGGCACCAAGCACTTACTTCATCCACTGTGATCTGGTTGATAAAGAACAAAACCTCCTCAATGGTAAGCCTTCGACAGTTTTGGCTCGGTTTGATATTCGTGGAAAAGCTTTTGAGAAGGTTTATTACGAGACAACACAACAGAACGTCTTGCGTGACGTCTCGTCTGGTGATTATGTAAACAGCATAACACTGTCAGTGAGGGATGAGAACAATGACCTCTTCAACTTCAATGACGCGCCTTTGGAATTTGAAGTTGAGATAAATTAAAAAATCATATATATACCCACGCCATGAGTTCTGCCAATGTGCTTCCATCGGCCCCCGATTACAGCGAGACACAACAGCTCTACCCCATGCGTGAGATCACTCAAATCAATGCAGAAGATTTCCGGCTCAAAAAGATCTCTGACTTGCTTAAGGAGCTGTCTGACGAAGCCAAGCATTACCGTCAGGTCGCAAAAAAATATAAACGAGCCCAATCATTAGTTCATTACTCAGCGGTTGGACTTGGGTCACTTTCTGTCGGGCTGTCATCAGGAGCCCTAGCAACTGTATTGACTGGGTTCGGAATTGTTGCAAGCCCAGCACTTGCCGGCGTTGCCACGCTTTGTGGGCTGTCCTCAGTTGGTTTTACAGCTGCAAACAAGAGGCTAGAGCGGAAAGTGACTAAGCAGGAGAAAATCTACACACTGGCCCTGGCTAAACGCAACTCTGTAAATGAACTGGTCTCAAAGGCTCTGGAAGACAAGAGGATCAGTGATGCAGAATTCACAATTATTTCTCGTGAGGTGGAAAAATATCACGAACTCAAAGCTGCAATCAGGGATGGTGTTAAGGCAAAAAAAGACGTTGGCACTCAAACACAAGCTCCAGACCTCGAGAAACTCAAAAACGAACTTCGCAAGGAAGTCAAACAAGAGTTTCAAAAAAAGATAAGTCTTCTCACCGCAGCATCCAAGTCCGATTTGAGAAATTAAATTCTGGCTTTAACCTCTACATTTCGAAGGATAAATCCTTTGCGTCCAATTGAATACACAACACGGTGTATATCCATGGAGAAGTTCGCTAAACAACTGGCTGATGTTCGGTCCTTGGACACTAAAGGCGAATACAAAGCCAAACTCGATGAGCTTGATAAAGAATACAAATTTATCCTCCTGCGCTCCCTCGACAACTACACCAAGGAAATACGGCGTTCAAACCTACCAGAACGCCTTCATCTCATCAAGGAGTGTCTTTCTCCCGAGGCACAATACCATCACAACCACACTCACCTTTCACCCTTTTGAACGAAAGGATAAAAGCTTGCCAAAACTGCAAAGGCAAATTAAACCTCAGGATGTTTTCATCAGAACTTTGCTGTGAGGACTGCGGGCTCTTAGAGCCTCTGGATGGTGTGGCCTTCGATTATAACGAGCTCTATGGTGGTGATTACAAAATTACAAAAAAAAGAATGTCCACCAAACACTGCAACTTCAAAAGCTATCTCAACAAACATCTGAAAATTTGTGAACCCTACGTCTGCTTGTCCTACGAAGAAATACAACATGCAAATGAGGCATTCAAATTCATTGAAGAATATCTACCGAAAAGAATCTCTATGCCATTTGTGGCCAACAAAATCTTGGATGCGAGAAAAGGGCCACAACGGCTTGTCAATTACTTCCGGCTACAAGTCCCAGAAAAATCAATGTGTAAACACGAACAAAACTGGAAGATCATGCTTGAAAAGATGGGTCACGTTGAGTGAGCACTGCCATTGAAACTTTCGTGAGCACTTGGCCCGTCATAATCTTCCTCGTCATCACTGCCGATATCTGTATGCAGTAATGCCCACTGTATACATCTATAAGGCGGCATGCCAGGACAAATGGCTCGGTGTCTGCCCATGTCCACTTCTGGTGAGAAGAGTTCTTGACATTTATGACATGTTTGTGAAGTAAATATAGGGAAATAGCAATCGTTTTGCCAGTGATAATGATTTTTTATTGAACGGCATACAGATTTCATCCTGCATTGATGAAGGGGCCTTGCAGCCAATTCAAGGACGTAATCTTGAATCATGTCTGGCAAATAATCCCAATGAGATTCACCAAAAGACAGTTGCTCCATTGGCTCAGTTGAGGTATAGACTGGGGTATGTTTTTTCAATTGACTCCATTTTTGAGTTTAAGAAGGATTCCAACACTGCACTGTCATCACCCAAATTGTTTGGAACTGTTTTGACAGGGGCGGTTTGTTGGATGCTTTTCTCTTCAGAGTGTTCTGTTATTTTTTTTCGAAGGCTTGCCAAACTGTTATGAAAACGCTCGACTGACGTTGAATATTGCTCAAAAAGTTTGGTTGCTTTGGCGCCCAAATCTCAGTTATATCTAGGAGCTTCCAGGCGAACATAGCCACTGGTTTAGGGGCTTCTGAACCCTCTGAAAACAATTTTTGCATATGGGTGTAACGCAAAAACTCGTCGTCTTCGTCCTGTTTTTTAAACGACATCCTTACAGCACCATAACAACACCATATGTCCTTCTCCGCAATGGAAGACATAATTCTCTCAAATAATTGTTTTGATTTGAGTGAACCGACATCGATGATTGCCTTTTGATTTCTTGTTATCGTCCGTTTGCTAAATAAATAACAAACTCCCCACGCAAGTGTTGTGTCACACTTCGTTTTGAACTTGTTTCCTCCGTTCAGAAACTGATTGTGTGTCAGACTTGGTTCAAGCTGGTTTAAAGAGCACAATCTGAAATAGCCGTCAACAAACAAGCCTTTGTTTACCATATCACCACTCAAAGCAAGACCTGTTTGTATCTGATCGCTATAATAGCCAGGAATTCTGTTCATGGCTATTTTCCGCTTGAACGGACATTTAAACTCTAACAAGCTTAAGCCGTTATCTTTGTCTAGAAAATATCCGTCTGGACTGCAAGTGACCTTTCGATAAAGTGGATGATCTCTTGCTAGATTAAGAGAGATGCTGTGACCAAAAACGGAAACAGAATGTTTTTGCTCAAAATACTTGCGTATAATCGGCTCGAACAGATTGCCCCAGGTACAAGCCGCATTGTTGAGCATATGTGTTGGCTGTATTTTCTTCATGAGCAAACTTTGCCGTGATTCAAACGGCGACGATCCTGTCAAGGCAGAGATCTCTGATGCACCGAAGGAGTTTTGTCTGGCTCTCACCCAGTCGGCACTCTTTTGTTTCAGACCAGTGTTTCTCGATTTGAGAAAGTTCATGAACATTTGTGTTGTCGCCATCATAGGTATGTAAAGGGTAAAGGTTTTTTCAATTGGTAATAACCACCCAACTCTGTTTGAAAAGCTGCGAGTGATGTCTTGCCTTCGATGGAATCCGAAACAAAGCTAGAATCTCGGATCCTGGGTAAGGGGTCGAGAGCCTCCATGTTTTTGTTTGTCAGATGTTCTTGTTCTTGCTCGTCAAGCCAGACATTCAGCTCATGCCAGCTGACATATGACTTGGCAAAAACATCTCGAACAACCTCACGCTGTATAAAAACTCGAGAGTTTCTTTTCGCGGGACGGCAACCATTTCTTAAGTGTCTGGAAACCGTTTGTCTACACAATCTTCGATTGCAGCCGAGACAAAGCTCTTTCGGTCGTGGTTCTGTTCGCAGATTCTTACAAGCGTATTTTTGATGCTCAACAAGAGAATGACCTTGGGTGAAGTTTAAACCACAATATCTGCAAGGGTTTTATTCGAACGTCCCTTTGTTCTTTGCATATAAGTCATCACCTTCTTTCACCTCAATTCCCCTCATTTTCAAAAACGCAACGGCAGTCATTGGTTCGTTGGCGAGGGGCATTGTCACATTTATAGGGGGTGTAGAGATTTCTCCAATTGGTTATGTCTCGCTTGCCGTTGCGGGCGGGCTCGGGAAAAAACGCATTTGGCCCCCTCTTACGGGGTTTGAGGGAGGGATATCAGAGTAGTGGGTAGAGAGGAACGTCAAATACCGGTTTTCAAGTTCATAGAGAATCTGGCCGAACGCGTGAGGCCAGATTCTCTATGAACTTGAAAACCGGTATTTGACTGCCTCTCTCCCCACTACTCTTTGAGTGCGACTCCCGTTTGCAGGCCTTTCGTCTTCTCCCAAATAAGAAAGAGAAGTTTATTGCTCTTACCGAATCGATCTTAGGTTCCAACCAAGTTACCCTGGCGGCTTTGCAGAGGCTAGCGGGAAAATGTGTATCCAGGTCTGTGGCGGTGCCGGGCGCCAGGTTATTTACGAATGAAATCAACATGGCAATCTCGCGGGCTTCCCGATCATCTAGACCTGTCCCTTTGTCAAAGTCATTGCACCATGAAATTCAACATTGGCTTTTCCTAACGTCCTGGAACGGGTTTCTGCCTTGGCGATCGGAGCGACGCCACCAATTTGTCATGTACACCGATGCTTTTTCATATGCCTGGGGTGGCGTGTTAGTTCCCGGCGGAATATCTCTTGTCGCTTCTGATTATTGGCCTAACGAGATTTTGTCTTCCAATATTGCTGTCAAAGAAGCTCTGGCTCTCGTCAATGCGTTTAAGTCTTTTGCTGCAACTATCCAGAACTCCAGAGTCGACGTTTATGTTGATAGTTCTGCGTTACTTCATGCCTGGAACAGCCAAAGTGCTAGGTCCCATGCCTTTTCGGACGCTCTGAAACATATCTTCAGAGCTCTTTTGGCTTCTAACTGCAGTCTTCGTCTCTCCCATATTCCTTCTGCGCACAACGTTGCCGACCTCCTTTCACGGTCTCTTTCACTGGCGGATTCACGTCTATCCGATAACTGCTGGAGTCAGCTACAAGGACGCATTCGAGGGCCCCAGTGGTCATTCAATTCATCTCATGGCTCTTCCGTCCAACACCATGCGTTCCCCGACCCGCACTCAGCTTCCGTTCTTCTCCCCGCACCCTGCACCTGGTTGTCATGGAGTAAATATGTTTAGTCAGCCACCCGATCTTCACCCGCCTCATCTGTTTTCCAACCCCTATGTTTTCCCGCCCATCTGTCTCATTCCCAATGTTCTCCGCTTCTTGAGTTCTGTTCGCGTCTCGTTTACTATTGTGGTTCCAGATGTTCAGCCTCATCGCTTCTGGTGGGCTCTTCTACCCCATGGTTCTCCTTTTAGTCTAGGGCGAGGTGGGTGTCTTGTGTCCACCTTCCAAGAGCGGTTATGATGATTCCTGGCCTTTGCCTTGGGATTTGTGGGCGTTTCGCATCGACCCTTTTTAAGACGCCAAGCGACTATGCGGTTTGACGAGATCTTTAGACATCAGGCTTTCCGTCCTATTTTTCTCGTGTTTCTTCCACTCGTGCTAGTAGCAGTTTGCCTGACATTTTTGGTAATAAAATTGCTTTAGTCATGATTGCCTTTTGTTTACATTTTCTGCCCTTTGTTACCTTTATTCTTGGATTCTGCCTAATTCTATTTCTACTCTGTTTTGTCTATAGGGTTTCTCCCAGGTTACACGCATCTTTGTTCCTGCCGTCCAGTGTCCAGAATGCAGATACCAGAACGATCAGGTTTTCCGTTTTTGCCAGATGTGCCGTTTTCGAAGGCCTGTCTTTCCTCCCGCCAAGCCTCTTCCAATAACCCCTGATGTATCTGTCATAGACAACCGTCTTGACTGACCAATTGCAGAGTATTGCTTTGTCCTCTGCTTATGCTAAACAAAAAGACACCCTTAAAACGGATTTTTCTAGGTTTCTGAGTTCTCTCCCGGGAAACAAGACGCTTTTCTCTGCCACGCCTAAGGATATTTGTCGCTTTCTGGCTTGGAAAGACTCCCGGGGAAAGACGCAGGTCCATATTACCTCTTGTCCTCATCTAGGGAAGCATAAAATACGTAACTAAGGTTGTACGCCTCTCCTATGCAACGGTTGACTCCTAAATTGGAAAGCTCCGAGCAATCTTTAAAGACGCTGGAAGAGAAGGCGACTGGAACACTGCGCTAGCCTTAGGAAACCCTGCTGCTTCGGCTAAAGTTAAGGCTTATCGTAAGACTTTTACGTCCAGGCTGCAGTCACCCCTAAGCAATCTACGCCGCTCTTCCCTTCTAAACTCGTTCGTCTGTCCTGATATATTCACGACAGGATGACAACTCCCGGCATCACTTATTTTTCAGCGGGGATCTTTCTCTGGTTAAGACCCAAGATATAATGCGGTTTCCGCGTAACGATGGATTTCTGTTCAATCACGTCTGGGGTAAGTCGCTCAGGGATGGTTCTTCCAACCGTTTTGGCATTCTGCGCCATTCCGATTTATCTCTTTGTCCTGTAAAGGCCATAGAAGTGTATGTCGCCATTTCATCCGTGCTTAGTGTGGATCTATCTGCTGGTTAGTTGTTTCGGCCGCTCAGCTCAACGGGAAAGGTCCTCAATAAGCAAATTTTCAACTCAACTTTACAGTCCCGGCTCCGTTCCTATCTGCAAGACGCTAAAATTTAGGAGGGTGAAACTCTTCACAGCTTTAGAGCCGGGGTAGCCATCACTCTAGCCTTATCTGGAAGCCAATTGGCAGACATTATGGATCACATTGGTTGGCGCCACGCTCCTACTGCATCATATTACACGAAGGTTGCGCAGGTCCTTCGTCCTGGAGGACCATCGGCGTTGCTGTCGCGCCATGTCCCATCGGTCTGGTCTT
>JAJLRJ010000007.1:30714773-30867273 GCA_024195265.1 Dendrophyllia cribrosa | reverse complement strand
TCAAACACTTTAGCTATTACTGAAATGACTGAAATAGGCCGATAATTATTTAGATCAGATGGCTCACCTTGCTTAAACAATGGAGTAACTCTGGCACATTTCCAGTCGTCAGGAAATATACCAGAGACTAAGAATTTATTAAATAGATCACACAGTGAAACTGAAATAAGATCAGCACATTCGCGTATTATTTTAGCAGAAATATTATCAAGACCAGTTGCTTTAGATCTACATAATTTGTTTAGATGTGATAAAACAATATTACTGCTAATCAAAGAGAAACTGAATTTCTTGTTATTTACATTTTATATAATTGCTATAGGTCAAATCATTATTAACAGTTGGAGGTATTAAGGTTGGAGGTAAAAATAAGCACTTAGCTCTACATTCCTCCAAAAACGCTTGACTTGCAGAGTTACGCAGCCTCAAATGCGGTCTTTACCACTGTTTTAGAAATGTGAAACCTATCTTGAGTAGCAAACCGCGGATAAATGCCGGGAAAAACAACTTTGCAAATGGTTTTCTCGGCTAAACTCAACCGTTAACCAAACTCAACAAGAGTGTTGAGCGTACAGCTGACGTGACATTCGGCTGTGTAGCCGCGCGAAAAACAAAGCCTCGCTTTGGTTTCAAAATTGCTAAGATCCCGGATGTTGTGTGGCGTCATTCGCGCATGTTTTGCGACGTCATACGCGCCCGCGAGCTAGCCTTGCGCGACGCTCGGACACACATGTAACAGACGCCGCCCGCGAAACATTCCGCTGGCCATGACCATGAAAAATGACGGGCATGGGTTCTATGAGTATGGGGCTCTGCTATTAGTTGTTCAACACTTAAGCAGTTGGTTTAAAGTTCTATTTATTTACCATAAAGAAAATAATTGATGTGTAAATTAGTTTAAAATTTATATTTGTTTAATGTTTAGAATGTATCAATCAATGAAACAATGTTTGCCCTTATACATGTAGCTCTCTCGAAATAATTAGTACTCAAATATTTCTTTTTTTTTTAAATAAAGTTTTATTATGACATATACTACTTACAATACGATACTTACACTACTTACAATACGATACTTACACTACTTACAATATGATACTTACACTACTTACAATACGATACTTACACTACTTACAATACGATATTTACACCACTTACAATACGATACTTGCGCTACTTACAATACGATACTTATTTTAATGCAACGTCTTTTTTATTAATATTTCCACATATATGCGTAGTGTTACATACATTTAATGCAATACTTATAATTTTCGAAAATTTTGTAAAATCCGAAAGCTGGCTGTGGGCAGTGGGCGAGTTAATTAGCAACACACACTACCGAAAAATTTTTTTTTTTTTTTTTTTTTAAATAAAGTTTTATTATGACATATACTACTTACAATACGATACTTACACTACTTACAATACGATACTTACACTACTTACAATATGATACTTACACTACTTACAATACGATACTTACACTACTTACAATACGATACTTACACTACTTACAATACGATATTTACACTACTTACAATACGATATTTACACTACTTACAATATGATATTTACACTACTTACAATATGATACTTACACTACTTACAATACGATACTTACACTACTTACAATACGATACTTACACTACTTACAATATGATACTTACACTACTTACAATACGATACTTACACTACTTACAATACGATATTTACACTACTTACAATATGATACTTACACTACTTACAATATGATACTTACACTACTTACAATATGATACTCACACTACTTACAATACGATATTTACACTACTTACAATATGATACTCACACTACTTACAATACGATATTTACACTACTTACAATATGATACTTACACTACTTACAATACGATATTTACACTACTTACAATACGATATTTACACTACTTACAATACGATACTCACACTACTTACAATACGATATTTACACTACTTACAATATGATACTCACACTACTTACAATACGATATTTACACTACTTACAATATGATATTTACACTACTTACAATATGATACTTACACTACTTACAATATGATACTTACACTACTTACAATACGATACTTACACTACTTACAATATGATATTTACACTACTTACAATATGATACTTACACTACTTACAATATGATACTTACACTACTTACAATATGATATTTACACTACTTACAATATGATACTTACACTACTTACAATACGATATTTACACTACTTACAATATGATACTTACACTACTTACAATATGATACTTACACTACTTACAATACGATATTTACACTACTTACAATACGATATTTACACTACTTACAATACGATACTTACACTACTTACAATATGATATTTACACTACTTACAATATGATACTTACACTACTTACAATACGATATTTACACTACTTACAATATGATATTTACACTACTTACAATATGATACTTACACTACTTACAATATGATACTTACACTACTTACAATATGATACTTACACTACTTACAATATGATACTTACACTACTTACAATATGATACTTACACTACTTACAATATGATACTTACACTACTTACAATATGATACTTACACTACTTACAATATGATATTTACACTACTTACAATATGATACTTACACTACTTACAATACGATATTTACACTACTTACAATATGATATTTACACTACTTACAATACGATATTTACACTACTTACAATATGATACTTACACTACTTACAATACGATATTTACACTACTTACAATATGATATTTACACTACTTACAATACGATATTTACACTACTTACAATACGATACTTACACTACTTACAATATGATATTTACACTACTTACAATATGATACTTACACTACTTACAATATGATACTTACACTACTTACAATACGATACTTACACTACTTACAATATGATATTTACACTACTTACAATACGATACTTACACTACTTACAATACGATACTTACACTACTTACAATATGATACTTACACTACTTACAATATGATACTTACACTACTTACAATACGATACTTACACTACTTACAATATGATACTTACACTACTTACAATATGATATTTACACTACTTACAATACGATATTTACACTACTTACAATATGATACTTACACTACTTACAATATGATATTTACACTACTTACAATACGATATTTACACTACTTACAATATGATACTTACACTACTTACAATATGATACTTACACTACTTACAATATGATACTCACACTACTTACAATATGATATTTACACTACTTACAATACGATACTTACACTACTTACAATATGATACTTACACTACTTACAATATGATACTTACACTACTTACAATACGATACTCACACTACTTACAATATGATATTTACACTACTTACAATACGATATTTACACTACTTACAATATGATATTTACACTACTTACAATACGATATTTACACTACTTACAATATGATACTTACACTACTTACAATATGATACTTACACTACTTACAATACGATACTTACACTACTTACAATATGATACTTACACTACTTACAATACGATATTTACACTACTTACAATATGATACTTACACTACTTACAATACGATACTTACACTACTTACAATACGATACTTACACTACTTACAATACGATACTTACACTACTTACAATACGATACTTACACTACTTACAATACGATATTTACACTACTTACAATACGATATTTACACTACTTACAATACGATATTTACACTACTTACAATACGATATTTACACTACTTACAATATGATACTTACACTACTTACAATACGATACTTACACTACTTACAATACGATATTTACACTACTTACAATATGATACTTACACTACTTACAATACGATACTTACACTACTTACAATATGATACTTACACTACTTACAATACGATACTTACACTACTTACAATACGATATTTACACTACTTACAATATGATACTTACACTACTTACAATACGATACTTACACTACTTACAATACGATACTTACACTACTTACAATATGATATTTACACTACTTACAATACGATACTTACACTACTTACAATACGATACTTACACTACTTACAATATGATACTTACACTACTTACAATATGATACTTACACTACTTACAATACGATACTTACACTACTTACAATATGATACTTACACTACTTACAATATGATATTTACACTACTTACAATACGATATTTACACTACTTACAATATGATACTTACACTACTTACAATATGATATTTACACTACTTACAATACGATATTTACACTACTTACAATATGATACTTACACTACTTACAATATGATACTTACACTACTTACAATATGATACTCACACTACTTACAATATGATATTTACACTACTTACAATACGATACTTACACTACTTACAATATGATACTTACACTACTTACAATATGATACTTACACTACTTACAATACGATACTCACACTACTTACAATATGATATTTACACTACTTACAATACGATATTTACACTACTTACAATATGATATTTACACTACTTACAATACGATATTTACACTACTTACAATATGATACTTACACTACTTACAATATGATACTTACACTACTTACAATACGATACTTACACTACTTACAATATGATACTTACACTACTTACAATACGATATTTACACTACTTACAATATGATATTTACACTACTTACAATACGATATTTACACTACTTACAATACGATATTTACACTACTTACAATATGATACTTACACTACTTACAATACGATACTTACACTACTTACAATATGATACTTACACTACTTACAATACGATACTTACACTACTTACAATATGATACTTACACTACTTACAATACGATACTTACACTACTTACAATACGATATTTACACTACTTACAATATGATACTTACACTACTTACAATACGATACTTACACTACTTACAATATGATACTTACACTACTTACAATACGATACTTACACTACTTACAATACGATATTTACACTACTTACAATATGATACTTACACTACTTACAATATGATACTTACACTACTTACAATATGATACTTACACTACTTACAATATGATATTTACACTACTTACAATATGATACTTACACTACTTACAATACGATACTTACACTACTTACAATACGATATTTACACTACTTACAATATGATACTTACACTACTTACAATATGATACTTACACTACTTACAATATGATACTTACACTACTTACAATATGATATTTACACTACTTACAATATGATACTTACACTACTTACAATACGATATTTACACTACTTACAATATGATACTTACACTACTTACAATACGATACTTACACTACTTACAATATGATACTTACACTACTTACAATACGATACTTACACTACTTACAATACGATATTTACACTACTTACAATATGATACTTACACTACTTACAATATGATACTTACACTACTTACAATATGATACTTACACTACTTACAATATGATATTTACACTACTTACAATATGATACTTACACTACTTACAATACGATACTTACACTACTTACAATACGATATTTACACTACTTACAATATGATATTTACACTACTTACAATACGATATTTACACTACTTACAATATGATACTTACACTACTTACAATATGATACTTACACTACTTACAATATGATATTTACACTACTTACAATACGATATTTACACTACTTACAATACGATACTTACACTACTTACAATATGATACTTACACTACTTACAATATGATACTTACACTACTTACAATATGATACTTACACTACTTACAATACGATACTTACACTACTTACAATACGATACTTACACTACTTACAATATGATATTTACACTACTTACAATACGATACTTACACTACTTACAATATGATATTTACACTACTTACAATATGATATTTACACTACTTACAATATGATATTTACACTACTTACAATACGATACTTACACTACTTACAATATGATACTTACACTACTTACAATACGATACTTACACTACTTACAATATGATATTTACACTACTTACAATACGATATTTACACTACTTACAATATGATATTTACACTACTTACAATATGATATTTACACTACTTACAATATGATATTTACACTACTTACAATATGATATTTACACTACTTACAATACGATATTTACACTACTTACAATACGATACTTGCGCTACTTACAATACGATACTTTTTTTAATGCAACGTCTTTTTTATTAATATTTCCACATATATGCGTAGTGTTACATACATTTAATGCAATACTTATAATTAACATAACATAATTTAATGAACACTCAGTTATAAGTGAAATAGTAAATATATATATATAGAAAGAGCACATACAGAGAACTAAAAGCTATCCACTTCAAGTACGTTATACATTGCTTTGCCACAATACTACAATGGTAATTATGTCGTCTCATTTTGTGAGGGGTTTTTCTTAAAGCGAGACCACTTCTTTTGAAAGGAGTTTATGGTGTTGTTGTCAAACGCAATTTGTTTTTCAAGTTCCATAGAGTTCTTAAGTAATTGTATATATACCTGCAGCTCAGGTAAGGTATTCCCAAGTTTGCATGTGTATATATAATGTCTAGCTATAAGAAGTAAGTGGTGGAAGAGCAAATCTTTTATGTCGTCAATTAAACCAAGACAAAAAGATGGGGAGAATGAAGAGTCCTCCATTCCAGTAAAGTTTTGAGTTATCCACTTAGACATATTTTTCCAAAAGGTTTGGGTATGTTTACAATTCCAAAACAGATGAACAAGGGTTTCTGGTGTTTCTTTGCAGAATGAGCAGGAATCCACTTGTTTTATACCTATCTTGCAAAGAAAATCATTCATAGCTATTCTTCTATGAAGCAGTTTAAATTGGAACACTCTAAGTTTTGTTTCTATTGTACATAAAAATGGTAAGTAATAGGTGTTTTTCCAATTAACCGCTACAGTAGAATTACCAAATATTTCCTCTTCCGCCAACCATTTTCCCTGACTCTTTGAAGGTATGGAAGCCCTTTTATTTACAAGATGTTGATAGAATTTTTTGCACACTTTTGAGTTAGACAGAAAGTTCTCAGCGGAGTCTTTTTGGGCAGGGCTATTGTGAACTGGGGAGTATTTTTTCCTGTAGTACTTTATAGCTGATACTACTTTGTAATACTCCAAATAGTTGGTTTTAATGTTGTATTTGTCTATAAATGCATTATAACTTAAAAAATTCTGATCATTATCTAGCAAATCTCTAATCTCCTTTACCCCCGCATAAAACCATGATTTGTAAAAAAAAGGTTGGTTCTCTATTTTAATGAGCGAATTATGCCAAATACACGTGGAAGCAAACTGAAGGTTCTCGGCACTGAAGTTGAAATTGGTCCAATATTCTACAATCTCATTTAAAAAAGGGTCCTTTAGATTAAGCTGTGAAGTATCCTGTTGTTTTAGATTACTTTGAAACAAAAGCCTGCCTCCGTGCTTCAATAAGTAGTGATCAAAAAAAAGTTTCCATTTCCCTTTATTATCTTCATTTAAATACCCTTGTATCCATTTCATTTTAAGAGATTCATTGAAACTTTGAACATTAATCATCTTTAGTCCTCCTTTCTCGTAATTGTTTATCATTTCTGTCCTTTTAACTTTGTCGCCTTTTCCATCCCATAAGAAATCATACAATAAGGAATTGACTTCTTTAAGTGCACCCGAGGGCGTTGGAAGAGAAGACAAAACATAAACCAATTGTGACACGGCCATGGTTTTTATGATTGTAATTTTACCCAAGAGGGTTAGTCTTCTTGCTGACCAATTATTCAAAATGCTGCGAATTTTTTCGATTTTCTCGCTTAAGTTAACATCAAGAGACTTATCTTCCAACGTGGAAAACCAAACTCCCAAGGCGTAGACCTTTGTTTCAGCCCATGTTATAGGTTTTATTGAAGGGAAAGTGATGTCCGAACTTTTAGATGATCCGATCCAGAGGGCTTCAGTTTTGTCATAATTAACTTTAAGACCAGATATGGAAGCAAAGGCATCTAGTACTCAAATATTTCTTACAATTACAGGTAGGTTAAGAAAACTTTTTAGGCAGACTTTAAACAATAACTTTGGAATTAGCTAGATACTGAGGTAACTAAGAGGAAATTAAGAACAAACTAATGGTCATACATTAAATTTATCCATTGAAAAGTTTTGTGTTTAGTGATCAACATCTCAATATAGTTTTCTTTAACAATTTCATAATACATTGTACATATATTACAGTGTGACACGCCTTACTGTGAGCAGCCATCAAACTTTTTTACAAGTTTTGTAAATAACTTTGCACTCCTGTGATAAACACGAAGCGACAAACGATGAAATGTAATCTTGTCATCTAGTACAGTTAGTTGCAAAACTTGTAAAAAAAGTTTCTTGGGTGCTCTCGGTAAAGGCGTGTCCCACTGTTAAATGAACAGAATCGGTAATAAAACATAATCAATATATCATACAACTATTTGTAATGATTAGCCTCCAAATTCTAAAAACATTTATTTATTGAAAATAAAATATTCATAGTGTTTGTACCACGTAATATTGTAAGTTGTAGTTTCCAAACAGGGCATCAAGGATGCTCTTGTAAATAAATGTTTATGCAAAACCTTACTGTGCCTGCAAGTGTATATTACAATGTCACCCTATTGAGCACGCACACATTAACAAAATCTAAGGTCATAAAAACTTTGCCTGGATTTAACTCTCTTGGATGGTCGGGAACCCTACATGTAGTTTCTAGTTGATTCTCAACACTTTCTGCATTGGTGCGAACGGTTCTTAAGAGCGATATTCCGAGAAGATCGCGAATCGTAAGACACTCACGAAAAATCGAATTTTTTCTTATTTGGCCAAAACATCCCTTTTGGTGAACTAGTTTAAGGACAAATAGTTTTAGGTTCCAGCGATTTATTAAAAAAGGCGAAATTTAAAAATGTTTGAAAAATGGATTTATGACGGTTTTCGGCACGCAAAAACAGCAGAATTATTACGCAACTTTGAGAAGATCGTTGTTATGTTATGCATAGTCTGGGTACCCTGTGATATTCGGGGGGGCCCAGCAGCAGTCGCCATCTTGATCCTAGAATTGAGTTCAGTTTACATCTTAACATGGTGTCAGAAGTAAAGCAATAATATGGATAAGTTACAGCCTCCGAGTGTCCTTGTACTCACAGGAAATTTAGCGGAAAACTGGCGGCGTTTTAAGCAGCAATTTCAGATTTACGAAGTAGCGTCAGGCCTAGCAAGAAAAGATGGAAAGGTTCGAGGGATGACACTGTTACACGTGGCGGGACCAGAGGCCTTAGAAGTTTACAACATGTTTCAGTGGGCCAGTGATGGCGATGAGAATAAAGTGGATAATCTGTAATCGAGGAAGAACTTAACTTTTGAAAGACATTCATTCTTTTCAACGAATCAACTTGATGGGGAGTCGATTGACGCGTACGTCACTGACTTACGTAACAAGGCAGCAAGATGTGAATTCGATGATTTGAAGGATGGATTGATCCGTGATCGGATTGTTTGTGGCATAAATGATGACACAGTGAGACCCGACTTCTAAGAGAAGCAGAACTGACCTTGGAGGGCTGCCTTGATATTTGTCGAGCTGCTGAAATAAGTTCTGCGCAGCTCAAAGTTCTGAACGAAGAAAAGACAGTGCACGTGGTGAGAGATGATGCGTTGAATAGAGGAGACAGTCAGAAAGATGAGCGTGGGAATGCGAAAGATAGCAAAGCAGGTATGATTTCATGTCAATTCTGTGGATATCGTCACAAACGAGGCCGTTGTCCTGCATATGGAAAGACTTGTAATGCTTGCCACAAGCCTAACCACTTTGCAAGTGTATGCCAGGCTAACAAAAAAGAGGTTCATGCAGTGGACCAAGAAGGTGCCAGTGACGAACAGTCCTTCCTCATTGGTGCTTTAAGTGGCAACAAATGCACAGATAATGAATGGTACATAAATTTGAAAGTTAAGGAAAGGTACATATCACTCAAGATTGACACTGGAGCTCAGTGTAATGTCATCCCCGAAAGCATTTGTAAGGAAGTGGGTATTGTTTGTGGCAGTAAAAAGGGGTCAAGACTTGTTTCCTATTCTGGTCATGAAATCAAAACAGTGGGCAAGAGTGATGTGGCAGTTGAGTACAAAGGAAGATATCAGGTGATTGAGTTTCAGGTGGTTGACGCAGATGTCATACCGGTATTAGGGCTGCAAACCGCCACTGACCTTCAGTTAATACGGAGATTATATAATGTGGCATCAAGCGGTACACAGGAGACCAAACCAGAAATACTCGGTACCTATGCAGATCAGTTCAGAGGCATTGGAGCACTTCCAGGTGAATATGAGATAAAGACTGATGAAAGTGCAACTCCAGTAGTACACCCACCAAGGCGGATCCCATACATGTTAAAAGACAAAGTCAAGGCTGAACTATGTCGGATGGAAGAGATAGGTATTATCACAAAGGTTGAACAACCTACCAAGTGGGTCAACCCAATCGTTGTAGTTCGAAAGCCAAATGGAGATGTCCGTATCTGCCTTGATCCTGTTGATTTGAATAAAGCGGTAAAGAGAGAACATTACCCCTTAAAAACGGTGGAAGAGGTAGCTGCAAGTATGTCAGAAGCAACAGTTTTTTCAACCCTTGATGCTACATCAGGATTCTACCAGATCAAGTTGGCCGAGAAAAGTACTTGGCTTACTACGTTCAACACACCCTTCGGCAGATTTAAATTTGAGAGGTTGCCATTTGGTCTGGTATCAGCCCCAGAGGTTTTTCAAAGGGCCATGTCTGAGATGTTTGAGGACATTGAGAAATGTGAAGTGATTGTTGATGATTTGTTAGTGTGGGGCAAGAATACAGAGGATCATGATCACACTCTGAAGCAGGTGTTGAAGAGAGCAGCAGAGAATGATTTAAGATTTAATGAGCAAAAGTGCAAGTTTCACAGGCAGGAAGTTGAATATGTGGGACATGTTTTTGGGACTGATGGCTTGAGACCAAGTCCAGACAGAATTCAAGCCATTTTGAATATGCCACTTCCACAAGACAAAACAAGCCTACAAAGATTTATGGGTATGGTGAATTACCTGCATAAGTTTATTCCTAATTTGGCTAGCATTAATAAACCACTTCGTGAGCTGCTGGAAAAGACAGTGGAGTGGCACTGGATGGAAGTACAGCAGACCTTATCACCTGTATCACTCAAGCACCGGTCCTTAAGTATTTTGATGTGAATGAAGAGGTCATTGTATCTGTTGATGCCCCCTCAGAGGGTCTGGGTGCCTGTTTGCTGCAAGGGAACCAACCAGTAGCCTATGCATCAAGAGCACTGAACAATGCCGAGCGAAATTATGCTCAAATAGAAAAGGAAATGTTAGCTATTGTGTTTGGCACCAGCAAATTTCACTAGTACATTTATGGGAAAACAGTTATGGTAGAAAGCGACCACAAACCTCTAGAGAGTTTGTTCAAGAAACCATTGTCTATGGCCCCGCAGCGCATTCAGCGAATGATGCTTCGTGTACAACAGTATGACCTGATAGTCAAGTACAGACCTGGTGACCAATTGCACATTGCAGATACCCTTAGCCGTGCTAGTCAGTTGGAGTCTACATCACAGGCAGATGAGTTTGAAGTGCATTTGCTTGTACAAATTTCAAAAGAAAAGGCTGATGAGTTTACGAGAGAGACGGACAGTGATCCAGTGTTATCCAAACTGAAGAAAGTGATTTTAACAGGCTGGCCTGAGAACAGGTCAGAAGTGGAGCCAGAATTACAAGATTACTGGAACTTTAGAGATGAACTGTGTATATGTGATGGACTGTTGATGAAAGGTGATCGTCTTATCGCTCCATATAGTTTGCGAGATGAAATGCTTGAGAAAATTCATGGCAGTCACCTTGGGGTGGAAAAATGTCTCAGCAGGGCAAGAGAGGGTTTGTTCTGGCCCAATATAAGCAAGAACATTAAAGAAAAAGTTGCCAGTTGTGGAGTTTGTAATAAGTACAGGAACTATCAAGTCAAGGAGCCCTTGCTACCACATCCAGTTCCTGATCGACCTTGGCAGGTGTTAGCTGTAGACATGTTTGTCCTTGCTCAAGGGAAATTTGTTGTGCTCGTGGATTATTACTCAAAGTACTTTGAACTGACACAGCTCAAAGACAGCACAAGTGCCTCTGTCATCAACTGTCTAAAACAGCATATGTCAAGACATGGCATACCGGAGGTTCTCCATTCAGATAATGGCCCTGAATTTAGCAGTTTGGAATTTCAACAGTTTGCCAAACAGTATCAATTTCAGCATGTTACTTCATCACCGAGATTTCCTCAGAGCAATGGCTTAGTGGAACGTGCAGTACAAACAGCCAAGAAACTGCTCAAAAAAGCATATGAGGATAACAAAGATCCCTATTTAGCAATCTTGGAGTTACGCAATACTCCAATTCCTGGAGTTGGACTTTCTCCCACTCAGTTGCTTATGGGACGTCGCACAAGAAGCATCATTCCTATTAAGAATACCTTGCTAAAGCCAATGGCCTACGACCCCAGTGACGTTCAGCGAGTGCTGAAAGGAAAACAGCAAGTTCAGAAGAAGTATTTTGATCAAAGCTGCAAGTCCCTTGAACCATTAAAACCTGGAGATAGTATCAGGGTGCGTCAGAGAGGAACCTGGGAACCAGCAGTGTTATTGGGGAGATCTGACAAAGGCGAACCAAGATCATATATTGTGAAAGCGAATGAACATCATTACAGACGAAACCGGAGGGATATTCTGAAGACACAAGAAACCCCATTACATGAAGACTCGTCCAGTGAAGTAGCGGAGGACACCAACAGCAGAGACCCTGTTGCAGACCAACTACCTAATCACCCTAGGGACGAGTCTGATAGTGAACTCACATCAGCTACATCTCCCATTATCAGTAGAGTCAGTGGTCGAGTCATCCACGTACCCTTGCGTTACCGAGAATGATTTCATTGTTCTGAATGACATTGAACACTGAACATTTTAATAGCAAACTGAGGACATGTTTCTAACATTTAGTTTTCTGTGTTATAGAACTGCTCACAGTTTTGCTATATTTGTTATTCAGTTAAGGGCTACAGGGAAAGATGTTATGTTATGCATAGTCTGGGTACCCTGTGATATTCGGGGGGGCCCAGGGGCAGTCGCCATCTTGATCCTAGAATTGAGTTCAGTTTATAGCGGAGCACTGCGCAGCCCCATACTCATAGAACCTAGCCCGTCATTTTTCATGGTCATGGCTAGCGGAATGTTTCGCGGGCGCGCGTGTGCCCTCCGCCCTCCGTCGCGCAGGTAGCTCCGTCGCGCAGGACTAGCTCGCGGGCGCGTATGACGTCGCAAAACATGCGCGTACGACGTCATGTTGAAACCAAAGCGAGGCTTTTTTTTCGCGCGGTTACACGGCCGAATGTCACGTAAGCTGGGAAAACACTTCGATGTTTTGCTGTGTTTACTGAGCGGAGAAAACGGTTTAAATTAAAGTCATTATTTTCCTGCATTTTTGCGTGGTTTGCTACTCAACAGACAGGGATGCTAATTAAGGGATACTCAGAAGCCGCTTTAGTGGAAAAAGAAGAGCTTTCAGGGATAAAATCTTGCTTCGAGGAACTATATACGTTTTTAGCAATGCGAGAGATGGGTTCGTTTTACGGATTTCAGCACCAAAGCGGAGATTTAAAGAATTTCCAAGCACAGTAGTCGCCGGAGGGACTTAAAGGTAAAACAAATTACATTTTTCGATGGGAATTTATCTTGATATCAATCTGTGATTGACTTTTGTTAATGTGTTCTCGTTAGTTTTGGAGAATTGTTTTTAAACGTGTAGCTTAAATTCAGTTGTATTAATTTCTTGAATTTCATCGAAGACACGGCTCGGCCTCGATGCGCGTTTTGCGTTTTGCTTTTCAACATAAACTAATGGAGATTTGAATAAAATTTTTCGAAAGAAGATTGTGTTGTCCATTTTTATGTGTTTGTTCATTCATTACATAGGTTGAAAAGCGATTTTATGTAAACAAAACAAGACTTGAATTTTATTATAGTTCTAACTTCACTCGCGTGGCCGCATGGAAATATGTTTGTGTATTTTTGGCAATTTTGATTTCCAAATCAGTTTCTCAAGCACTTTTTGACAAGCAACAACTGTATTTTTTAACAGTAGTCGTAATAGTTATTCTAGACGGAGGAAGAGTTGTTTTTGTGAACTTTTGTACGGTCTAAATGTACTGTGCAGACGGTCGGGTAATACTGTTTTTGAGAATTGCTAAAATTGAAAAATAGCCCGGTCGTCAATATTAATCTTAATTCTTGTGCTTCCGACCTTTCACCTATTAGTTAAGTTTCATCTTAGTTAAGCTTGTTCAGAGGGTCTTCAGAGGGCGCCGCTGTTAGGCTAAGCCTAACTATATATATTATCTTGAATGGTGAACACGTAAAAGACATCGTATAAATTCGAAACTTGGCACAAATGTTATTTTGTTCTTGCTCTTTTAAATGCTATAATAAAATTAAAAAAACATTGCTTGTAACTTTTTCAACGGACACATTTATTATGTCAACATTTGTAGCTATCGATAAAACAGAAAATGTAGGCCAACTTCGACGGCTATAAATGGCCTCTGGTATGTGATATCTGATCATAAAATCTATATGCGAGTAAACCTTAGTTACTATGCTGTCCTACTGGAAAGTTTTAGCTCTGGAAATAAAATACCATTCAGACAGTGAATTAAACGGTTATGGCATCTGAGCGAGAAAAAAGTTATGCAAATTAGTGGGCTAGGTTCGGGAATACATACTAAATGGTCCAATTAACACGAAAGAGCGACTCACTATTACTTGTACCTCGGTTCTGTTGCAATAGAAGTAAATTCCGGCTTTCATCGTCGTTTTTGCTCGTATAAATCTACTGACGTTGAATTCGACAAGCCCGAGGAATCCGCGATTCAAATCACAACACGGCCGCTGAGGCACTTTGTTGAAGCGGCTTTGCCCTTTTTAAGCTACTTTTAGCTGCTTTTAAAAACAACCATACGATGAAAAAACACAACAAACCGCATAGCGTGGAAGCCGTATCAATCTTGAACTGCCTTTTAGTTATGATATCCATCATCATTCAGTTAATAAACGACAAGAATGACCTCTTCTGACTGCTGACCCAGAAAGCGTCAGCGTCACATTACAGCGGCGTGTTGAATTCGTAATGAGTGTCACGTAATCGCTTCAAAATCTTTTTATGCTATTGCAAAATAAATAAAGGACAACTCATCCCGGTTTGTAGAAAGTTTTTAAAAAAACACATGTTTATAGAAAGTTTATTTCTGTCCATATCTGTATTGGAGATCAATTGAACACGAGCGGAAAGCGCGAGTCTCGCGTAGGCTAAAGTGAGACTCGCGCGTTGCTCTCGCTGCTGGTTCTGCCCACCCGCTATTTTGAAACAGGCCAACCTTTCCCGCCGACAGATGTAAGAAATACAAAATGATGACAACTCCGAAGAACAGTTTGCAAACTAATATTTCGGTTCTTATTATATTTTGTAACTATTAGCTTATTAATATTCTTTGTCACCTTCCTGGTGGCCCTGATTGCATGTTAGCGCATTATCATATCTTTGTTTACGTTTGATATAATAAAGAACCGAAATATTACTTTTACTCTTGTTTGTTTGTTTGTTGTTTTCTTGCTTATTCTTACATTTTAGGTTTGCAAGATGTTCTTCGGAGTTGTCGTCATTTTTCAGATCTTCATCAAGGGGTTTACGTCCCGCCTCTTTTAACAAATCAACTTTTATTTTTGAGTTTAACTGCAACCCCCTCTCCTCCCACTCTGCCACCACCCCACCCCTATGAGACATGAGACTCTAGACTGCACATGCGAACAGTGGTTTTTCAAAGATAAAGAAATGCGGACTATTCGTAAAAAGCGTAAACATCTGAACCGAATAAAGATTGCAGACTGCAGAACAGTCCTTATTTTTGGATGAATCCTTCAAGAAGCAAAGCCGCGTGAAGGCGGCCGAACTGAGTTCGACAGTGATGGAGAAACCTGCCCCGGGGGGTAGACTCCCATATAAAAATGACGGGGGTGCTCGTCGGAAATTTATAAAAAACACCCTAAAAGGTACCAGAATCTTGTTTGATGTGTGTGCCTCTAAATGAATTTTTACACCTAAGTGGTACCAATTCTAAAACAACACTTGTTATATTGTCATATTTTTCGGCTTTATACCGTAAAAGGTACCGCGATAATTCTAACTGTTGTCATTTTAGATTTAAGCACCCTAAGCGGTACCAATCTGCAAATTTTGACCCCTAAACGGTACGACGAGCACCCCCGTCATTTTTATTTGGGAGTCCCCCCTTGGGAGACTTGCGCGCTCAAGCCAGTCGACGAGGCTCGCGCGAAAGAACGGTCTCGACGCGTGTATTGGCGCTTCGCATCTCAGCCATGATCCAAGACTGGGTCCCTGCTGCAGCCATTTGAAGCTTGGGATGCTGCAAAACATTTGTCAGCAACTGTAGTTAGAGGTGCCTCCAAAACCTGTTCGCCGCAAGGGACTCTACGTGGAACTTCTTAATAAAGCTGTGGCTAGTTGCACTGTTAGTTCCATGAAAACAATACTGATGTAAAAACAATGTATTTTGTTTTATTTCATTGTATAATAAGTTTCGCTCTAAATTTTTTGACGAAGTCATTCAAAAATACAACTTTTTCAAAGACTTCGATATCAACTCAAAAATTTTGTTTCTTTTTAACAGCATTTATCCCTTTATTTGTAGATCAGTTGCTGCTTTTATTTTCGATATCATGAATTATAGATACAAAATGTTATTTCAGAAGTAAATTTAATTAGAAATTAATCTATGTAGCTTAGGTAATGCCATGTATAGATATGGAAATACCTCAATAAATTGTTGTTGTTGTATTTCATTGGCACTATGAAAATCTCTCGTTTCCGCAGAGGCCTCTTTCGCGCCGCGATAATAATTTATCAAGGAGAGGCTGAGGTGAAAGAAAAAGGGAAGCGCGCGAATTCTTTTTTACTGTTATTATTGATTTTTTATTTTATTTCGGTGTTTCTTTACTGACTCAGAACCTCTGCTGAGAAAAGAGTGCGTAAAGCCTGATTTTCTCTAGCGATATAAGTCCAGTAAAAATGGGCCCAACACTGCATTGTCCAGTGAAAACGCGTACGACATTGAGCATAAGCATAAGCGTAAGCGCAATCGTATGTCGGCAATGTTCGTTTTCACTTGACGCAAATTCTTATGCTTATGCTAGGGGTTTAACATCAGTTACAATGAAATACGGCGTTATTCTTATGTTTTGGGTTTAACCCACTCTGTCATGCTCAGTCTCATTGTTGACCGTTTTCTGATTCTTTTTGAGCTACTTGCGTGCAAATTTTACGTCCGAAAGCAAAAGATGTTTGGTAAAAAATAAGAAGGAATATGTAGACATATGTGACGGAAAATTATACGAACTCCCCAGTGTTTGTACAACTGCAGAATGTTTTGTAACCTTTGATATAATTTGTTCTATCGCATTTCGCTATAAAAAATGCGAATCAGTTCTTGATAACAGTTTTTACTTACAATACCAGAAACTGTTTGCCAAAATATAACATATGCCGGCAACATGGCGTGACTGTTCGCTCCCTGGCGGGGGGGGGGGGGGGGGGGGGGGGGGGGGGGGGAGGTGGGAAGGTGAGGGAAGGGGAAGGGGTACGGCGATATGCAAGCCAATGCTAGGTCCTCGTAGTGCAGCGTATGAGATGTTTAAGCTAAAACAAGAGTCTCTCGTCTTAAATTAAAGGATGGATAATTGCCTGAGATCCGAAAATTACGTCTGTGGCAACCAACTGTTGACTAGACCCGGCTCCATTGCCTTTTTGAGAACGAAGAGCGAATCGCGAATCGCGCGAGGGGAGGAAGAAATAAGTCGTCGAATGCTGTGTGAATACTTATCTGCGAGTGGACCGTCTGTCGGAGTTATAAAATCGAAAATAATTTAATTTTGTATTTTTTTTACTGCAGAGCTGGCAGTGAGGGTGGAGTGGGGTTAAACGAAAGAAATTTGTATTTGTTTACAGTTAGTGACACAAAACGTGACTTATGTTGCGGGTGGCTTGCGTTGCTCAGCTAGAGGTTATCTTGAGGTCACGTATGAATCAAATTATCTTGGGACGAGGTCCCAACGGCATTTCTGTGGGTCATTCTTTCCTTTGTAAAAAAGCGAGAAATGATTTCTGTATAACGGAAAATGAATACCAAAGGTCATCGTGAGCTATGGTAAAAGTGCATTGACCCTTTGATCCCGACGAAATTAGAAGGAATTCCACATCGGCGAGTTCGAAATTGTGGCTAAATGCCCGGCAGCCGGGCACGGTCTCAAATAGACTAAATGCCCGGCAGTCAGAAATTTTCACAACATTTTCACTGAAAGGCTCTTTCAAACCTTTTGAGAGTATTCGATGTTCCTTTAGAAATGTCAAGCGCTTCCAAAAATTATTTTGCTTTTACAATTGACGAAATATACAAGCTTGGGTATACCGTAAGATCGCTATGTTCTCGACACTTAGAAAATCTCTGCTGCGACTCGCAGTCAGAAATTTTCACAGAGTTTCGACTGAACGTCTCACTCAAACCTCTTAACAGTATTCAAAATTCCTTTAAAAATGTCAAGCGATTCCCAAACTTTTTTTTGATTTTCCAGTTGACGAAATATCCAAGTTTGGGCATACTATAAGATCGCTATGTTCTCGACACAGACTGCCGGGCACGGTCTCAAATAGACTAAATGCCCGGCAGTCAGAAATTTTCATAGAATTTTCACTGAAAGGCTCTTTCAAACCTTTTGAGAGCATTCGATGTTCATTTAGAAATGTCAAGCGCTTCCAAAAATTATTTTTCTTTTCTAGTTGACGAAATATTGAAGCTTGGGCACACTAGAAGATCGCTATGTTCACGGAGACTGCCGGGCACGGCCTCAAATAGACTAAATGCCCGGCAGTCAGAAATTTTCACAGAATTTTGACTGAACGTCTCTCTCAACCTCTTAAAAGTATTCAAAGATCGTTTAGAAATGTCAAGCGATTCCCAAAATTATTTGAAAGTATTATTTAAAGTTGTGAAAATTTCTGACTGCCGGGCATTCAGTCTATTTGAGGCCGTGTCCGGCAGTCTCCGTGAACATAGCGATCTTAAAAAAAAGGGTGCGTTCCTTTGGGATGATCCGGATCCGGATCACTGATCCAAGATCCCTCGGATCATGCTGCATCAAAGGAACCGATGAATCCTTGTCCAGAGTGGATTGGTCGGCTCCTTTGATGCTTCATGATCCGAGTGATCTTGGATCAGTGATCCGGATCCGGATCATCCCAAAGGAACGCACCCTATTTAGTATGCCCAAGCTTGAATATTTCGTCAACTAGTCTAGAAAAGCAAAATAATTTTTGGAAGCGCAAGACATTTCTAAACGAACATCGAATAGTCTCAAAAGGTTTGAAAGAGTCTTTCAGTGAAAATTCTATGAAAATTTCTCACTGCCGGGCATTTAGTCTATTTGAGGTCGTGCCCGGCAATCTGTACAGAAATTTTCTAAGTGTCAAGAACATAGCGATCTTATAGTATGCCCACGCTTGGATATTTCGTCAACTGGAAAATCAAAATAATTTTGGGAATCGCTTGACATTTCTAAAGAACTTTGAATACTGTTAAGAGGTTTGAATGAGACGTTCAGTCGAAACTCTGTGAAAATTTCTGACAGCGAATCTCAGCAGAAATTTTCTAAGTGTCGAGAACATAGCGATCTTACGGTATGCCCAATCTTGGATATTTCGTCAACTCGAAAAGCAAAATAATTTTTGGAAGCGCTTGACATTTCTAAAGGAACATCGAATACTCTCAAAAGGTTTGAAAGAGCCTTTCAGTGAAAATGTTGTGAAAATTTATGACTGCCGGGCATTTAGTCTATTTGAGACCGTGCCCGGCTGCCGGGCATTTAGCCACAGCGCTCAAAATGACATCAAGAATTTTCGTTTGACAATACCGCTATTTAAATATATTCGACTCTTGGCAATTCTACGACTAAACAAGACATGTAAAAGCTGAAATATGCGTCTACTACAAAAGAAACGATGAACAAGCTGTGGTAAGTCGTTCTTTCTTCTGTTTATGCTGTTTTCCTGAAAAATTAGCATAAAGTTGTAGTTGCTCAAATGCTATCGGCAGTTTTAGCCGCTTATTTTAGTCGTTTATTTCTATGTTAAAAACACCTTAAAACCCAAAAGGTAGCAGCACTGCATAGGTCGGGGGTACACGTTCCCTATTTTTTCCAACAGTTGGTTTTTTGGGGTTTACGTGTCCGGCTCTTGTGCGCTTAGAGTTATTGTTATATTATAGTCCTTTGTCAATAATAAAACGTATCGTGGGCCTGGCTGACCAACGACCCACGCCTCTTAGCCTTGTGTGTTTGTTCAGGTGTCTAGTGGACGCAAAATTCTCCAAATCTTTGGCGTTGTCTTCGCGACGTGAAAACAACATAAATGCCGTCGTGAACGTGACGCGACCTTGACCCGACGGTAGTGCCTTGTTTCCATACTGTGAAAGGACCTTTTTCCGGTCAGCAGTCGCTGGCAGTGAAAACATGTTTTGGGTTGGGGGCGCACCGTGGGCTCAAAAGGGCAGTCTGAGATATGGAAACAAGTGTTTTCCTGACCCGACAACGTTGACGTGAGCACCGGAAGTCGGGTCCAGGTTATTCCGCGCGCCGTCGCGTCCTCTGCTGCACCCGATTCGCGTATAATTAACCGCATATAAGCGGGTGTAATTAACATCAAATTACCGCATGCAAGCGGTAAAATAGGTTCTATTTACCTAACAGAAGTATTCTTTATATTACTGACGTTAGACACAGAACTGAGAGAAAAGAGCTCCAGTTTAGCACTGATCTGCAGTGTTTAGGGTTAAGCACTGATTTGAAAACGGTTAGCTTTCATTTATGGTTATGGGTAACTCTATAAATATGTTAAAAATTACAATTCCTCTCAGCTAGCCCTCCTTGGTGTAGTGGATATGGGTATTTGTTATGAAGCAAACGACTCGGGTTCAAGGCATACACCCTTCTGATCTTTTTCTTTCTTTTACTAAAAAAAGGAGTTTTACTTTATGTAAAATGTTCAAGTGAAAGACAAAAGCTAGTTTGAGATCAGCTCTATTTTCGCAGGAGCATATGCTCCTGATTTTCGTTATTTCTCAGTAGGTGAATAGGCCATTTGCACGATGGCGTCATTTGACTACAATTACAATAATTCATTTCGTTTTTTCTTTCTTATTCAAATTTTGTAATCCTAGTGCGTTTTAAATAACAATAGCCCTAATTTGCACTACAAAACAAAAAACTCAAGGATTCTGGTAATTGTAGTCATATGACGTCATCGTGCAAATGGCCTATTGGGCCTACTTTAACTGCTTGCATGCGGTAATTTGATGTTAATTAAGCCCCGTCTACACGAACAATTTTTATGTGGCAATTTTTATTTGCCACATAAAAACTAACACGCCAGCTTTTCATCAAATACAGTTGTCACATAAAAATTGGCCATTTTTCATCATCTACACGGGCAAATAAAAATTGCCACATACCGATAATTGTCCGTGTAGACGAGACGCCACAAAAAATGTGACAATTTTTTCGACGTCATCTGTAGAACCCAGTCCCTAATATTTACAACAAATTAACAACAAATATTTGTCGATCATCTACACGGGCAAATAAAAATTGCCACATAGAAAATTGCAACATAAAAATTGCTCGTGTAGACGGGGTCATCTACACGGGCAAATAAAAATTGCCACATACAGTTGCCACATAAAAATTGCTCGTGTAGACGGGGCTTTAGACTCGCTTATATGCGGTTAATTATATGCGAATCAGCCTCTTTTCACGTCACGTTGTCTTTGCTAGATCTGACAGATAGATCTGACCGATCTGACCTGACTTCATACAACTTATCCTCGAGGCCGGAATTATGATTATCATAAAATATTAAGTACCCATGAATTTATGATTACCATAATTTTGTGGCACAAAAAGGATATGTTGCTTCATATAGGAGGCTATTTCGTCCCCAGAGCCGCTTGGCCCTCTTAAAGGTTCATCTGCACTTACCGTGATGCACCGCGCATTGTTTATTTTGATTTGGACCCAGATAAATGCGATCTCTCGCGAAGTGAAATTTTTGCCTCTCATCTCCGGGAAGAAATGAACACTGAGTTTGAAATTTCGTTCGACATTAATTTTAAAATTTATTACTTGGGCGTAGCGACCAAGTATTAAAATGCAGTTTGGTCGTCCACAAATGTGCAGTATTGCGCAACTCTGGGGACGGCGGGAATGTTCAAACCTTCACCGCGGTCACACGTCGAAAGCGTTTTTCGTTTTATTTGGTGGGATTCATTTATTAAGTGGAAACGTGGGCAAGGATGTATAAAATAATTAGTTTATGTAACTATCTTTTCATCTTTCCGGCTCAAAATAATGAGCTTCTTTTCGATCGTTGAAAACTTATTAAAACGCTTCGTCCCTGAGCAAAATTGTGTTGGCAAATGACGCCGACAGTTCTGCGGTTCATAGTTTTCAAACGCTTAGAACTTTTTTTAGTAAACTTACAAAACGTTTAGCGAGTTGAAAGTGTATTGTTAATATATGAAACTTTTAATAAACAGTGAAAATGACAACCTTAACTTTGAAGTACTTTTGTTAACTTTTGCAAATTTCTCTCGTTTGACCGCGGTGGGGTACATACCTGTTGTTTGTTGATGCGAGGCGAACGTCACAAAGTGCGAGTTGTGTTTTCTCTGTTGCATCTAACAGTTTCATATTCAATATGCGTAAGGAAATTACTCAAGAAGACACTGCGAAAGTATTTGACACTCGCGATTAATTCTACGATACCTTCATGACGGAAACCCGCTAAAACATGTTTAAACGAACATGAAGAAGATAATTTAGACGAATACATACATAGCGTTTATTTAATAACTGAAGTGAACAGTGGACAGCGAAGGAAGAAATATAAGCGTGGTAGGAATCCCAATTAATTTCACTTCTTTCGGTTGTTTGCCTTTCATTAATTTTTATTTCGTGGAGTTGAAGGAACAGAACAGCCAACTAAAACTTTGGGTGCAAAAATTCACCGCCGAGAGAAGATGTAAACAATGCACGCGGTGTCTTGCGATACGTTTCTTGCGAGTTTCGCTTCCGCTAGTGAATGTTTCTCGGGCGAAAATAACCTTAAAGCGATCACTTTTTCATTTAATTTTCTTTTCTGTGTTTCGGATACAGAGGAATAAAAACTGGATATATTTTCGTGTGCGGTCTGATTGCGGCGATGTTTTATGAAACAGCTGCGTTATGCGTTACTGGAAAGGTTTCAAATTACTTTCACAAAACATTTATGCAAATTGCAACATTTTTACCTCAACTGAAAAAATATATTTCAAAGGGCTAAATTTGTTTCTCTCCTCCTAAATTATCACTTCTGTCGTTAACTTTGATTAAATTTATAAGTTTCATTCAAACTTTATTCTAACAAGAGGCTACACTGGTAGCCTGTACTCATGCGCTTGCATAAGAGAATTTTACGGTTTATTTTAAATGGGTCACGCACCCCTTACCCCTCAACGAATTTTGCGTGACACACTCAAGAACACGTCAAGACACGTTTTCTGTACTCGCAGTGAATATTTAATTTATTGATTCCTGATCAAATCCACACTCGTCTAATATTTCCCAAACAGCGACTTCTTTCTTTTCTATTACGCGACCGTCTGTACAACTGTACTCGCTTTGAATATTTAATTTATTGATTCCCGATGAAATACACACTCATCTTTTATTTCCCAAACCATGACTTCTTTCCGTTGCATTTGAAAAGACTACTTTTAAAAGCAATGAAATCAGTAAACGACCGGGCTATTTTTTTATTTTAGCGAGGCGACGCGTGTGAAGTTCGAACTATGAATTTAGGTCTTGTTTTGTTTACATATGATGTAACCTGACGACCCGGTTTGCAATAATATATGCGTGCATAAATTTGCATGCACAAATGTGACACCAAAAAAAAAAAATGACGAAGAAAAACGAAGCCGGAACCTTACCTCATGCGCGCTATGCGCATGAGTAATAACGGCGGGAATACTTCCAGCAAAACTTTCAATTGGAAAAGTTGTTTTGACCTCGGGTCCGGACGAGTTGTGGCGTTACACGAGCCAACCGCGAGCCCGAGTCAACCTCGAGTCACGAGTCAACCTCGAGTCAAGCCAAAACTTAAAAATATATATATATGAATATATATTGTAGGAAAAAAATATATCAATATATTTACTTACGATGGCCCGGAACTGTCACGGCAAGAGCAAAAGACCCACGGCAAAAGCAAAAGGCTCACGGCAAAAGCAAAAAGCTCACGGCAAAAGCAAGTACGACTAAAATTAAACCACTGCGAATAATTCGAACGGGAGTCCAGGCTTTCGTAGAATTTCCATGTAAATACCTATTAGACTCACGGGGGTATATCCCATCTTTGTTCAAAAGTTTCAAGGGAGTCTGTTAATCAGTATTATTAAGCTCAGCCTGGTGCAGACCGTGCAAATGCCGACTCATTTCTCTCTTAGTGACACCGCTCGCGGGAACACGCAGTCTGTACGTTCGAATACTCGATAATATTTCCCTACCTTTTTCATAATATTATATTTTTACATGTAACAGAGTTTGTGAAAAATTATTTCGTGAGCCGTTATGCCGTGAGCTTTTTGCTTTTGCCGTGAGCTTTTTGCTCTTGCCGTGAGCTTTTTGCTTTTGCCGTGAGCTTTTTGCTTTTGCCGTGAGCCTTTTGCTTTTGCCGTGAGCTTTTTGCTTTTGCCGCGAGCGTTTTGCTTTTGCCGTGGGTCTTTCGCTCTTGCCGTGACAGTTGTGGGCCACCGTAAATATCTTGATATATTCATATATATATATTCATATATATATATTTAATTTTTGGCTTGACTCGAGGTTGACTCGTGACTCGAGGTTGACTCGGGCTCGCGGTTGGCTCGTGTAACGCCACAACTCGGTCCGGACCAGAATTACATCATGGCTTCGAAAGGCCACTTTGCGGCTACATTTGCATTCACTTCAAAAGTGTCGGAAACACAGACCAGCTAGTTACAAGATTTAGCTAAAACCAATAACAACCATCGGTAAACTCTGACATACGGCCTTTTTTTCAACGGTAAGTACAAAGTAGGCATCGATTTGTATTTTTCAGTATGTACTCGTCTTGACACAGTGGACACGCTACTTTAATAATTTACGTGCGATCTCGCACGCTTAGTGTACTGTGTCTTCTTGTTTTAGACGGTTAACGCGCTTCTTTGTTAGACTGCTCACACTATCCGAATACTCCCTATCATCAAACCGTGAAATAACGTGCATGCAGATTCCCAAGACAATTATTCTCCAATATGCCTAATACAATACGACGCCCAAGTATACGCTCCCACAGCGTCTTGTTAGTCCTAAGAAGCGGTCCTGTTAGATATCAAACGCCCGTGTAACATGTCTCGCATTTTGTCTGGGGCCGCTCAACCCGCCTTTAATAATGTAGCTCCAGGCAACTCCAGTCGCCGAGGCAGTTTCCTCCGCTTCGAAAGTTCGCATCGAAAACATTTTCACGTTGTGGGACGCGGTAAACCTTCTGCTATTTTTACCGAAAGTTTAAGGTCGATGCCGCTTAAAACGAAACCTCCAGCGAGCCGAGAAGTGTTTGTATTTTGTGGCTGATTCGTCCCCAGTCGTCTCTCAATTAACGAGAGGAGCGCGAGGTGTGATGGGAGTAGTATAGGGCGTTGGTGATCCGGGATCACCTGAAATAAGCTGCCAAACGCCCGAGTTACCGTCCCCCGTGGACTCATTGCATTCGTCCTGGGGGCCGGTAACTCGGGCGTTTGGCAGCTTATTTCAGGTGATCCCGGATGACCAACGCCCTATACTACTATTCTGTTTGCATATGCTGATCCGGTACGAGATCACCAATTGGAGAAATCCCACCCCTGTATATACCAACCCACATGGTAATGGTAAACGTGCAAGCTTTCAAGGACTTCCTGAAATCACGTGAGACTGGCCTGATTCAAAAGAGCGAAGAATGGGTTAAAGCCAGACAAAACACAATCGGCGCATCGGAGATCTCTGCCTTGACAGGATCTTCGCCATTTGAGAGTCAGTCAAGTCTAATCCGCAAAAAGGTAAAGCCCATTGATATGAGCAAAAATGTGGCCTGCGCTTGGGGCACATTATTTGAGCCTCTAGTCCGTGAATACTTTGAGAAGAAACATTCTGTCAAAGTTTTCGGATATACGGGCTCTCTAAATCTTGCAAAGGATCACCCTCTTTTGGGGAAGGTCACTTGCAGTCCAGACGGATACTTCTCACACAAAGACGAGACAATAGTCTTGTTAGAGTTCAAGTGTCCTTACACCAGAAAGATCACAGGCAATAAAATTCTTAATCAATACCGTGATCAAATACAAACCGGCCTTGCTCTTAGCGGGGAGAGAGTTAACAAAGGCTTGTTTGCCGACGCCTATTTCAGAATGTGTTCTTTAAAGCAGCTTGGCCTTAGCCTTGAACACAATTCCTTGCTTAACAAAGGGGTTGAACACAAAACAAAAAAACCATCAGCACTCGCGTGTGGTATTTATCTTCTATCTTGCAAGCAAAAATTATTTCCAAATCAAACAAAATTACTTAACCTCGGCGCAACGAAATCAACAGCAACGTTTGAAAAAATTATGAGAGGAATTTCAGCGGGAGATATCTTGTGTAGCGGTGATTGGTTTTATATGACATATGATGAGGATCAGAAACGAAACGATTTAGACTTTTTGAAGGACATAAGCAGAAGGACATTCAGTGAAGATTGGCCGCCAAACTATTACAAGGCAGTAGCCTTCTTCGCATGGAAGCTGCTGGACATAACAGAAATTTGGGAAACAAAACAACCAAATTTCTTAGAAAATATTCACGAATCAGTCAAAAGTTTTCATGAAAATTTGTCAAAACAAAAACACCTTGACAAAACCAGCCCTATTGTAACCTTTGAAAACAACATCGGTGATGACAGTGCCATGTTGGAAGACTTTTTACAGAGTAGGCTCCCCCAGACAGCCCTTGTTGCTTGAAAGGGACATTTCGTGCCGCATATACAATATCTTTCTTTGCCCGTCTCAGTCCCCCACGGCCAGAAGGCTTCGATATTCCTTCGGCCGCCATTATTGTCAACTTTGGCCGATAAAATACCGCCAGAGCTTCAATCTTGTTTAAATACACTGCAGATGTGGGCGTAGTAACTTCGAGAAATGCCACCTAAAGGGCCAGAGTGACAGAATCAGAAGAAAGTGAAAAAATCACCGGATTTGCAGTTCGAGAGATCGATCTACGACCGTGAGTAAACAGTTTCTTTTGGTTTGTTTAACTGATGATTCCTTCTGTTATGCTTCCAGGCTGGATTCCACAACTTCATATGTTATTTGTCTGACATTTTTCTCAATCTTGCAATCTTTATTGGCCCAAAAGCGCGTGCAGAATAAAGTATTTTGGCTCATGCAGAATAAAGTATTTTGGCTTTTATTGCCCTAAAAGCGCATGCGTATTGCTTCAATTTTTCAGTGTTAACCAAATCGAAACCACAAGTATGCGGAATGTTAACCTAACCATTATAAATAGGCAAATCGCCCCATATATTACTTAGTTCGCAGATTTTGGTGAAGTCTAGGGAGGTGAAAGTTGGCCACTTTCTAAATCCTGTTTAAAGGCTTGTGCCAACGGTGAATTAGAGAGTAGTGGGGGATGTCTTCCAGTAGACGGTACCCCCGGGTGAGCCCGCTCTGGCCCTACTGGTTCCAGGGGGGTGCCAAACAGAGTTCTTCTCGGAGTTCTCACACTCGCTCGCAGAGGTAAAATGTGGAATGACAACCGCCTTGTCGGCGGTAAAAGGCTAGGCAAAGAACAGCCACCGGCACCCCCCTGCAAGGGTTTTGTCCCTTTTTTTAGTCTGTCACGCAATGTGTCACGCGTGACAAGTAACGCAATGTCACACAACGTGACCCATCTTTCCAAGCATGATCTTCCAGTTTTGTTCGTGTTTCCACATTGAGTTTTGTGGAATTTGTAGCCAGAAGTGATTGACAATAACCCGTTGTGACCATTTTAGGACTATCGCGTATAAGATTTTGTAGGCTACAAATGGCATAGAGATTCTATCCGGTAGATGTTCTTCAATGAAGTTGAAGGTATTATTTGCATGTTGTATTTCTTCGGAGGACAAGCAGGCGTAGGGTTCACAAATTTTCAGATGTTTGTTGAGATAGTTTTTGAAGTTGTAGCGTTTGGTGGGCCTTCTTTTTTTGGTAATTTTGTAATCACCACCATAGAGCTCGTTATAATCAAAGGTCACACCATCCAGAGGCTCTAGGAGCCCGCAGTTCTCACAGCAAAGTTCAGATGAAAACATCCTGAGGCTTAATTTGCCTTTGCAGTTTTGGCAAGCTTTTATCCTTTCATTCAAAAGGGTGAAAGGTAGGTTGGGGTGGTATTGTGACAAAGACGCTCCTTGATGTGATGAAGGCGTTCTGGCAGGTTTGAACAGCGCATTTCGCACTTGTATTTGTCGAGTGAGCGTAGGAGGATAAATTTGTGTTCTTTATCCAGCTCATCGAGTTTGGCTTTGTATTCACCTTTAGTGTCCAAGCGTCGAACATCAGCCAGTTGTTTAGCAAACTTCTCCATGGTTGTCACAGCCGTGTTGTCTATTTAATTGGGCGCAAATGATTTATCCTTCGAAATGTAGAGGTTAAATCCAGAATTTAATCTCTCAAATCGGACTTGGATGCTGCGGTGAGAAGATTTATCTTTTTTTGAAACTCTTGTTTGACTTCCTTGCGAAGTTCGTTTTTGAGTTTCTCGAGGTCTGGCGATTGTGTTTGAGTGGCAACGTCTTTTGATGCCTTCACACCATCCCTAATTGCAGCCTTGAGTTCGTGATATTTTTCCACCTCACGAGTAATTATGGTAAATTCTGTATCAATGATCCTCTTGTCTTCCAGAGCCTTTGAGACCAGCTCATTGACAGAGTTGCGTTTAGCCTGGGCCAGTGTGTAGATATTCTCGTGTTTGGTCACTTTCCGCTCTAGCCGTTTGTTTGCAGTTGCAAAGCCAACTGAGGACAGCCCGCAAAGCGTAGCAACACCGGCAAGTGCGGGGCTTACAACAATGCCTAACCCGGTCAAGGCAGTGGCTAGGGCTCCTGATGACAGCCCAACAGAAAGCGACCCAAGTCCAACCGCCGAGTAATGAACTATTGATTGGGTCCGTTTGTATGTCTTTGCGACTTGCCTGTAGTGCTCGGCTTCGTCAGACAACTCCTTCAGCAAGTCAGAGATCTTTTTGAGCCGGAAGTCTTCTGCATTGATTTTAGTGATCTCACGCATAGGGTAAAGTGATTGTGCATCACCGTATTCCGGGGCCGATGGCAGAACGTTCGCAGAACTCATGACAGATGTGTGTATATATGTGGCTTTATATTTTTAATTTATCTCAACTTCAAATTCTAAGGGCATGTTATTGAAGTCGAAGAGGTCATTATTCTCATCCCTCACTGACAGTGATATGCTGTTTACATAATCGCCAGACGAGACGTCACGCAAGACGTTCTGTTGTGTTGATTCGTAAAAACCTTCTCAAAGGGCTTTCCACGAACATCAAACTGAGCCAAAACTGTCGAAGGCTTACCATTGAGGAGGTTTTGTTCTTTATCGACCAGATCACAGTGTATGAAGTAAGTGCTTGGTGCCCTTAAACGCTTGACGAATGTTGTTAGCCATAACAATTTAGGACTTATACCGAACAATTCAGACAGGTCGTGGTCTAGTTTCACTTCTTTCATTCATTTTCATTTTCATTTTCATTCATTTTTTTCTTTCATTTTCATTTCTTTTCTTCTTTCGACAATGGACAGGACTTCTCTCAAGAACCTCTCAAGAAATGATTAAACTTCTCAAAATAGAATGTCACGAACAGTTGAGATTGTTGAGATTTAACCTCAACGGCACGTTAAATCAGCTTCAATCCGCATGCTCTGCTTACACTATGAACAAAATCAAACATTTTCTTAGTGACTCTGCAGCTGAACTTTTTACTGTACTCCAGGCTAGGCGTAACAAGAAATTATCCTCAAATGGTGAGTGTGCTTCTCGTGCTTCCGTTCGTACACGTCAACGTAATTCTAACTTATCTAACAGTACTAACCGTCAACTATCATCAGTCATGACACATACTTCTCATACTCACAATCACGACATTGTTGTCAACACCAGTGTCAACAATTCTACATCTACATCACGCAACCGCAGACGTCGCCGTAAACGTAACAACAGACAAAAATACTGGAGGTACGACAACCACAACATTCACTTAGACACCAACGCCGTCATAAATTTAAGTAGTATTCACCTTACCCCCGACGAAACACAGTTACTTGCTAGAGGCCTTTCATTTTGTCCTACTCCACGACACATAAACTGGACCGAAGTTACAGCAGACTTTAATGAGTTTAGCCGACGTATGCGACTTCTAGAATACTTTCACGACTACCCCCCTCAAACCAATCCTAACCCATTTCGTCCCCAAGGCACTTGGACTCCTCCTCCCTACAGAGAACCAGCACTTGACACATTCTTAGACGTGGTACAACATGACATACTTAACATGAAACCAGAACCTGTACGTGACAATCTTACTGCACGCGAACGACATGCCCTCAAACTTCTTAGCAAACGCACCGACATTATCATAAAATCTGCGGACAAAGGGTCAGCCACGGTAGTTATGGACAGAGACTGGTACGTCAACGAATGTCTACGTCAACTTAACGACACTAAATTCTATAGTCAACTTGACAACGATATCACCGACGACATCCAAAAACGAGTACAAGTATACAGTGAACGTATGTTACGTGACAAAATCATAGACAATGAGACCAAACGTTTTCTTATACAGGCCAACCCCAAACCCGGACGGTTTTACATTTTACCTAAAATTCATAAACAGGGTAATCCGGGCCGCCCCATTATTTCCAGCAACAGCCACCCCACCGAACGTGTCTCACAATTCGTAGACTATCACCTTAAACCATTAGTACAAACTACACAGTCATTCATAAAAGACACTACTCATTTTCTCAACAAACTTGAAAAACTGCGACAACTGCCCGATGACGCTTTACTTGTCACCTTAGACGTTTCGTCACTATACACCAACATTCCACACGCTGAAGGCATCGACGCTTGTCGCCATTTCCTCAATACTCGTACCCGTACCGCCACTTCTATCAGAACCGAAACACTTTGTGACCTCATACGCATGATCCTCACTATGAACCACTTCTCGTTTAACGACAAACACTACTTACAGACACACGGGACTGCCATGGGTACCAGGATGGCCCCTTCATATGCCAATCTTTTCCTAGCCAAATTCGAAGAAGACGCTTTAGCACGTGTCCCCTACCGTCCACACATATGGTGGCGTTACATAGACGACATCTTCATGATATGGACGTGCTCGGTAGAGGACCTCAACACTTTTACCACTTTCCTTAATGGTATTCACCCCACCATCAAATTCACATGCAATTATTCCCTCACATCTTTACCCTTTTTAGATGTCAACGTTTCTCTTGTCAACGGCAAAATTACTACTGACCTTTACACCAAACCTACTGACAAACATCAGTACTTATTACATTCTTCATGTCACCCTATACATACCAAACGTGCTATTCCTTTTAGCTTAGCCCTCAGACTTCGCCGCATTTGCTCCACTGACGATACCTTCAAACTACGAACTGATCAACTCACTACATATCTTACCAAACGGGGTTACAATCGTCATTTCATCAAACAGGAAATACGACGCGTACACAACATCACGCGAACCGAGGCACTTAGACCTAAGGACAGTTCCACACTCGACCAACCAGAACGTGTCCCCTTTGTCATCACTTATAACCCAGCCCTTCGTTCCATTTCATCCATTATTCTAAAGCACTTCAGCATCCTAGCCTCATCCCCTCGTTGTTATAATGTCTTCAAAGCTGCCCCTATTGTAGCTTTTAGACGTAGTAACAACCTTAGTAATTTCCTAGTTAAAGCCAAACTACGCAGCCTCACACAAACCCATCCACCTCTGGGTTCATATCCATGTGGAAAAAACTGTTTAACATGTTCCTACATATCTGACGGGCAAACAACCTATACATTTAATTCTACAGGTGAAACTAGACTCATCACTCAACACATCGACTGCAACTCTAAAAACGTCATCTACATGATACAATGCAATCGTTGCCACAAACAGTACATTGGTGAAACCAAACGACGACTTAAGGACCGTTTTAACGAACACCGCAGAACAGTTGACAACCCAGCTAACATATCTAAGCCCACTACAGTATCAGAACATTTCCTCACTAGCGACCATTCAGCTAAAGACATAACACTCATTCCACTCGAACTTATTCATTCTAATCGTGACGCTGTACGCAAAGCAAGAGAAGCATTTCTCATCGATAGAGGTAACACTCTTGAACCTCTAGGAATTAATAAAAAAGATGAAATGTAATACCTTTATTTCCGTTTATATCTACTTCTATATGTTGCATGTTCTTCTTTTTTCATCTCTTTTGTAACGGATTTTTAAGCTTTAAATCTTCAACGGTTACTTTTCCATTGTATTATATGTTATCATAGCATCATATTGCACGCTATACTCATATTTAAATTGTAACGTCCTAGTTTACCCATAGTCATTATTTGTAATACCCTGAAGAAGAAAGGCCGTGCCTTTTGAAATATTGGATAAATTACATTTTTATATTCCTTCACTGTCGAATCAGCCTTGCTTTTTTTCGTTTATCACTTCTTTCATGTATTCTTTGAAAATGATCATCTGGCCTAGGGGTGTGTCTGTCTCGACCCCTAATTTAAAGTTTTTGTCTTTGAATACGTTTTTCAATTCGTTTGCCAAAGACCCAAGAGTGTAATGTCCTGGAAGGAGTCTCATGACGGTTCCTTCTTTACTGTCACCATTTTTGAACAATTTTATCTCTCCTCTTTGTTTCAAAGTATTCCACGAGTTGAAAATCGAGCAAGAGATGAGCCGGATGTAAGTCGGCTTTTGAAGCGGGTGATCGAAGTAGAGAGTGTGAGGGTTCGAAGGCGCGACGATTGTTAGCAAAACCATTGTGTATATATAAAAACATTTTTTGAAAATATAAATATATATACAATCATGTTTGACAGGCGTCACGGTGGATTTAGCCCCAACCCGCCCCCGTTTTATTCTCCTCCAAATACTCTTCAGCCAAGGTATATCACCACAAAACAACCCACAGTAGATCCTGAAATGGCTTGGATGAGTTCGCCGGAGGCTGCCAGGCTCTCTGCTGCTGCCAAGGCCAAGGCAATCTCAGACTTCAAAACGCGTTTCCCAAATGCGGATATGTCAAAGTTTAGAATAGAAGTTGATTTTGATGAAAACCACAAGGCCACAGGAGAAGTGCTTTTCATAGAGGGCCCAGGCTCATGGGCACTCGTTTCAGAGATAGAGCCAAAGAATTGGACTCAAGCCATGAAAGATGCCTTGGGCCTACACCAAGACGGAGGCTTCCCCTATCAGTTATCATTTAATAGGGGTCCAATCACAAAACTAATTCCGGCCGTTGAGTTTTCAAAAACAATAAGCAAACAAATGTCAGTTGGCGATGTCTTGGACAATGAGTACAAGATCTACGTAACGCCAACAGAGTTCTTCTCAAGCAAGTTCAGGGAGATTTTCAAGGTCTCACAGATTAAATTCACTAAATCTAAGTACGCAAGGAAGTGGCTTGGTGGGCCAAGCATGTCTTTCTGGCCACAGCAGCTAAACTTTGCTTTGTGGTGCGCGACAACAGGCTCTGGGATCTCTCGTGATATTCTGTTCTCCTCCTCCCTAGACCTCACCCCGCAGCTCAGGTCTTTTTATCTCTTACACGTCTATTTCACAACAAGACGAATCCTCTATGAGTTGGGCGGGATACAGAGTTTCTCCGCTCTGCCCGGCGACCCGACATTCAATCAGCAAGAGAACAAATACGACATCCCCTCTTACAACAGGATCTGTGCGGAGTTCGGTGTCGCCCCAAGCACTGACTTCCGTTTCACATTCGGCAAAAACCATGGCCTTGGCAGTGTTTACATTTGGATCGCATATGAAGGGCTTAGTCCTGTCGATTACACCTACCCCGATCCCGATCTAGCTTTGTTCGACGATGAGCGTGTAACAGACAGAAATGACCCGAATTACAAGGCTAACGGGATTACTTACATTCTCAATGGCCACTCGGCTAACCAGTTCGAGCACTTTGTCCCAAACCTCTCACAGGGGTTAACACAAGCGGGCCTATCGCGAATGAATCAGTCAATCGAGGCCTTTGTCTACTGTGTCCTTGGCGCTCAGGTGAACACGCGAAGCAGCATTCTTGGAGCAGGCGGGCGGGCCAAGGAGACGCAGAGTGATTTTCTAGTCCTCATGGAAGACGCAATCAGAACGCCAGACATTTCCAAGAGCGTACAGCGTTTTCAGCTAGCCATCCAAGAGGCAAAGGTGCGTTTGGACTTTGCTGTAGCTCCCGGATGTTGGCTAATGCCGTCACGCATGGTTATCAATACAGAGAGCGTGGTTGGGTACAATAACAAGTTGAAGCAGGCAACGCAAGGAATGAAGCTGGGCGTGAACAATGATGTTAATGTGGGGACAAAAAAAGCCTCACTTCACCTCATGGACGGTGGACCAACAAAGATTAATCCACCAAACAGCCATCCATCAAACCCGATACATAAAGAGGCTACACAGGCACAGGGCGCGCCAGCCCGAGCCACAAGCAGAACACCATATCCCACCCCAACCACAAGCGCGCCAGCACCACCCCCAACCACAAGTGCGCCAGCACAACCCGACCCACATCACGTAAACAAGGCACTCATAGCTGTGGGTGCGCTTGCTTTGGCAGGCGCTATCGTTTGGTTTAGATAAGCGCAAATCTCAAGACCTCGCACGCTTGGTGATCCTTTCAACCAGGAAGGCCACCACGGCAAGGATTAGCAGCCAGGTGTGTTCACCCAGAAAGGAGATGACCGACCCAGCCGCTTTGAAGATGAAGCTCACAATTGAGCCAATGAGGCCAGGCAGGGCGCCGGCTGCCTTTTTGGCAAGTTCTTTTAAGCCATTTCCAATAGCCTTGGTGGCCCTTGCCAGGCCATTCAAGGTGGCGAGTACCACAGCGCTGATGGTGATGCCAGCTGCCAGAACAACCGCTAGCAGGGTCCATCCGTATTTCTTGAAGATTTCTCTAACCCTCTCTCTCAAAGGCAGGGCTTGTTCCCTCTCCTCAACCTGTGTTCTGAGCCTTGCCAGCTCTTCTTCTCGCTCAGCAACTCGGACTTCCGCGGCTTCTCTATCAGATGGAGAAGTGTTCTCATCCTCTATCACGCGTCTGTCTTCCTCGTTTTCGCGTTCAAGCTCGGCTTCTCTTTCGTTTAACTCATCAAGAGGTTTAGTAGAGTTTAGCCTTGCTTCAACTTCATTTCTTTCCTTCTCTTTGGCAGAAAGGCGTGTTCTGAGTTTGTCAACCTTTGCCTGTTCTTGGTCTCGTTGTTTTTGTATTTTTTGAAGGGCACCTAATTCTTTTTTCTGGTTTTCAAGATCGCCTTGAAGATTCTTTTTCAGTAGTTTTAGGTGCTCTATCGCGGATTGATTTTCAACGCTTGAACCGTGTTCCTGCTCAAGATTGTCAATCCTCGCTTGAGTTTGCTCAATTCTGTTTCTGAAGTTTTGCACCTCATTTGCTGCTTGTTGTTGTTCCACAGCAACCCGTTCATTCTCCTTCAGTTGTTTTTCTGCCTCCTTCAATCTTTGTCTTTCTTCCCTTATTGATGCATTGTCTTCAGAGACAAGCTCTTCAGCGCTTGGGCGAAGAGCTTTTTTGTACTTGTCTGTGAATGATTTACGAAGGGACCCATCTTGCTTGAAAATGGAAGTTTCGCCACCCTTTGGGCCAAAGGAAACTATTTTCGCTTCATTTCCTCTCCCACTTTTTCCGAAACCAATTGGGCCTAGTCTGTTGATATCCACTTTTGGAAAGAGCCTTTTGATCCAGCCCATAGCTTTATCAACCATTTCTGGTTTATCATCATCATGTATGAAGCCCTCAAGCAGAGGGATGTCTTCAGGATCAAATCCACTCTGCTCAGTAGGCAGCCTGACCATTTCATGCTGCTCGCCGCCATGGTATGGGGTGGATGTGCCGCCTGGTTGAAAGGGGGTTGTTGTGTCAACTTCTTCTTCGTCATCATCATCGTGGCCTATGTTCCAGTCAAGCCCTGTATTCTCATTCTCACCAGGTATATCATATCCACCTTCAGCCATGATGATACATAAATATAAATTTTAAAACACAAATATATATACCATGGCTGTGCAACCGAATCTACTTCCATCTCACAGTGAAAAGACACTGGGCGCCATGAAGGCAGAGCGAACCGTCAAGCGCATCACATTCAACCCCTCTAAGGCCAATCCCGGCGAGACACTGTACGTCTCGGTGCCCAAGCTGGGCGAGCACGATGTCATTGTGTCCGGCTCACTTGCACTGGTGTTCAACATCAATCTCTCCGGGGGTCACGCGAACAACTATCTCGTGCAAAACGTTTCTCGGGCCCTGGTGGACAGGCTCGTTGTAAAGTTTGCAGCCACCACCGTCCAGGACACGGCAACGGCCAACGGCTCGTGAACACACAGGATGGCGTGCAACTTGAGATTGAAAGAAACACCACCGGCTCGGGAAATGCAAACTGCCACATCTTCACCATCTCAGACTCACAGATGAACATCATGAGCAGGCAGCTGGAATCTGTCCAGTACTAGGACACACTAATATACACCAGCCCCCATGCCCACAAGCAACAAGCAACAAGCATTCAAATTCCTTGATAAGCCGGCTCCACTGCCATCCACCAAGCCACTATCATACAATGAAATACAAAAACTTCTGGCAAAGGACCCCTCCCCACCAACACATGAACCAACTGTTTGCAAACCAACTAATATAGGTGTTGGTGATGGACCCAAGAAAGCTGCCATTCAATGCACTAATCGTGGGCCTCACTAACTCTGGCAAGACACAGTATCTTCTAAACCAACTGCGAGGCCCCTTTAGGGGTTGTTTTGACTACATCGTTTTATTCTGCCCCACATTTGTCAAGAACAAGACATACGATGGCTTCGTGGACCGCGATCCGCGAATCTTCGTGATTGTCTGCCAACAGCATGAGATTGAAGACTGGTTGAAGTTGGCGAGCTTCTTTTTCACATGCACCAATACACTATTCATACTCGATGACTGCGCAGCATCCAAAGATGTCAAAGGCCGCACTAGCCAGCTGGTCAATCTGGGGTTCAGTGCAAGACATGACGGCATATCCGTGTGGGTCTTGACCCAGCAGATCACCAGCATTGCCAAGCCATACCGTGATAATATCGTAGCGATCGTGCTCTTTTACACGCCCTCCAGCAAGACTACCAAGGCCATCTTCGAAGACTATGCCGGCGAGCTCTCCCACGAGGAGTACAAAGAGCTTATCGCCAGGCTCAAGTCCCGCAAGTTCTCACACCTGGTTTTCTCACTGAGGCACCCGTATGGAATTGAGTACAAGATGTAAATACATACACACATATATACAATACATACATGGCTTTCTCAACCTTTGGATGAATTGTGTGCCCATACGCTTGATGCGCAAAACAAAATTACCAAAGCCGCTGGCGAGGAAGATCTGCGCCTCATGCTTCTCAACAGATATCCATTGCGGTTGAATTCTATGCCAGACACCATGACGGGGATTATACGAGAGCTTGAAACCCTTTTGCCCGACATCAAGAGAATTATCGAAAATTAAAAACAAAAACAAACACATATGTATACACCCTTGCTGATGGCACAAGCAGCTGAAGAGCAGGCCGCTTTTAACGAAGTATTGCAGATGCTGGAGGCCACCCCTGATACCACACCTCCCGCTGGGATAGCTGGTGACAATGACATTCCTGCCAAACGTGAGAAGTTAGCAATCCTCGTTTCTACTGGCAAGGCCAAAGAAGCTATCGGCGTGCAGCTCACACACGATCATGTTAAGAGCAAATCCGTGCAAAAATCAAACATTATACGGCAAAGTTAAAAAACTAAAATTCGCTCTTCTTTTGCATACAGGTAGCCTTTAGTAAGTATACAATTGCTGTGTAGTTTTTTTCTTGAAAAACCTATTTGTTTCTGGGAAAACGAAAGCATTAGTTTTCAGCCCGGGGTTCGATTTGTTCAGAATTTCGTAATATTATGAATGACAATACTACAGTTGACGATCTTTCAAAATATGTAAAGTTCAGTTTGGGGAAATGAATTTGGGATTTTTAAGAATTTGTTGAAAATCGTGAACGAAAGACGTAAAATCACGCCATCTTGTGTGTGCGTGACCAACAACAAAAACAAAAACGTTTTTCCTTGAGAAATCTTGGCAACTCTGACGCCAAAAAACAAAAAAACAATGAAAATATACAAACCTTAACTTGGATATGACATTCTTGAATGTCCATAGTGTTTCGTTTTGACGTCTGTTCAATTTCATTCGTGAAGTTTATCATGAACAGTGAAGCCCGTAGCCACGATCAAAAACGCTTTTAAAAACTTTTCGCTGAATTCTTCGTAGCTCGCTTTGCACTTTCGTACTCTTTATACTGTTGATGCATTTTTTTACCAGATTTCTGGCGGAAACTGTAAAAGGGCTGACAATAAAGCGAACTAGTTCAAGCATGTGTTCCCAGCTTTCCATCCTTGCACAACCGTGAACCGTTTTGAGACTATATGCAAATTACGTCTCAAATTTGCATATCAGGTTGAGCAAGCGTTCGTGACAGTCACGGTTGGTACATGGGTAGACTACGAGCAGTCTCTCTTTTCCAGCTTAGTTCGTCGAGCGAGAAACGAAAAAACATTAGCGAGCGGATAATGGTCACGCGAAACTGGGGGCGAGGCAGGCGCTCTTTTCCGGCGCACCTGCCTCGCCCCCAGTTTCGCGTGACCATTTTCCGCTCGCTAATGTTTTTTCGTTTTTCGCTCGATGGACTAAGCTGGGAAAGAGAGACTGCTCGTACATGGGTGGATAAGGTATTCATTGGTTTTTTTTGCCATATGTTTCATGTATTTTTTTAGAAACGCTTAATGCTCGCGCTATGTACAGTGCGGTATGCTTCAAGGCTCTGAACACTGTGCGACTGCAGTACCTGAACTAGAAAAAACAGAACTTTCCCAAACGTTTTCTGCCCCATCTCTCCCAATGGGGTGCATGGGCCCTGAATACGACACCAGAGGGTGTATTGGACTATCATATATTGTACAAGCGACGTAGCACTCGCTTAAAGTGGAATGAAATTATGTACGTATGATAGATGGGAGGTACTGTTGTAATTGGAAGGTTTCAAATAAAACTGTCGTTGTTTGTTGTTGTTGTAAAAACCCCTAAGAATTCAGAACGCGGAAGATTCTTTGTTCCATGGTTTCCTAATTTTCTTTCTAGGACCAGTAGTCCATAAGGGTGTTTTAGAGTTAAATGTACAATATACAAAAGTACAATATACACACAAAAAAATATCACATCAGTTTATTTTCTTTTCATTATATTGGCATTAATTAATTTGATTAGTTGATCAATTATATTTCTTAATGCTGTGCATGAAACGTGCCTTGCATTGATTCTTTTTCGCTAGTTTTCAATGTGTTTTTAACTTCATTCTATTGTGTTTATTTTTTTTTTCGTCTGCAATTTTTCGCAGGAATTGATTTCTTATTGGCCCGACCTCCCCCTTAACAAAAAACAGAAAAGGTAATACCAGCGCAAGGAATGAGCGGAAAGCGCGAATCATGTACGGTATCGACTAAAGAGAAGATAACCGAAATATTTCTTATTAAAAGCGGGACAATGAAGGAGGAATGTTCCTCTCACAACTAAAGCATTGTCGATTGTCACACTCTAGAAATGAAACTAGGGCTGGCCTGTCTTTGTTGTTGTTTTACCATAGCAGTCCAATCAGATACCAGAAGCGGAAGTAGAAGACTTTATAAAACTCTAAAAATAAAAACAATGACAAGTAAATGGATCAAAATTTCTCAATCTTTGTACCTGCGTTCTCGTTTGAAAGATTATTTGTGTAGCTTAACATGTGAAATCCAGGCCGACAAAATCCACCCCAACCCAATCCCACCCATGTAATAAATATTGGTTTTCTGTCAATACTGTATTTTAAAACCCACGAGATCTCTTTCCTGTTTTGAACTGTATTAATTGACGGCTTCCACACAACACTCATCAAACTTTAAGAAAAAAATATGGAGTTTTGGCCACTGAGAATACCTTAATATCCACCCTGTGTACCAAACGTGACTGTTACGAACGCTTGCTCAGCCTGATATGCAAATTTGAGACGTAATTTGCATATCATGGGTCTCAAAATGGTTCACGTTTATGCAAGGATGGAAAGCTGGGAACACATGCTTGAACTAGTTTGCTTTATTGTGAGCCCTTTAACAGTTTCCACCAGTAAAAATTGTATCAACAGTATAAAGAGTACGAAAGTGCAAAGTGAGCTACGAAGAATTCAGCGAAAAGTAAAGCGGTTTTGATCGTCGCTACGGGCTTCACTGATCTTGACTGTTCATGATAAACTTCACGAATGAAATTGAACAGACGGCAAAACGAAACATTTTGGACATTCAAGAATGTCATATCCAAGTTAAGGTTTGTATATTTCCATTGTTTTTTGGCGTCAGAATTTAATAAAATTGCCAAGATTTCTCAAGGAAAAACGTTCTAAGTGTTTTTGTTGTTGGTCACGCATACACAAGGTGGCGTGATTTTATGTCTTTCGTTCACGATTTTCAACAAATTCTTAAAAATCTCAAATTCATTTCCCCAGACTAAACTTTGCATATTTTGAAAGATCGTCAATTCTAGTATTGTCATTCGTAATATTACGAAATTCTGAACAAAGGCACATGCTCAAAATCATTGTTGTTTTTCGCCTACCGTTTTACGGAGCACGGGAGAGCCATAAGCTTTTGGCTTCCCTTGAATACTTAGATCAATCCAATTTTTATGAAATCATGGTGTTTAGACTATGACAAGTTATACAACAAATTGGAACTATGACAGCTTTTTCTAGCGCAGTATTTTTCATACGCGCGTCGAGTGAATCGTGACTTATTTCAACCCTGTTTGCATGTGTTTGGGATTGCCAAATTGTGCCCTGAAGTAGTTATTAGGGGATGGCTCAAATACCATTTTTTGAGCCGATCAACAATTTTTCCTCACTTCGATCGGAAAAATTGTTGATGGTCTCAAAAAATTGTATTTGAGCCATCCCCTAATAACTACTCGAGATGTCCCTCCCTCATTTTCTGTGAGCGGGGAGTCAGTGGAGCGAAAGATTTTGTTTTGGCTGCCAATTTTTCGACCACCTTTTTAAGCGGAAGGTCAAATTCGTTTTCCCCGAGCCCACCCGCAACGGCAAGCGAGGCATCACCAATTGAAGAAATCCAAAACCCTTATATATACGCAATGCCACAACCCCGGAGAAGACGGCGTGATGACGATCAACGTGAGTTGATTGCTTGGCTGGACGAACAGGCACGAAATGCCGAGAGGGTCGAGTCTGCCAGCGAGGTCGAGCCTCAAAACAACCCGCCGGAGCTAGATTTCGAGCAATTTGTTCAAATCTATGATCGGGTTGACCGACGGATTGAACATGGCAGACGAACAATCGAGTTACAGTTTGTAACCGGGCTCGAAAACTCTCTTGTCGCCAGAATTTTGAACAAAATCAAGCAAAATGTTCACACACGGCACGCAATCAAGTTAATCTCCACAGTCAAGCTGCGAAACACTGAAACCGAGGAGTTAAGAAGTTTTTATCAAAACAATCAAACCGGGCCTTGGCTAGCCACTCTCTCCGAGACACGACAGTGGTTGCAATCTCAGGAAGAGCTTCGTCTTCAAAACGCAAGACTCAAAAGGCCTGACACCAAATGGGTTTATGAACGCACCGTCCTGCTTGAGGTCAAAGTCATTCTTGACCGACAACCCTTGCAAATAGGTCTCGGGTGTCTTCCTGATTGGATTCGCAACAAAAGAGAAGTGATTGCCCTTGACACTTTCAACGACAATCTTTGTCTCTTTCGTTGCTTGGCTGTCCATCGAGGAGCTCGTATAGATCGTTCAACTCGCAGATCCAGAGAACTCGCGGAAAGCTTCTTCGCAGTTTATCCGGGGCTTCGAGGTCAGCTAAATTTGCGGCACCTCTCTAAAATCGAAAAGCATTTCAAGCAAGGAATTGCCGCATATTTTGTTCACCCCAATGGTGACTTCACTTTATCTCACAGCCCTGCGAATTACAACAAGGTGGGCGCTCCAACCATGACTGTCGGTATTCATCGGGCCCACTCCTTCTTGATCACCAACATCAATAAAGTCACAAACAATTACACCTGTGGCGAGTGCGGCGGGAGGTTCACACAAGCTTGTCATTTAACTCGCCACTCCAAGACGTGTAATCGAGGCCAAACCAAAATCGACTGTCCCGGGAAACGTATCCTCCCTCCGGAGTCAGCTTTTGAGAAAGCCTTTTACCCAGAAGGCGGTTTCGGTGTCAAGGCAGTGTGCTGGCTGGAGTGGGAGGCGAAGCAGCGTGGCATTCACATCCACCATCACAGATGCGGTCATGGTGGTGAGAGCTATATCTGTGGGGCTCCAGTCGACGGCTATCACCCAGAAAGCAAGACAGTTTTCCAGTTCCACGGTTGTCACTGGCACGGTTGTGAGGCATGTTACCCCGAGGGAACGAGGGAGGAAGTTATATGTGTCCGCAAAGGCAACACAATCACAAGGATGGTTGCTTACCAAAAGACTCTGCAACGAACTCAGTTGCTTCGAGACGCTGGGTACACCGTGGTGGAAAGGTGGGAGCATGAACGGCCTGCCTCCTGGTGGAATGATCGTTGCCCACGGAAAATAAACAAAACATATCCCCACGCGATCGTCTATGACTTCGAAGCGTACCAGGACAAGACCAAGGCAGCTCGGCCGACACGCGATCTATCTTATGAAAGCGAGCATGTGCCCATCTCAGTCTCCATTGCCGACACGTTGAACCCTGATCCTGAGTACATTTGCTCCAAAGATCCTGACGAGCTTATCGGGCTCGAGCTTATTATCGAGCTTATTATCGAGCTTATTATGCCTCCCTGGAGCGGCGAAGCGCAGCCATCCGAGAAGACGTGGCTGTAAAATACATGCCCCCAGATCTTGAGAATCTTCCTGCGAAGCAACTTAAGCGCATTGACAAATGGTGCAACCAAGTGCCTGTGGTCGGCTTCAACTCAGGCCATTACGATCTCAAGCTTATCCGCAAGTACTTTGTTACTCATCTCGCTGGCGAGAACGGGGTCTTCGCCGCGGAGAAAGAGGGGCGCATCATGTTCATCAACACTCCCAGCTACAAGTTCTTGGACATCATGAATTATTTGGCCCCAGGCATCACGTACGACAAGTGGGTCAAGACGTATGGAGCGACACAGACCAAGTCCTGGCTTCCATACGAGTGGTTTGACAGCGCTGACAAGCTGGATTTCCCGGGGCTTCCTCCATACGAGTGCTGGTACTCACAACTCAAAAACGCCTTCGTTCTTTCTCCCAAGGAGCACGAAGAATGCAATCGCATCTTCCACGAGAAAGGTATGAAGACATTCGGAGACTGGCTGGAGTATTACAACAATCTAGACGTGTCTCCCTTCCTCGAAGCTCTCCAAACGATGAAGGGCTTTTACACGGGCCTCGGGGTGGACATCTTCAAAGACGCGGTCTCCTTGCCAGGAGTATCAATGCAATACGTCTTGCGAGGCTCATTGAGAGGCCGCAATGCTCCAGCCCTATACGCCCCCGGCCCAGAAGCTTACGCCATGCTGAAGGGGGCTGTGGTTGGCGGGCCAAGCCTGGTCTTCACCCGCAAACACGTGCGCGGCGAAACCCGCATCCGTTCTCACAAATACGTCTTAGGTCGCATCACGAAACGGATTGTGGGGTTCGATGCTAACTCCCTTTACCCAAGCACGATGCTGCAGGAGATGCCCTGTGGTAAAGAGAAGGTTGTGCATTACAATGCCCCGGTGCAGGCAGCGAGAGTTCTTGAAATTAAGCTGCATACAGGCGGATGGTTCGGGTTTGCTGAAGTGGACATCGAAGTCCCTCGAGAGTTGTGGGAGCAGTTCGAAGAGTTTCTCCCGCTCTTCATCAACCAAGCAGTGCCTGACGAATTTGTTCCACAGCATATGCACGATTACCTCCAAGAAAGTGGCCGAACCCGCTTTCCCGACCAGAAAAAGCTTCTGGGTGTGTTGTCAGCGAAAAAGATGCTGATCTATGCCCCCCTCTTGAAGTGGTATCTCAACATCGGGCTCAAGATCACGGCAGTCTACCGCACGCTCGATTACATGCCCAAAAAGCTCTTCGACTGGTTCGTTCGCGAGGTCGCCAACAATCGAAGGAAAGGCGACGCTGACAGGGAGAAGGCCCTGCTTGCTGAAGTGTTCAAGCTCCTTGGCAACAGTGCTTATGGCAAGTTCATCGAAGTCGTGGAGCGCCAGACAAGAACGTTGTACACAACTGACGAGGACGAGGTCGATAAGCATCTCCGCTCACCCTTGTTCGATGACCTCGAAGAGATTGGAGATGCTTACAAGATCGAGCTGCGCAAGCAAAAGGTCACAATCGACCGCCCCTTTCAACTGGGCATTGTTGTGTACCAACTTGCCAAGCTTCGCATGCTGGAGTTCTATTACGACTTCCTAGATTACTTCCTCGACAGGCGCGACTTCGAGCTCATCCAGATGGACACGGACAGCATGTACTTTGCTCTTGCTCACGACACTCTGGAAGAGGCCGTTCGCCCGGAACTTCGCGACCAGTTCGAGGCGGAGAAGAAGAATTGGTTGGCGTGGGACAAGTGGAGCGGCAGAGAGCCTGGCTTGTTCAAGCTTGAGAAGGAAGGCACACGGGCCATCGCCCTGTGCAGCAAGTGTTATTTCGTCGAAAACGAAGCTAGCGGCGAGGCCAAGATGTCCTCCATGGGCGTCAACAAGAAGCAGAACGAGCTTCGCTGGGAAAGGTACGAAAGAGCCCTGCAAGGGGGCAGGGACATGGCCACCAACAGGGGCTTCCGAATGCACAACGGTGCCATGTTCACTTACGAGCAGCACAAGCTGGGCCTTTCCGCTTATTACGACAAGCGTTGGGTTCTGCCAGACGGCATCCACACAGAACCAACCGAGTTTCACAACCCAGCTGGGGGCAACTGAGTGGCCGGTGGCACAACCATCAGCTCCTCACGAACAAACCCTCTCTTAGGGCCGTCGTAGAGATAATACACGACAGGTGCATCTGGCTTGGTGACAACCTTCTCAATGTTGTGGACCTTCAAAGACCAGATCGGATCAGTCGCACGCTTCCCGCCCCCTTCCAGTTCACCGGGGTAATAAAGATATCTCACACTCACCCGGGGTGGGAGCTTCTTCTCATTCACCCCAACAGGCCTAGCATATGGAGTCGCAGGCTTGGAAGAAACGGCTTTCTCTTTGATTGCATCCTTTGGCTTCTTGCCAGTGAGTCTTGTTACTTCATTGTTCAAGGCCGAGACAACATCTGGCAGTCTTTTGACCCATGCAGTCGAACGGCCAGAGGGCATATTCATTTAAACGGCATACTGATAACCAAACAGCCTTTCAGCCAGGGTTCGGTTGAATCTCTCCACAATTGCTTGGTCTCTGTGGATATCAACCCGCCCGCGACGAATGGCCGTTTTGTTGTTTTCCATGGTCTTTGTCACAGACCCGATAAATTCTTTCCCAGGGTCAACTTGCAAGAGTTGAGGCCATTTCAAAGGCCCACGTCTGTAAATCCGTGCAAAAGCCCTTGAGACTTCTTCAGACTCTTTCGAAGTCAGGGGCTCTGCTGCTTTGTAACGGCTAGCCACATCCACAAGGGTTAATGCGTATTTGTAAACCTTTCTCCCGTGTGGAAGTTTGTCGTGTGGCAGGAAGAGAAGATCTGCTTGATGCACTGCATTGGGTGATGAGACATCAAACTTGGGACGAGGGATATGGCGTGGCGCCGGGAGATAAACTTGCCAAAGGGCTTGTTTGACCAGCCATTTCTTTGCGACATCATCAGAGACCTTGGCTGCTGCAGCTAGCTTTTTCACAGCGGCAAGCCCCTTCCAATACCCTTTCGGACTGTAATAGATCTTAGAGAGTTTCGCCTCCATAGGGGGTATATATATGTTTGTTTAAAGAAAGCGATAAGCCGCATACCCACCCGCAAGCAGGGTGCCACCAATGAACACAAGTTCACCATTCTGCTGTTGTGGGCTGGGCTTGTAGAAGTCAGAGAAGACAGGCTCTTTGTTGTCTTTGATTTGTTTATCTGGTTGCGTTTGGTGCATCTGGTTATACAAGACCAGGGCTTGGTCGGTGGTTTGGAAGTTTTTGCTAGCTTGGTGTTCCTTCCGATCATTGGCTGCAATCCAGTCGAGGAGCTTGGTGCGGTCCTTCTGGTATTTTGCGTAAGCCGCTTGGTATTGTTCAAGGGCGTGGTCGTGACGGATTTTCTCATCCATTGCTGCCTTTCCGTTATCACCAGACAGATATTTTGCGAGATAATTGCCGCCCGTGAAAGCGGCCGCATTGAGAACAGCACCAAGAGCCATTATTGCGATCGAAGCCATTGTGTATACATATGGTTTACAAGTTGTCTGGGAGGATTTTCTGGTCCTAGAGATATTTCTTCAGTGCGATGGTGCCAGCCATGACGGCAGTGAACTTGACATAATTCATCAAGCTTGCACTGGGGTCGGCAGTGAAGCTCTCTTTGATGGTCTTTTTCCCAATCCAACCAATACCAGCGACAAGGCCAGTGATTGTTGCGGCGTCGAGGATAGACTTCACAAGTTTGTTGTCAGACATGGTTTGTGTCCAGTATACATATGTTTTTTATTTTTCTGACTCAGACTCGACCTCGGCCTCGGCCTCGACCTCAGCCTCGGGTTCGGACTCGGGGCTCCTCGACTCGGACTCGGGGCTCCTCGACTCGGACTCGGGGCTCCTCGATCTCGTCCTCTGACTCATACTCGGACTCGACCTCGGGCTCGGGTCTGTTGTGCCTATTCAGGGCTAAACCGCAAACTGTATCAAAGGCGGCCGAAGAAAGTCCAAACCAAAGAAGAACCACACCTCCGATTGCAGCAGAATTCATCAAAGCTTGGAAAGGATTCATGGTCAGTATATATATGTTTTTTTATTCCATATTTTTTATTCCTTGTCTTACAGGAATTCGAGATGGGGGTGTTGCTGGTTGTGTTGCAGCGGGGGTGTTTGCTGGCGTTGATGGTGTGTTTGATTTGCGCCCAAGCCTTTGCATTAAAGTTTCGCGCTGGTAATAAACACCAGCAGCAGAGACAATCAACCCACCAACCCCCAGAATATAAACGATTGAGTTGCTGTTGCTGTTGCTGTCACTTGTTGTGTCACTTGTTGGAGAATTGTTTTCACTTGTTGAGGGTGCAGGCTTTTGTGCTTCGGCCTTTTTCTTTGCTTCCCGGGCCAGGCGGTTGCGTTCTGCTAGCCTTTTGCCAAAAGCAACACGGCCGGGGTTCTTTTCTGTTGAAGGCTTTGTTTTTGGAGCCTCAGAGGTAACGCGGTCAGGTGTTGGAGTTGGAGTTGGAGTTTCTTCAGTGATCGTCTCGAGTGGTGCGGCCATCCTGTATATATGTGAGTTTTATTTTTTACAAGATGTACCAGGTTGCTGCCAGGTTGCTGCCAGGTTTCTTCAAGGTTTCTGCGAGGTCGCCACAGGTCCCAACCCAACTTCATCAAGTCCCTCAAGTGGATAGCCTTCACTGTCTCTGGTTGGATGTGTGGGTTGGGGGTCCAATTCTATCAAGTCAGGCTTGTGATCAGGCTCTCGTTCAAACTTGATGTGTTTTGTTGTGATGAAAGCAGCATTGGCAAGCGCCAGCCATCGTCCGCATCGCACGGCAATAGCCCCAGCAAGATTTGACAGCTCCTGGTTGATGATGTAGTCGTTCTTGAGTTCTTTCTGCAACTCCACCACATCCTCAACCGGGGCCACCATTCCAACGCCTTTGGATATGAGCATGATGGCTGAATCAACTTGGGATTCGGTTGTCTTGTTGCCGATGTATGCCTCGTACCTTTTGCAGTACTTGTCAACGTCCTTGTCTGACAACCGCTTAACATGATCGTGTGTGAGCTGCACGCCGATGGCTTCTTTGGCCTTGCCAGTTGAAACAAGGATTGCCAGCTTCTCACGTTTGGCAGGAATGCCATTGTCACCAACTAACCCTGTGGGAGGTGCGGCACCAGGGGTGGCCTCCAGCATCTGCATTACTTCGAAAACGGCCTGGTCTTCAGCTGCTTCAGCCATCAGGGGTATACATATGTGTTTGTTTTTTTATTTTTCAATAATTCTCTTGATGTCGGGCAAAATGGTTTCAAGCTCTCGTACCACCCCCGCCATGGTGTCTGGCATAGAATTCAACCGCAATGGATATCTGGCCAGAAGCATGAGGCGCAGATCTTCCTCACCAGCGGCTTTGATAATTTTGTTTTGCGCATTACGTGTTTGGTTGTGCAATTCATCCAAAAGCTGTGAAAGCACAGTGAGCTTGTGTAGACTTGTTGGCGCATTCATGGCTTGTATATATATGTGTAATTGTGTAATGCATTATTTATGCGGTTGTGTGCCCATGTTTAAACCTTGTACTCAATTCCATACGGGTGCCTCAGAGAGAAAACCAGGTGGGAGAACTTGCGGGATTTGAGCCTTGCGATAAACTCTTTGTACTCCTCGTGGGAGAGCTCGCCGGCATAATCTTCGAATATGGCCTTGGTTGTCTTGCTGGAGGGCGTGTAAAAGAGCACGATCGCTGCAATGTTGTCACGATATGGCTTTGCAATGCTGGTTATCTGCTGGGTCAAGACCCACACGGATATACCGTCATGCCTTGCGCTGAACCCAAGATTGACCAGCTGGCTAGTGCGGCCTTTGACATCTTTGGAGGCGGCGCAGTCATCGAGTATGAATAAAGTGTTGGTGGATGTGAAAAAGAAGCTCGCCAACTTCAACCAGTCTTCGATTTCATGCTGTTGGCAGACGATGACGAAGATGTGCGGATCGCGGTCCACGAAGCCATCGTATGTCTTGTTCTTAACAAATGTGGGGCAGAATAAAACGATGTAATCAAAACAACCCCTAAAGGGGCCTCGCAGTTGTGAGAGAAGATACTGTGTCTTGCCAGAGTTAGTGGGGCCCACGATTAGTGCATTGAATGGCAGCTTTCTTGGGTCCATACCCAACACCTATATTAGTTGGTTTGCAAACTGGCGGGGAGGGGACCTTTGCCAGAAGTCTTTGTATTTCATTGTGTGACAGTGGTCCGGGGGATGGCAGAGGAGCCGGCTTAGCATAGAAGTTGATCTTGTTTCTTGTGGCCATGGGGCTGGTCATGGGGCTGGTGGGTATATATATGCCTGTGCGTTGCGTTTACTTAGTACTGAACCGATTCCAGCTGCCTGTCCATGATGTTCATCTGTGAGTCTGAGATGGTGAAGATGTAGCAGTTTGAGTTTCCCGAGCCTGTGCCGTTTCGTTCGATCTCGAGTTGCACGCCATCCTGTGTGTTGACGAGCCGTTGGCCGTTGCCGTGCAGGGCTGTGTCACCCATGGCCCGCAGGTCAATCCAGAGACCAAACTTGTTGCCTGTGAGATATTTGGTCAAGTTCATGTTAGGCCTGCCGTCAGTGTGTGGGGTAAAATGCCGGGTTATCTCTCTCCACATGTCTGTACCACTGATGCCCTCGTTGTAAAGCCTGTTTGGAACACCGTTGACTGTGACCTTCACTTTGGTGATGTCGGGATTGAAATAGTTCTCAGAGTCCCTGGCACCAGCCGTGTAGGGGTTGATGAACAGCAAGAGGATGCCCTTGAGAGACCGGCGCTGTGGGTTAACCCGAAGATTCAGCCGAGTGTCACCACTTTTTGAGAAGGGATGCACTCGATCTCGCATTACCAGGTCATAAGCGAACTCCTTGCCCCTGGTGTAAGTGCTTGTTGCCTCGTCGGCCAGACTCTTACTTCTGATCGTCTCATACTCCAGCTGGATGTTTTCCAACTTGTACACGAGCTTGCTTGTGTCTGGGCCTCGGACAACTTGGTTTGCGGGGGCGAGGGTTAGTTCGAAGACCAGATCGTTATACAGTGCTTGAGGGTATATAACACCGTGGTCAGTTAAGATATGGTGATCGAGCTTGATGCGATACTTGTTTTTATATATTGTTTCTAGCTTGTTCTCTGCATCCACGCCTGAGGTCTTCTTGTCGCCAGCACCAGAGCGGATCTTGCACAAATCGACACTCTGGATGCCCTCCATAAGCATATTTTCCCGCTCATCAGTTGATCGGAAGAGATCTTCGAAGATCTTGTAGATGTCGTACCCAACCGTGTCCTGGACAGTTGTGGCCGCAAACTTTACAACGAAGCTGTCCACCAGGGCCCGAGAAACATTTTGCACGAGAAAGTTGTTAGCGTGGCCGCCGGCTAGGGAGAGGTTAAACACCAGGGCCAGCGAGCCGGACACAATGACATCGTGCTCGCCCAGCTTGGGCACCGAGACGTACAGTGTCTCGCCGGGATTGGCCTCAGAGGGGTTGAATGTGATGCGCTTGACGGTTCGCTCTGCTTTCATGGCGCCCAGTGTCTTTTCACTGTGAGATGGAAGTAAATTCGGTTGCACAGCCATGGTATATATTTGTGTTTTTAAAATTCATATTTATATACCCACGATGGCAGAAGGCGGATATGATATACCTGGTGAGAATGAGAAACCTTGGGTTGACCATGGAATTGACCACGATGATGATGACGATGACGAAGAAGAAGTTGACACAACAACACCTTTTCAACCAGGTGCTGCATCCACCCCATATCATGGCGGTGAACAGCATGAAATGCATACGATGCCTCGCGAAGAAAGTGGGCTGCCAAGCACTTCTGCCACCGTCCCTCTGCTTGGAGAAATCATAGACGGAAATGAAAAAGCAGAGAGAATCGATAAAGCCATGGACTGGATCAAAAAGAAGTTTCCAAAACTAGACATCGCGAAATTAGGACCAATTGGTTTTGGTAAAAAAACATCAAATTCTGGCAAAATAGTTTCCTTTGGGCCAAAGGGCGGCGAATCTCTTATTTTCAAGCAAGATGGGAGCTTTCTTAAATCGTTCACAGACAAGTTCAAAACATCCCTTGGCCCAAGCGCTGAAGAGCTTAAGTCTGAAGCGGATGCATCAATAAGGGAAGAAGGACAAAGATTGAAGGACACACAAAAACATCTGAAGGAGAATGAAAGGGTTGCTGTGGAACAACAACAAGCAGCAAATGAGGTGCAAAACCTCAGAAACCGAATCGAGCAAGAACAAGCGAGGATTGACGCCCTGGAGCAGGAACACGGTTCAAGCATTGAAAGTCAAGCAGAGCTAGACAGGCTAAAACTGTTGAAAAAGAATCTTCAACGAGATTTTGAAAACCAGAAAAAAGAATTAGTGGCCCTGTAAAAAATTCAAAAACAACGAGACCAAGAACAGGCAGAGGCGGACAAAATCAGAACACGCCTTTCTGCTATGGTGAAGGAAAGAAATGAAGTTGAAGCAGGGCTAAACTCAACTAAACCCCTTGATGAGTTAAACGAAAGAGAAGTCGAGCTTGAACGGCAGAACGAGGAAGACAGACGCGTCATAGAGGATGAGAACACGTCTCCCTCTGAAAGAGAAGCAGCGGAAGACCGGGTTGCTGAGCGAGAAGAAGAGCTGGCAAGGCTCAGACCACAGGTTGAGGTGCGGGAACAAGCCCTGTCTTTGAGAGAGAGGGTCAGAGAAATCTTCAAGAAATACGGGTGGACCCTGCAAGCGATTGTTCTGGCAGCCGGCATCACCATCAGCGCTGTGGTACTCGCCACCTTGAACGGCCTGGCAAAGGCCACCAAGGCTATTGGAAATGGGCTTAAAGAGCTTGGCAAAAAGGCAGCCAGCGCCTTGCCTGGCCTCATTGGCTCAATTGTGAGCTTCATCTTCAAAGCGGCTGGGTCGGTAATCTCCTTTCTAGGCGAACACGCCTGGCTTCTCATCCTTGCCGTGGTGGCCTTCCTTGTTGAAAGGATCACCAAGCGTTCGAAGTCTTGAACACACTTATCTTAACCAAACGAAAAGCCCTGCCAAAGAAAGCGCACCCACAGCAACGACTGCCTTGGAGACGTGATGCGGGTCGGGCTGTGGTGTTGGGTCTGGTGTGGGCTGTGGTGTTGGTGTGGGTGTGGGTGTGGGTGTGGGTGTGGGTGTGGGGGTTGGGGTTGGTTGTGGTGTGGGTGTGGCGATTCCCTGTGCCTGTGTGGCCTGGAGATGTATCGGGTTTGATGGGTGGCTGTTTGGTGGATTAATCTTTGTCGGTCCACCAGCCATGTGGCGAAGGGAGGCCTTTTTTGTGCCCAGATTAACACCAGTGTTCACGCCCAGCTTCATCCCTTGCGTTGCCTCCTGTAGATTATTGTTATACCCGATCACGCTCTCTGTGTTGATAATCATGCGCGAGGGCATGAGCCAGCTTCCGGGTGCTGTCGCAAAGTCTAAGCGCACTTTCGTTGCTTGGATGGCAAGCTGGTATCGCTGTACGCTTGTTGCGATGTCGTTCAGGATTATGGCCTCCTCTAGATGGACCAAGAAGACTCTCTGCGTTTCGAACGCCCGGCCTCCTTTTCCAATGATGCTGCTGCGGGTTTTGGCTTGTGAACCAAGAATGCAGTACACAAAGGCCTCGATTGATTGGTTCATACGCGCGAGCCCTGGCTGTGTTAGCCCCTGTGCGTAATTTGGCACAAAGTGCTCGAACTGGGTATCCGCCCCTTGGTCGTTGCGGACGTAAGTTATTCCATTGGCTTTAAAGTTGGGGTCTTTTCTGTCAGTGATTCGCTCATCATCGAACAGAGCTAGATCAGAGTCTGGATAAGTGTAATCTGTAGAGATGGGGCCCTCTCCATAAGCCCAAATGTAGACATTCCTTAGACCGTGGTTCTTGCCATATGTGTAACGGAAGTCAGAACTGGGGTCGATACCGAACTCTATGCAAAGCTTCTTGTACGCGTCGATGTTATATTTGTTGTCTTTCTGGGAGAATGGGGGGTCGTCTGGCAAAGCACTCACGCTTTGTTCCCCACCCATCTGGTAGAGTATTCGCCTTGTTGTGAAATAAACGTGAAACCGGTAAAACGACCGGAGCTGTGGGGTTAGGGATAGACTGGAGTTCTTATCGAAGAGAATGTCACGCGAGATTCCACAGCCGGTTGTTGCACACCACAAGGCGAAGGAGAGTTGTTGTGGCCAAAAACTCATATGAGGGCCACCCATCCACTTTCGGCCGTATTTGGCGGTTGTGAAGGATATCTGTGTGCCCCTGAAGATGTTTCTGTATTTCGTGGTGAAATACTCAGTTGGAGTGACGTAAATCCTTTGCTCTTTGTCATTTAAGATTGCGCCAATCATCATGTCTTTGTCTATTGTTGTGTCGAAAGCAACAGCCGGGATTGACTTTTCTGGTTGCCCCAACGATAACTGATAAGGGAAACCCCCATCATAGACAAGGCCAAGAGCGTCTCTTTCGGCGCCAGTCCAATCTTTGTGGGGCATTTCTGTGATAAGTGCCCATGAGCCAGGGTCCTTTTTGTAAAGCACTTCTCCTGTGGCGGTTTTGTGGTCGTCACCAAACTCTACTTGCACTTCAAAGTGTGACATATCAGCGTGCGGGAAACGTTTTTTGAAGTCTGAGAGCGCCTTGGCCTTGGCCGCGGCAGAGAGCTTGGCAGCCTCCGGCGAACTCAACCAAGCCATTTCAGGATCTGGATGTGGCTTTGGCGCCACATGGGTATAGGCATTTGGAGGCGAATAAAAAGGGGGTGGGGGTCCGTAATTGTGGCCTCCGATGGAGATGCCAAGATTTGAATTAGGATTAAATCAACTGGGCTGTCTGCCAAACATGATTGTATATAATTATAATTATAAAATGTGTAATTATATACTCGCATCTGTCATGGTTGTGTTAATAATTGTCACGGCTTCGAACCCTCACACGAGCTATTTCGACCACGCACTGCCGAAACCGAGATACATCCGTCTTGCCTCTTGCTCAATTTTCAACTCGTGGCATAATTTGAAAGAAGAAGCAAAGATTTCACCAACAAACGGTTCATCACGCGGCGCAACCTTACTTCCAGGCCATCACACTCTTGAGAGTTTAGCGAAAGACTTTGAAAGCCTAAAAACCTATGACAGCAGTTTAAATCTAACAATTGAAACAAACGGGTCATATGGGGCCATGATCATTCAGAATAACAGCAGCAGTGTGACGCTTAGTGACAATCTGGCAGAATTGCTTGGCATAAGACCTGTATTGATGCTTATAACCTTCGTCAAGCGTTTAAGGGCACCAAGCACTTACTTCATTCACCGTGATCTGGTTGATAAAGAGCAAAACCTCCTCAATGGGAAGCCTTCGACAGTTTTGGCTCGGTTTGATATTCGTGGGAAAGCTTTTGAGAAGGTGTTTTACGAGACAACACAACAGAACGTCTTGCGTGACGTATCGTCTAGTGATTATGTAAACAGCATAACACTGTCAGTGAGGGATGAGAACAATGACCTCTTCAACTTCAATGGCGCGCCTTTGGAATTTGAAATCGAGATAAATTAAAATCATATATATACCCCCACACCATGAGTTCTGCCAATGTGCTTCCATCGGCACCCGAATACCGCCATACAGAAAAGCTCTACCCAGTTTTGCCAAATGGTGAGATCACTCAAATCAATGCAGAAGACTTCCGGCTCAAAAAGATCTCTGACTTGCTTAAAGAGCTGTCTGACGAAGCCGAGCATTACCGTCAGGTCGCAAAGAAATATAAACGAACCCAATCATTGGTTCATTACTCGGCGGTTGGCCTTGGGTCGCTTTCTGTTGGGCTGTCATCAGGGGCCCTTGCCACTGCATTGACTGGGTTCGGAATTATTGCCAGTCCAGCACTTGCCGGCATCGCGACCCTCTGTGGGCTGTCCTCTGTTGGCTTTACAGCTGCTAACAAGCGATTAGAGCGTAAAGTGACCAAACACGAGAAAATCTATACACTGGCCCTGGCTAAACGCAACTCTGTCAATGAACTGGTCTCAAAGGCTCTGGAAGACAAAAGGATCAGTGATGCAGAATTCACCATAATTACTCGTGAGGTGGAAAAATATCACGAACTCAAAGCTGCAATAAGGGATGGTGTTAAGGCTAAAAAAAACGTTGGCACTCAAACACAAGCGCCAGACCTCGAGAAACTCAAAAAGGAACTTCGCAAGGAAGTCACACAAGAAATTCAAAAAAAGATACTTCTCGCCGCAGCATCCAAATCCGATTTTAGAAATTAAATTCGGGCTTTAACCTACAAATCTTGAGGGAAAAAGCCTTTGCGCCCAATTGAATACATAATCCGGATGTGCACAACCATGGAGAAGTTCGCTAAACAACTGGCTGATGTTCGGTCCTTGGACACTAAAGGCGAATACAAAGCCAAACTCGATGAGCTTGATAAAGAATACAAATTTATCCTCCTGCGCTCACTCGAAAACTACACCAAGGAAATACGGCGTTCAAACCTGTCAGAACGCCTTCATTTCATCAAGGAGTATCTTTCTCCCGAGGCACAATACCCTCCACACTCACCTTTCACCCTTGTGAATGAAAGGACAAAATTTTGCCAAAACTGCAAAGGCAAATTAAACCTCAGGATGTTTTCATCAGAACTTTGCTGCGAAGACTGTGGACTCTTAGAACCCCTGGATGGTGTGACATTCGATTACAACGGGCTCTATGGTGGTGATTACACAATTACCAAAAAAAGAATGACCACCAAACATTACAACTTCAAAAGCTATCTCAACAAACATCTGAAAATTTGTGAACACCCCGTCTGCTTGTCCAATGATGAAATATATCATGCAAATGAGACATTCAAATTCATCGAAGAATATCTGCCGAAAAGAATCTCCATGCCCTTTGTGGCCCACAAAATCTTGGAGGCGATAAAAGGCCCACAACGGCTTGTCAATTACTTCTTGCTGCAAGTCCCAGAAAAATCAATGTGGAAGCACAAACAAAGCTGGAAGATCATGCTTGAAAAGATGGGTCACGTTGAGTGAGCACTGCCATAGAAACTTTCGTGAGCACTTGGACCGTCATAGTCTTCCTCGTCATCACTGCCGATGCCTGTATACATCAATGCCCGCTGTATACATCTATAAGGCGGCATGCCAGGACAGATGGCTCTGTGCATACCCATGTCCACTTCTGGCGAGAAGTGTTCTTGACATTCATCACATGTTTGTGAAGTGAATAAACGGAAATAGCAAAGGTGTTGCCAGTGATAATGATTTTTTATTGAAAAGCATACAGATTTCATCCTGCGTTGATGAAGGGCCCTGGCAGCCAAGTCACGTTGGATACTCCTTTCGACCAGTTCAAGGATGTAATCCTGGATCATGTCTGGTAAATAGTCCCAATGAGATTCACCAAAAGACAGTTGCTCCATTGGCTCAGTTGAGGTATAGACTGGGATATGTTTTTTCAATTGACTTCATTTTTGAGGATAAGAAGGCTTCCAACACTGCACTGTCATCACCCAAATTGTTTGGAACAGTTTTGACAGGGACGGTTTGTTGGATGCTTTTCTCTTCAGAGTGTTCTGTTATCTTTTTTCGAAGGCTTGCCAAGCTGTTATGAAAACGCTCGACTGACGTTTGAATATTGCTCAAAAAGTTTGGTTGCTTTGGCGCCCAAATCTCAGTTATATCCAGGAGCTTCCAGGCGAACACAGCCACTGGTTTAGGGCCTTCTGAACCCACTGAAAACACTTCTTGCATATGGGTGTAACGCAAAAACTCCTCATCTTCGTCCTGTTTTCTAAACGACATCCTTACAGCACCATAACAACACCATATGTCCTTCTCAGCAATGGAAGACATAATTCTCTCAAATAATTGTTTTGATTTGAGGGAACCGACATCGAGGATTGCCTTTTGATTTCTTGTTATCGTCCGTTTGCTAAATAAATAACAAACTCCCCACGCAAGTGTTGTGTCGCCCTTCGTTTTGAACTTGTTTCCTCCGTTTAGAAACTGGTTGTGTGCCAGACTTGGTTCAAGCTGGTTTAAAGAGCACAATCTGAAATAACCGTCAACAAACAAGCCTTTGGAGACCATATCGCCACTCAAAGCAAGCCCTGTTTGTATCTGATCGCTATAATAGCCAGGAATTCTGTTCATCGCTATTTTTCGCTTGAACGGACACTTGAACTCTAACAAGTTTAATGTGTTATCTTTATTCATGAAATAGCCGTCTGGGCTACAAGTGACCTTTCGATAAAGCGGATGCTCTCTTGACAGATTAAGAGAGATGCTGTGGCCAAAAACGGAAACAGAATGTTTTTTCTCAAAATACTTGCGAATAAGCGGTTCGAACAGATTGCCCCAGGTACAAGCCGCATTGTTGAGCATATTTGTTGGCTGTATTTTCTTCATGAGCAAACTTTGCCGTGATTCAAACGGTGACGATCCTGTCAAGGCAGAGATCTCTGATGCCCCGATGGAGTTTTGTCTGGCTCTCACCCAGTCGGCGCTCTTTTGTTTCAGACCAGTGTTCCTCGATTTGAGAAAGTTCATGAACGCTTGTGTTGTCGCCATCATTGATATATGAAGGGTAAAGGTTTTTTCAATTGGTGATAACCGCTCAACTCAGTTTGAAAAGCTGCGAGTGATGACTTGCCTTCGATGAAATCAGAAACAAAGCTCAAATCTCGGATCCTGGGTAAGGGGTCGAGAGCCTCCAGGCTTATCTCTTCAAGACATTGTTGCTCTTGAGCGTCAAACCATGCATTCAGTTTATGCTGGCTGACATATGCCTCGGCAAAAACATCTCGAACAACCTCACGCTGTATAAAAACTCGAGGGTTTCTTTTCGTGGGAGGGCAACCATTTCTTAAGTGTCTGTTAACCGTTTGTATAGACAATCTTCGATTGCAGTCGGGACAAAGTACTTTCGGGCGTTTTTCTGTTTTCAGATTCTTGCAAGCGTATTTTTGATGCTCAACAAGAGAATGACCTTGGGTGAAGTTTAAACCACAATGTCTGCAAGGGTTGTATTCGAACGTCCCTTTGTTCTTTGCATATAAGTCATCACCTTCTTTCAACTCAATCCCACGCATTTTCAAAAACGCAACGGCAGTCATTGGTTCGTTGGCGAGGGGCATTGTCGCGTTTATATGGAGGGTTTTGGATTTCTTCAATTGGTGATGCCTCGCTTGCCGTTGCGGGTGGGCTCGGGGAAAACGAATTTGACCTTCCGCTTAAAAAGGTGGTCGAAAAATTGGCAGCCAAAACAAAATCTTTCGCTCCACTGACTCCCCGCTCACAGAAAATGAGGGAGGGACATTTCGAGTAGTTATTAGGGGATGGCTCAAATACAATTTTTTGAGACCATCAACAATTTTTCCGATCGAAGTGAGGAAAAATTGTTGATCGGCTCAAAAAATGGTATTTGAGCCATCCCCTAATAACTACTCCTGAGATGATAACGACTTTCTTCGTTTTTCTCGGAAACAAATAGATATTCAAGGAAAAAACTACATGGCATTCATGTACTTACTATAGACTATCTATATGCAAAAGAGGAGCGAATTTGATTTTTTTCAGCTTTGCCGAAGATTTGCGATTTTGTTTGATTCTTGCACGGATCTGCTCTTAAGCGGCTGTCAGACAAGGACATTGATAAGTACTGCAAAAGGTACGAGGCCTATATAGGCAACAAGACAACGGAATCCCTAGTTGATTCCGCTATCATGCTCATGTCCAAAGGCGTTGGCATGGTGATCCCGGTTGAGGATGTCAAGGAGTTGCAGCAAGAACTCAAAAACGACTACATCATCAACCAGGAGCTGTCAAATCTTGCTGGGGCTCTTGCCATGCAGCCATTCAGCAGCCAAGCAAAGGTGGCCTAAACTTCCCGAACTTTAGAACTACAGTGAAAGCGCTTCGGTTGAGTTGGATAAGTAGATTGCTAAATGACTCAAATGATGCTTGGAAGGCTATCCCAAATGCTTTCTGTAACAGATATGGGGGTCTGACCTTTTTGTTGAAATGTAATTATGACACCAAAAACTTAGATAGAAATGTTTCATCTTTCTCCCTAGAAATGCTTGATTACTTCAGAGAACTGCGTTCAGCTTACTCAGTTCACGACGAGTACAATAGTGACCTTATTCTATGGAACAACCAAAGCATCACTATTGAAGGAAAATCGCTCTACTGGAAGAACTGGGTTGAATCTGGAATATACTTTATCCATGACATCTTGAATGAACAAGGGAAATTCCTTACCTATGATGATTTCAAACGCAAATATAAAATCAATATAAACTTTATTAATTACTTTCAAATTTTGGCATCAATTCCGACAAACCTTAAAACCAAATCAGCTTCCACCCCAAGGCCACTAGGATCCTTTCTAGATGATCGTAATGTATTTAACCTTTCCAATACTAAGTCCATTTTACTAGATAAAATGCGTTGTAAAGATTATTATGCTCTGTTCCAAGAAAAAACAGATGTTGTTCCCACATCTGTTAAATCTTGGTCCAAAACCTATCCAAACGTAGCGAACAAATGGAAGGAATTATTCCGTAATATATCTCGTTTGTCTGTAGATAATAAATTAAAACAATTTTCTTTTAAATTATTACATCGAATATTAGTGACAAAAAAGGAACTTAAAAGGTTTAAAATCGCGTCAGACGATCACTGTTTCTTCTGTAAACGCCCTGATTCCTTAGAACACGCGTTTCTGGAATGCTCTATTGCCACCAATTTCTACCGTGAATGTACACTATGGTTTAACAATGAACATAATACTGACTTTAACCTGTCCAGTCAACAAATGCTTTTCAAAGATTATAACCTGCCCCCAGAGACCAATCCATTACTAAGCCGCAAATTCGGAATCTTCACAGCACTAGTTCAAAAGTACTTTTATTCATGTAAAATGATTGAAAGGTTTCCTGAATTTAGTGAACTGAAACATAAAATTTTAACGCAATGGAAAATTGAAAACTGTGAAACTGTCCTTGCACATTGCAGTACATAGTAACCGATAGAAAAGACCAAATGCTAAAACTAAATAAAACTGTATTTCTTCTATATTAACCTGTTGTATATATATAATATTTCTTTTTTTTCTTTCTTTTCTTTTGCTTTTCTTTTTTTTTTCTAGAAATATTGTATGTAAATTGTATTTAGTGTAGTGGAATGTGTCTTAATAAAAAAATAAAATGAAAAAAAAAAAAAAAAAATCAACCAAGAGCTGTCAAATCTTGCTGGGGCTCTTGCCATGCGATGCGGACGATGGCTGGCGCTTGCCAATGCTGCTCTCATCACAACAAAACACATCAAGCTTGAATGAGAGCCTGATCACAAGCCTGACTTGATAGAATTGGAACCCCAACCCACACATCCAAGCAGAGACAGTGAAGGCTATCCACTTGAGGGCTTTGATGAAGTTGGTGTTAATCTGGCAGCAACCTCGCAACAACCTTGAAGGAACCTGGCTGGAACCTTGCAGCAACCTGTCAGCACACTTGTCACACTTTGCAAAAATAAAATTCACATATACACACTATGGCCACACCACTCGAGGTGATCCCTGAAGAAACTCCAACTCCAACCCAAACCCCTGTTCGTGTTACCTCTGAGACCCCAAAAACGAAACCTGCAACAGAAAAGAACCCGGCCGCGTTGCTTCTGGCAAAAGGCTAGCAGAACGCAACCGCGTGGCCCGTGAAGCAAAGAAAAAGGCCGAAGCACAAAAGACTGCACCCTCAACACAGTCCAGTGCTGCAAACCAACCCTCAACAAGTGACACCGGTGGCGCAACAAGTGACACCAACAGTAACTCAATCTTTTATATTCTGGGGATTGGTGGGTTGATTGTCTCTGCTGCGGGTGTGTACTACCAACGCGAAGCCATAATGCAAAAGCTTGGACGCACACCAAATACACCACCAACACCAGCGCCGACCCCAGAGCCCGCTGCAGCACCACCATCTCGAATTCCGGTAAGACAAGGAATTAGAAAAATGGAATAAAAATTAACACATATGTTTACTGCACACAAACCATGTCTGACAACAAGCTTGTGAAGGCTATCCTCGACGCAGCAACAATCACTGGCCTTGTCACCGGTATTGGTTGGATTGGGAAAAAGACCATCAAAGAAAACTTCACTGCCGACCCCAGTGCAAGCTTGATGAACCACGTCAAGTTCACAGCCGTCATGGCTGGCAGCATCGCGCTGAAGAAATATCTCGAGGACCAGAAAATCCTCCCAGACAACATGTAAATATGGCAACCATCCCACCCAACATGTAAAACCATATGTATACACAATGGCCTCGATTGCAATAATGGCCCTTGGCGCTGTTCTCAATGCGGCCGCTTTCACGGGCGGCAACTATCTCGCGAAATATCTGTCTGGTGATAGCGGAAAGGCAGCATTGGATGAGAAAATCCGTCACGACAAAGCCCTGGAACAATACCAAGCGGCTTACGCCAAATACCAGAAGGACCGCACCAAGCTCCTCGACTGGATTGCAACCAACGATCGGATGAAGCACCAAGCTAGCCAAAACTTCCAAACCACCGACCAAGCTTTGGCCTGGTATAACCAGATGCACCAAACACAACCAGATAAACAAATCAAAGACTACAAAGAGCCTCAGTTCTCGGACTTCTACAAGCCCAGCCAACAACAGCAGACTGGTGAACTTGCGTTCATTGGAGGCACCCTGCTTGCGGGTGGGTATGCGGCCTATCGCTTTCTGTAAACAAACAACACAATACATAAGTATATGCCCCGCACACCCCCTATGGAGGCCAAACTCTCTAAGATATACTACAGCCCGAAAGGGTATTGGAAAGGTCTTGCCGCTGTAAAAAAGCTGGCCCCTGCGGCTAGGGTCTCTGAAGAGGCGACAAAGAAATGGCTCGTCAAACAGTCCCTTTGGCAAATATACCTCCCAGCACCACGCTACATCCCTCGGCCCAAGTTTGATGTCTCCTCACCCAATGCAGTGCATCAAGCGGACCTTCTCTTCCTACCCCATGACAAGCTCCCTAAATGCAGAAAGGTCTACAAATACGCCCTGACAGTTGTTGATGTGGCTAGCCGATACAAAGCTGCGGAGCCCCTGACTTCGAAAGAGTCTGAAGAAGTCTCAAGGGCATTTCAGAAAATATATAGGAAGGGGCCTTTGAAGTGGCCTCAACTCTTGCAAGTTGACCCTGGGAGTGAGTTTATGGGGGCTGTGACTAAGACCATGGAAAACAACAAAACTACCATTCGCCGAGGGCGCCCCGATATACACAGAGACCAAGCAATTGTGGAGAGATTCAATCGCACCCTGGCTGAAAGACTGTTTGGCTACCAGTATGCCGTTGAAATGAATATGCCCTCTGGCCGGTCTACTGCATGGGTCAAAAGACTGCCAGATGTTGTCTCTGCTTTGAACAATGAAGTGACCCGGCTCACTGGCAAGAAGCCAAAGGATGCGATCAAAGAGAAAGCAATATCTTCCAAGCCTGCGACACCATATGCTAGGCCTGTTGGGGTCTATGAGAAAAAACTCCCTCCTCGAGTCCATGTTCGATATCTGTACTACCCCGGTGAGCTAGAAGGGGGCGGGAGGCGTGCTACTGATCCCATCTGGTCTTTGAAGGTCTATAACGTTGAGAGAGTTGTCACCAAGCCGAATGAGCCCGTGGTGTACTACCTTTACGATGGCTCTAAGAGGGGGTTTGTGCGTGAGGAGTTGATGGTTGTGCCGCAGGGCACTCAGTTACCACCATCTGGTCTCTAGCGCGTGTCTTTGTGTCCGTATGCCAGCGTGTGGACACCATCATCCTTGATCCAGCGCTTGGAGTCAAAGGGGGAAAGTGTTGTTTTGGGAGATGCTCACCGAAGATCTGGTGGCCTTTGCTTCGGATCCTGTCCATCCCGTGCTTGAAGGTTCGCTGGTCGAAGAGGGCGTCCTTGTAGTTCTGGTGGGTGATCTCTTTCTTTGTGACAACCTTGGTGGTGCCCTTTGCTTTCTTGATGTCCAGCTTAGCTTTGATTTCTTTGCCGTCCTTGTCCTTCTTCTTAATACACCTGCTGTCGTCTTTCAAGATGCTGTACATCTTCGAGCGAAGACAGATTACCTCTGAGATAGGCACACCCTCGCACTCGTCCTTCATCTTACCGATGACCTTCTTGTTAAGCTGGCTGTGGAGTGGATGGTCCTTGGGATAGTCACTTGTGTCGTAGAGTTCATCCCGAAGGTTCTCCATGTCTTTGTAGACATCCTCAGTCTTGATCTCGAGGAGTAGGGAGTCGGTGTCTGTGTAGAGTAGGTCTACTCGCGGACCGTACTTCAGCTTGAGATGGTTGTAGTAGAAGTCGTACATCAGTGTTTTAGAGAGATCAAGGATGCACATGCCTGTGTAGACTGGTCGGTTGAAGAGGATTTTCTCCCTCTGCATCTGGATCCCTGCCAGGTTGGTTCCAAAGACCGCTGCTCTGGAAAACAGTGGGCTTGCGATAAGCTTTCTCATCTTGTCTCGCTCGTGCGGTCGGACAAGCTTCATGTCGATTCGATTTCTGAGGTTCTCCATTGTCTTACCGAAGACGGAGTTGTTCATGAGCTTGAAGAAGTTCTTCTCGAAGTCGGAAGTGGCCTTCTTCCTGAGCTCGGTGTTCAGGGAGATGTATGGCTCCATCCACGCCCTCTGCTCGAACTTGAGGATTTTGTGGATTTTCCTCAACTTCATTCCAAAATCCAGGTACTGCTGGAGGGCTCTGTAATGCAACACGTACCGGGATTTATCGCGTAGGGTAAGGAGCAGCTTCTGTGTCTTGTCCTCTGGCTGCCCCTCTACCAAGGCCCTTTGGTAGGGTGACATCCATGCCTTTGGGACGACCTGCTTTTCTGGGGGTAGAGGATAGGCATTGTGCTCATCGTGCAGCTCCTCTGGGTACTCAAGATCAACCTCGAAGATGTAACCGATCTTTCTGTTTGGCCTCCACTTCCTTATCTGGTGAAGTGTTGGAAAGACAGGGCACCATGCGAACTTGCCAACTGGGAGAGGCTGACTCAAGGCCCAGCCGTAGAGATTGTTTGCGTCGTAGTACATGATGTAGCTTGGCTCTTCCTTTGGGTTGTAGTCGCGAAGATATTTATTGTTGGCCTTGCAGTGGCGCCTGCTCTCCATGGATATACCACCTCGCAAGCCTCTTTCAACAAAGAGGTGCATGTTGACGTCTGTGAGCAGCTCCAGGTTGACGCCCGTATACTTGAGAAGGGCGTCCCAGGAAAGGCCTGGGCTTGTATAGTAGTGTGCAGGGTCAAGCTTGTAGTGGTGCAGACATGTTTTTCTGAAGTTCTCGAAAACATCGGCCAGAAGAAGCACATCCGTCCCGAGGTAGAGATCGTGGTAATCTCCGAGTGTCTTGCATCCGAATGCCTCCCACACTTTTTGCGCGTGGGCGTAGTCACCATCGGAGATGCCTTCCTTCTTGATCTCACTGTAGAAGGCATCCTTCGGTGGTAGTGTTGTCTCATCGAAGCGGGTCCACGAGTCCATGTGCTCATATGGGTAGACACCTTTTTGTAAAATAAGCTTGCGTTTGAAAGGGTTCTTCTCGTAGTCTGCCGTGATTGTAAAGGACTCTGGCTTGTTTGCTTCAACCAGGGCGCTTAGGCTTGACTGCATGAACTGCAAGCTGTCAATGAACCTCAGCTTGCCGAGGGAGAAGGATATGTACTTCTCCATGTTGTTGGGGATGCACTTCAAATCAGAATGCACCTCCGCAATACCACTCATTATGTGGTGCGCATCGTAACCCTTTAAGTTGTGAAAGATTACTGGGATTATTTCCGTTTTCGGGTTGGTACGGAAATAGTTGATGTTGCAAGCACTGTGAGCCGCACCTCGGTACTTTCCTGTGATGTGGCAATGATCTCTGACTGCGTCTCGAACAGAGCCTTGGATAAGGGACTCTCCGCAGAAGAGACAATCGGCCTGCTCGAATAAATTATCCGGGGCGGCCTGCCTTTGGTTTCTTGGTCCGACAAATGGGAACGCTTCCAATTTACCATCCTCGTCCTGGATATAAGTTTTGAATGCCTTTTGGTAGCATTTGTTGGTGTGCCGATGCTAGATTCGCGGTTAGGTAAGATTTAGGGTTAGGGTGACTCGTTATTGATATATATTAAGAAAAGCATGTTTTACAATTAAATTTTTCTTGGATTTGCCGGATCAACCCAGTGGTCTAGTGGTAAAGGAGAGATGCTAACATGCAGAGGTTCCGGTTTCGATTCTAGGTAATTAATTGCATTTTTCTTTTTCTGATAGAAAAAATAATTCTAAAATTAGTGAAAATTTTTCTAAGTGTCGCTAAAATGGCATCGACCGTTTACGAAAGGGAAATGTGCTACGGCGCCCTACTTTGTACTCACTGTGTAAGAGCCTGCTCATGCTCTTGATGCTACAGTAATGCGAAGTGTGTCTGTCTGTGAGCATCATTAGATTAATCCTTCGAAGATTGGGGTCCTCTAGCTCACTGACTCTGATTACAACCACACGGTTGTTCTGCCAGCCATAAAGGTTGATTGGAAGGTTGTTTTGACGCTCAACCTTGGATATCTGACTCAATGGTGTTGGAAAATCGATTCCAGTGAAGTCTAGACCATCATCAACGGGATAACTACCTGTCCTGTTTGTGTTAACATTTACAGGGAACAATGCCGATCTCAGTGCCCAGCGGAGACACTGGTTGTCATTGTTCTTCACATTGATGATAGCCTGCTTTGACCTGAGTTTTGATGGGGTTGGGATAAATGTGCCACCTCGTAGTGGCTGGTACAACCCGAACTCAAGGTAGACAGTGTTGATTTTCTCAATCACCCAGCCAGAACCCATGTGCTGCCATCTGGCAATCTCTTCCTTAAAGCCATTCACAATACCTTCCAGGATGTCCCCCTCTCGCAGCTGATAGAAATGTGTTACTATCAGTGGGTTGACGTTCCAAAAGAAGTGATCCATTTCTCGATTGTCATCGCCTTCCTTTGAAAAATGAACATCGAATGACAAAGTGGCCTTCACTCCACCAAGCTATGTGACTTCGCGTGCTATTTTCTGGAGAATAACCGCCCTATTAGCTATGAAAAAAGCATTAAGGTCCTTGATTTGGTAGTCATCAGGGACGTTCATCTTGTAGCCATGTAACCAACTGCCGAAGTAGTCTTGGTTCCTTGGGTTGAAGTCAAGACCTTGAGCCGCCATTACCATGTGGGTGGGTATATACAGGGGTGGGATTTCTCCAATTGGTGATCTCGTACCGGATCAGCATATGCAAACAGAATAGTAGTATAGGGCGTTGGTGATCCGGGATCACCTGAAATAAGCTGCCAAACGCCCGAGTTACCGGCCCCCAGGACGAATGCAATGAGTCCGCGGGGGGGCGGTAACTCGGGCGTTTGGCAGCTTATTTCAGGTGACCCCGGATCACCAACGCCCTATACTACTATGGGAAGGAGGAAAGAGGAGAGACGACTGGCAGATCCTGTTTTCAAGATGGCGGACGGTGGTGAAATTCTAAATTTGGAAAATAGGCCGTTCCATCGGGCCTTTTTGAGTCGGAAGTTACCTTGCCCTCATATTCTATGTAGAGCCGAGCTCGGTTGAGCATTTTATGAGAAAACAGGGCTGGATCAAAATGATGAAAAATTCGAACAAGAAGTGTGGCGATCGGCGAGGAGACCAAAAATCACGTACAGTGGCTATCCACTCATCGCCTGACCGAGGTTTGTAGCTCCTATTGTTATCTTAATCCGCATTTTCACGCTACATATTGGACATTTTGAATAATTTAGAAGCTTAAACTTTATGATTTGCATATGTTGTAATCTAAAGACCTCTAAACAAGTAGTGTTATAAGCTTAATATTTTTAATATCAGTTCTTTAATATATACTAAGGGCTATGAATGTTTAACGGTTGCGGGATGTGCTGGCCTTGAAATGGTCGCTAAAGATACAATGGAGTGTGCATGCCTTCGCGTCCTTTCAGCTCACACCAGAACATACAGAAGACTTACATAGTATGGTTATGAAAGAAAGAAGACAACGCTACACAGTTGTACGGGATGTCGGGGGAGAGAAGTAAAGCACATGAAAATAACTGCCATCGAAGCCAAAAGGATGGACTTAATAATAAGGAACTCGAAGATAGTAAATGTAGTTATTTTTTTAGAGATTCATCTTTCTCAAAGAAAGCAAATCAACCGTACAGTATGTCAGGTTATTTTATTTTTCATTAAATACAAGCTAATATAAGACTGATTTCTGTAAACTGTTTAGTATTTCATGTTGCCTTGTACACTGCTTTGATGGTCGTATGTCCCTCATCTGCCTGAAAAAAGCTTTTAAAATACAAAACCATGTCAACATTGCTATTTTGTCCTCCAGATGTTGAAATCTTTTTAAATATAAAGGCAAATCCTTTATATTTTTCTCTCTGTCTCAAATATTTTGTTTTTGTTTTGATTCTCTTTACCCTATGTCTTTGCCCTCTTGTTTTGTGGTTTTGTGGCTTATTCATATACTGGTTAAACAAAATCACAGTTTTTCACTGCAGACACCCTTGATGCAACACTGAACTGTACTTCATATATTATCTTGTACACTGCTTTTCTGTACTGGGTTGTACATGTATGTCCCTCATCTGCCTGAAAAAGTTTTTTCTAGTCAACATTACTATTTTGCCTTCCAGATGTTATATACTGTAACTATTATAAGGACAAACCCTATATTATTTTTTCACATATTTTGTTTTTGTTGTTTTCTTAACCTTATGCCCTTGCCCCTACCCTCTTATTTTGTGGTTACTCTCTTATACCATACTTACTGCAATAAGTGCCCTGGGTGCTTATTTCATTTTGGGACCTTGAGGTTGGGTGCTCACCATATTCAAGGTGGGTGGTCATTTGAGGGTTGGTGCTTATTATTTTTTCAACATTTTCAGAAAATGAGCTGGACATTTTTACAGAATAACAAAACAAAGGATAACAAGTATATTTCGCTTCAACCAAATAAAACAATAAAACAAAACTCAGACTCAAACATGAATAAGCACAGGTAGCCCAAGCGATGTTTACAGGTAACTGTTGCGTAATAGCGAATTTATAAGGAGAGAGTCTCTCTTTTAGGGAGGAAGAAACAGTTGAACTAAAACTCGCTGGAATCGCTTCGAATCGACCCCAAAACCACTCAAGACACAAGTAAACACACAAATAAGTTCAGGTGAGCAGTTTTATTCAAATATCGTTCCTAATTTTATGCTCAAATTCAAAGTGAATTTTCCCCATACAAATCCTTATAAATTCGCTATTATGCAACAGTTACCTGTAAACATCACTTGAGCTTGGGCTACCTGTGGAATAAGGCATAAACAGTATAAACAGTTCATTAAAAATCTGAGCTTTGAATGGTCAGTCAAGGAATTAAATTAAAAGCCAATTTTGGGAACAGAATTGATGCCCCTCTTACTTCAAGATGGACTAGTACAAAAATGTTTTTGAGGTGTGGGTGGGGAGGGTGGTAAGGGGTGGGCGCTTAATTTTTTTGGCTTTCAGAGTGGGCACTTATTTGGGGTGGGCGATTATTTGAAGGTAGGCACTTTATCGAATAAGTATGGTATACAAATTCAACAAAAATATTAAAACAAAGTTTTGGTATCCTGACTGCAATACAAGCAACCTTGGTGCGGTGCCCTATGCCCTTGTCCCCTACCCACTTGTTTTGTCGTTTTTAAATCTGCCTGGCTCTCTTATATACAGATCAAACAAATTAAATATAATAAAAAGTTTTGATGTCCAGACGGCATTACAGACACCCTCAATCAATGCAACATAAAACATGTCCACATTGCTAATCCACATAACTATTTTGCCCTCCAGTTGTTATAAAATTTCATATACAAGAACAAACCCTTACATATATTTTTTTCTCTCTGCCTTCATGTTTTTGTTTTTGTCACCTTATGCCCTTGCCCACTACCCTCTCATTTTGTGGTTTTCAAATCTACCTGACTCTCTTATATAGAAATTAAACAAAATGATATTAAGACACAGTTTCAATATCCTGACAGCAATACAGACACCTTCAATTTTCAAGGCAAACCCTGTATAGCTTTCCTCTGCCTTCACATATTTTGTTTTCTTCACATTATGCCCTTGTCCCTTCCTTCTTGTTTTGGGGTTTTTAAATCTACCAGGCTCTCTCATATACAAATTAAAAATATGATATACAGTCCAACCTCTATTTTAAAGGCAGCCCTCTATTTAGCGGTCACCCTCTATTAAGCGGTCCCTGGAATTAAATCACTCCTCGTATTTACTGTAAACTTGACCTCTTTTAAGCAGTCACCTCTAAGCGGTCAGTTGGCTATTCCCCAAGGGTGACCACTTAATAGAGGTTTGACTGTATATTTGAACACAGTTTTGATATCCTGACAACAATAAACACCGTCAATGCCTCAATACCTTGCCCCTGCCCTCTTGTTTTGTGTTTTTTTTAATCTACCAGACTCTCTTGTGTACAAATTAAAGTAAACAAAATGATATATAATAATAATATATAAACACAGTTTTGGTATCCTGACAACAATACAGATATCCTCAATGTAACATCCTATGCCCTTGCCCTCTTGTTTTGTGGTTTTTAAATCTACCAGTGACTCTCAAATATACAAAATAAACAAATTATATTTGAACACAGTTTTGGTATCCCCCTATGCCTTGCCCCTGCCCTCTTGTTTTGTGGTTTTGAAATCTACCCGGATCTTTTATACAGGTGTATACAGCTTAAACAAAATGATATTAAAACATAGTTTTGGTATATCCTGACAACAATACAGACACCCTTATGCAACACCCTATGCCCTTGCCCCCCCTACCCTCTTGTTTTGCAATTTTTAAATCATCCTGACTCTCTTATATACAGGTTAAAAAATATGTTATTAAAACACCCGGACAGCAATATAGACTAATACAGACATGCACAACGCAGCACTCATCTACAGAAAATACATGGCATGTACGCCTTAGACTCAATGCTTTTCAATCGTGAAAATATATACTGTGTTAAAGTCTTACTATAAAAGAAGAAAGATGAGGATTTTTGTCACTTCCACCGGCTCCGCCGGACGCCATTTTGGAAATCCAAAAGGCTACTCGAAGAAAAAGCTTCTCTTAAGAGCGCCTGTCTGTAAATATCAAACATATCGCGGCAAGTGATAAAATTGGATTCTTTTGATATTTTAACGTTAGATAGGTTAGGGTATAACAAAAATCACTGGATACCTTTTTCGGTCAAATATCTTTTTATTTTAAAGAAGAATGCAGAAAACGAAATTCCGTTAAAATCGTCATTTAAGGCGGAAAATTATTGCACAACTTTGACAGTCACGTTTGCAAAAACAAGTAACGCTATGGCATTTAAAACATGAAAATCGTATTTTGCAATCTTTAAATATCTAGTAGAGTGATTTAGGGAATTATTTTGTTGTTTTTTGCTTGCAAAATAATTTTATTTCGAAGACATACATTTTACTTCTTTAAAAGTACGTCGTAAACAAAACAATTTTTCACCATGTGCTAAACCTTCAAACGGATTAAGTTTCTGTTGGTTAATTTTTATAAAGATGATCTCAAGATTGCCGTAAAAATTTCTTTGGGCAAATGATTCAGAGCGACGCGAGAGCATTTCAAACTTCGTTAAAATTAGAGTTATTTGACCCTACGAGGTCAACAATCAATTTGCGGGTCACACAAATTAATTCTATAAACTTCTGTTTCTGTGTTAACCCATTATGAAATTAAAATAGCCACATTGAAAAACACTGAATTTTCCTTACCTCATTTGCGGTAGAAGACAGATTCAGAGACCATTTTAGTGTATAAATCCCTCCTTTGTTCACCGTATTTAAGTCTTGTTCATGCACGCCGGCCGCGGACTGCCATGAAAAGTCGCACGCAAACCTCTGTTAAACTTTCGACACTTTTCAGCATTATGGCATCTTATTTAAAGGCTATAGCATTTGTAGAATGTTCTTCGGTTGAAGTTAACGGATAGATAAATCTAATCACTGCTTGAGAAGTACTGAATGAACAAACATGTCGGGCCGTTTAAGTCGTGATCGTGACAGCAGTTATTTGTGTCGTTACGCAATGCAGCTGTTGGTCGGCATTTTAGCATTCTCTATTGTTCTATTCCGGAAAGATTATTTATTTGCCGTTGCACAGTAAGTAAAAATGAAACGTGTGAAATGCAAATGTGATCACTAGTTTTCGACCTAATTAAGATCACAGTGGTATTTAGCTATTTCTGTCCTTTTTTTGGTATTGTTTTCCTTTTTTTTCTCTTTTTATCAGAATAATACTGTCTTCATGAAACATTATGCGAAAAAGGGAAAATCAATCTAAAATTCTCCACATGCACGGTCCCCAAAAGATATCAATTTGTACAATGCAACTAGTGATGTAAACGTTTGTCAAACCGTTACACTGACCGCAACTGATATTTTCTTTGTCTCTTAATTGACCGAGAGGGAGCCTCAAAAGAGCACTTATTTGGATTTTTTCTACTTGTCAATAATCCTACTGTGAGTTTGGGTTACCTGTGGTTCGTGAGACCATTTACCTCTGTCGCTCTTTTCCGTCGATGATACATGTATGTACCATTTCTTACTTCAAATTCATGTCATGCCTTAATTCAGAACCATTTGTTGCATTTTCTTTAATTTAAAATTTGACTCAATGGGACTAATGTTTGGCTAATCCATTGTCGGTGTTACAAACCAAGTAAACCTAAGTATTTTTTTTGGCAGTAGCAAAATAATTAGAAACCCGCTCAGATTTTAAAGTTGATAACGAGAGAATATCTGAAAATTAAAGAACTTACTAAGTCAAATAGAGTTATCGCCAATTGTCGAGAAGAAAAATAAATGCTGTTTAAATAATGCGGTTGACAAAAAAGTAAACACTACCTGGTTATGCTAATTACCTAGTGTCTTTGTTTACTTGATGGCGGCGCTAAAGTGCATGTTTTTGTACATCAAAGATTCGAGTTCAGTTCCAGGTATTACACAAAAATGGAAGGCACTTGTTCGTTTAAGTCCTTTGTTGGTGGGGTTTGCGGTTATGACATTTCGTGCACAAAGGACATCTCTAATCACAAATCTGTCTCGAAATTTACCGGACCTGAATATGAGATCGAACTTATTTTATGTCGAGCAGCGTTGTCTACTTGAAATGTGAAGGAAGTATTTGTAAACTAAAGTTGTAGAATTAAGTTCAGTGGCGGATCTAGGGAAGCGGCCCCTTTCCATCCCTTTTTTGGCGAAGAAAAAGGCTCGAGGGACCGAACTTTTTTCAGAACCATTTTCACTCCCCCTCCCACCCCCTCTCCTTATGAGCAAGCTGGATCCACAACTGGAAATTTATAGTGAGAAAGAGATCACATGCATGATGCTATCCACAAGAAGCCCTGGTATACCCATCTTTCAGGGACAGCTCCATCAAGTAGACGGCACCTCGACTCGTATGGTAAGAAGGTAAATTTGAGAAACGAGAAAAAAGCATCCAATATGATCATGAATATTGAATATGGAAAGCAAGACTGGGGAGAGGAGATAAAAATCGTTGCTCGCAAAAGGCTATTGCTACCAATTCATATATTTTAGAACATATTACTAACGAAGAAAATTAAATGGTGCTGAAATATATTTCTAAACAGTTATTTTGTTTACTTGCAAAAGTGTTTCAATTTAATTGCCTTATCCGCACCCCTACCCCCTTAAATGCAAACAAAACTGCATTGCGTGACATAACTGAAAAAAGACTGAAAGCAAACGTCCGACATGTTTTGTTTGTACTTCAAAGTAACATTTCAAATATTTTAGCGCACTACAAAACCGAGGAACGCTCCAAAACGTACTTAGCCCTTTGAATAGATGCCGTGATACTGAAAAATGTCGAAAGTTTAACAAAGATTGGCTGACCCGAACGTTTAATATTACGCTGTTGTCGTCCGACGTTTATCGGACGTTGTAAACAAGATACGATGAACGGTGAAAAAAATGCAAGAAAATGATCTCTGGATAAGTCTTCTACAACAAAAAAGGTAAGGCAATTTCAAAACATTTTTTCTATGTGGCTATTTTAACCTTATTTGTGTTAAGATGTGGTGGAAAGTGAAATGTTTGTGTGACCCGCAAATTGATAGTTGACCTCGTAAGGTCAAATAACTCTAATTTTAACGAAGTTTGAAATGCTCTCGCGTCGCTCTGAATCATTTGCCCAAAGAAATTTTTACGGCAATCTTGAGATCATCTTTATAAAAATTAACCAACAGAAACTTAATCCGTTTGAAGGTTTAGCACATAATGAAAAATTGTTTTGTTTACGAGGTACTTTTAAAGAAGTAAAATGTATGTCTTCGAAATAAAATTATTTTGCAAGCAAAGAACAACAAAATAATTCCCTAAATCACTCTACTAGATATTTAAAGATTGCAAAATATGATTTTCGTGTTTTAAATGCTGTAGCGTTGCTTGTTTTTGCAAGCGAGACTGTCAAAGTTGTGCAATAATTTTCCACCTCAAATGGCGATTTTAACGGACTTTCATTTTTTGAATTTTTCTTTTAAATAAAAAGATATTTGGCCGAAAAAAGTATCAAGTGATTTTTGTTATACCTTAATCTACCTAACTTTAAAATATGAAAGAAATCGAATTTTTATTACTTGCCAAAAAAATTCAAATTTGTCTGATTTTTACGGACAGGCGCTCTTAACTTCCAACACCGCAGAAATTACACTGATCTACTCGTATTACAATTCTTCACATGTACAAGTACGAAAAAACGCCAGAAAAAGCCAATACCAACTTTTCGACTGCTTTGCCAACTATTTGCCAGTCGTTTCTCCCGTCTCCCTTCTTCCTTCCCGTCATCCCCTTCGTTAAAGAGCCCGTTCTAGTCTTCCACGCCAAATACTAATAATGAGAGACGACTGGGGACGAGTCAGCCGTTAACCGCCAGAGCCTAAGTACGAGGATTCATCTCAGCTCAAGATGGCGGCGGTGACATCCAAGAAAACGGATCTGGGATTGTTAGAAGAAGACGATGAATTTGAAGAGTTTCCCGCTGAAGGTACATCCTACATCTAATAATAATTATGTCCCATATTAACATACAATTTTTTTTGCTTTGACATGCTTTATATGCGTTTGTGTTTCGTTTTTTGCTTTGACGCTAGACACGTGTTTTATAAAAATTAAGCTTAAGTTTAATGAAAACGTAAAAGCTTTATAAGCTTCTCAGTTCTTATTATACTCTGTTTACAATTCCGACTCAATTCCCGTCATTGAAACACAAATTAATGCGAGAGCTAAAAACCCTTACGCAATGAATCGAAAGAGACGAGAAATGAAACGAAAAGTATGGCTGAAAGTACAGTACTGGTCAAATGTAAGTTGACAGTCTCGACTCGATCCTCGAAACTCGAGTCACTCGAATTCCGACGATTGAGTTTCGAGGATCGAGGCTCGAGGATCGAGAATCTAGAAATTGAGAATATGCCAACTCAAAAAGGCTTTAGAGTAAACGATTTATTCCTCGAAGAAATAATAAAAGCCGTTCGCATGTCATGTGTACACTGGCAAGTATTTAGCGTAGACCGTCAAGCTCAGTGTATGCACATATTGATAAGATACACAAATGATATGTAAATAAATCTTAAATCGAGTTTGCTTTTTGCTTGCAAGTACCGGACAGAAATCCATCTTCAGAAGAGGGTGAACGCACATACATGTTTTCCTTTGTGAAACTATTAAATCACAACAATCCAGTTTTGAAATTACTGTAAACACGCGGCACACGCTGTCATTAACACATACACTGCTCTTTGATCAAATGTACAAGGACATCACAAATAGTGTTTGCAACTACATGTTTTCCTATGTACATGTATTATTTTCTTACGAAAATCCATCTTTAGTATAGTTGGTGATTGAAACTTTTCGGAGTGAATACAAATCTACAAGAATAGCCGCAAAGCCCTTTCGAAACCTAAATCTTTTGCTGAATAAATTTACATAAATTTTGTTAACTTATAGACAGAATTTGCCTTAAGAACAAGCAAAACAGAAAGTCATGAGTGAAACTGATGTTAAATAAGAGGGTGGTAAAGGGTTTTTCGTGATCCGTGAAAGGCCTTTTTTTCCCCCGTGACTTGTGAAATGGCTATTTTTTTTCTCGTGAAACATGATTTGGTTACATACCCGTAAACCACAAATCGACTTTTTTTCATGAGCACTGCAAAATGACTGTTGTTTTTTTCTCGTGAAAATTAATGCTTCTGTATACCACTATTCTTTCTTCCTCCCAAAAAATTATCCAGTAAGCGTTTAACTACGCCGGTGGTAAATTGCGTGACGAATGCATGACCGTGACTGATCGTCATTCTGGACCCCAGGTCACTCTACAAGGTTAGGTAATTTTACACAACATCAGCAAAACAAAGAACTCAGCTTTCTTTTTATATCAGGAAGAACAAGGAGTGGACAGTCGGTGAAGACAACAAACAAAGCTGTACTTTGGATGTAATTTAATTAGCAAAAAGTAAGGAATGTTTTTTTTTTTTTATGAAATGGCTATTTTATTCTCTGTGAAACGTGATCCAGACCCCCCTTCACCACCCTCAAATAACAAAGTTCTAACTTGTCATACATGTATCTCCAGCAACAGATTACATGTAGATCTATCGAAGTGATTCATTTCATTATTGTATGAATTTGCATAAACCTCAAAAGCGAAATTTGAAACCTTCAGTTGCGGTAAGAAATGCACCAAATTTGCATACAGGTGTTTTAAAAGTAAGGGGCCGTCGACATATCCCGTGTTCCCCGCTTAACGTCCACCAGACGTTAAGCTCAGACATCCCCCTCCCCCCCACTTATAATTTTGCTCTCCGTATTGTTTATACAATATCGAGCCACCGAGTTTTTATACAGTACATGTGCGTTTTTTTTATATTGTATGCACTTTTATAATAAAGATATTGAAAAGAACATAATTATATTAAATCAACTGAAGCTTTGTCTTCCGAGGAACAGACGAAGATGACGAAGAAATTGTTTTGTGGATTTCATGTGACAATTGTGAGGTGTGGTACCACTGTACAGTACCTGTCAAAGGTAAGTTGACAGTCACTCGAAACTCGATACTCAAAACTCGAAACTCTAAAAACTTCGAGTCACGAACTTCGAGTTTCGAGTCGTGAACTTCGAGTTCTCGCAGGTCGGTGACAGTTTTTTTCAAGTTTTTTTTCGCTGGAGGTTCCGTAGCTCACAGCAGTGTGATAACAAAACAAAGGCCACGCGAAACAAAAGCGGCCGTGTGAAATCGTCATTGTTCTGTCTTCGAGAAATTAATCCTTTCCTTGAAATCCCTTTTCAAGATTCTCGAAAAAAACTTCGAGTGTCTCGAAACTCGATTCTCGAAACTCGATACTCGAAACTCGATACTCGAAACTCGAAACTCAAAACTCGAAAAACTTCGAGAAACCTCGAGGATCGAGGATTGAGTTTCGAGTTTCGAGTCGCGACTGTCAACTTACCTTTGACAGGTACTGTAACTGCATACCAAATACACACAATTTGCCAACTGACAACGAATTCATAGAGGAAATCAGCTGGGTTTGCCATCTATGCATTGATAATGACTAAAACAAGTTTTTTATCAAGTTCGGTTGAAGCTACAACATTGTCGTTTAAGTTTTTCTTGTGTTGAAACTGAATAGCTTAAGTGTCTCGACAGGCTTCAGTATTGTCAAAAGCGAAATTTGAAACCAATTTGGTGTTGAAATTTGAAAAAAAAATCACGGTTCACAAGCTGCCAGACAAGGGGATGTGTCCCGTGAAGTGTGCACAGATGTAAAAATGTAACTTCCACAAACGCAAAATAGTTTAAAGTTGAGAACCTGTAATGTTCTGTTCCTGTTCTGTTCAAGCTCATGAACGCGATTGAGAGAGGACATCTGGTTTTGTATTAACTTTGTAAGAGACTTTGTGGGGAATTTTTTTCATTTTCTATTGAACTGTTTTAATGATGTTCCCTTTGTGTACTGAATTAAAACATAAAGTATTGAAACATTTTCAGTTTTCTTAAAAAAAGAAATTATTGTGTGAGTTTTGGCTCAAATGCCCCACATGCCCCACACTAACGTCCAAAACTTGACTTCTTCTCTCACCCCCCCCCCCCCCCCCCCCCCCCCCCACCTAAACGTCCAGTGGACGTTAAGCGGGGAGCAAGGGAATAAAATTATGTCAATGGCCCCAAATTTGATAACGCATAATGCAACCATGTCATAAAACACGTAGCGATCAGGGATACGAAAATTATCCGATTTATATTCCTCTATACCCGCATACAGAAGAAAGCTCAATGACAGAGTGAGTTTCAAGGTTATTTTCACCCGAGAAACATTCATATACTGTAAGCAAGAAATGTGTCACCAGACACGTGCATTCTAACACGCGATGTTTACTTTTTATATTGGCGGTGAATTTTCCCGGCTGTAGTTTCTGTTGGCTGTTCTGTTCTTTCAACTTTATAAAATAAAAATTTATGAATGACAAACAAGTCTGAAAGAAGTAAAATTCATTTACACAATGCAAGTTTGGTATTTGGCTTTTAGTTTCAATACTGAAATTACATGCCATACTTCCATCTCAAATTTGAACTAAAAGAGAGTGTCCTGCAGAGATTGCGTTAACGCAGAAATGGTGCATTTTTACGCAAACAAAATGCAAAAAATGCATCATTAAAATTTTAATGCGTCCCAGGACGCAAGATGTTGACTTCAAGAACTCGCTCCACTTACTTTGAATCTTGAATAAAATGCTTGGGACCCCAATTTGACCCGACATGTGGGTCCGAGGACCCAGATTGAAAAATCCTAGTGCCATCCCTGTCCTGGAAACTCGAAACTTGAAACTTGATACTCAAAATTTCTGAGGATCGAGTATCGAGTCAACAACAACAATTTATTCAGTATTCCCATATATATACATGTACATGGTATTACCTAATATAACTTATGTTATATAATATAATCATGTCTAATAATTAGATTAGCATCATTAATTGTCGCTTTAAAGGGGCTACACCCTATGTCACCATTTTTAGCGTTACTTTAAAAAGCCAAAATACATCTTTATATCAGTGAAATTCCAAAAATAAGAATCCAGTTTTGTTTAAAATTATTCTGCTAGTGCTCTAAAAGTAAAAATAAGTGTCTTGGGCTGCAGATGGCCAGGATGGAAATGGATTGTATCTTGAAAAAATTGGGCCAATTTTTTCAAGTTTATTGCTTGTGTCTTAGAAAATTCGCTAAAACTCTGATTATGGTTTATTTTCTCTGCTAAAATTCACTTGATATCTTCCTGTTAGTGTTCTTTAAGCATTTCGTGTACGACAAAGGTACTTAGTTTTAATTTGCGACGGTTTTGACCCGAAAACCTCAAAATCACCATGACATACACTGTACAGGGCAGGAAAAAACCCAGGTCCGATTGCCCGGGGCAAGTAAATTTTGATCTTGGGCAAGTGAAAATAGAAGTTTGGTGGCCCAGTGGGCAAGTGAAATTAGGCTCAGTAGTCTTGTGAGTCTGTCTGTAGGATAGGATAGGATAGGATAGGATAGGATAACTTTATTTAGACAAGTGTTAGCTTGGTAAATGATAATCTCCCGTCAGAAAGTATTTCAAAACTTAAGACTGCAAAATGAGTGTGCATTGTGCTCCCATTGGGCAAGTAATATTTATGTGGGGGCAAGTAAAAACTGAAATTTACTTGCCCACTGGGCAAGAGATATTGTCTAAGTCATTAAAATTTGGGTATTTGTCATTTATCTCATTGGAAAATTTCTTGCGTGTATTGCTGTTATGATGGCAATTGAATAGAAAGTGTGTTTCATTTTCAATTTCATTTAAATGACAGAGGTAGCAGATTTTCAGGTGTCTTGTTACAGTGTATTCCAGCCAGTTTCAATTCTTAAGTTGTGGTTTCCAAGGCAAAATTTATTGATTTGTTTTTTGTGAAGCCTATTTTTTATTGAATCCAAAAGGTCAGTTTTGTGACAATCTTTTTTAAAGACAGAGTAGAATTTAAGTTTTTTATTTAAATTTAACAGATTAAGTTGATGGCTAGTTGAAGTTTTATTAACAGTTGGTGACTCGAATATGTGCAATAATGTTATTACAATAATTATTACTAGTGTCTAAATTTGAGATGTTTAGATTTGAAATGTTACATACAGTGTATTAACAAATTTACTCTTTGTATTAGATTCAGCTGATTTTTGTCTGCCATATCTTTAGACAGGTACATGTAATAGCATTGTTTGGCAATATTGTCTTCTGGTAAATTTTCCAAGTGCAACCAAAATTTAATTATATTTACATGTATGTCGATTTTTCCTTTTAGTGATAGTCTGTCGAGTTCATTTCTACATGCTACATTGGGGCATTGCTTATTGACTCCAAGGAAAAGTTTGCAGAAATAAATATGGGTTTGTTCAATTATGTCTTTTTCCCATGAGTTATAATCATTTTTGTCATAAATTCCCCAAACCTCTGAACCATATATGTGAGAATCGGGCGGAATAGAGAATCAAATATTTTGTTGACAATGTCAATTGGTAATTTTGAGAAATCTAGGTAACGTCGTGTTGCAAATATAGATCTTCTAGTTTTCTCTTTTAAATTTGTTTTGTGATCTCTGAAGTTTCCGTTTGCTGAAAAATTAACACCAAGATAGGTATAGTTACTAACAATTTCTATTTTGTCACTGTTAATGTTGAAATTTTGTTTTTCTAAAGTTGATTTTCTAAGTTTCTTTTGGAAAATAAGCACTTTCGCTTTCTTTGGATTTACATGTATGTTCAGTAACCAGTCATTACAGAACTGGGATAGTGTATTTAATGCTGTTTGTAATCCTGTAGCTGTGTGAGAAATCAGAACTAGATCGTCAGCATAAAGTAGACAATTAAGACGCGATCCATCAGGTAATAATATTGCATCCGTGTTCATTGTATCAAGACGAGTAGGAATTTGATTTAGATATAGGTTAAAAAGCATTGGTGAGAGAATGCAACCTTGTCTAACATCATTTGCATAATCAAAATATTCTGTCCTTTGATGATTAGATTTAATAGAACATTTTGAATTTGAATAGAGATTTTTAATTAAGTCGTAAAATTTTCCTCCGATTTTGTTTTTCAATAGTTTATAAAATAGGCCTTCATGCCAAACTGAATCAAAAGCTTTTTTAAAGACAATACAAATGTAAAACAGGTGAATAATTTACCCTTAGTGGTATGTGTTACATGTTTATCAATTAATGTACGAAGAGTAAAGATGTGATCCGATGTGCGATGGTTTGGTAGAAATCCAATTTGAGCACGATGTAAAATGTTTTCTTCAGTTAAGTAGCAGATCCCTCTGTAATTTGATGGATCTAATTTGTTACCGGATTTGTAAATAGGGGTGATTACACCTTCACACAGAGTTGAAGGAAAGGACCCACATTTTACTATCAAATTAAAGAGTTTACAAATCGCAGGTGTAAGATAACATGTGCCCGTTTTTAGCATTTCGTTGCGAATTCTGTCAGAACCAGCAGCTTTTCTTGATTTTAATAGCTTTGTTGCATTTTCAATTTCTTTTAAGGAAAAAGGTTCATCTAAGTGGTTGTGATTATCTTTATCGTTTTCTAATGCAGATATCTCATTTGTGACCTTCCACGGGAAAATGTATATTAACGCTTTTCCGTTAAACGGCTAAAAATTAATGCTTAAAGTGCTACTGCGATCAAATTTTTGATTTTCATATTTTTACATCTTCGTGTACAATTAGACTTTCTTACTTATCTTGCCAAATTTCAATCCATTACGAACATCAGAAGTCATTTTATTTAAACATTTATGTCCGAGAATTTACGGCCGCCATTAATCAACCTTGTTCCAAGGCCTGGTTGCGAATAGGATAAAGTGACGTCAAAGGCTCAAACATACCTCACGGGTTTAAATTATAATAACAATGAGCATAGAAAATTGCACGAAGAACAAGTCCAATGTTTTTGTTGCGTTTTCGCGTGATTTTCAATACTTATTGTTATTATAATTTCAACCCGTGAGGTATGTTTGAGCCTTTGACGTCACTTTATCCCTTTCGCAACCAAGCATGGAACACGGTTGATTAATGGCGGCCGTAAATTCTCGAACATAAATGTTAAAATAAAATGACTTCTGATGTTCGTAATGGATTGAAATTTGGCAAGACGAGTAAGAAAGTATAATTGTACACGAAGATGTAAAAAAAGGAAATCAAAAATTTGATCGCAGTAGCACTTTAACGAACGGATAGCTAACGACTTTTCAGAGCGTTTGAACGACTTGGCTAACGCTTTGAACGGGCAAGTGAAAATTTCTAACGCTTTCCGAAAGCGTTTAAACGGGTAGCTTGAATTTTCTGAATGCTCTTTCCGAACGCTTTTAACAGGCAGATTAACGCTTTGTTGTAAACTGCTAACAGGTGACTGGAGCCCGGGGGGGGGGGGGGGGACTCCCATATAAAAATGATGGGGGTGCTTGTCGGAAATTTTCGAAAAACACCCTAAAAGGTACCAGAATCTCGTTTGATGGGCGTGGCTCAAAAGAATTTTTACCCCTAAGAGATACCAATTCTAAAACAACACATGTCATATTCTGTCATATTTTTTCGGCTCATACCCTAAAAGGTACCGCGAAAATTCTAACGGTAGTTATTTTAGATTTTAGCACCCTAAGCGGTACCAATCTACAAATTATAACCCCTAAAAGGTACGACGAGCACCCCCGTCATTTTAACCCCTAACCTAACCCTAACCCCCCCCCCCCCCCCCCACCCCCCGGGGACTGGAGTATCTAACGGTTTACAAAAACGTTAAAGCGAATTAGCTAACGCTTAAACTTTCTAAAAGCAAGGAGACGAGTCGACATAATACAAGTGGGTCGAAAGTGTGTAAATAAGCTTACGGGTATGCTGTACACTTGTCGATGATAATTGGAAATGATAAGGAAGCGCTCGTACGATTGGAGCAGTTTATGCTAAATTACAGTGCGACCACACGACCCGAGGCCACCCATACAAATATTGAGACAAATTGAAATTAGCCAATCACAAGGCAAGATCTAGACAATGAAATAGCGGAAAATTATACTTGACCTGAGTTCAAACTCTGCGCTGTGATGTGTTGCGAACCTTTGATATCCATACTGAATTCTGAAGAATTGTCACGTTTGTATAAATCAAGCTGGAAAATTTTATGACAACGTCTGGGTTGGCCAGAATCAAAGCCAGTAGTAAAGAAATTTTGAACAATCCAAATAAACGTGACGGCCGCTCATTTCATGCAAACCGGGCGCCGCGAGCAATTCGCAGTTTCGGTGATTACTGAACAGAGCTGTCAACAAAGATTGTTTTCATTTTTCGAAATTTTTCTAACTTTCTCTCCGGTTCCATTTCAATTTGAGAGCAATTCTTCACACATCTGAGAGTTTTCATTTGTTATTTTTTTCACTCTCCCCTGGCACCTTGTGTCTCGAGAAACTTCGATCACAATTTATAGTTTAGGACTTCAAAGCTTCAACCCGGCCTGTACATGTATAGTAGGGAACAGAGAGACGACAAAGGGATTTTATATAAAGTAACGTTAACATTTTGTATAAAAGGTAAAATACCCGCTTTCAGTGTACGGTCGCTGGATAACAAAGTATACACAACTCTGACAACTAGATAAATGAGCGGATCCGTACGGATAGTTTGCGTTGTTTCTCAGAAAATAGTGCTATTTTTTCCACGCGATTTTTGCTGTTGAGTTGAGAAATCGGGAGCAAACTGCAGTAAATTATTCGTTTGAAGAAAGGAGGAAAATAACTTTCTTCTTTTGAGGCCCCGTTTACACGGGTCCGGAAAAATTTTTGCACAGACGAATTTTGTTCCTAGACCACGTGTTTACATGGATCCGTGCAAATTCTGTTACAGATTACAGTGGTGTTTACATGGAACTTGCACACTTGGCCGTTCAAAAATTCGTCCAGTTCCGCCGGTCCCGTGTAAACGCAAGGTGGAACCGTGCAAGTTTTTGTCCGTGCAAAAATTTGTCCGGACCCGTGTAAACGGGGCCTGAGAGTTCTATTTTTTGATCGCACGTCGGAATGTGACTGTGATTCATTAAATTTATCCGCCGCCAACTTTGCCCGCTTTTGTCACGTATTTATACACATCTCTTATAAGAAAACAATTTGCTTCTTTGTGGATTTTTTTGTTTCAACAATCAGAACTCGAAGAATTAATAAAAAGGCAATGATCATGTTTGCTTTCCAACACGCCTGAGAGACTCGTGGTTTTCAGCTCACGAGCTCATGATTTCTCGCTGAGAAGTGCCAAATTTTTTGTGCTATAAATTCAAAACTTCCTCGCGTAGAATTAGTGAGTTTCGGAGCCGTTAACAAAATACCTTCCGGATTGATTTATCCAAACGCGGCAATTCATTTTTAGCCTTTGGTCATCGAAGATTCTCGACACAGCGCGCAGTTCAGAATTTGAATTTTTCGCTCGGCTGTACCAAACAACTGGTCAAGTATAATTATGTGCTATTTGATTGTCTAGATCTTGACTTGTGATTGGTTAATTTCAAAATTTGTCTAAAAAATTTGTCTGGGTGGCCTCGGTTTGTGTGGTCGCACTGTAAATAGGACAGTCAAATTGTATCGGTTGGTAAGGTCGTTAAGAAAGAGACCAAGACATTTTATGTAGTTGTAAATAGTGTTTTATTACTTACCAAGACTTCCACATTCACAAAGCGCAGGAAATGGCTATGTACTGAAACAAGCGCGGTGTTTACGGTGCCGAATTGACAAAGCTCGCCAAATTCACTCCAGTTACAAACTTACTGCCCAATAATTCGACTATTCGATCAGCATTACATTCAATAACTTGAAGGAACATTTTGTGAATTCAATTTTCTTCTGACAGTCTTGCCGGAACTCGAAAAACAACATTCACTCGCCGTGAATTCGATGCCTCATCGATCAAATTTGTGCCCAGGCCTTCCGTGCATGGTATTGTCATAGCAACCGTACTCTCCAAGTTTCGCTCGCCTTTGGGGACGAGTGTTTCGCTGCGATCGATCAAAAACATGCGAGCATTCGCACAATATTTATATAATTTCCAGATTGGATAAATAATTCTCCAATGCTGAGACGAAAAATGTGCTTGTTTACCAAAATGTGGATTAAAGGCACGAAAAGAAATCATAAAACGTGACTCAAAATGTAGCTATCATGTGTCTCGTGAATGATCTTTATTCTTGTCAAACTTCTCGAGTACACATGCCACTCACACGAACGAGAAGTTTCACCGCACATCCGAAAAACAAGGTATGTTTGTTAACTAGTATAGCGAGAAAGCGCGCATGATATCGCCTAATTTTAGCCAACGAGGCCGTAAAATTAGGCGATATCACGCACGCTTTCGCGCTATAATAGTTTTATAATTCAACACATTGATAACAAAGCACAGTTTGATAAAAAAATTTTGAGTCCAGTCCGTCATTTTTGCATTCTCTTGTCAAAATGCGAAATTTACATCCATCGTTGGATATATGTCATGTAGACATACATGTAGCGTATATTGATATCTTTTTGACCATATTTGGGCAGTGTATCAATGTGTTGAATTATAATAATTATTATTGATCAGAAATAAACCATATCGGAACGCTAAAAACATCTCAAGTGCTGTCTACTTGTTTGCTTGCTTGTTAAACGGTTAAACGTTTGGATTAAACGACTTTTCTTACGCTTTTGTAAACGCCTTTGAAGGGAAATTTGAACGCTTTTTACTAACGCTTTTAACGACCTGCGAAAACGTTTCAAACTACTTTTCTAATGCTTTAAAAGGCTTGGCTGCAAATTCTAACGGATGTTCTAACGCTTCTAATGCTTTTCTAAACCGTTTTACCGGTAAACAAACGGCTAACGAACGCTTTAAACCGTTAAATGGAAAAGCGTTAATGTACATATGTACGTTTTCCCGTGGAAGGTCACATTTTTTAAAGAACGGGTTGGATTTGGTTTCGAATGTAAGATTTTGAAATGTGTAAATAATGTATCAGTTGGTACTGCATCTTCATTTTTAACATGGTGGTTGTCTTCACTGAATGTTTTTAGATAGTTCCAAAATTCACAATTGTCTTTGTTATTAATAAGGTTATCAATCTTAGAGTTAAGAAGCGACGTTTATTTCAGTTTTATGTAATGTTTAAAACACGAACAGCAGTGTTTTATCAAGTTTAAAAATTCGAGCGCGAAGCGCGAGAATTTTTAGACTTGATAAAACACGTGCTGTGAGTGTTTTGAACGGCTTCAAACACGAACCGCCAAAAGCGTGTCCCTACGGAGATCAAACAAATGTGCTTTTTGTGGTAGTTTCTTGGTGTTGCGGATGGTGTGATCACCAAATGACGTAAAACAAAAGATTCAAAAGACACTGAACAATACCCACACCACAACACAAAAGCTAACCAACAATGGCTTCCGCAACACCAAGAAACACCCCTTTTTGTGCAAAGAGGATATTAGCATACGAGAAAAACAAGTAGACTGATTAGCATACAGCACATGTGCCACACTGGCTTCAACGAGGTGACCATGGCTTCCCGGCAACTGTCGAAAGTTTTGGGATTTTAAAGTTCTGAGGAAAAAACTAATCCATGAAAAATGCTATACCAAAGTTGACAGGTACGGTGCATAATACGTCTAACAATTTTTATTCATTGGCATTGAACGAGTAGAAATAAGCAGCTGGCATCTCTGAACCACTCGCTTTCCTACCAATTTACACCTGGGCGCTGGTGTCATTCAAATAACGGCTTACTTGCTAAACTTTTGGTTGCTTATTTGGTTGGAGAAGATTCCATATAGATTGGCAAAAGCTATATATCGTAAAACAGTACTGAAAAAAAAAGTGAAAGTCACCATTTGTTGTGTCAGTTTCTGTGTTGATAATTAATTAATATTCATAAGTCCCGTGCAGTGTCTTTATATCTGATAAAACACCGCATACTAATAAGGATGAGGTTTATCGATATAAAGTCACTGCACGTGATGCATTATCTACCATTTGATTGGGTAATGGCCTTATGAATTATTAATGAGTTTTTGAATAATAATTAATAAATTAATAATTTTGGTTGCCCATGGCAACCACATCCACTTGCTCGTACAAATTTCCTTCAAATTGGAAAAGTTGGTTTTTCGTAGCAACCTCCAACAGCTCTATAAGGTCAGTTTTTGTGATGTTAAGGTCATATTTCTTATTGAACCAATTGTCTTTGAACGCTTTCTCCGCTAAAATTTTGATTGTTTCATCTACTGGTACATGTACATTTGTGAAGAGGGACGCAACATCGTATGACACTAAAATGTCATGATCCTCTATCTTCATCTCGCCCGTCAATGACCAAACCGTCAGTGACATCTTCTCGTTTGCCGATGATCTCCACAAGATCATCGTTTTCTTCAGTTTTATTAACTTCTTGAAATCACGATGAGTTTTATGATATTCTTCTCTTAACTCTTTATTAAAGGGTTCTCTATGTTTTTTTGTTGGAAAGTATTTTCAGATATCTTCTCAGTAATTTGCAATCGTTATCGAACCACTTTTTTGATGATTTGTTTTGTGATGGTTTCTTTCCGTAATTCAGTTTTAAAGAACGCAGTGCAATTTCATTAAGTAAATTAGTACATTGTTTAGTTGCAAGTTCTACACTGTACACCTTCACTGTCTGAGACAAAGTCGGTTTGTTCAAACAGCTTTAATTTTGATTGAAAAATTATGGAGATCATCGGCAAACGAGAAGATGTCACTGACGGTTTGGTCATTGACGGACAAGATGAAGATCATATTTCTTATTGGTTAAATAAGAAATATGACCTTAACATCACAAAAACTGACCTTATAGAGCTGTTGGAGGTTGCTACGAAAAACCAACTTTTCCAATTTGATCAATTTTTTTTGAAATTTTTGATTTATATAGGTGATTTTGAGTATCATATTTTTTCAAAATTTTTTTTCAAATTTTTTGGGGAAGTGGTCAAATGTCCCTATATAAAATCCTCCTGGAGAATGAATTGGGGAAGTAGTCAAAAGTCCCCTATCCTACCCAGCACGGAAAGAAAAGAAGCCCACACAAGGATTCAAAGTCCAAGGTAGTTTTAATGAAAACCACTTCATAACGAGAAGAATTACAATGGTTAATGTTTTCTCCTTCTTTTCTTGAGTAACTTTCCGATTGGGGTTCGGGCAAACCTTTTAAGTATTATTTTTGACAAGAGTTTCAAGATGTTCTTACAAATCAGCGTAACGAGCAACGTGTCGTGGAATGCAGTCAACTCCTTGCCATTCTCTGGAAAACTTATTTTTCATGGATCTGGATGTAATGGTGATCAAAGCTTTTTTGCGTTTTCTGAACTTTTATCATCGAGCGATGAATACGACCAAGTGTGTAATTTGTTTCCGGCCAGAAACAATCACACCACGTGAGGTAATGCGCGACGTGAGGTTAGGAGGGTGACAAACAGAAATAGTAATTATATTGATCACTGTCAGCAGGTTAGTGTATCAGGTTTTAATTTCTTTTTCTTTTACTATATCAATAATATATTGGTGTTTATAATCAAGCATTGCTTCTTGCATGCATGCATGCACACATACAAATCCACTTGAATTCATAAATAGCCCATCTTGTTGTTAGATTGTATAGTAGGTTCATCAATATTTTGTCAGCACATGTTTGAAAACTTTCGTATTTCTTAATTTGAGGTTTCTTTAAGGGCCCATTACACTATTCCATTACACAATACGAGTTGATGTGGGAATACAGAGAGCAAAGAAACAAAAGCACACTTTGAATAAGATTCTTATACAGAGTGAAATCGGGGCTATCAAAATGGACAATAATTATACATGAAGGAGTTTACATTTTTTACCTTAATGATTTGCATAAACGAGAAAGCAGTTGAACAGGGCTGCAAATAATGGCCGGGCAGGCGCCGGTCATGTTGTCCGGCCAAACATGTTTTTGCTCGGACACGGCCCGTTTTTGGCCGGTCAAATTGGAACAGTCGTAACTCTTGCAAATGTGAACCCAGATTGCACAGTAAACCTTTTTTTAACTAAAAATCAACTGAATCCAAGTCGGTTTGGCAATAAAAATTACAAGTTAATAGTTTTACTACTCTTTATTGCACAAGCAGCCTCGCATACGCGGTACGGTCACGCAAGATACAACCGCAACCGTTCGTTTTCATCTGGGAAAATCACTTATAATTATTAAAATGTTACATTTTGGCAATCGCCACATCGTTTCTACAACTGAATTTAAAGTAAAACGTGCAAAATATATGAAAGCCGAAGGGTTCAATCGATCTCTTAATTAATATGAAAAAAGAAGCTAACTAAAATGTAAACATAAACAAGTTAAATTCATATCGTCTTAGGGTTTCGAAATTCCGCAGCACTGTATGCATTAAACGCATGGCGTCTATATTCTGTCTTTCTTGCACTTAGAATACTTAAAGACAACCTTATTCTTCCACTTTTTGTGCTTTACGCTCCATTTTTGAGTTGCATCGAGTGATGCAATCAGTAGAAAGCACGTTTTGAAGGGTGTGCTGGAAGTGACATATGGTTTGTTCTTTTTAATTTTTTTTTACAAACGTTATGGACCTTAAGAGAGGACTTTGGGAATTTGCTTTCTTTAGTTTCAAGCAGAAAGCTAATCCCTAAAAGACAACACAAAAATTAATAATTTGATATTAGAATATAGAAAATATAACGTGAACCTTGAGGCTTCTGTAGATTTCTGTACGCTACCTTTTCATGTAAGAAAACTATTTAACTAATAGCAAAGTGTTCTGGCAAGCCGTATTGCAAGACAAGTAAAGGTTAAAAATTATTTTTAGCCAAATGCCAAATGGTACTGCTCTACTCTGGATGTAATTAGAGATTACAGCAAATCAAAAACTTGAATAGTTCTATTACGTTGCGGTCAAGCTTTTCATGTTCGGATGCTCAATCATGACAATTTGAAAAACAAATTACTCGGTTTTCGCTACTCAAGTTCATCAAGCTCTGCAATTAACACTTTCCCCCTTCGTCTTTGTCTTCTCTTTCGAGATCTTTCTCACTGTCAGTGCCGGAACTTTCTTCAGTCGAAGAAGCATCGATTAACACACACACTTCGCAACAAATGCTACGCGGGGTATTCTCGGTGCAGCGAGATTATTCTTAGTGAGGGTGCTTTCCGATCAATCAGTCAATCAATCAATTAATTTACTAGCCGAAGGTAAAACCCTCTACTTATTGGGAACACTTAAAGTAAACAAAGTAACGGAAGACACGATGATTTGCGGTCGCGACAAGACTTGATGACATCGTGGAAATTTGCGATCACCGGGAATTTCTCAACCACTAATTTGTCTAGCTTTATATTCGTTTTCTTTTTCTTTCGGAAACATAAATGTTGTCCCTCGTGATTATCAAAAAGTTAAAAATTTAAATTTCTTTGAATGAGTAAATGACCGGACAACATGTCCGGCAATCCAAAGATTTGTCCGGTCAATACCCAATTCTGACCGGACATTGTCCGTTGACCGGCCGTTATTTGCAGCCCTGTTGAAACGAACAGTTTTTATCCGAGACTTGTAAATTATCCTACAAACTACTCATTTAAAGTTCCAGTAGTTCTCTGTGACGTCACTTCTGCTGGTGAGCTTTTCTTTACAGTTTGGAACATGGAAATTTAATTGCGGCCGTGAAAATGCGAAAAAAAAAACCTGCCAGAAAAAGCGTTCTCCCCGTGTTCTAATTAAAAAATGGTTTGGAGAGGTAAGTAAATACACGATTTCCTTTTCGAAATAATAATAATTATTCCAAAAAATCAACATGTCAAAATTTTATCGAACTGGCACTTTAAAGGCCAAGTTACACGTATATAATACATATATACACGGGATCGACTATTTACCAAGTTACATTGTAAGAGTTAAGTTGAGTTTGGGTTGTTTGATTTATCGTTTCTTTTATTTTTTTTTAATTAAAAAGTGGTTAATGCGGGTAAAACAAGATTTTTTTTATAATAATAGTAATAATAATAATAATAAATTATTTAATGAGGGAACCTAACTCGCCAAGGCGGTTTTCATTGGGGCCCTCGCAAACAGAAAAACAGACAACAAGTTAGTACAGTCAAACCTCTATTAAGCGGTCACCTTCGGGGAATAGCCAACTGACCGCTTAAAAGAGGTCAAGTTTACAGTAAATATGGAGAGCGATTTCATTCCGGGGATTTGTTAAGTGACCGCTTAATAAAGGGTGACCGCTTAATACAGGTTCGACCATATGATGGAAAATAAAACCTTTTTTTTTGGCATTTTAGGAGTGATAAAGTGGAAATTTTACATTTCAAAGCACTGTATTGTCGTTATATTTTCTAAATACACACAACTTTAGATGTTTTAATGATTCTTGAACAAACTACATGTACTTTCAAGGATAGAGTAATTTATGTGATGATCAAACTCACACCAAAAAAAGCTCAGTCACAGTCTTCCATCTTGTGTACCCATATGCCCAGTCACTGCCTCAGCTCAATTATCAATTATCAGATGGCTTCCATGAAAGACAGCAGCTTCCTCTTGCACTTGCATGGGCAATAACAATTCACAAAAGTCAAGGACTTACCTTGCCTAAGGAATGGGTAGATACAGTAACCTAACAAAAGAACAAGATAAGAGCAAAAAAACTTGAAGTGAGGGACAATTAAACTTAGTGTAAATTATCTACATGTTTGTCCTTCTTACCTAATTGACAAAAAATATATTATTGCAAGTCTCATGAAAACTATATTAATCGGGGGAAGCACATTCCTTCCCCTAAAGCTGTAAAACCATGTCTAAACACTTTTGTTGGATTATAACAACTAATGATGGTGTTCAGTGTTATGAAATCTATTGTGCTAATGCCATTCGGTCTAGTCTGTCTTCCTCATTCAGTCGATACCGCAGAGTATTTGATGATTTTAAACTTGTTAACCGCTCATAGGTCATTGGCTCAATAACAGACGATGATAGTGTTTTATTCCTGCTAAGAGCTACATTGTACTGTACATATGAGACTCCTGGAGTTTTATTTTGGTCGAGTCTCACAAGTCTGAGCGCAGAGAGAAGTTAAATCTCCTAAGAAATTAAAAGCAGCTGAATTGAAAACATCACAACTCGCTATCGTAGCCGAGGCGAATCGCAGCATCTGTTTCCTAGAAAACACACCACTACACAGTTTTCTTAGCTATCGTAGCTTCAGTCATATTTTCAAGTGGAAGTTCGATTAAATCTACAAAACTTCACTTACCTTGGGGAAAACTGCAAAAAAAACAGCAAAGGCAGAAGAAAGCACGAAGGACGGCACAAACAAAAACAGAAAAACATGGTCTCAAGTGTCGTCTCAAGTAATTTCACTGCACGTGTAAATACTTGTTCCCGGCGGCCAAGAAAAATTATCACGAGTGCGAGGCCATCTGTGCCAGCCAGCCAGCCAGCCAGTCCAAGATGGCGTCCAAACCCTCAAATCATATGGCATCAAGATTGATACCCGCGGGACATCGTAAATCCTGCAGGAAAAAAGACTCGAATAGTATGCGTTCTCCTTCATCGAACGCAATCAATAGTGCATTTATTCGCATGTTGCAGGTAGCCCCAAAATCGAAAGATATTTAGGAAAAACTGTTTTTTGCTATGTTTGTTTACCATTGCTATGGAAATGCTAATTAGCATAAAAAGAGCATCATCCAAAACTTTCATCCAAGCCTAACATCTGATATCAAATTCTGATTCATTGAGCTAAAGTAAGGTTATGTTTTAGTGCATTCAAAAAGGAAAGTGTGACTCAGAAAAAACTACTTGGAGCCACCTTAAAGGTAAAACAAATCACATTTTTTGATGGTAATTTATGTTGATATCAATCTTGTGATTGACTTTCTCTTTGTGTTCTCATTAGTTTTGGAGAATTGTTTACAAAACGTGCTCAAATTCAGTCGTATTGATTTGTTGAATTTCATCGAAGACAGCTCAGCCTCGATGCGCTATAAATGGTACATGTTTTGCTTTTAAACATAAACTTATGGAGATTTGAATAAAATTTACCGAACGAAGATTGTGTTGTCCATTTTTATGTGTGGGTTCATTCATTACAAAGGTTGAAAAGCGATTTTATGTAAAGAAAACAAGACTTGGATTTTATAGTTCTAACTTCACTTGTGTCGCCTTATAGACCACTTTCATAATGGCGGCCGATTTATTTATTCTTTTATATGTATGTTAATTAGCCTCACTGGCCTCGGTAACATGTGCAAAATTCAAAAGAATTTTTACTCTAAAACGAGGCCAGTGAGGCTAATTAACATACATATAAAAGAATAAATAAATCGGCCGCCATTATGAAAGTGGTCTATGCAAAGATGTTTGTATTTTTTGCAATTTTTATTTCCAAATCAGTTTCTCAGGCAATCTTTGGTATGCAACAGGTGTATTTTATTCGGAAATTAGTCATACTAGTTATTCTAGACGGAGAAAAAGTTGTTTTTGTGAACTTTTGTACGGTCTAAATGTACTGTGCAGACGGTTGCGAAATACTGTTTTTGAGAATTGCTAAAATTGAAAAAATAGCCCGGTCATCAATCTTAATTCTTGTGCTTCCGACCTTTCACCTTAGTTAAGCTTATCATCGGCTTTCTGTTCAGAGAGCTACGCTGTTAGGCTCAGCCTATCTATATATATTATTTTATGCAATAGAGAACTTGGGGTATAAAGAAGTGACTGTTTTTGAAATCTAAAAGTGAGGTTTAATATAGATGTAAAGTAATATTCAAACTGTAAGCAGCCCAGAAAACAGTCGGATGATCATAAATAGCAACACAGACAAAATTTATATTGTTTTATACAATTAACTTACCAAATGCATCTTGAACAGTGATAAATCAGAAAAATCTTTGAATCATTTTATAAAGCTTACATTATGTAAGTCCAACACATCTGTTATGTCTCTAGTACATACATTACATACATACATACATACATACATACATACATACATACATACATACATACATACATACATACATACATACATACATACATACATACATACATACATACATACATACATACATACACACATACATACATACACACATACATACAGACATACATACTGGTACATACATACCGGTACATACATACATACTTTATTTGATAAGTAGGTTGCGTAAAAGGCAGCCAAAGGGCTGAAGTGGACCTACTATACTAAAAGTTATACATATGAGATAGAACTACATGTATATGCGAATAAGTACAGCTGATTTATTTAACTTGATATTTTACAAAACGAAAATGACTATTGAAATGCCCTTGATAATAAAAAAATTGATTTCTAGTTAAATTCAACAACAATTATTATATTTATTTAACTATTCATTAATTTTCTCTCAATTCTAAACTTTCTAATTGTAAAAAGTTATTACTTTCTCCGTGTACTTTTCTTTAATCTGCCCGCCTAGAATAGCCTTTGCTAAACACGGGCAGCTAAAAAGCTAAAATGTAACTGTTTTTTTGAAAATAAAGACTTTTTGTTGTTTGTTGTTGTTGTACAGAAATTACCATGTATTGTCAGTTAAGAAATTTAAAATTTAAAAATATATGAAATCATCTTTTTTGTTAGTGACTACTGTTGCCCCCTTATCAAATGAAAAATTATCAGTAATTTTGACATGTTTACGTAAAATTTGTTTAACCCATTGACACCTGAACCGCCCGTAACCGCCCGTACAAGACTCCACTGCTTTAAAAAATTGTAACTTTCTCAATCGTGCGAACATTGCCTTAACTAGCAGTTGTGAGCATTGACTAGAAAGTCTTTCAAATTGAGATACCCAATAAACACAAAAAAGTCAGCGATTTTTGCAGAATATCAGCGTTTGAATTTGGACAATAACAAAAATTACCGTTTTTAACGTCATAGAAAAACAACAAAAATCACGTTTTTGCCTTTAGTTTTTTTTATTCAAATCATCGTGGCAAACCCAAAAGTCAACATTTACAGCAAAATTCAGTCCTAGTCCTAGCTTAGCAGTGAATTTTTTTGCTCTTATTTGTTGCTCGGGCCTAGCTACAGCTTCTTATACTAGTGCATACTCACCTTGCCTCGATTTTCAACATCACCACCGCACTGCATGCTGGGAAATAAACAGTTTTTTTTTTTTGACAGCGCCCATTCCGTCCACGACAATTTTCATATATATACTAAGTCCACAGCCACTCTGACCCACCGCCGAAATTTCGCGCTTGTTGTGTTCTCCTGTGGTCGCAACTTCCAAAATATGCCGCGGTAGGTCGAGAAATTCATCCAGAGTCGAGTCCCAAAGCCACTTCGTTTCCAGGCGGCCATTTTTCCAGTTCAACGAGCAACGAGCCAAATTCGTAAACGAAGTACAACACCTATCTCGCTTCATTGAGAAGTGGACTCTGAACTACCTCCAAGCTTAATGATGCTCACCAGGCAGCTACTAAAGAAGAAAAATGGCTGTGAACTTACCAAAAATCGTAGATAATTCATATTGGACCCTTTATTGCAAATCAACCAAGCAAAATGAGATCGTCACAATGACGTTTCCAGTAAACTCGAGCCTTCAGTGTTTTAGAACAGCAGCACTTTCAATGGTAACTCCAAATATGAAGTCACGAAATCCTATGGGGCGTGTGTATGCAGAAAATCACTCAAAAACGTAAAAATCCTCAGGTGTGAATGGGTTAAAAGAATAAGAATTTTCTGGTACTTTAACTGATCTATTTACAAAATTAATATATCAGGGAATTTTAAGGTTACACGTTACAGTGGTTACCATTAACACGTGACCCATCGCTCTTCTTCTCCGAAGGTCAAACTCGAGTTTGGTGGACGTCAATCAAAGAAAAGCCGTTAACATTGTTTTTTTAAATTTCGACTGGATTCCGATCAATTTTACCAAAAAGAAATAGTAAACATTTCAAAACAACAAATTTCAAGTCAATTACAGTTTTAAAGAGAATATTTCATTCAACATGATATAAAAACTAGAGCTTCATGAGTTGAGATCCGCCTACTATTCATCATGCATCACTAAGTTGTAAATTATCACGTGCGGTGAAATTTTAAAGTTTTATTCTAAAAATACGGTTTCTACAAACAGCATGTTTTCTTTTTGTTTCAGCTGCCTTGAAAATCGAGTTTGATGGAGTTTTATTTTCTCTCAGTGGGTAAAATTGACAATTTTTAGCTCTGTTTGCTTGAAATCTTTGATTGACGTCCACTAAAACTCAACTTTAACCGACTGTTTTGAAGGCGGTGGGTCGTGTGTTATTGGTAACCGCTGTAAAGGCTTCTCTAAAATAGTGGGTCTTCAGCAATGACTTACATGTAAAAGTACTAAAATTCTCCTGATTTCTTATTAAAACAAGAAGACTGTTCCATACTTTTGCAGAGGCATTAGAGAATGCTCTGTCTCCTAGTGTCTTTTTCGATCTCGCAGTGTTGTCCTGTAATAAAATTCCAGTGTTCGACCTTAAGCTATAACTTAAGCAGCTGAACGCACTCCAATCAAATCCTTCTTTCTTGCAATCGACCAAAGCAATCCCCCTCACTTCTGCACACACGATTTCAGATGGAATCAAACTACTACGAAATGAAAATGCATTCCCAAAGTGCATTGTTTTCTTTAGATTATGTCGATAGTATGTTTTTTGCTGTCTTTATAATCCCCAAAACTTCATCCCCCAAAATTTCAAAAATGCTCGCATACAATTTGTTCAATCTTTGCCATAATAGAGAGGGTTATGGGAGGTACAAGCTCCCTTAAGTGATTGCCGAAAAACCTCCTGGTGCTGAGAAATACGATGGCAACTAAAAAACGTCATGGCGTCATTACATTGCTTTGGCAACTTCGATGTTAATATAACACTGGTCTTAACAAATATTCATCTTTATCTAGTACAGCTGTAGCATTGTTAATGGCCTCGTAGTTAATGCTAAAACTTGGGGGGTATCGCCCCCAAAAAATCCCGTGGAGCCACCTTAATTTTAGGTTGTGGACCAATGTATTGCTGTCCTACATGAAAAAATCTTGGTTTTTATAGCATTTGATTGAAGAATTATTTCTGTCTGATATAAATACAGTGCAAGGCTGTGCTTTTAGAAGAATCACAGGGAGCCCATGCCAAAGGCTCCCAAGTACATTGTGTGTAATCTGGGGTGCCCAGCACTTAAGCTTTATGGTAAAAGGTAAGTTTTCAAATAAGCCCAAAGACAAAAGTTAATAGCCTGAGGCCCCTGGGTGAGGCTAGAGCACAGCCCTGCAGTGTATCAAGCTAAAGCACAGCCCTGCGTGTATCAGGCTAGAGCACAGCCCTGCAGTGTATCAGGCTAGAGCACAGCCCTGCAGTGTATCAGGCAAGAGCACAGCCCTGTAATGTATCAGGCTAGAGCATAGCCCTGCAGTGTATCAGGCTAGAGCACAGCCCCTGCAGTGTATCAGGCAAGAGCACAGCCCTGTGGTGTATCAGGCTAGAGCACAGCCCTGCAGTGTATCAGGCTAGAGCACAGCCCTGCAGTGTATCAGGCTAAAGCACAGCCCTGCGTGTATCAGGCTAGAGCACAACCCTGCAGTGTATTAGGCTAGAGCACAGCTCTGCAGTGTATCAGGCTAGAGCACAGCCCTGCAGTGTATCAGGTTAGAGCACAGCCCTGCAGTGTATTAGGCTAGAGCACAGCCCTGCAGTGTATCAGGCTAGAGCACAGCCCTGCAGTGTATCAGGCTAGAGCACAGTCCTGCAGTGTATCAGGCTAGAGCACAGTCCTGCAGTGTATCAGGCTAGAGCACAGCTCTGCAGTGTATCAGGCTAGAGCATAGCCCTGCAGTGTATCAGGCTAGAGCACAGCCCTGCAGTGTATTAGGCTAGAGCACAGTCCTGCAGTGTATCAGGCTAAAGCACAGTCCTGCAGTGTATCAGGCTAGAGCATAGCCCTGCAGTGTATCAGGCTAAAGCACAGCCCTGCAGTGTATCAGGCTAAAGCACAGCTCTGCAGTGTATCAGGCTAAAGCACAGCCCTGCAGTGTATCAGGCTAGAGCATAGCCCTGCAGTGTATCAGGCTAAAGCACAGCCCTGCAGTGTATCAGGCTAGAGCACAGTCCTGCAGTGTATCAGGCTAGAGCACAGTCCTGCAGTGTATCAGGCTAAAGCACAGTCCTGCAGTGTATCAGGCTAAAGCACAGTCCTGCAGTGTATCAGGCTAAAGCACAGCCCTGCAGTGTATCAGGCTAGAGCACAGTCCTGCAGTGTATCAGGCTAGAGCACAGTCCTGCAGTGTATCAGGCTAAAGCACAGCCCTGCAGTGTATCAGGCTAAAGCATAGCCCTGCAGTGTATCAGGCTAAAGCACAGCCCTGCAGTGTATCAGGCTAAAGCACAGCCCTGCGTGTATCAGGCTAGAGCACAACCCTGCAGTGTATTAGGCTAGAGCACAGCTCTGCAGTGTATCAGGCTAGAGCACAGCCCTGCAGTGTATCAGGCTAGAGCATAGCCCTGCAGTGTATCAGGCTAGAGCACAGCCCTGCAGTGTATCAGGCTAGAGCACAGCCCTGCAGTGTATCAGGCTAGAGCACAGCTCTGCAGTGTATCAGGCTAGAGCACAGCCCTGCAGTGTATCAGGCTAGAGCACAGCTCTGCAGTGTATCAGGCTAGAGCACAGCCCTGCAGTGTATCAGGCTAGAGCATAGCCCTGCAGTGTATTAGGCTAGAGCACAGCCCTGCAGTGTATCAGGCTAGAGCACAGCCCTGCAGTGTATCAGGCTAGAGCACAGTCCTGCAGTGTATCAGGCTAGAGCACAACCCTGCAGTGTATTAGGCTAGAGCACAGCCCTGCAGTGTATCAGGCTAGAGCACAGCCCTGCAGTGTATCAGGCTAGAGCACAGTCCTGCAGTGTATCAGGCTAGAGCACAGTCCTGCAGTGTATCAGGCTAGAGCACAGTCCTGCAGTGTATCAGGCTAGAGCATAGCCCTGCAGTGTATTAGGCTAGAGCACAGTCCTGCAGTGTATCAGGCTAGAGCATAGCCCTGCAGTGTATCAGGCTAGAGCACAGCCTTGCAGTGTATCAGGCAAGAGCACAGCTCTGCAGTGTATCAAGCTAGAGCACAACCCTGCAGTGTATCAGGCAAGAGCACAGCCCTGCAGTGTATCAAGCTAGAGCACAGCCCTGCAGTGTATCAGGCAAGAGCACAGCCCTGCAGTGTATCAGGCTAGAGCACAACCCTGCAGTGTATCGGGCTAGAGCATAGCCCTGCAGTGTATCAGTGAAAGGACATGTAGTGACTGTCTTTCCATTATTGGATGAAACTACTGGTAGGAAAGTTGGGCTACAACTGACCTCGACATTTAATATATTTTATTTTTTATCAAAAAAGAAGAAAAATCAGTAATAATTTCAAACCCATTTACATGTACAGTGTATAATTATTCAGTTGATTCGTTTTAATTCTAAGTTTGAAATTAATGTTGCAATGTATGTATGTTTTTCTGTTGCTAGAGTGGACAGCAATAGATGAAGACCAGGCTGACATGCATGTGTGGGAAGACAATTGGGATGATGACACTGTGGAGGATGACTTCTCTAATCAGCTGAGGTACATGTACACCTGTAGTAAAGAACTGGGGCATTTGCTTCATGTTGCATTCCTTTTGACCATGAAATCTGATGAATCTCGGGTCAAAAATCTGTTTTTAGATTTGTCATAAAGAAACACACCCTTGGTGATTTCACAGTACTATAAGTGAAATTTTATGTATGTACATGTAGTACTGTGAAAAAGTAATGTAAAAGTATTTCGACGAAATTCCTGCCTTCTCAGGGCTTTTCAACGATATTTCTCTCGAAACGAAATTTTTGGGGATATTTCGCCGTCTTTTCGGGACGCCTTTTGTTTCAATCGGCGCATATTTTTTTAACAATAGTTCACTGTGCTTGAAAATTTTGCGACGATAATTTGAGCGATAATTCGCTCTTCCTGAACATTCATTTCATTAAGTGTAGCAAATGTTCATTTAGAGAAGTCCTCTTGCGTCAAATATCTTGGTGTGTATATAGATTGTCACCTTACTTGGCTTGACCATATTGACTACGTATGTGGCAAAATTAGTAAAAATATAAATATAATGGTCAAGTTAAAACATTATGTCTCAAAAGCAACACTTATTAGTTTATATTATTCTCTTATATATCCTTACCTTACTTATGCTTGTACACTATGGGGAAATAATTATAATGCTCCACTGTCTCAAATCGTAAAATTACAAAACAAAGCGGTTCGTATTATAAATGATATTCCTTTAATGGAATCAATAACTCCACACTACGTATCCCTAAGCCTTTTGAAATTTCCTGATATTGTTAAACTGAACACATGTATGCTTTTTTATGATGATTATTTCCACAATGAAAAGTTTCCTAATATACCTGTTTCACTAGTATCTGAGCTACATAACTACAATACCCGCAGTGCATCATCTAATCAAATAGTCATACCCTCTTTTCGAACTAATCTCAGGAGATTCTGCCCGAGCGTTATTGGAAGATTTTTTTGGAATAGTATTCCGCAATTAATCAGAGACAAACCATCTAGAAAGATGTTTAGAAAAGCACTTTTACGCTGGTACCTTGCTCAATACTAATGAAATATCATCTCTTTTGACATTTACCAAGCTATTTTATAAGTTTTCCTTTACTTTCTTTACTAAAAAATTGCAAGTTTTTTGTTTATACTTATATAACTTTAAAGGGCACAATATTAGTTTATCTAGACGTGCCCCTTTCCTCTCCTTCCTAATATAACGTGATTCAAATTTAATTATTAACATCTGTAAACGTTTGGAGTAAACAAATAAATGAAAATAAATGAAAAAATTCATTTCAAATTTCAAGCAAAGTTCAAACACTGTGATTGAAATATAAATCTTCTTTCTGTTCTGCTTTTACTGGACATATCAAATAAAAGAAATCTTGAATGAAACCCGCGGGAGAAATAGAGATATAGGAAACATGAAGGATAACCTAAGCACATTATCGTTAAACTTTTTAGCAGACCTTTTAAACGGGAACTGCTTAAAGTCGCCAAAAACCAGGAACAGAAAGATGTATTAAATGGAGTTAGATTTGTAGAAGATTTTACGTCAAATGATTTTGATACTAGAAAAAAAGCACTCCCGATTATGAAAGAAGCTTTTGAACAGGGAAAGAAAGTGCGATAAACCAGAGAAATAGACGGTCGGATTATTCCCATACCTTAGAACAGATTGTTTGCTAACTCGTTTCGAAGTGCAATAGCGATTGCATTTTTCATCAACAACCACCGAACGATGATTTCGCTGGTGTTCAGAAAGCCTATGCAGCACAGCATAGGCTCGAACTTTGTAAGCATTGGACAAATACAGCTGTTTCGAGAAAGGTTGTCGGAAAAAGCGTAAAAGTGCACGCGACAATCCCGAAAGATATTGTGGGTAGACATCAACGCTTTATCCTAAAAACTCCTTTATCCATATGGCCAACCATCTAAGATCGTCGCTGTACGGACGAGGTATCGCGAATTTAATGTATTTATTTGACTTATTAACATTCAGTGATCATATCCCAAATTAATTTTCGGGATTATCGCGAGCTATCGCGTGCACTTTTGCCCTTTTTTCCGACAACCTTTCTCGAAACAGCTGTATATATAACCTATCTTATATTATAATTCGCTTTATTTTTAAAACCAACCTTATGTGTGTTAAACGCTGTTAAACGCTGTTAAACGCTCGATACAATGACCTACATGCTTCAAGCAACATGTTCCCGAAAAAACATAGAATTCATAATCGTACGCCTTAAAAATCATGGCTATGCACGAGATCATTAAACAGTAGGAATGTTACCTAACTGAAAAAAATATATGCCGAGGCATTTTCAAAACTGCGTATATGAAATTTAACACGCATATTTCTTCAGATGATGGTCAAGTCAAGAAACCACTGTCAGTATTAAAATTATTGAAATAGCGAGAGCTTGAATTTTTTATAAAATAGGGCCAAATAAATTGCTCTGTCTTCTAACGTTCTCTAAAATCTCAGTTAACTAAATCAACCTATGAATATATGACTTTGTCAGGCCACAAACGTGCGCTCGCTAAACCGCTTTCAAAAAACATGCTACTCGACTCTTGTGTTCTTTTTGATGGTATCTAACAAAAATGCGAGAAATTTTGTTAACTAACAAAAATTTTGCTAACAAAAATGCAAGAAGAATGCATGTTACCCCACATTATTTGTTTAACTTACAGGAGATAAAAATATGCCACTCGACTCTTGTGTTCTTATTGATAGCATCTAACAAAAATGTGCTAACAAAAATGCAACAAGAATGTCCACACAAATGCACTAAAAAGTCTATTAATAGTATCTAACAAAACTTTTGCTAACAAAAATGCACAAAGAATGCATGTTACACCACATTATCCTCCTGTAAGTTAAACATTAACTTACAGGAGATAAAAACAAAACAAAAAACAAAGATTACCTTGTACACAGAGATTTAAAGGCATTGCCTATCAAAGTTCTGTTAACTTCGAAAATGGGTAGAATGTCACTCGGTGATAGTTGTTGATGATTAATCACTTGGGACCGCTCCGTTAGCTTCGCCATGTTTATATTTTGCCAGTTCCATTTCCTCGCTTAAATCTGCCAGTTCTTTACTTTCTACGGTTTTATGATGGCCATTGAGGGTGTTTCTCGGTGTTGCGGAAGCCATTGTTGGTTAGCTTTTGTGTTGTGGTGTGGGTATTGTTGCACCTTTCTCGATGTAGTGCGAAAGTTATTTTATTTTTAGCGGAGCCTGGCGGAGCACCATACTCATAGAACCTGTGCCGTCATTTTTAATGGTCATGGTTAGCGGAATGTTTCGAACGCCCGCCGCCCGAACGCCCGCCGCCGAACGCCCGCCGCCGAACGCCCGCCGCCGAACGCCCGCCGTACGCGTTGGGCTAGCTCGCTGGCGCGTATGACGTCGCAAAACATGCGCGTGTGACGCCACAAAACATCCGGGATCTTTGAGGCTTTGTTTTTCGCGCGGCTACACAGGATTTTAATGCTGTTTTTAGCGGAGAATTAAAGTCGTTATTACCCAACATTTTTTTTGGCGGTTTGCTACTCAAGACAGGATACTAATTAAGGGATACTCAGAAGCCGCTTCAGTGGAAAGAAAAGAGCTTTCAGGGATAAAATCTCGCTTCGAGGAACTATATACGGTTTTAGCAATGTGAAGAGATGGGTTCGTTTTACGGATTTCAGCACCAAAGCGGAGATTTAAAGAATTTCCAAGTACAGTAGTCGCCGGAGGGACTTAAAGGTAAAACAAATTACATTTTTCGATGGGAATTTATGTTGATATCAATCTGTGATTGACTTTTTCTTTGTGTTCTCGCTAGTTTTGGAGAATTGTTTATGAAACGTTCTCAAATTCACTCGTTTTGATTTCTTTCATCGAAGACAGCTCGGCCTCTATGAGCTATAAATAATATGGTTCGCGTTTTGCTTTTCAACATAAACTAATGGAGATTTGAATAAAATTTTTCGAAAGAAGATTGTGTTGTTCATTTTTATGTGTTTGTTCATTCATTACATAGGTTGAAAAGCGATTTTATGTAAACAAAACAAGACTTGAATTTTATTATAGTTCTAACTTCACTCGCGTGGCCGTATGCAAATATGTTTGAGTATTTTTGGCAATTTTGATTTCCAAATCAGTTTCTCAGGCATTTTTTGACAAGCAACAACGTAATAGTTATTCTAGACGGAGAAAAAGTTGATTTTACAAGTGAACTTTTGTACGGTCTAAATGTACTGTGCAGACGGTCGGGTAATACTGTTTTTGAGAATTGCTAAAATTGAAAAATAGCCCGGTCGTCAATATTAATCTTAATTCTTGTGCTTCCGACCTTTCACCTATTAGTTAAGTTTCATCTTAGTTAAGCTTGTTCAGAGGGTCTTCAGAGGGCGCCGCTGTTAGGCTAAGCCTAACTATATATATTATATCTAGAACTAGTCGTTTGAAGCTGTATTTTTTTAATGGACGATTTTATATAAGTGACAATTTGTCTGCCCTTTTTAGCGCACGGATGAGAAATGGTCATAAATCGGACCGTTCCATTCTAAAGATGTACATGTACCTTTGAGAATTCATAACTCGAATAATATTCCATCGATTCAATTGAATTTATGACTGAATTACGGCTAACGAGTAAGCGATCAAGATTTCGAATTTATCTGCCACTAGAATTTAATTTTCGCCGGTGACCCTATCAAGAAATTTTTGAAGCTAGCCGAGACGCCAACTGACGAGTTGACAGAATTCTTCTCTTCGTTACGCTTTGCTGAGTTTGATGGATTACGCACGCGCATTAGAGCCCGATTGCAAATTTGTGCACCAAACAGCATTTTATAACTTGGACGCTACGCCCAAGTAATGAGACCAAATGACGGAAAATGTTCGTCATACGCATGCGTAAGAAACATTTGTCATATATTTGTCATATATTTGTATATATTCACATAGATATATTCATATATATTGTTGATATATATATCAACGTACCATAAGAAAAGAAGCAATTTTTCTAAAGCAACAAGACGATAAGGACCCGCATGTTCCCAAGAATTATTTAGTAATACTTACCTGTGTAAAGCGCGTTTCTATTTTAATTGCTTTTATGAAGAAGGCTACCACAAGGAAATCAGTGATTCGTCGGAACCTAATAAATACGTAATGTTAATACTAATATTAATGTAGGGTGGGTTGGGGGTTGGCGGCGTGATGGTGTGACGCTTCCATGACGTTGTTTTGGTGGCGTTGCTGTTTACGTCATTCCTGAAAACTCGGTGTTGACCGAGGGAAAAGAGGAAGCCTGCGAATAATGGACTAAAATATGCGTGCATAAGTTTGCATGCAAAATCGTGACCTAAAAAAAACAATAAAAGAAAAAAAAGAAAAACAAAGGGCATTTTTTAACTCATTGCGCTTTGCACATGAGTAATTACTAATATGCAAAAAACATGACGTCATCAGATCGTCGTTATCAAAGTTGGGATGTTGTGTCACCAAAAAACCAGTTGAGCCTTTAAGGTGGCTCGACTGAGTTTTTTGGCGACATAACATCCCAGCTTTGAACGGCTGATTCTTCACTGTCTGAGCTCGGTCAGGCAAGCTGCTTCTCACATATACTAGAGATGAAATGAACTTTCCAAAAACGTAGATTTGATTGACATCGGTGTTACCATAACAACGATCTGATGACCTTATGGTTTTTGCTTATGAGTAATTTTCTCAACATCTAGATTTCAACTTTTAAAACGGCTGTATGCCGCTTATAGTCTAGTTGTAAGTCTTCAAGACTGCAAAGTTTGAAAAAATTCTGAGTGCGTTTTCGAATAAAATTGTGTTGAATATTTTCCATCAAAAAATTAAAAATTCGCATTACTTTCTGTTAATTCGTCGATACCAGCGTTTTCCTGACAAATTGAAACAATATTTTCACCATATATTATTCATGTACCATAAAACTACATTCCTTGAAGGTTTCATCCTGTTTGCTTCGCTAGATTTCAGTTAATGTGATCAAAAGCAATGTCTTCAATATGTTTATTTTACTCACAAAAGTAACACTTTTGTTAGGGAAGCGTTTATTTAAATACTAGTCGATGAAATTTTTTTTAAATCTTTTGATCTAAAGTTTAACATGTAATACACTATTTCTGTAAATTTCAAGTGCATTGAATCATTTCGAGGACGCGAAATAAGATTTAAAGTATAGGGGACTCTTGCATTCGTCTTCCAAAGTTTCATTGCCGTATTTATTTCAGAACTTTCTCTTTTTTCTACATTCTACATATTTGTGCGCTTTTGAAACAACACGTTTGACATGCCTGCTTGCTACGCTTCGCTGCTGCCAAAGGGTCGTGAAAATTCTTTTGATAGCACAATGGTAATTAACATAAGGCTGCGGCCATGCACGTGCAACACGTTTAAATGTGGGTTTGTGTTGGAGGAATGGCAAGACATAGGGTCGTTTTAAAAGTTTAGGTCTAGATGTTGAGAAAAATACTAATATGCAAAACCCATGACGTCATCAGATCGTTGTTATGGTAACACCGATGTCAATCAAATCTACTATTTTGGAAAATTTATTTCATATCTAGTATATGTGAGAAGCAGCTTGCCTGACCGAGCTCAGACAGTGAAGTATCAGCCGTTCAAAGTTGGGATGTTGTGTCGCCAAAACCCCAAAAGCCAAAAACAATTTTCCTCACCCAGAAAACTATTCCTGTTTTTTATTTGTTACGCGACTTATGTTTTTCCATCAGGTGTATATAAAGGCTCCGTGACTCGCTCAGTTGTTAGATTGTAAGTTTGCTCTCTAATTATAACACGCCTAAATTTGTTGGTTTTGGTTTGTTTTCAGAGCAGAGTTGGAAAAACATGGACACAAGGTGGACCAACCAGAACCAATGAAAACCTGATTACACCTTACTTTTCATTGTAAATACGTAGAACCTTGCTGCACCTGAAATGAAATAAAAGTGTTTTGTTTGATCTTAGAAGAATGGGCTGATATGGGTCAATTCGTATTTATTTTCCCATTTTAAAAGACATGAGTAGTTAAACAGCTCAAACTATTAGCCTGAGTGTTTAATGCCATTCGCTTCAGTTACAAGAGTATACATAGATGAATGTTTATTCATTTCTCTCACGATGGAGTCACTTTGAGTCACTTTGGTTCGCTGCTATTGGTGCATTTCGATCCTCGTTATTATTCGCACGAGATGTTCCCTCATAGGCCCGATTTGTTGTCGATCGGCTGTTGTGCTTCTTGATTGTAGGCATCCATGCTTCAGGAAATTTGATTTCCCTGTCTCCATTAACACGGCTGTACCAGTGTGGATATTGTAAGAAAATTTGTTCCTCGATGTGACCGAAGAACAGACAGGCGTAGTTGGGACCAAATTTGCTTCCCATAGCGACACCACCCGTTTGTTGGTAGTAACCGCCGTTGAAGGTGAAGCTGTTAAGTGTGAGGACCAATTCAGCAAGACGTACTAAGGTCTGTGTAGGTGGTTCTAGCACCGACCGCTTGTTTAAAAAATGTTGTAAAGCTTAAAGGCCATCGTTGTTGGGTATCACTGTATACAGTGACTTGATGTCCATTGTGAAAACAAAGCGATTAGAATTTAAGCTGGCATAGCGAAAGGATTGTGCAATGTCTAGCATATGATTAGTGTCCTTGACGTAGCTAGGTAAACCATGAACCAAAGGAGAAGTGATCTTGTCGAGATAAGTAGCTAAGAGCTCAGTTGGGCAGTGACAAGCGGATACAATGGGCCTCCCGGGGTTCCCTGGCTTGTGGATTTTTGGGAGAAGGTAGAACTTGGAAGTGCGAGGGTGATCCACGATTAGATTGGTAGCTGTGGCTGGGAGCTCTCCCTTAGTGAAGAATAATTCTTAGTGATTGCGTTCTGGACAACCGATATGACTGTTGTAAACCTTTCCGACGACCTACGACAACAGTGTTTATGGCTAGCAGACAAAACGTTTGCAAAAACGCGTTACTCATTACATGTTGGTTTCATTAGCAGTTGCCTCCGACGAAGATTGATCCCGAATGAATTTCTTTTAAACTTCCACGCGTCGGACCTCTACAGACAAAATAAATCTACCAACTACAAAAGGCAAGTGTCTCATATTCTTAACATTGCTTCTCGTAGGCTCATGGTAACATCCGTTAGGACCATGCAGCAACGGTGTCAGACTCTCACGACGGAGATTAGAAACATTCGCAATGACTTAAAAACTGTTTGCGACAATGACACGTACCGCCAAATTAGTAAGACTGTACACGAACTTAACTCTGAATTATTCAAGTTTCTTTCTACTACTAAAGAAAACAAACTTTGCAAACTAGCAAACTCGACAATGCCCGTCAGTAAGATCTCTGACGGCCATAAGAACAAAATCGTGGTTACGATTCCGGAAAACCTCCATCTTGACGAGAGGGAGAGATCCATTCTCAGCAAGGGTCTCTCTTTCGTGCCAACGCGACCTTATAGTGATGAATTTACAACAAAAACAGATTGCGAGAGATTTTATCGCCGTCTTCGCTTGAAAACTCACTTTAGTCAAGAAGATGCCACCAGTGTCGATCAGACCCAACAATCTGACCAGACTGACGACATTTTCAAAACACTAAAACCTACATCTTCAACATGGACCCCACTCCCGCGAAAATGTGCTGCTTTGGACTACTATATCACTAAATGTCGAAAAGAAGTCAATAAGGTCAATTTAAAACCTACATCTTCAACATGGACCCCACCCCCGGGAAAATGTGCTGCTTTGCACTACTATATCACTAAATGTCGCAAAGAAGTCAATAAGGTCAATTTCAAGCAACGCAACACAGCAATGAACTTATCACGTGATGAACTGACCGCCCTCGTCTCGTTAAAACAACGAACCGAGATCGTCATTAAATCAGCCGACAAGAATGGTGCTGTTGTGGTTTGGGAGCGTTCTCTTTATATTAAAGAGGCTGAACGTCAACTCTCTGACAACAACTTCTATCAGCGGGTGGATCATGATCTTACAATGGAACATCACAACAAGGTCATTTCGGTTGTCCAGAACGCAATCACTAAGGAAGAGCTCCCAGCCCCAGCTACCAATCTAATCGCGGATCACCCTCGCACTTCCAAGTTCTACCTTCTCCCAAAAATCCACAAGCCAGGGAACCCCGGGAGGCCCATTGTATCCGCTTGTAACTGCCCCACTGAGCTCTTAGCTACTTATCTCTTCTCCTTTGGTTCATGGTTTACCTAGCTACGTTAATGACACTAATCATATTTGGCGATGATTTGAAGTCAGTACGACGATTTTGAGATCTGGAGTGCGGAAAAGTGAGATTTTGCCAAAACTTGCTCCGCACGGCCCCAAACGTGCGTTTTGTTCACTTTTCATAGAAATCGCAGTGTTTTTCAGATTTGGCGATGATTTGAGGCCAGTACGACGATTTTGAGATCTGGTATGCGGAAAAGTGAGATTTTGCCAAAACTTGCTCCGCACGGCCCGAAACGTGCGTTTTGTGCACTTTTCATAGAAATCGCACTGGTTTTGAGATTTGGCGATGATTTGAGGCCAGTACGACGATATTGAGATCTGGTGTGCGGAAAAGTGAGATTTTGCCAAAACTTTCTCCGCACGGCCCCAAACGTGCGTTTTGTTCACTTTTCATAGAAATCGCAGTGTTTTTCAGATTTGGCGATGATTTGAGGCCAGTACGACGATTTTGAGATCTGGTATGCGGAAAAGTGAGATTTTGCCAAAACTTGCTCCGCACGGCCCGAAACGTGCGTTTTGTGCACTTTTCATAGAAATCGCACTGGTTTTGAGATTTGGCGATGATTTGAGGCCAGTACGACGATATTGAGATCTGGTGTGCGGAAAAGTGAGATTTTGCCAAAACTTTCTCCGCACGGCCCCAAACGTGCGTTTTGTGCACTTTTCATAGAAATCGCATTGTTTTTCAGATTTGGCGATGATTTGAGGCCAGTACGACGATTTTGAGATCTCGTGTGCGGAAAAGTGAGATTTTGCCAACACTTGCTCCGCACGGCCCCAAACGTGCGTTTTGTGCACTTTTCATAGAAATCGCACTGTTTTTCAGATTTGGCGATGATTTGAGGCCAGTACGACGATTTTGAGATCTGGTGTGCGGAAAAGTGAGATTTTGCCAAAACTTGCTCCGCACGGCCCCAAAGGTGCATTTTGTGCACTTTTCATAGAAATCGCACTGTTTTTGAGATTTGGCGATGATTTGAGGCTAGTACGACGATTTTGAGATCTGGTGTGCGGAAAAGTGAGATTTTGCCAAAACTTGCTCCGCACGGCCACAAACGTGCGTTTTTTGCAGTTTTCATAGAAATCACACTGTTTTTCAAATTTGGCGATGATTTGAGGCCAGTACGACGATTTTGAGATCTGGTGTACAGAAAAGTGAGATTTTGCCAAAACTTGCTCCGCACGGCCCCAAACGTGCGTTTTCAGCACTTTTCATAGAAATCGCACTGATTTTCAGATTTGTCGATGATTTGAGGCCAGTACGACGATTTTGAGATCTGGTTTGCGGAAAAGTGAGATTTTGCTAAAATGTGCTCCGCACGGCCCCAAACGTTCGTTTTTTTCACTTTCCGTTGATGTCGCACTGTTTTTCATAATTGGAGATGATTTGTGTCCAAGTAGGACGATTTTGAGATCTGGTGTGCTTGAAACTGAGATTTTGCCAAAACTTCTTCCGCACTGCCCGAAACGTTGCGTAATGTGCAGTTTTCATAGAAATCCCATTGTTTTGCCGATTGGGCGATGATTTGAGGCCAGAACGATGATTTTAAGATTTGGTGTGCTCAAAAGTGAGATTTTGCCAAATCTTGCTCCGCACGACCCCAAAACGTGCGTTTTGTGCACTTTTCATTGAAGTCGCACTGTTTTCCCGATTTGGCGATGATTTGAGGCCAGTACGACGATTTTGAGATCTGGTGGCGGAAAAGTGGGATTTTGCCAAAATTTGCTCCGCAGGACCCGAAACGTGCGTTTTGTACACTTTTCCTAGAAATCGCAGTGTTTTTTTAGATTTGGCTATGATTTGAAGCTAGAACGACGATTTTGAGATCTGGTGTGCGGAAAAGTGAGATTTTGCTAAAAGGTGCTCCGCACGACTTAAAACGTGCGTTTTTTGCACTTTTCATAGAAATCGCACGTTGATTTCAAACTAAACTGTAATCCACTTCAATACTTCAATGCTCAACAGAATCTTGTTATCCAACTAAGTTGTATATTTTGTAGCATTTGGCGATATAACGTAGAGATAAGCCAAGGGAAATTTTGGGTCATGCCTCATGTACGACGAACTGACTGACGTCACGAAACCTAATACAATACAATACAACCTAACACTACCTAACACAATACATCACAATACATTCGTCATGACACGATATTTTAGTATCTTGGCGGAACAGTGTCATCAGTGTTCTATACGAAGTGCAACGACTGATACCGAAGATACCCGAAATATTCACGAATAGGCTTCGTTTTGTTTCTGCATGAATAATTGCACCTTAGGATCCAACAGATGACTCAAAAACTATGACCAATAAACAATTTATTTCTCCATTTCACAAACATTAACTAAGCAAATGCAACTAAGTGAAGAAGCTCAAAATAGACGCAGCAGTTATAACCAACGCATTTTGGTTTGAGATTAACGCCACGATTGACGGTGATTCTCAAACAAAGAATTGCAACGTTGATTTCAAATTAAACTGTAATCGACTTCAATCCTTGCAATTCTGCACTTTATCTCCAAACAATTACTTTTGTTTTGCTCTATAGAATCTTTTTATCCAACTAAGTTGTATATTTAGTAGTATTTGGCGATATAACGTGGAAATAAGCCAAGGGAAATTTTGGGTCATCGCTCATGTACCACGAACTGACTGACGTTATATAACCTAATTCAATACAATACAATACAATACAATACAATACAATCTAACACTACCTAACACAATACATCACAATACAGTCGTCGTACACGAGCCATGACCCGAAGTTTTACTATCTTAGCGGAACAGTGTCATCAGCATTCATTTATGAAATGAGTATATACAAAGTGCAACGAGTGATACCGAAGATTCCCGAAATATCAACGAACAGGTCCCGTAATGTTTCTGCATCAAAATTGAACCTTAGGAGCCAACAAACAACTCAAAAGTTATGAGTAATACACAATTTATTTCTCCATCTCACAAACATTAACTAAGCAAATGCAACTTAAGTGAAGAAGCTCAAAATATACGAAGCGGTTATAACGAACGCATTTTGGTTTGAGATAAAGGCCACGATTGACTCTGTCTTCTCAAATAAAGGAACGCAACGTTGATTTCAAACTAAACTGTAATAAATTTCAATCCTTGCAATCTTGCACTTTATCTCCAAACAGTTACTTTTGTCTTGCTCTTTAGAATCTTTTTATCCAACTTAGTTGTATATTTTGTAGCATTTGGCGATATAACGTGGAAATAAGCCAAGGGAGATATTTTAGTATCTAGGCGGACAGTGTCATCAGTATTCATTTATGAAATAAGTATATAGGAAATGCGACGACTGATACCGAAGATACCCGAAATATTCACGAATAGGCTCCGTAATGTTTCTGCATCAATAATTGCACCTTATGAGCCAACAAATGACTCAAAAGTTATGACCAATAAACAATATATTTCTCCATCTCACAAACATTAACTAAGGAAATGCAAATAAGTGAACAAGCAAACAATAGACCGAGAGGTTATAACGCACGCATTTTGGTTTGAGATTAACGCCACGATTGACAGTGATTCTCAAACAAAGAATTGCAACGTTGATTTCAAACTAAAACTAAACTGTAATCACTTCTATCCTTGCAATCCTGCGAAGGGAAAGTTTACTATTTTGGCAGAACAGTGTCATCAGTATTCATTTATGAAATGAGAATATACGAAGTGCGACGACTGATACTGAAGATACCAGAAATATTCACGGAGAGGCTGCGTAATGTTTCTGCATCAATAATTGCACCTTAGGAGCCAACAGATGACTGAAACGTTATGACCAAAGAACAATTTATTTCTTAATCTCACAAACATTAACTAAGCAAATGCAACTAAGTGAAGAAGCTCAAGATAGATGGAGCGGTTATAACGCACGCATTTTGGTTTGATATTAACGCCACGATTGACAGTGCTTCTCAAACAAAGAAAGGCAAGGTTGATTTCAAATTAAACTGTAATCCACTTCAATCCTTGCGATCCTGCACTTTATCTCCAAACAGTTACTTTTGTTTTGCTCTATAGAATCTTTCTATTCAACTAAGTTGTATATTTTCTGGCATTTGGCGATATAACGTGGAAATAACCCAAGGGAAATTTTGGGTCATCGCTCATAAACGACGAACTGACTGACGTCATAAAACCTAATACAATACAACATGATACAATACCACACAACCTAACACCACCTAACACAATTCATCACAATACAGTCGTCGTACACGAGCCATGACCCGACATTTTAGTATCTTGGCGGAACAGTGTCATCAGTATTCATTTATGAAATGAGTACATACGAGGTGCGACGACTGATACCGAAATAACCGAAATATTCACGAACATGCCCTAATATTCCTGCATCAATAATTGCACCGCAGGAGTCAACACATGACTCAAAACTTATGACCAATAAACAATTTATTTCGTCGTACTGGCCTCTAATCATCGCCAAATTTGAAAAACAGTGCAATTTCTATCAAAAGTGCACAAAAACGCACGTTTGGGGCCTTTCGGAGGAAGTTTTGACAAAACTTCACTTTACCGCACACCACATCTCAAAATCGTCGTACTAGCTTCAAATCATCGCCAAATCTAAAACACAGTGCGATTTCTATGAAAAGTGTACAAAACGCACGGTTGGTCCCGTGCGGAGCAAAATTTGGCAAAATCTCACTTTTCCGCACACCAGAACTCAAAATCGTCGTACTGGCCTCAAATCATCGCCAAATCTGAAAAACAGTGCGATTTCTATGAAAAGTTCACAAAACGCACGTTTGGGGCCGTGCGGAGCAAGTTTTGGCAAAATCTCACTTTTTCGCACCCCAGATCTCAAAAAGATAGTACTGGCCTCAAATCATCGCCAAATCTGAAAAACAGTGCGATTTCTATGAAAAGTGCACAAAGCGCACGTTTGGCGCAGTGCGGAGCAAGTTTTGGCAAAATCTCACTTTTCCGCACACCAGATCTCAAAATCGTCGTGACTGGCCTCAAATCATCGCCAAATCTGAAAAACAGTGCGATTTCTATGAAAAGCGCCCAAAACGCACGTTTGGGGCCGTGCGGAGCAAGTTTTGGCAAAATCTCACTTTTCCGCACACCAGATCTCAAAATCGTCGTACTGGCCTCAAATCATCGCCAAATCTGAGCAATAGTGCGATTTCTATGAAAAGTGCACAAAACGCACGTTTGGGGCCGTGCGGAGGAAGTTTTGGCAAAATCTCACTTTTCCGCACACAAGATCTCAAAATCGTCGTACTGGCCTCAAATCATCCCCAAATCTGAAAAACAGTGCGATTTCTATGAAAACCGCCCAAAACGCACGTTTGGGGCCGTGCGGAGCAAGTTTTGGCAAAATCTCACTTTTCCGCACACCAGATCTCAAAATCGTCGTACTGGCCTCAAATCATCGCCAAATCTGAGAAATAGTGCGATTTCTATGAAAAGTGCACAAAACGCACGTTTGGGGCCGTGCGGAGGAAGTAATGTTTCTGCATCAATAATTGCACCTTAGGAGCCAACAAATGACACAAAAGTTATGACCAATAAACAATTTATTTCTCGATCTCACAAACTTTAACTAAGCAAATGCAACTAAGTGAAGAAGCTCAAAATAGACAGAGCGGTTATAACGCACGCATTTTGGTTTGAGATAAACGCCACGTTTGACAGTGCTTCTCAAACAAAGAAAGGCAACGTTGCTTTTAAACTAAACTGTAATCCACTTAAATCCTTGCAATCCTGCACTTTGTCTGCAAAGTATTTCTTTTGTTTTGCTCTATAGAATCTTTTGATCTAATTAAGTTGTATATTTTGTGGCATTTGGGAATATAACGTGGAAATAAGCGAAGGGAAATTTTACTATTTAGGCGGAACAGTGTCATCAGTATTCATTTGAGAAATGAGTATATACGAAGTCCGACGACTGATACCGAAGATACCCGAAATATTCACGAAGAGGTTGCATAATGTTTCTGCATCAATAACTGCACCTTAGGTGCCAACAAATGACTCAAAAGTTATGACCAATAAACAATTTATTTCTCAATCTCACAAACATTAACTAAGGAAATGCAAATAAGTGAAGAAGCTCAAAATAGACCGAGCGGTTATAACGCACGCATTTTGGTTTGAGATAAACACCACGATTGACAATGCTTCTCTAACAAAGAAAGGCAACGTTGATTTCAAATTATTGCGTAATCCGGTAGATTTGACTCCAGCCTAATATTTATCACTGTTTTCCTGGAAATGACCACTATCGTTACTTTTAACAATTTTTGGCTGATTTCCTCCCGTTTTAACCGAATTCATGACAGTTGATATTCCTTACCATGACAGTCGATATTTTCTATCTAAAGTGAGTATTTAAGTAACAACGTACAAATGGATGTTCTTCAACTCTAATGTGTCCGTTAAACTAAACATCTATAGTTGTAACTTTTCTATCATCGGTATACTGTATTTTAAATTTGGGCAAGTAATTTTTTCTGCCCACCTACTCAGTAAAAAATGGAAAAGTTTTAACCAAGTTTTGTAAATCGACTATTGTGACAATTTTCAAACAGTATTTTCAGTACCTTACCGATTGTTTTTATAAAACTTCTATGTACAAGTCTGAACTTTGTAATTTTTGTATTGCTCTCTTTGTTTTATATTGATTGGACAACCCATGCTTCATAGTGAAATTTTGTAAAGAAAACCTCTCATTATCGAGGTCTGTCAATAGATCGAAGCAATGGATGCATGCAAATTACCTTCCAGTAGCCAATCATATAAGTCTTTACTGCGTCATCTTTAATTTGCACTGAGCAGGTGGGTTTTCTGGCCAATATAAAAATGAGGTGTAGAAACCTCGGCAGGAGAATATTGTAAAAGCTAACGAACAGCGAGCTTGTAAGAATAAAAGAAATGAACGAAGAAACAAGACTATCTTTGGTTGAAGTGAACAAGCTAGTCACCCCGCAAAAAGTTCTTTCAACGCGATTGTTGAGAGTCACATAAGCAGGCGGGGATTTTAAGGGGCACTCGAAAAGTTCGAGATCTATGCACTTCTTTCGTGATTTTAAAAATTCCGGCGTGCTTATTATAAGTAACTCGGCAATGTACTCGAGTAAAGAAATTAAAAACGCGCCGAGCGTATTTGTTAAGTTATCTGATATTAAAGCACTTGGGGATTTTTGAGAATGCGAGAGAAGTGCAGAGAAGCGCGAGCCGAAGGCAAGAAAATGCGCGCGCTATAATTGAGTTCATTATAAAGCACGTGCGTGACGTAAGGTTCATTTAACCGTTTTTATTTCATAAAGGAAATAAAAAAAAACCTGTCGATAAATTGGCACTTGGGAATTTTTAAGAACACGAGAGAAGTGCAGAGAAGCACTTCTCTCGTGTTCTTAAAAATTCCCGCGTGTTTATATAACTCAACAATACACTCGGCGCGTTTTTTATTTCTTTAATAATGCACGCGGCTTACGCTACGAGTTTAGGAGCGCACAAGATTATTCAAATTGGCTGCGGCTTCACTAGAGTAGTTAACCCGGTTATTTGCAATTAACTTATTAAAATTAACTGGTTTAACAAAATTCCTGATGCGGCCGCGTATTTTTGGCGTTCACCGAATTTTAACCGTGTTAGCGGTTCCCATGGAAATTAATTAAAGAACAATAGATTTTTTTAACCGAGTTAGGTTTATTTAAACCACCTCGCTAGGTGGTTTAGTGCAGGTAATTTTTGGCTTCCTGTTGAATTCGTAGACCTTCGTAGGGACGACTTTCAATTTCAAATAGGGAAAGGAAAACCGTCGTGTGTTTATGTTCTCCACAAAACCTATAATTTGATCATTTGACGATGTTGTTTTGTAGGGAATAACAATATGTAAAATGCACGTGCAGAGGCATTGTTTTCGCTCATTAATCGTATTGTTTTGTGCAGCTCTCGCCAACAAATGATAACATGATCTCTTACGTTCAAAGTTCAACCTTCTGAAGTGCAGCCGCTCAGAAAAATAAACTCGGTTATTTCACTTTTCACCGAGTTATTTTCACCGGGTTATTTTAACCGGGTTACTAAAAAAATAACCCAGTTAACTCACTAAGTGCGGCCGCAGCCATTATCTTTACCTCGCGCGTTCATATTTAAGGAATAAAACATCCGTTTTCGATGTGTTTATAATCTGATAAAGAACCCGAGATGGCGTAGAGAGGGAGCGAAATGACGTGCTTTGCTGGATCTTTATCAGATTAGAAAGGCGTAGAAACGAAGGTTTCATTCCTTTCATCTAGATATTGTTACGGGATCAAAATGCAAAGGAGCGAGGTAACGACAATATATTTTATTCGCGCTCGCACAAAAAAATTAACGCGAAAAAGAAACTCGATCAAACCTAATCATATTTGCGTTTTTCCAGACTTTAATAACAAATTGTTTTCTCTTATACAATATTTTGGAAAAGGGAATTTGCCATATAATAAATAGAGGTTACTCAGCGTGAAGTTGTGTGATACGGCTGAGTATTTTTACGAGTCAGTTAAAGGCGAGAAAAACTAAAAACTGACGAGTAAAAATGCCCAGCCGTATTACACAACTTTTCGCTGAATAAATTGTTTATTATACGACAAAATACAAAAAAAAAAAAAATACAAATAAATGTTGTTTATAGTGGACGAGCACTTAGCTATCAAGCTATTTCACAGGCACGCCACTTACGGAAACAAATATTGCAAATAGATCATAACATTTTTTAAAAACCGCAACTGGCAGGAGGCAAACCAGTTGGCTATTTCACAAGCGTGGTCGAGGAGTTGAACTCGGGTCTGCCGTGAAACAACTCCAGCAAGTGGTCAGAGCGGGACTTGAACCCGGGACCTCCGGATTTCAAGTCCGACGCCCTAACCACTCGATCACGCTGCTAAGGTCGCTGCTAAGGTCCTAGGGTGCGGTCAGAAGAGTGTAATAACGTGTCATTTTTGAACTCGTTTTGATGCGTGTTTGCACTCTAGAATGCTATTCTGCTCACTATGTCGCTGAACTAGAGCATTCTGATAGGTTCTGATAGCGGTCCGAATTTTTACATGCGGACTGCTAAGATGGACCACTCGCGAATTAATTTCGCAAAATCCCTATTGTGAAACAGTAAACAAAGAATACTTTTTATTTAGCAGAAACACTTTTTCTTCATGTTTGGTGGATAATTTCGGTTAAACTGTTACGAAAGTGGCCTGAAAAATGACTTGACTTTGGCGCGCGCGTTTGCTGAGAACAGGATTCATTAATTTATCAGCAAAATTTGAAAAGAGCCATAATAGTAAAAACTTTATTAAACTAGCTAAACATGTTCAACTTTTTACGTTTACGCAAGCCATGGATACATCGTCTCTTATTTTATTTACGCACGTAAAAATAACGCGACAGTGGTAGTCACGGTTTACGTGCGTTTTATTTACGCCCGTTTTATTCACGTCAAAATTTAGGCGACAGTGGAAATCCACCTTAACTGGAGAGCCGCCAAAGTTCGGTTTGTTTTTGGCAAAACTGATCCTTCCTTAGCTTCTTGCATTAAGTTTCGTTTAACTGGAATCCGTCACTGCTGAACTGTCTAGAGCAGCAATTGATTTAAGTAAATCTTTGAAAATTGAAAATTCTGCCATATAAACTCTTGTTCTTAGGCCATCGTGACTTGATTAAAAATAAAATAGTAAGTCTTATTGATTCTTATATACGCAGTCATTATTGTTATTTTCAGCACTGATGCAGGCCACTTTTGTCCGCGACGCGCGCTTTCTGCATATTCGCTCCATTTGTCCAGCGGTCTCCAAACATGGCGGACGACATTTCACAGTTCACAAGGTTTGCCAAGTTAAGGCCAAACAATCACATATTCACCGCCACAACTGATTCGAATTGCGTTCAGAACGCGACACCGGGAGACAGTCCACATTGCCCATAGTTTCCCGAGTTCAACCGAGGCCCCGTTTCCAGGCAAATTGCGCTCAAAATTTCAGTCGCAGCATTCCGTGGGTGAGTCTCTGATCGTAGCTACTGGACCTACTAGCTACAATAGGCGACAAAAATAGTTGACACACTGTATAACAAAAACGGTTTTCGTGCCATATTTATCACTGTATCTTTCCATTCACTACACTCTGCCGCATTAACCCCCGTTCCCCCATCCAATGTTGTAGGATTGTAGCGACAGACCTGACTAAACGATACACAACATTGTCTGGGGGGATGGGGGTTTTGAATAAGGGGGGTGGGGCTAAAATGCCTCTCGTCCCGAAGAAAATGGGGTTCAAGATGACACTGTGTCAACAGTATTGTCGCCTATTGTAGCTCTATGGATTCAATTTGCGTTCCTTTTTACTTTTCTTCATCAAGTCAGAAAGAAAAATGGAATCCACACCCTCTGATTTGCTTTTGTTTTGTTTTTTGTTTGTGTCAGCGTCAATCTCGGCTCCAAAATCACTCCATTCTGAAATGTTTTTCACCCCCAGTGAGGAAAAAAAAATTCATATAGAGAGACCCCGGGAACGAAGTATAGACTCGTACAAGGGCCCTCTCTGCACGCACGGATGCCATTTTGACAACAAGGCTGATATACTTGCAAACAGACCAGCGATGAGAAAAAAATGACAGTTATTTTTTTGCAGGAAATGCTTCCTGGGCCCTCCAGACCGGCGTCGGCAAGGATTACGCTGTAAACGGTATGTTTTGAGTCATTTGTACAAAGGAAAGTTGGCGGCTGGTGTAACTTGACCTCGAGCAACACTGAACAGAATTACAGGAATACCACTAAAGTGGCTCACTGCTCCGCGGCTCGTCAGTGAAGGAAAACAATCTAAAATCATATCTAGAAACAGGAAACGTAAGAGTTTAAATAGAACGAGGATGGTATATAATTTAGTGGCTCGACGGCTCGGTGGCTCGGCAGTGACTAATACTAGTTGTTCAATTTGACTTCCAAGCCGCCGAGCCATAATCAGGTTAATACTTCTTCAAAAGTGGCCCTGCATTCTGTAGTTTATATTATTTTATTTATTTTATTTTCCAAATACTTGCTCTCCATCGATGAGATGATTCTTAGCAAGTGTTCAGCGGCCTTCCTAATAATATTAAGTAATAATAACAAAAAAATACAAATAATCAGAACATGCATGTCTACCTTACAGTATGTAGCTCTGAAAGAATTTACACTGAGTTTGTGCCTCAATAACGTTCAGGGGTAGGCTATTCCAGACCCTGATTGAAAAAGAGAAAACAGATGATAATTCGTTTTAGATGCCAGAACTTTATACAAGAATTTGTGCATGTGCCGACCAGCAGGCTCGCTCGTTTAGCAAAATATCTAGCACAAGTCATGTATCTTACATGAAAATACTTAGAGCAAGAAGTATTTGTTTAATCTTATTTCGAAACTTGGGTTTACTTAGAGATTTAACAGAGTGAGGGATAGAGTTCCAAATTGATACACCAATCCTTGCAAAAGATTTTTTTCATTTGGTCAGTTCTAGAAGCTTTCACATAGAAACATTCATTTGACGCTGATCTGGTATTATAATTCTGGACCGTACTGGTTTTGGTGAATTGGTTAAAAAGATTAGTTGGGACGGACTACTCATGAATGTCATACATTAAGTAACTTACATATTGAAAAAAAAAAATGGCAGAAAAGACATTCTGCTTTGACAAAAAAAGAGACTGCATGTTCTCGAGAATTACCAAAAAAAAAAATTAAATGAGAGGCACGTTTTTGCAGTACCAATAATCTTTTTTTTATGGATTTTTATTGCTTATCAAAATAATTTGCACAAATATGTAGTACATATAACACTACTATTCTAATACGGTTTAAAATTGTTGAGATACTATGCCCCCAAGTTATGCAACAACTTACCAAACACTATAAGATTATTTCAGTGCTACAAGGCTTTTAAAAAAGATCTATATAATACCATTGACATATTAAGCTGCCATCTGTAAATAGTGTTTTATACAATTTGATCAATTTTACCTGCTTTTTATTGTACACAACTATGATTCATTCGTATTTTTATTCGTTCTTCCTTATATAATCTAGTAGTTTATAGGCTAATAGCCATAGTTATTTTTATCATTTACCTTGTTTTTTATATTTTTACTTTTATTTTGTGGCGTACCTGTAAATTAGCTGGTGCACCCTTTAGGACACACTGATACCATAGCTAAGTGTAACGACCACATTAAATAAATTGTCTATTGTCTATTAATACTAACGTGCATACTAACACAAAGATGAAATACTTACACTAACCACTAACAGTCAGCCAGATCTAATATCAAGTTTAAATCCGGGAGTACTTTTTCTAGTCTAAGAGCGATGGCCTTGGATGCAATTTTGGTGTCAATGTTTAGCAGAGAGAATTGGTCTTCAATTTGATGTATAATGCTTATCTCTATTTTTCTTATCAATTAATTTGACTATTCCTTGCTTCTGCGAATTTGACAGTTCGCCATGTTCAAACGAGCAGTTTAAAGATTCAACTAAAAGCTGTCCAAGCAGTGGCCAAAAAAACTTTATAAAACTCAGCACTGAGTCTGTCATTTCCCGGAGATTTTCCGTTTTGGAACTTGTTTAGGGCATTTAAGCATGCTGCGTGCGAAAGATGCTGCTCACAAATCATCTTTTTATCATGAGACAAAAACGGTAGACTAGTGCAGAGGTGCAGATGTCTCAGATTCATTATCATATTCTGAGACACAAACAAACAAAAATCAAACTGGTTTGAAAATTTTCAAACCAAAGAAAAATTTGAACCACAACATATACTTGTGCACAGCTGCCCCAGGCACAAATACCACAGGTTAGATAAGGAGCAATAGCCCACGTTCAATATATTGAAATTCAGCTTGAAACAACAGACATCACTACGAGGATTTCGGGTATTAACCATACAAATCCTTATATTATACCAATAGTTGCAAAAAAACCTATTGAGCATATTACCAATCACCTTTGGATCACTGGCCAAAGCTGCATTTTCATGTGAGCGAATAAAATTGATCCTTTTAGATTTCTTTTTTGTTCTTGCATCACCGAGTAGTTCTTTGATACCTTTCCGCGTCTGCCGTATAAAGAAATTGTGATTATAATTATTGTTGCTTACTCAAGCAAATAAGGGTAGTTAACTTATTCCTATACAATCTGTATTATTCATGCCAGTCCAAATTAATGAACATTTTATTTTGAAGACGTATTGATTTCCTGATCCCTGATGACAACCACGGTTTTGCTAAGAGTTTCATCTTCTTGCAAAAATGCTATTCTAAATTCGAAGTGAAATAAAGATATAAAAAGATATTAAAAAGTTGACACTGGCTAAAAATGTTGTTTTTGGACGTTTCGGCAACTACTGTTGCCTTCTTCAGCAAGAGATAAAAATGCAAATGTCTAACGGCGTCCTGATGGTATAAGATACATGCAAATATTAAATCGCACCTCGAAAGAATATTTTGAGGTGAAAACAAAAGTCTCTAGAGCATTCTTAATTATTTCTACAAATTCTTAATGTTATTATAAACATTTGGAAGCGCTATGTGTTCGTTTATAGCGTTCGTGTTACGCACGGAATGCCAAGCTTCAAGAATTAGTCTTTGTCGCCATGCCGATGATCTGTCAACAATTTCGACACTCGTCAAATCTATTTGGTGGCTGTGGAGCATGTGGTGTTTGGCCAACAAAGAGTTTTTATCCAATGTTGCTATAGCCTTTGCGTGCTCTTTCACGCGTGATTTTAGCGCGCGCGATGTCTGACCAATGTAAACACAATCACAATCTTTACATTTGATCTTATACACGATTCCTCTGGTGGCCTCTTTCTCTATCTTGTCTTTTGGCTTTTTAAGTATGTTTGAGATTGTCCGAATAGGCTTATGAGCGACTTTGATGTTGAAGCTTCGAAGAACTCTTGCGATTCTCTCGGAGAATCCTTTGGCGTAGGGCAGGATAACCATGCTACGTTGGTCGGTATCGTTTACTTCTTGTTGTCTATTCTATTCTAGTCTATTCTTCTTGTTGTCTATTCTATTAACATGCCTGGCTACACACCAAACAAATAAAGATATGTATGTATGTATTCCGCTTAGATGTAGCTTTTAAAGCATCTAAAATTTACACCAGTCAAGGAAGTTAAATATTTGTATTTTTTCTTTGTATTAGACAAACATGCACAGCAATGCAGAGGGTGTTTATTATACATGTAAAAGAGGCAACTTCTCTCCTGACAGGCCATTGGTGAGTTTGAATTTTTTAGAGACACCTATCTTGTTATAGTGTAATAGGTCTTTGTCCCTTACTTCTGGTAACCTTTTAAGGCATTAGGTCTTCAAGAAGGCTATCTTTGCTACTGTCCCGCTTTTCTATAAAATGCCTTTCTTTGATTACAGAACTTCAAAAGAGCTGTCCTTTTGATTTTATCTTTACCCCTCCAGACAAAATTAAAAATCAATGAATTCATTTCTTTCATAATGTCTTTGTTAAAGCACATCAGTGAGACACGATACATAAATTTGGGGATTACAAAAGTCTTAATGATTTGGACTTTACCAATTAATGTCAGATTCCTCCATTTCCAATAATTTAAAGTTTTCCTCAGGGATTTTAAAGTTGCATCGAAGTTTAATTCTTGGCCTTTACGCTGATCATAGGTAAAATAGATGCCCAGACTGAATTTTAATCATAGTCTGTGGTTGATTTTTGTTATATCAAGAGATTCCTTGCTATGGTGTAAGCTACCTACATGTACATGTAGCCAGTATTAGCTTCAGTTTTATCTTTGTTTTGTTTGAGGCCGGAACAGTCCCTGAATTTTGAAATTAATTCAATAAGTGCATCATACGATTTTTTGTCACATAAGAAATTAGTCAAATATCATTTTCAAATGCTATGACTTTCAATTCTTTTTCGTTTATATTTAACAAACCTTTTATGTTCTGATCCTGTTTGATGCCAGTGATGAGAATTTCTAAGACTAATAAATATGAATATTAAATACGGCGATAATGGATCGCCTTGTCTAACACCTCTCGTTATTGTAAATGAAGCATTTGCTAATCCATTGTTCATAGTGCAACTTGTTACATGTATGTTGGTATAGAACATTTTCACCCACCTTACATGTATAAATGACTCCCCAAAGTTAAATTTTTGGAGGGTTTTAGTCAAAAAACGCCAGCTAACAGAATCAAAAGCTTTTTTGAAATCAATAGTGAGCATTATAAGGCCAGGAGTTTTGTTTAGTTTTTTGAAATCCATTATGTCACCTATAGTTCGAACGGCTTCAAAAATGTTTCCACCTTTAACATAAGCACACTGATCTACACTGATTAAATCCGGGAGTACTTTTTCTAGTCTTATCGAGAGCTTGCAACGATGTCTCAGAAATTTGAATGTCTCCATCCAAAAAGTGGACGGAAAACGATGATTGGTTGAAATTTAATTTTATGATGACGTTGTCATGGTGTCATTCTTCGTGCGTCGTGATCAAGACAAACAAAATGACGGAGAGCGGAGAAGATTGCATTCATAAAGCGTGTGAGAATTTGTCTAAATACATGTATCTGAAGTTTCCTGTGGAATTGAAACCAGAGCAATGTCAAGCAGTTGAAGCACTACTTAAAGATAGTGATGTCCTCGCTGTTTTGCCGATGGGCTATGGCAAAAGCTTTATATTTCAACTGTTTGCTGCCACGGCTGCAAATATAAAACGGAGGCAGCATCAAACAGTGTTGGTTGCCTGTCCGTTACAAAGCATCATCGATGATCGATGACCAGGTAGCAGAAGCCAGAAGTATTGGAATGTCTGCGGCTCTTGTTGCCGATGAAGAATTAAGATCGGCGAAGTTTCAGCTGTTTTTTTGGGTCAGTCAAGAAAATTATCGACCAGCATTTGTGACCTCTCATGCGAAAACGATACTAAGGGCTTTCCGTTCGAGTCGTTAAAAAAAAATAGTATACAGCCGTTTGAACGGCTAATGTTAAAGACTGTTTAGGTAAAAGATTTTTAGCCATTTGAACGGCTATCGAAAGAGCTCTAGTGTTTTGACTGGTGATTTATTTTAATTTGCTTTTGTTCGCTCGCCATGCAATTTGCATAAGTCCGAAAGTAATTTGAAACCTTTTCAATATAAACATCTCGCTATTCACAGAATTATAAACATGCATTCAAAAGAGAAACACCTTCAGACTGGTGAAAGCAGAGAGCTTGGAAAAAGTTATCTTAATTTTGTCCAGCGATACACTACAACGAAAACAGAGAAGCGGACAGTCCGGCTGTCGAAAAGTGTGTTGCGTTACCAACACTATTTTTATTTTCATGTCTGTTTACATTAACGCTCGGTTCTGGTTTGCGCTGATTGGCCAAATTCTGACAGCTCGGACAGCGGGGAGCCACTGGAAGTATTTGTTTAATCTTATTTCGAAACTTGGGTTTACTTAGAGATTTAACAGAGTGAGGGATAGAGTTCCAAATTGATACACCAATCCTTGCAAAAGATTTTTTTCATTTGGTCAGTTCTAGAAGCTTTCACATAGAAACATTCATTTGACGCTGATCTGGTATTATAATTATGGACCGTACTGGTTTTGGTGAATTGGTTAAAAAGATTAGTTGGGACGGACTACTCATGAATGTCATACATTAAGTAACTTACATATTGAAAAAAAAAAATGGCAGAAAAGACATTCTGCTTTGACAAAAAAAGAGACTGCATGTTCTCGAGAATTACCAAAAAAAAAAATTAAATGAGAGGCACGTTTTTGCAGTACCAATAATCTTTTTTTTATGGATTTTTATTGCTTATCAAAATAATTTGCACAAATATGTAGTACATATAACACTACTATTCTAATACGGTTTAAAATTGTTGAGATACTATGCCCCCAAGTTATGCAACAACTTACCAAACACTATAAGATTATTTCAGTGCTACAAGGCTTTTAAAAAAGATCTATATAATACCATTGACATATTAAGCTGCCATCTGTAAATAGTGTTTTATACAATTTGATCAATTTTACTTGCTTTTTATTGTACACAACTATGATTCATTCGTATTTTTATTCGTTCTTCCTTATATAATCTAGTAGTTTATAGGCTAATAGCCATAGTTATTTTTATCATTTACCTTGTTTTTTATATTTTTACTTTTATTTTGTGGCGTACCTGTAAATTAGCTGGTGCACCCTTTAGGACACACTGATACCATAGCTAAGTGTAACGACCACATTAAATAAATTGTCTATTGTCTATTAATACTAACGTGCATACTAACACAAAGATGAAATACTTACACTAACCACTAACAGTCAGCCAGATCTAATATCAAGTTTAAATCCGGGAGTACTTTTTCTAGTCTAAGAGCGATGGCCTTGGATGCAATTTTGGTGTCAATGTTTAGCAGAGAGAATTGGTCTTCAATTTGATGTATAATGCTTATCTCTATTTTTCTTATCAATTAATTTGACTATTCCTTGCTTCTGCGAATTTGACAGTTCGCCATGTTCAAACGAGCAGTTTAAAGATTCAACTAAAAGCTGTCCAAGCAGTGGCCAAAAAAACTTTATAAAACTCAGCACTGAGTCTGTCATTTCCCGGAGATTTTCCGTTTTGGAACTTGTTTAGGGCATTTAAGCATGCTGCGTGCGAAAGATGCTGCTCACAAATCATCTTTTTATCATGAGACAAAAACGGTAGACTAGTGCAGAGGTTAAGGAATTGATCGCTTTTCTTACTGCTTTTCTCTTTTGATACATGTATATGTTGTGGTTGAAATTTTTCTTTGGTTTAAAAATTTTCAAACCAGTTTAGTTTTTATTTTCCTTTGTCTCAGATTCATTATCATATTCTGAGACACAAACAAACAAAAATCAAACTGGTTTGAAAATTTTCAAACCAAAGAAAAATTTGAACCACAACATATACTTGTGCACAGCTGCCCCAGGCACAAATACCACAGGTTAGATAAGGAGCAATAGCCCACGTTCAATATATTGAAATTCAGCTTGAAACAACAGACATCACTACGAGGATTTCGGGTATAAACCATACAAATCCTTATATTATACCAATAGTTGCAAAAAAACCTATTGAGCATATTACCAATCACCTTTGGATCACTGGCCAAAGCTGCATTTTCATGTGAGCGAATAAAATTGATCCTTTTAGATTTCTTTTTTGTTCTTGCATCACCGAGTAGTTCTTTGATACCTTTCCGCGTCTGCCGTATAAAGAAATTGTGATTATAATTATTGTTGCTTACTCAAGCAAATAAGGGTAGTTAACTTATTCCTATACAATCTGTATTATTCATGCCAGTCCAAATTAATGAACATTTTATTTTGAAGACGTATTGATTTCCTGATCCCTGATGACAACCACGGTTTTGCTAAGAGTTTCATCTTCTTGCAAAAATGCTATTCTAAATTCGAAGTGAAATAAAGATATAAAAAGATATTAAAAAGTTGACACTGGCTAAAAATGTTGTTTTTGGACGTTTCGGCAACTACTGTTGCCTTCTTCAGCAAGAGATAAAAATGCAAATGTCTAACGGCGTCCTGATGGTATAAGATACATGCAAATATTAAATCGCACCTCGAAAGAATATTTTGAGGTGAAAACAAAAGTCTCTAGAGCATTCTTAATTATTTCTACAAATTCTTAATGTTATTATAAACATTTGGAAGCGCTATGTGTTCGTTTATAGCGTTCGTGTTACGCACGGAATGCCAAGCTTCAAGAATTAGTCTTTGTCGCCATGCCGATGATCTGTCAACAATTTCGACACTCGTCAAATCTATTTGGTGGCTGTGGAGCATGTGGTGTTTGGCCAACAAAGAGTTTTTATCCAATGTTGCTATAGCCTTTGCGTGCTCTTTCACGCGTGATTTTAGCGCGCGCGATGTCTGACCAATGTAAACACAATCACAATCTTTACATTTGATCTTATACACGATTCCTCTGGTGGCCTCTTTCTCTATCTTGTCTTTTGGCTTTTTAAGTATGTTTGAGATTGTCCGAATAGGCTTATGAGCGACTTTGATGTTGAAGCTTCGAAGAACTCTTGCGATTCTCTCGGAGAATCCTTTGGCGTAGGGCAGGATAACCATGCTACGTTGGTCGGTATCGTTTACTTCTTGTTGTCTATTCTATTCTAGTCTATTCTTCTTGTTGTCTATTCTATTAACATGCCTGGCTACACACCAAACAAATAAAGATATGTATGTATGTATTCCGCTTAGATGTAGCTTTTAAAGCATCTAAAATTTACACCAGTCAAGGAAGTTAAATATTTGTATTTTTTCTTTGTATTAGACAAACATGCACAGCAATGCAGAGGGTGTTTATTATACATGTAAAAGAGGCAACTTCTCTCCTGACAGGCCATTGGTGAGTTTGAATTTTTTAGAGACACCTATCTTGTTATAGTGTAATAGGTCTTTGTCCCTTACTTCTGGTAACCTTTTAAGGCATTAGGTCTTCAAGAAGGCTATCTTTGCTACTGTCCCGCTTTTCTATAAAATGCCTTTCTTTGATTACAGAACTTCAAAAGAGCTGTCCTTTTGATTTTATCTTTACCCCTCCAGACAAAATTAAAAATCAATGAATTCATTTCTTTCATAATGTCTTTGTTAAAGCACATCAGTGAGACACGATACATAAATTTGGGGATTACAAAAGTCTTAATGATTTGGACTTTACCAATTAATGTCAGATTCCTCCATTTCCAATAATTTAAAGTTTTCCTCAGGGATTTTAAAGTTGCATCGAAGTTTAATTCTTGGCCTTTACGCTGATCATAGGTAAAATAGATGCCCAGACTGAATTTTAATCATAGTCTGTGGTTGATTTTTGTTATATCAAGAGATTCCTTGCTATGGTGTAAGCTACCTACATGTACATGTAGCCAGTATTAGCTTCAGTTTTATCTTTGTTTTGTTTGAGGCCGGAACAGTCCCTGAATTTTGAAATTAATTCAATAAGTGCATCATACGATTTTTTGTCACATAAGAAATTAGTCAAATATCATTTTCAAATGCTATGACTTTCAATTCTTTTTCGTTTATATTTAATGAACCTTTTATGTTCTGATCCTGTTTGATGCCAGTGATGAGAATTTCTAAGACTAATAAATATGAATATTAAATACGGCGATAATGGATCGCCTTGTCTAACACCTCTCGTTATTGTAAATGAAGCATTTGCTAATCCATTGTTCATAGTGCAACTTGTTACATGTATGTTGGTATAGAACATTTTCACCCACCTTACATGTATAAATGACTCCCCAAAGTTAAATTTTTGGAGGGTTTTAGTCAAAAAACGCCAGCTAACAGAATCAAAAGCTTTTTTGAAATCAATAGTGAGCATTATAAGGCCAGGAGTTTTGTTTAGTTTTTTGAAATCCATTATGTCACCTATAGTTCGAACGGCTTCAAAAATGTTTCCACCTTTAACATAAGCACACTGATCTACACTGATTAAATCCGGGAGTACTTTTTCTAGTCTTATCGAGAGCTTGCAACGATGTCTCAGAAATTTGAATGTCTCCATCCAAAAAGTGGACGGAAAACGATGATTGGTTGAAATTTAATTTTATGATGACGTTGTCATGGTGTCATTCTTCGTGCGTCGTGATCAAGACAAACAAAATGACGGAGAGCGGAGAAGATTGCATTCATAAAGCGTGTGAGAATTTGTCTAAATACATGTATCTGAAGTTTCCTGTGGAATTGAAACCAGAGCAATGTCAAGCAGTTGAAGCACTACTTAAAGATAGTGATGTCCTCGCTGTTTTGCCGATGGGCTATGGCAAAAGCTTTATATTTCAACTGTTTGCTGCCACGGCTGCAAATATAAAACGGAGGCAGCATCAAACAGTGTTGGTTGCCTGTCCGTTACAAAGCATCATCGATGATCGATGACCAGGTAGCAGAAGCCAGAAGTATTGGAATGTCTGCGGCTCTTGTTGCCGATGAAGAATTAAGATCGGCGAAGTTTCAGGCTGTTTTTTTGGGTCAGTCAAGAAAATTATCGACCAGCATTTGTGACCTCTCATGCGAAAACGATACTAAGGGCTTTCCGTTCGAGTCGTTAAAAAAAAATAGTATACAGCCGTTTGAACGGCTAATGTTAAAGACTGTTTAGGTAAAAGATTTTTAGCCATTTGAACGGCTATCGAAAGAGCTCTAGTGTTTTGACTGGTGATTTATTTTAATTTGCTTTTGTTCGCTCGCCATGCAATTTGCATAAGTCCGAAAGTAATTTGAAACCTTTTCAATATAAACATCTCGCTATTCACAGAATTATAAACATGCATTCAAAAGAGAAACACCTTCAGACTGGTGAAAGCAGAGAGCTTGGAAAAAGTTATCTTAATTTTGTCCAGCGATACACTACAACGAAAACAGAGAAGCGGACAGTCCGGCTGTCGAAAAGTGTGTTGCGTTACCAACACTATTTTTATTTTCATGTCTGTTTACATTAACGCTCGGTTCTGGTTTGCGCTGATTGGCCAAATTCTGACAGCTCGGACAGCGGGGAGCCACTGGAAGTATTTGTTTAATCTTATTTCGAAACTTGGGTTTACTTAGAGATTTAACAGAGTGAGGGATAGAGTTCCAAATTGATACACCAATCCTTGCAAAAGATTTTTTTCATTTGGTCAGTTCTAGAAGCTTTCACATAGAAACATTCATTTGACGCTGATCTGGTATTATAATTATGGACCGTACTGGTTTTGGTGAATTGGTTAAAAAGATTAGTTGGGACGGACTACTCATGAATGTCATACATTAAGTAACTTACATATTGAAAAAAAAAAATGGCAGAAAAGACATTCTGCTTTGACAAAAAAAGAGACTGCATGTTCTCGAGAATTACCAAAAAAAAAAATTAAATGAGAGGCACGTTTTTGCAGTACCAATAATCTTTTTTTTATGGATTTTTATTGCTTATCAAAATAATTTGCACAAATATGTAGTACATATAACACTACTATTCTAATACGGTTTAAAATTGTTGAGATACTATGCCCCCAAGTTATGCAACAACTTACCAAACACTATAAGATTATTTCAGTGCTACAAGGCTTTTAAAAAAGATCTATATAATACCATTGACATATTAAGCTGCCATCTGTAAATAGTGTTTTATACAATTTGATCAATTTTACTTGCTTTTTATTGTACACAACTATGATTCATTCGTATTTTTATTCGTTCTTCCTTATATAATCTAGTAGTTTATAGGCTAATAGCCATAGTTATTTTTATCATTTACCTTGTTTTTTATATTTTTACTTTTATTTTGTGGCGTACCTGTAAATTAGCTGGTGCACCCTTTAGGACACACTGATACCATAGCTAAGTGTAACGACCACATTAAATAAATTGTCTATTGTCTATTAATACTAACGTGCATACTAACACAAAGATGAAATACTTACACTAACCACTAACAGTCAGCCAGATCTAATATCAAGTTTAAATCCGGGAGTACTTTTTCTAGTCTAAGAGCGATGGCCTTGGATGCAATTTTGGTGTCAATGTTTAGCAGAGAGAATTGGTCTTCAATTTGATGTATAATGCTTATCTCTATTTTTCTTATCAATTAATTTGACTATTCCTTGCTTCTGCGAATTTGACAGTTCGCCATGTTCAAACGAGCAGTTTAAAGATTCAACTAAAAGCTGTCCAAGCAGTGGCCAAAAAAACTTTATAAAACTCAGCACTGAGTCTGTCATTTCCCGGAGATTTTCCGTTTTGGAACTTGTTTAGGGCATTTAAGCATGCTGCGTGCGAAAGATGCTGCTCACAAATCATCTTTTTATCATGAGACAAAAACGGTAGACTAGTGCAGAGGTTAAGGAATTGATCGCTTTTCTTACTGCTTTTCTCTTTTGATACATGTATATGTTGTGGTTGAAATTTTTCTTTGGTTTAAAAATTTTCAAACCAGTTTAGTTTTTATTTTCCTTTGTCTCAGATTCATTATCATATTCTGAGACACAAACAAACAAAAATCAAACTGGTTTGAAAATTTTCAAACCAAAGAAAAATTTGAACCACAACATATACTTGTGCACAGCTGCCCCAGGCACAAATACCACAGGTTAGATAAGGAGCAATAGCCCACGTTCAATATATTGAAATTCAGCTTGAAACAACAGACATCACTACGAGGATTTCGGGTATAAACCATACAAATCCTTATATTATACCAATAGTTGCAAAAAAACCTATTGAGCATATTACCAATCACCTTTGGATCACTGGCCAAAGCTGCATTTTCATGTGAGCGAATAAAATTGATCCTTTTAGATTTCTTTTTTGTTCTTGCATCACCGAGTAGTTCTTTGATACCTTTCCGCGTCTGCCGTATAAAGAAATTGTGATTATAATTATTGTTGCTTACTCAAGCAAATAAGGGTAGTTAACTTATTCCTATACAATCTGTATTATTCATGCCAGTCCAAATTAATGAACATTTTATTTTGAAGACGTATTGATTTCCTGATCCCTGATGACAACCACGGTTTTGCTAAGAGTTTCATCTTCTTGCAAAAATGCTATTCTAAATTCGAAGTGAAATAAAGATATAAAAAGATATTAAAAAGTTGACACTGGCTAAAAATGTTGTTTTTGGACGTTTCGGCAACTACTGTTGCCTTCTTCAGCAAGAGATAAAAATGCAAATGTCTAACGGCGTCCTGATGGTATAAGATACATGCAAATATTAAATCGCACCTCGAAAGAATATTTTGAGGTGAAAACAAAAGTCTCTAGAGCATTCTTAATTATTTCTACAAATTCTTAATGTTATTATAAACATTTGGAAGCGCTATGTGTTCGTTTATAGCGTTCGTGTTACGCACGGAATGCCAAGCTTCAAGAATTAGTCTTTGTCGCCATGCCGATGATCTGTCAACAATTTCGACACTCGTCAAATCTATTTGGTGGCTGTGGAGCATGTGGTGTTTGGCCAACAAAGAGTTTTTATCCAATGTTGCTATAGCCTTTGCGTGCTCTTTCACGCGTGATTTTAGCGCGCGCGATGTCTGACCAATGTAAACACAATCACAATCTTTACATTTGATCTTATACACGATTCCTCTGGTGGCCTCTTTCTCTATCTTGTCTTTTGGCTTTTTAAGTATGTTTGAGATTGTCCGAATAGGCTTATGAGCGACTTTGATGTTGAAGCTTCGAAGAACTCTTGCGATTCTCTCGGAGAATCCTTTGGCGTAGGGCAGGATAACCATGCTACGTTGGTCGGTATCGTTTACTTCTTGTTGTCTATTCTATTCTAGTCTATTCTTCTTGTTGTCTATTCTATTAACATGCCTGGCTACACACCAAACAAATAAAGATATGTATGTATGTATTCCGCTTAGATGTAGCTTTTAAAGCATCTAAAATTTACACCAGTCAAGGAAGTTAAATATTTGTATTTTTTCTTTGTATTAGACAAACATGCACAGCAATGCAGAGGGTGTTTATTATACATGTAAAAGAGGCAACTTCTCTCCTGACAGGCCATTGGTGAGTTTGAATTTTTTAGAGACACCTATCTTGTTATAGTGTAATAGGTCTTTGTCCCTTACTTCTGGTAACCTTTTAAGGCATTAGGTCTTCAAGAAGGCTATCTTTGCTACTGTCCCGCTTTTCTATAAAATGCCTTTCTTTGATTACAGAACTTCAAAAGAGCTGTCCTTTTGATTTTATCTTTACCCCTCCAGACAAAATTAAAAATCAATGAATTCATTTCTTTCATAATGTCTTTGTTAAAGCACATCAGTGAGACACGATACATAAATTTGGGGATTACAAAAGTCTTAATGATTTGGACTTTACCAATTAATGTCAGATTCCTCCATTTCCAATAATTTAAAGTTTTCCTCAGGGATTTTAAAGTTGCATCGAAGTTTAATTCTTGGCCTTTACGCTGATCATAGGTAAAATAGATGCCCAGACTGAATTTTAATCATAGTCTGTGGTTGATTTTTGTTATATCAAGAGATTCCTTGCTATGGTGTAAGCTACCTACATGTACATGTAGCCAGTATTAGCTTCAGTTTTATCTTTGTTTTGTTTGAGGCCGGAACAGTCCCTGAATTTTGAAATTAATTCAATAAGTGCATCATACGATTTTTTGTCACATAAGAAATTAGTCAAATATCATTTTCAAATGCTATGACTTTCAATTCTTTTTCGTTTATATTTAATGAACCTTTTATGTTCTGATCCTGTTTGATGCCAGTGATGAGAATTTCTAAGACTAATAAATATGAATATTAAATACGGCGATAATGGATCGCCTTGTCTAACACCTCTCGTTATTGTAAATGAAGCATTTGCTAATCCATTGTTCATAGTGCAACTTGTTACATGTATGTTGGTATAGAACATTTTCACCCACCTTACATGTATAAATGACTCCCCAAAGTTAAATTTTTGGAGGGTTTTAGTCAAAAAACGCCAGCTAACAGAATCAAAAGCTTTTTTGAAATCAATAGTGAGCATTATAAGGCCAGGAGTTTTGTTTAGTTTTTTGAAATCCATTATGTCACCTATAGTTCGAACGGCTTCAAAAATGTTTCCACCTTTAACATAAGCACACTGATCTACACTGATTAAATCCGGGAGTACTTTTTCTAGTCTTATCGAGAGCTTGCAACGATGTCTCAGAAATTTGAATGTCTCCATCCAAAAAGTGGACGGAAAACGATGATTGGTTGAAATTTAATTTTATGATGACGTTGTCATGGTGTCATTCTTCGTGCGTCGTGATCAAGACAAACAAAATGACGGAGAGCGGAGAAGATTGCATTCATAAAGCGTGTGAGAATTTGTCTAAATACATGTATCTGAAGTTTCCTGTGGAATTGAAACCAGAGCAATGTCAAGCAGTTGAAGCGCTACTTAAAGATAGTGATGTCCTCGCTGTTTTGCCGATGGGCTATGGCAAAAGCTTTATATTTCAACTGTTTGCTGCCACGGCTGCAAATATAAAACGGAGGCAGCATCAAACAGTGTTGGTTGCCTGTCCGTTACAAAGCATCATCGATGATCGATGACCAGGTAGCAGAAGCCAGAAGTATTGGAATGTCTGCGGCTCTTGTTGCCGATGAAGAATTAAGATCGGCGAAGTTTCAGCTGTTTTTTTGGGTCAGTCAAGAAAATTATCGACCAGCATTTGTGACCTCTCATGCGAAAACGATACTAAGGGCTTTCCGTTCGAGTCGTTAAAAAAAAATAGTATACAGCCGTTTGAACGGCTAATGTTAAAGACTGTTTAGGTAAAAGATTTTTAGCCATTTGAACGGCTATCGAAAGAGCTCTAGTGTTTTGACTGGTGATTTATTTTAATTTGCTTTTGTTCGCTCGCCATGCAATTTGCATAAGTCCGAAAGTAATTTGAAACCTTTTCAATATAAACATCTCGCTATTCACAGAATTATAAACATGCATTCAAAAGAGAAACACCTTCAGACTGGTGAAAGCAGAGAGCTTGGAAAAAGTTATCTTAATTTTGTCCAGCGATACACTACAACGAAAACAGAGAAGCGGACAGTCCGGCTGTCGAAAAGTGTGTTGCGTTACCAACACTATTTTTATTTTCATGTCTGTTTACATTAACGCTCGGTTCTGGTTTGCGCTGATTGGCCAAATTCTGACAGCTCGGACAGCGGGGAGCCACTGGAAGAAATTTAGGGCGGCATTCAAATTTCTGAGACATCGTTGCAAGCTCTCGCCCTCCGCAACCCCCAAACCCGAAATCCTGAGCCCGAGAGCTTGCTCGCAGGCTATTTATATAGTCTTAGTGTGATGGCCTTGGATGCAATTTTGGTGTCAATGTTTAGCAGAGAGAATTGGTCTCCAATTTGATATATAATGCTTATCTCTATTTTTTTTTATCAATTAATTTAGACTATTCCTTGCTTCTGCGAATTTGACAGTTCGCCATGTTCAAACGAGAAGTTTAAAGATTCAACTAAAAGCTGTCCAAGCAGTGGCCTAAAAAACTTTATAAAACTCAGCACTGAGTCCATCATTTCCCGGAGATTTTCCGTTTTGGAACTTATTTGGGGCATTATGAATTGAAGCATTCTGCGCGCGAAAGATACCCCTCACAAATCATCTTTTTATCATGAGACAAAAACGGTAGACTAGTGCAGAGGTTAAGGAATTGATCGCTTTTCTCGCTGCTTTTCTCTTTTGATACATGTATATGTTGTGGTTGAAATTTTTCTTTGGATTAAAAATTTTCAAACCAGTTTAGTTTTTATTTTCCTTTGTCTCAGATTCATTATCATATTCTGAGACAAAGGCAAACAAAAATCAAACTGGTTTGAAAATTTTCAAACCAAAGAAAAATTTGAAACACAACATATACTTGTGCACAGCTGCCCCAGGCACAAATACCATAGGTTAGATAAGGAGCAATAGCCCACGTTCAATATATTAAAATTCAGCTTGAAACAATAGAAATCACTGCGAGGCTTCTGGGTATAAACTATAGAAATCCTTACATTATACCAATAGTTGCAAAAAAACCTATTGAGCGTATTACCAATCACCTAGTTTGGATCACTGGCCAAAGCTGCATTTTTATGTGAGCGAATAAAATTGATCTTTTTACATGTAGATTTCTTTTTTATTCTTGCATCACCGAGTAGTTTATTGATACCTTTCCACGTCTGGCATATAAAGAAATTGTGATTATATTGTTGCTTACTCAAGCAAATAAGGGTAGTTAACTTATTCCTATACAATCTGTATTTACGGTGTGCCAGTCCAAATTAATGAACATTTTATTTTGAAGACGTATTGATTTCCTGATCCATGATGACAACCACGGTTTCGCTACGAGTTTCATCTTCTAGCAAAAATGCTACTCTTAATTCGAAGTGAAATAAAGATATGTTTGTATGTATTCCGCTTAGATGTAGCTTTTAAAGCATCTAAAATTTACACCAGTCAAGGAAGTTAAATATTTGTATTTTTTCTTTGTACATGTATTAGACAAACATGCACAGCAATGCAGAGGCTGGTTATTATAAAAGAGGCAAGTTCTCTACTAACAGGCCATTGGTGAGTTTGAATTTTTTAGAATCACCTAATGTATCTTGTTATAGTTTAATAGGTATTTGTCCCTTACTTCTGGTAACCTTTTCAGGTGTTAGGTCTTCAAGAAGGCTATCTTTGCTACTGTCCCGCTTTTCTATAAAATGCCTTTCTTTGATTACAGAGCTTCAAAAGAGCTGTCCTTTTGATTTTATCTTTACCCCTCCAGACAAAATTAAAAATCAATGAATTCATTTCTTTCATAATGTCTTTGTTAAAGCACATCAGTGAGACACGATACATAAATTTGGGGATTACAAAAGTCTTAATGATTTGGACTTTACCAATTAATGTCAGATTCCTCCATTTCCAATAATTTAAAGTTTTCCTCAGGGATTTTAAAGTTGCATCGAAGTTTAATTCTTGGCCTTTACGCTGATCATAGGTAAAATAGATGCCCAGAATTTTAATACATGTAGTCTGTGGTTGATTTTTGTAATATCAAGGCTAGAGATTCCTGGCTATGGTGTATGCTACCTAGCCAGTGAGCTTCAGGTTTATCTTTGTTTTGTTTGAGGGTGGAACAGTCCCCGAATTTTGAAATTAATTCAATAAGTGCATCATGCGATTTTTGTCACGTAAGAAATTAGTCATGACAAATATCATCTGCAAATGCTATGACTTTAAATTCTTTTTCGTTTATATTAAACGAACCTTTTATGTTCTGATCCTGTTTGATGGCAGTTATGAGAATTTCTAAGACTAATATGAATATTAAATACGGCGATAAGGGATTGCCTTGTCTGACACCTCTCTCTATTGTAAATGGAGCGGTTGCCAATCCATTGTTCATAATGCAACTTGTTATGTTGGTATAGAACATTTTCACCCACCTAAAAAATGACTCCCCAAAGTTAAATTTTTGGAGGGTTTTAGTCAAAAAAACGCCAGCTAACAGAATTAAAAGCTTTTTCAAAATCAATAGTGAGCATTATAAGGTCAGAAGTGCTGTTTAGTTTTGTGAAATCCATTTTGTCACCTATAGTTCGAACGGCATCAAATATGTTTCCACCTTTAACACAAGCACACTGATCTACACTGATTAAATCTTGGAGTACTTTTTCTAGTCTAAGAGCGATGGCCTTGGATGCAATTTTGGTGTCAATGTTTAGCAGAGAGAATTGGTCTCCAATTTGATATATAATACTTATCTCTATTTTTCTTATCAATTAATTTGACTATTCCTTGCTTAGACTGCGAAAATGACAGTTCGCCATGTTCAAACGAGAAGTTGAAAGATTCAACTAAAAGCTGTCCAAGCAGTGGCCAAAACAACTTTATAAAACTCAGCGCTGAGTCCGTCATTTCCCAGAGATTTTCCGTTTTGGAACTTATTTAGGGTATTGAAGCATTCTGCGTGCGAAAGATACCCCTCACGAATCATCTTTTTATCATGAGACAAAAACGGTAGACTAGTGCAGATGTTAAGGAATTGATCGCTTTTCTCGCTGGTTTTCTCTTTTGATACATGTATATGTTGTGGTTGAAATTTTTCTTTGGTTTAAAAATTTTCAAACCAGTTTAGTTTTTATTTTCCTTTTTCTCAGATTCATTATCATATTCTGAGACAAAGGCAAACAAAAATAAAACTGGTTTGAAAATTTTCAAACCAAAGAAAAATTTGAAACACAACATAAAAAATTTTATACTTGTGCACAGCTGCCCCAGGCACAAATACCACAGGTTAGATAAGGAGCAATAGCCCTCTTCAATATATTAAAATTCAGCTTGAAACAATAGACATCACTACGAGGATTTCGGGAATAAATCATACAAATCCTTATATTATACCAATAGTTGCAAAAAAACCTATTGAGCATATTACCAATCACCTTTGCAGGGTTTGAGCTAGGATTTGATCACTGGGGGACAATATTTATTTGTCCCCTTGGCTAAAATTTTGGGGGACATTTTTATTTTTAGGGGGACAGACATTAATTTTTATTCAACATTTTTTTTTACATTCATACAAGCAAGCCAACAAAAACATTTTTTTTTACCTGATCCTTGTAATACAAGAAAAGTGATTCAAACAAGAAAAGTTAAGTTATTGGTGTCAAGACTTTTTTTTTCTCGTCATATTTAAACAAAGGATCAATGACTATGCTTTATACTTCAAAACATTTCACAGCAGAATCTTGTCCCGGCATCCCCTTGCAAACTTCAATTCCTTTCTTAATTACTGGTAGATGTACATGTACTAATTCTTCTGTTGGTTCCAGCCCAAATATCAAGGGCTGTAGAAAAGTCAAAGTCCTTGGAAGGTGGCCCCTCGATATCAATAGTCATGAGCACATCCAACCTCTCAGCTTTCAGTCTGTTTCTCAAAGCATTCTTAATTCGATTCTGTGCACTAAAACCTCTTTCACAGCCAGCCGTATTACTAGGCAATACAAGCGTGACTTGACAAAGCTTAATTACATTTTGGACTTCATCGCTATGATGGGTAGCGAGCATTTTCCGTAGTTCAGCAATGTGGCCCATGGGGTAATGCTCTCTAACAACCAGCTCTTTAACAAAGTTCCATTCAATTCTGCATTTTTCGGCATCCACAACTGCTGGTACATCTTTACCGCCTTGGGTTTTCTTTGCAGATCCATAGTGGGAAAGCAACATTTCCAGCTCTTCATTTCCGTAGGTTGACAGATTTTCATTTTGAAAAATTAATGCACATTGCGGAGAGTAAGAATTTGAATGCATTTAACTACATTTGTGGAATCTACGGGGAATCTCTTTTCAAGATTTAGTAAGACATTGTCAAGGAATTTCAATTTCATTGATTCAAATTGTTGAACTTCACGGGCAGTCACTTTAATTGTGTTCTCTCTCCATTTAACTTCTGAAACATCATCTTGTGATGGCAAAATCTCGGACAAGAATTTGCCGTTGTTACTCTTAAAAGCTGTTATTTGAGTAATAGTTGATTTCACCATTGCCTGAACTGAAGCAAGCTCTACATGTTCCTTTTGCAAAGCAAGGCTCATGAATGTGAGAATAGGAATCACATCCATCATCATGCAGAGGGTTGCAACGAAATTGAACTCCGTCAGGCTCTTTTTGAATCCACGGGCTTTATCATCACTGTTGGGTCGGGATTCCATGTAGGCCACAAGAGACTGCCAAGTGCGGTACAGTGTCTCCAGAGCACTGTAGAATGAAAACCACCTGATATCAAACACTTCCTTGATTTTTAGCTCAGGATGTTCAAAGATCTTCTGAAATTCTGCCAGTGACTGTGACCGGAGGGCAGACTTGTCAAAATAGCGGTTCAGAGCAGTAAGGATCTCTTTGAATTTTGCCAAATAAGGAATACCATTATCCGCTTGGCTTGGGCAAAGCGCAAGCCTGTGAGCCATGCAGTGGATAGACACAAGAAATGGACTATCGTCCTTCATTTGTTTTGAAACTCCATTGTTTTTTCCTGTCATGACACTTGCTCCATCGCTGCCGAATCCTGTCGTTTTGTCCTTGTGCAAGTTTCTCCTTTCCATTAGCAAGTTAACAGCAGTGGTAATAGTTTCGGCCTTTCCATCCCTAATATTGATGTTTTCTAAAAAGTGCAGTTCTGGGTTAAATTCATTCAATAACTTAACATAAACAACAAGATTTTCATGATTACTGACATCTGTTGATTCATCGATTAACAGAGAAAAGAATGGGCTGGCTTCTACTAGTTTGTCAATGTTAGACTTCAGAACAGTAGCAATTATAGCATCTTGCATAGTCCTTCGGCACTTTGATGAGATCGATAGGTAGCATTTCCTCCCACTCGAATATTCTTAACACTTTCGAGGCCAACTTCATTCAGAAAATTGAGCAGTGAGTCATACTTGACTGTGGCTATATCCTCCTTGGCCAGCCAGTAGACGGCTCTCATTGCTGTGAGGATGGCTTGCGATTGTGCTCTAAAAACATGGCGCTGTGTATTGCTGAACGTATCCGTCATAGCTTCTAGTTGAAGTTCTAAAATTTGTACACCCTTCTGCCGATGCAAAGGGGTTTGTCTTCTTAGATTTCCGACAAAAATAGCAGAACATTGCCTCTTTTTCATAGCGCAACCACGTGTGATCTCGCAACCAAGTTTTCTGGAAAGTTCGTGATTTTTTCGGTTTCCTTTGATCCTCGTCCATTTCTTCCTGTGATTAATACACTGTCCTTCTTCTGTATCATTTTTCTCTGATTCACTCTGGCTTCGATTTGGAGCGAAAAAGCTTTCTAATGTTCGAACACGTTTTCGATGTGACATGTTAAAGATTGCCAGGTGCCTTCACCGCGCTTGGTTGAGCATGAGACGTACGTGTTCAGTAGAGCATGACTGAAATGTGACTTTAGAATGAACTTTAAACGTGGGATAAAATATGCTTTCCACGTTCTGTTTTAGCTTGCAATTTCTTACTGAACTAAATCTCTTCGTGTGTGCTTCCTTTCGAGTTTTTTCCCTAAATTTTGAAGGGGACAAATTGTCCCCTTGGCTGTTTTTTTAAGGGACAATTTCCATTGCAGTGCGAGATTGGCGCAATGGCGCGGCCTGGCTCAAACCCTGCCTTTGGATCACTGGCCAACGCTGCATTTTCATGTGAGTGAATAAAATTGATCTTTTTAGATTTCTTTTTTGTTCTTGCATCACCGAGTAGTTCATTGATACCTTTTTGGTGCAACTCAAGTACCAAAGTGGCAGTTGACATTGTTGTCAAATAAAATAAGTTTGTTTTGAAAAGCGTATCACTTTTTGATATAAAAAGGTTGATATACTGTAAAAACGTCAATAGCTCCGGATCGTAAGACTGTTAAACTATGCCTAAAACTCGTTAATAGTGTATGTGGCCCTGGTCTTTGGAAATTTAATAATTCACCATTAAATGACGAAACCTACATGTACGTTAATTTAATAACACATAGCTATTCTGACATTGGACAAAAATACTCAGAGATAAAAGATCCAAAACTGAAGTGGGAGCTCATAAAAATGGAAATTAGAAGTATAACCATCCCTTATTCCAAAAACAAAGCCAGGAAGGCTCGAGAAGTCGAAAATGAACTTGAAAAGCGTTTAGAAACCCTAGATGAAAAAATAAACGCCAATGAAAATCCGGAAAACATGGAACCCGAACTTAAAGAACACAAATACTTAAAAAATGAGCTTAGACATCTTTATGAAAAAAAGGCCGAAGGTGCCATGCTTCGCTCCAAAGTACGATGGATTGAGGAAGGGGAGAAACCTACCAAGTATTTCTTCAATATGGAAAAAAAAATTTCAACAAGAAAGTCTTAACTGAACTGAAAATTTCCGAGGGTCATATCACAGTTAACGAGAGTCAAATAATTGACGAAATTAAAACTTTTTATGGTAATTTGTATACTTCATCTTGCAAGGCTATAAGTGAGTCCTTTCTAGAATTCACGAGGAACATAGATCTACAAATGCCAAAACTATGCGAGGAGGAATACGAAGAATGTGAGGGTAAATTAACCTTAGAAGAATGCCGAACAGCTTTAAAATAAATGAGGAATGGAAAATCACCAGGAGAAGATGGTTTTATTGTCAAGTTTTACAGGTGTTTCTTTGAGTTATTAAGCCAAGATCTTCTTAATAGTTTCAATGCGGCTTATGAAGACTGTGAGCTGTCCATCTCACAATGTAGAGGAATAATAACGCTTATTCCAAAGGAAAACACGGACATACGAGAGCTACTGACAGACTGTATCTAACTGGCGACCAATAACTTTGTTAAACAAAACTTCGGAACATTCCTGGTATACTTCTCCTATTAGATTTTCGAAAAGCGTTTGACACAGTAGAATGGGATTTCATCCAGCCAACGTTGAACTTGTTCAACTTTGGAACCTTTTTAAAGCAATGGGTGAAGACGCTGTACACGAACACTGAAAGCTCTGTTTTACATAATGGATATACATGCACAACAGACTACTTTAAACTATCGAGGGGAGTAAGACAGGGGTGTCCCCTCTCCCCTTACCTTTTTATCTTAGGGGTAGAAATCTTAGCAGCTAAGGTTAGACAAGACTGCACTATACAAGGAATCAAATTATTTTCAACAGAGCATAAGATTGGACAATTTGCTGATGACACTACACTTTTTATAGGAAATTTAACCTCATTCGAAAATTCAATTAAACTTGTAGTAAGAACAATTTGGTGATATTTCGGGTCTAAAACTCAACGTGGAAAAGACCAATGAAAGCAATATGGTTAGGCTCCTGGAGATTTAACGACTCCAAACCTTTTGGCTTAAAGTGGACCAAGGAACCTGTGAGAGCACTAGGAACATTTATTTCTTATAATATGAAAGAAAATAACAAGAAAAATGTAGAAATGAAAATAGATAAATATGATTACAAAACTTGATATTTGGTGGGCATGCAATCTTTCTCTACTTGGAAAGTGTCTCATTGTGAAATGTTTGGGCATTGCACACCTGGTATACTCTGCTTCGATGCTAGTCATTCCTAATACCTATATTCCTATAATTAAAAACTCTGTTTTCAATTTTATTTGGAACAAAAAACAGGATAAAATTAAAAGAGATGTCATGCACCAAGATTATAGCAATGGTGGCTTGTGCGTGCTCCCAATGTTGAAGTTTTATTCAAATCATTACTCTTGACATGGATCTCTAGATTTGTGGTCAGAGACTCATATTTTTCAGAAACTTGGAAATCAATTCCAAACTATTTCTTTGGAAAATATGGTGGTCTTAATTTCCTACTTCGCTGCAATTATGACAAGAAATTTTTAGAAGAATCAGATGTTCCACATTTCTACAGACAAATATTGGCGAATTTTCTTGAATTAAGGACATTGTATGGACTACACGACGAGTCAGATGTGTTTTTGTTTAACAACAAGCACATTCTAATTGATGGAAACTCAATATTTTACTCTAAATGGTTAGGAAAGGGAATTGTTTCAATACAGGACATCTTAGACCACAGAGGAAAACTGTTATCCTTCCATGAATTCCAGAAAAAATATGGCGTTAAATGTAACTTCTTGAATTACTTACAAGTTCTCTCAGCGATTCCCAAATACTTACTCGAGAAGGCGAGAAATCTACCTCTGATTGACAAACGTAATATACTGAATAGCACTATCTACCAGCTTTCTCCTTCTATTACTATAGACCTTGCAAAAATGAACTGCAAGGACTACTATTGGTTGTTCATAAATGCAGGCAAAATCGAACCTACGGGTCCAAAGAAATGGAAAAAGGACCTCAATCTAAATAACTTTAATTGGAAACAAGCTTTTACCCAGATAAGCTGAACTTGTAAAGAGAATAAACTAAGAGAATTCAATTTCAAATTAATCCATAGGATAATAGTCACCAAAAAAGAGTTGCACACCTATGGTATCGAAACAAACAGCAAATGTCTTTACTGCGATTAGCTGGATCGATATTACACTCCTATGTAGAATGCCAACTCTCTCAGTCTTTTTTCAAAAAGGTGGTAATATGGTTTAACAAAGCAAATAATTCTCATTTTTCACCTACTCTGTTCGAAAAACTGTTTGGAATAATGGAATGCAGTAACAATGATCCAAAACTATCCAAACTCAATTATTGTCTTCTCTTTGCCAAATATTTTTTGTATTGTCAGAAGCTGAATAAAAATGAGTGCGACTTCGATGAGTTTATTAGAAAGTTACAGCACAAACTTCGTATTGAGTTCAACTGAAAATGATCTCTTAGAAGGAGAAGATGCTTCTACATGTATCTTGGATCAATATCAATGTCTTATTTATTAAAGGGGCAGTATCACGAGGTTGAAACTTGAAAACGTCGGCCCAGTTTTCAAGTTTGATTCCGCAAAATCAAAAAGGCCGTCGAGAAGTGGAGGTATTTGTTGAATCAAAAAATCCGTTTTGATAGCCGGAAGAAAGAAAAAATCACTTTTAACAGTGATACAGTATGTCCAAAATTCCGGTGCAAGAATATTGAACAGTGCCGCACATGGAACCTCGTGATACTGCCCCTTTAACTAATGTTTGTAGTCAGTGTAATTTAATGTCAATGCTTCTTGGGTATACCCCAGCCCATCATTATCATCATTATGTAATATGTGCTTGCACCAACTTCCATGTAATCTTCTATCTTTTACTTTTTTTTTTGTATGTGTGTACTGTATGTATCCTTTTATTCACTGTAATTTTCTGTCATTGAGGTAATAAAGTTTTGATGATTAAAAAAATATATATATATCACTTTTTGTGTTATCTCATTCAGAACGTTGAAGTTTTCACCACCACAATATTATTATTATTATTGGTATAAAAGAAGAGAGCTTTAATATTTTTTTACTATTAAGCTTGCTTTTGAAATTGGAGTTTTCTCAAGAACCAGTTTTTTCCTGTCGGTAATGGCGATCTATCAGGCATCAAACAACAACAATTTTATTTCACATCTTTCAATTACATCAGTAGATACAATTTCAGTTAATTAATAAATTAAATGCAAACATGTATGGTTTCATTGCTTCAGTATATTAAACATCAAGGGTGAAGAGAAGTTTCTTTTGGGAGATGAAACACCAGCTTTATATCATGAAGTGTTTTCTTGGAAAATATAATGATATAATCATTCACCTTTCCTCTTCCTTCCCCCCCTCCTATTATTATTATTATTATTATTATTATTATAATTTATTGTAAGGCTTTCAAATGTTCTAGTATACTAATGAAAAACCCCTTGTATATGTTGTGGTGCAATTTTGTCCTTGGTGCAAATTTTATTTTCCTTTGTTTTTGGGTATGGAAATGTATGGTAATGTGTGATAATGAGTTTTGAACAAAGGAAAATAAAATTTGCACCAAGGACAAAATTGCACCACAACATATATAATGTAAGATTCCATTCTACTGGATAGTCTTTGATTTGATATTTGCATTATTTAACAGATTTAATCCATGCGAATAGTACTTGTGTCCGGGCAAGTCTAGTTGTCACGTGTTCTGGCTTCTTAAACGAGAACTTGTCAATGAAATACAGTAACACTACCTTGCCATTTAAGTGTTACCATCTGCACTGTCAAAAGAAATGAGTGACCTCACATCTCATGCATTTATTTTTCAGGACTCTGATAGTGATATCAAAGCACGTCACATGCCTGACCAGTGGCAGTTTGTTCCTTTTGTGAGCTGAAGAGACAATGATTATGCCTTTGTTCAAATAAAGGGGACAAATGATTTTGCCGTTTTGTTTCTTGACATGTAACATCTTTGAATAAACAAAAAAATATAAAATGTGTCCATTTTGCTCAGATTAATCCATTTGAGTGTGTATCGATAACAAAATTCTCGATTGTGATTGGCGAATAATTATTGGATGGCTGTAATCAATCACGTCAATCGGGTGCAATTAAATAGATTCTTTTTTTGCTGTTTTCCTACTGGTTTCAAACTGAAAATATCCCTGACGTTTTTAGTAGAATTAAGTCAACAGAGATTTCTTTAATCTCGAATTTTGTTATTGATGCGATTAATTATCGTAATTTATTGGACTTTGTGTCGTACAATTCAGCCTGGCCTTATCGTACTCCACTCAGTCCAATTACCATTACAAAGGGCTTGCCCAGAGTGACGTGTAACCCTTTTATCCCCAATATCAAAATATAATTTCTCCTTCCTTGTACCTTGTAGTGGGGAGTTCAGAGTTCGTCCTAGGTGATCATGACCTTAATTCTCACGACCAAAAGATCCCACATTCTCAAAAAATAATTCAGCATGGCTGCCCAAATTGTGATCAGTGTCAAATTTCTCCTTGTAATAGCAATGCTTAAGCCAGCAGAGAGGTGATGAGAATTAAGGTTATGAGCACCCAAGATGAGAAATTGTATTTTGATGGGTTTAAGGGTTCGTTGCTTTCAACGATGAAATATTAAAAAATGACGCAACCGATTATAGGAAAAACCTTTGGATTTCTGTAGGATGCTATTATCAGGCAATACTTTAAGGGTGCTTATGACATAGCCATTACCATGGCAACATGACAGCTGTCTGAAAAGAGACTAATTAAAACTCAGTTTGCGCTAATATTATTTGCATAACTAATTCGGTGACCTATTGATTTTTTCTCAATTTGGAAAGCACAACTCGATTTTCTTTTCCTTTGGGTGGCATGACAAAACTCTATTTAGTGGAAGTCAAGTTATTTCCAAAAAGGTTGTCAGAAACGAAATAAAATGCGCTAGATCATTTTTTGTCAAACGTTTGTTTAAGGTACATGTATGTGCCCTGGGTAAAATGGTGAATTTTGAAAAAATAAAATACTTATACAGTGGCTGAGTTATTCTCATTCCTTTTGGATGGCATAATGGTTATAAGAGAACACAGATATGTCAAGAGATTTTCTATTTTGGCTCCCTGTGGCGCTTACTGGTTTAATTATTAATGGACCAAAATAATGAACTTTCGGTTTTTCTTCTCTGATATTTAAAAATATGGCCAAAACTGCGTTGAATCTGCTTCAATAGCACATTTTGCACTGACGTAGTTTTAATACCACTTTGAATTGAAATATTTTCAGCGAAAATCAATATTTTTCAATTGTGAACAGCACACTCGCAAAAAAAATATTTTTTAAACTATTCCTCACTTTCTGGCCGGCATTAAAACTACGTTTGTGTATTTGCATGCAATTGTTTATCCCACCAAGTTTTGTAGGATAATAATCAATAGTTTCCGAGATTTTCCATTTTCCCTACTGTTCCTACCAGTTCTGAAGTTAAAAACTGAAAATCTGTACGTCAAATAGCCAAAATACACCATAAACAGTTCAGTTCCTTCGATTTCTTCACTTGGGCGCCATTTTGTTTTATCCTCCACTGTTCAAAGCCATCGCAGAACATAAAACGGATACTCGACCCTTTCTCGGCCAATGGAGCCAGTTTCCGGTCAAATCACAAAACTTTGACAAAGCGTAGAATTTTACACTTCCCTTATATTGCAATAAAACCACATTTTTTGGATATTAGGTGGTATAAGCTATAAACAGACTGAAAATGTCTTGATTCTGAGACACAAAATTTAACCAGGGCACATACCTTAAGATAGGAGATACCGAATAATGCTTGTATACATAAAATCAGGATAGGTCACCGAACAAAACTTTCGAGATAAATACACCTTATTCGATGGTTTAATAGATAATACGCGCGGATATTTTACGAGTTGGTTAGTATTTTTTCGAGCCCCGCAGGGGCGAGAAAAAATGCCATCACAGTCGAATAATAAAGAGGAATATTTTATTTCTGGTTCGCGCGATTTTGGACAGTATTTTCATTTCCGGTGAGCTGCGCGTGCTATCAGCTGACGCGTGCGTCAAAATATGACCCGCTGGCACTAAGCGCGCACAGTTTTAGGGAGTTAACCCTTGTACGGTTTATTGGGCTTTTTCGAATTTCAATACTGTGTACCGCCAAACAACCCTCTCCCCCGTGCAAAGACAAATCAGTTAAATCGACATTGCACGCATTTTTATTGTAATCAACCTCACGGGTTCCAACACCATTCTGTCATGCTATTTCGCTCTTGGAATTATGGGGAAATAAGTCAGCAATGTTTAGCCCCGGTCCGCACTACGCAGCATAAATTCAGTGAAAACGGCGTTTTTACTTTGAAAACGCAACCAAAGTTTTTCGTCCACACTGGAATGCCTAGCTTGAATTTTCAACCTCATCCGCTCTGGACGGAGAGTTTTCTAAAAGTTCCGTTTTCAAAATATTTATCCACTTTAATTTGAGCGTTTTCGAAAAGTTACGTTTTCGCCGGTTGTTTTCGGTGGGCAATTGATCCGCATTAGTGTAGACGGTAGGCCTAACAAAGTTGCGTTTTCAAATTGATCCGGCGTAGTGTGGAAGGGGCCTTAGACATGTAGTTCTTCTTACTCTAGCATTTTCAAAGGCAAATCTATCCTTTACTCTGTTTACAAATTTCACAAGTTTCGGATGATAAAGCTGGACAAGCTAAGCGATGTTGTCACAGTTCTGCAAATGTTACAAGTTAACCTGGGGTCAATTCAATAAAACTTTTACAAGTGTAATTTACAAGAGTAGCCATTGTTTCAGAGGTTGAAAACAATAGCTACACTTGTAAAAGTTTTATCGAATAGACCCCGGCCCTGGTATCCTCTTACTCTTCTTCAAAACATCCGCGAAACACAGTCTCGGTAATATCCCTCTCCTGTGCTTCTTCCTCTGATTGCGGGTAGTAGTTCCAGCTGTTTTCGGCCCCTGTGATACACTTTCTCCGGACGAAGACCAGACCTGCCAATTGGCTGCGCAGATCGTCGTGATGACCGATGGCAGACGCGATCTTGGACAAGTTATTCCAAAGCTCACCCCAGCCGCTTTCAATCTGCACACTGAGAAGGCGAGGACAGAGCAGCGTTAGGAAACCCGTGTTGGCCACATTTCTCAGCTTCGTGGGCCTGCAACAAAGCAGTGAACACAGTGCAGTGGTGATGGCTTTCAGGCGGTCCGTATGAATGTCACCAGAATTGGGGATATGTGCTATGTGCTGCGAAAATTGGAGCATGGTTGAAAGACGGGCATTTTTGTCCACACCTACTTGTACCAAAGTAGCCTCTTCACAACGGTCGATCAGCAAGCACACACGACATTCTTGGTTCGCACATTCCCGTCTCACAGCATGGAGGTCGGAGCCTTCGGAAGAGCTCCGGCAGTAGGGGCAGTCTCCGTCACCACCATCGCTTCCTTGAGAAGGCGGGCCGCCCAGGGGCTGACTCGTACACATGCATTCTGGATTGGACGCAGCCCAAAGGTCGTTCATCGCCTGCCGTACTTGCTGGCAACGCTGAGTCCGGAAAGCGGCCTGGAATCGCTCAGGTCGCGATGCCCCTTCTAAGGCCACAACCTGCTGAGAGAATTTAATTTAGTTAGTTCACTTCTGGGCTAATTAAAAAAAATGCCTTGTCGCATCATCCGTCATGACAACGATGGGGTGTGTGTTTTTAATAAACGTGACCCTGTTTGTTCGGCTAATTGAGTTAAGTGCAAAAAATTTGCAGTCGAAGCTGCCCCTATGCGCCTTTTGACGGACTGGAGGCTTTTTTTCGACACACCCTTTCAATTTATATGGAATCAGTTCTAGCCTCTTCCTTGATTGGATGCTCGAAGAGATTTAACTGAATGGTATTATATTATAAACTTGTGTTTGTTTTATCCAGTTTAAATGGCTTTCTTTTCTCAAATAATAATCCTTCTCAAACTCTCATGAATAATAAATAAATTGTAGAGCGAGTTACCTGGGCAGCCAGCGGCTGGTTTTTGCTAAGGTATTCCGCCAGCCGTGCCATGGATTCGTCTGATGGAATTCGGGCTGGATTTATGCCCGGCAGCCCCAGCAGAGCTGCTCGCGCCTCGGGCCCAGGTGCAGGTGTTGTCGTGCCTTCCTTCTCTGCGCTCTCACTGGCCACCGACGGTATAACTGGCACGATCAGTCCTGTTGTCCGTGACCTTCTTTTCCTTTGGCCAGACCCGTGCTTGGTGCGTGCACCAGTTTCCGGTTCAGCTGGTTCCCGGTTGCAGGCAGCAGTTAGGTAGCAGTTAAGCAGACGGCGCACATGCCTCTCCACCACCCTTGAATAGTCGTCACTGCTGGATCCTGCAGGCATGAAATCGCCGCACTCTGCTCCGACGTCCCAGCCAGATGGTACCTCCAACTCCTCCCCACTGAGCTCCGATACACTACTTTCCCTTTCCGGCTCGCTGTGGTCCCTCTGCGGCTTAGCCTGCAAGATTTGATTCCAGTGCACGGTGCTGGTGCCTCGAAGTTCCAGTACCTGTTGGTGGGTCAATGGTTTCAACGTAAGAAAGTCAATTCCGAAACGGAGCATGGTGTCAATGAGACGCGAAGGTTTCGCCCGTCTGCCCGCGTACTTGAGAGCGCTGGTTCTTGCTAACACTAATTCGGATCTTGTCAGCCCCAAGCCCAGCACCATCTTCTGCGATATGAAACAGGCGACGTCTCCCACTGACAGACTACGGATGGCTTCATTGGAGATACGCGCATCAACGGTCAGGTTCCCTGGAAAGATGAGACCGCGGTGACCCTCTTTGATTAGGCGGCGAACGAATCCGTGTGTGAACTGGGAACTTGTGTCGCTCCAATGCGAAGAATTCAAAATCATGACGTTGCCATAGTTGTCCACGCGAACTTGGTCCAGGCGGGCATCGTACTCCGTATTGCCTGTTTTCATGTTCTGCACAGCCTCGCCCGAGCGCCGAAACATGTCTTCCTTGCGGAGTTCTGCCTGTAACTCCTCACTGCCGTCCTCTTCTCTGGAGCGTCGAAGGCTGTCCAGGCGGTCTTGGACATAACGTTCGCAGTACTCTGCGCATCGTTCGGGACTTTCAAACTGCACCTCCCCGCGTTCATCGTCGGCAAACAAACCCCTCGGCAGCGTCAGGGTGTCAAACAAAAACAGCTCAAAGTTAAAATGGGTTGGTTGCTCGCGGCTTCGGGCAAAAGCGGCTGGAAAGTAGGGCCGAACTTGACGTTCACGCTGATCTGGGCTGGCAACAGTTTCTGCCACCTCTGGATCGTGGTTCGATGGGCCAGGCGTTTCTCTTCCCGGACTGCTGCGCGCCCCGCGGAGTCTTGACGTCAGGCGCTCGTCTTCCAAGGTTTCTTGCTGCTCTAATCGTTGCCGGTCTAGAGCTCTATGCGAGCTTGGAGAATTATTATCCTCGACGCTGGGACTGTCGTGTATAAAATCCCTGCAAAAACCAGCAACAATGTATTTGCATTGCGCTTCTCATACAGAAAAAAATACTAAAAAAATTCCCTAGTTAACCCCCAACATATAAGAACCCTTGCTTGGACTGCCCTGATATTTAAATTCTTTTCCCCACACTAGTTCTCTAAGAAAATCGAGTTGTAATGTAGGGAGAATTTGTTAGTTGACTTTGGGACTGATCTGTTATGAACACAAGTAAAAATCTGATGTTGATCCAACTGAAGCTTTTCATTGACATTCTAGATTATAAATTTATTTCAAAAATTAATTGTCCGCCGAGAAGAAATGCTCAACAGAAAGTTATTTTCTTTGTTGTCATATCGGGTGTAAATTTAAGTGTTTCGAGGTGAAATAGATTAAAAGTTTTTTTGCCTGCCTATGTTCTAAATTCTTCTATGTCTATCAGTTTCCAGCATCGAATATCTTGAAACAATTATTACATAATTCACTATCTCCTCTTTTTAAAACGATCTCAAACACCGTGTGATGTTTACGGGTTTCACCCACACCCGGGGTACAAGAAGCCCCAAACCATTTTTTTTAACGTTTCCTTATAATATTAGGGGGGGGGGGCAAAATTACTGAATGCTGATTGGCTGACAAAG
>JAJLRJ010000007.1:30702273-30709773 GCA_024195265.1 Dendrophyllia cribrosa | reverse complement strand
TTAATGCACTTCTCATTTACCTTAAGTTCTGTCCCCGTTGTGGTTTTGATCTCTTTACTACGGAGAACAGAAAGAAATTGTACAAATTTCCTGAGTGTAACGGATGTGACGGATACAACGGGGACGGCACTTGATAGTTCTCTGTACAATTAGATATTCTTTTGGTGCGGTTTTCATTTACTGTAGAATTTGTTTAAAATTCGAAACGGCCTTCCTTATTTTTCTAGTAGTGGAATGAAACCTGTACATGGTCTTTTGTATCTGAGATCGTCATTCTGTGACTTTTCTTTTTATGACAGAAGAATTTTATGCCTTTTTTTTTTTTTTAATTAACTAGGAACATAGTACAAGAGGAATAGCTTTAATAGACATCTATGATATGTTTTGAAAATCCCGGCATTGTTAACTGACTTAGTTGACTAAAAACATTTCTGAACTTTACCAATTTTAACAGAAGAAAGTGGAATGAAAAATTCTTAATTATTTGCACGTCGAATCGGCTTTCTTGCAACCGTTCCTTTTTACGACAAACTCGAAAGAGAGTGTGATATTTTTTTTTAATCAACCAGAAAAATAATCACTAAGGGCATAGCTGTAATGTAATTACATTCCTTTTTTCTGTGATGTTACTTTTAAACAATACCCGGCATCGAAAACTGCTAATTGAGCTAACTAAACAAAAAATGCTTGGCCTTGGCCATGGCCAAACTTGATTGAACGAACGACTTTACAAAATTGAGATTCAAAACGGTCATTCTTTTTTACTGTTAGACTGTGAATTACATAATTATTTACACATCGAATCGGCATTTCTGCAACAGTTCCTTTTTATGACAATAGCGTTCTGCTGTAATTTTGTATTACGTGAGATGGCAAACAAAGGATCTTGTCAGAATAAAAAAACAAGCCACCAAGAAAGTATAAAAGGTAGACTGAAAAACGACGCTCTTGGCACTTTACACAGCTACAGTCACCGGCGCGGCAACTAAACAGTGAGGTACGTAGTTTTCAATTCTCTCCTACGGATTTCTTATATTTGTTAGGCAAGAAATTTCGTCAAACTCAGAGTAAACTAAGCCTCGCCGCATAGAACGAAACATATCAAGAATAAAAACATGCAAAGACACTCAAGTTTAAACTGTTTAACTCTGGCAGGCAGTCGTGTGTGATGCACGAACCGCCAAGCTTTTGTTTTAAAACATGTGAATGCATCGTTTTATATCATGTTCATTATTGATGTATTTTTTCATATCTTGCTTGTGTTAACCTCAGAGAATCCGAAGTGCCCTGGCATGGTTAGGAAGGTATTACCAGCCGTGCAAGGAACTTGTTCATTGCTATCTGCTAAAGTAGCGTACGCCACAAATGAGCAAGACAGAAACGTTGACGACCTGTGAAGAAACATTTGCCAAAAGCGCGATGGCGGAGTGCGACGAGGCGATTAAAACGCAGATGAAAAGAGTGGCGTTCTTTTTTTCCTCTGACTGCCCTGGAGCGAAGAAGTAAAGAAGATAGAAGGAAAGAAAATAACGGACAGATTAAACGCTTCTTTAGCCCTAGTCAGCAATGAATTTCAACCAGTGCGTTGAGATTTAATTCATCATCATTTGCGATTTGACGATTTCATACATGCAGCGTGTTACATTTCAGAGTAGTTCGAAAAAGCCAAACGTAGTCAAATGGCGATTGAGTTAGTTGATTGATAAGGTTTCGTTTCGTATAAAAAACGTACCAATGTCACAATCAGCGCAGTTTGTCTCTAAGACAGACCATAAGGCGGTCGTTTTCACTATACTGAGAGTTGTGTAAATCAAGTCCAGTGGCAGAAAGCGTTGAATGCTTCAAAATTAAATGGCGCTGTTGATTCTGTAGTTTATTCTGTGTTATTTTTTCGAGCTTAAAAGTTAAGCTGGGTGAATCGTTCAATTATATAAATGAATACACATCGCCTATTGTTTAATTTAATTGTTTAATTGTAACTATTGTTAAACAATCACATACATTGAAAGAACTTTCAATGTCAACTAGACAAGTTTACTACTTATATTATCAAGAAGAGTTCAGTAAAAACCCAACAATAGGGGTTCAGTTTTGTTTTATGAGTAAAACTAAGTGTCTTGCGCTGCACATGGCCAGGATAGAAATGGATTGTATCTTGAAAAAATTGGCCAATATCCTGAAAAAAATTGGCCAATTTTTTCAAGTTTATCACTTAGCTTCTCTCTTGGAAAACTCGCTAAAAATCTGATTATGGTTTATTCTCTCTTTGAGAATTCACTTGATATCTTCCTCTTAGTTTTCTACAAGCATTCCATGCACGAAAAAAGTACTTAGTTTTAATTTGGGGCAGTTTTGACCCCAAAAACTCAAAATCACCATGACATAGCTCCTTTAAGCTGGGTGAATCTTTCAATTATATAAAGAATACACATCGTTTATCGAAACTCTTATTTGACAATTGCATACACGCAAAGAACTTTCAATGTGAACTAGACAAGTTTTACTACTCATATTATCAAGAAGAGTTCAGTAAAAACCCAACAATAAGGGTTCAGTTTTGTTTTATGAGTAAAACTAAGTGTCTTGCGCTGCACATAGCCAGGATGGAAATGTATTGTATCTTGAAAAAATTGGCCAATATCTTGAAAAAAATTGGCCAATTTTTTCAAGTTTATCACTTAGCTTCTCTCTTGGAAAACTCGTTAAAAATCTGATTATGGTTTATTCTCTTTTTGAGAATTCACTTGATATCTTCCTCTTAGTTTTCTACAAGCATTTCATGCACGATAAAGGTACTTAGTTTTAATTTGGAGCAGTTTTGACCCCAAAAAACTCAAAATCACCATGACATAGCTCCTTTAAGCTGGGCGAATCTTTCAATCAGTTATATAAAGAATACACATCGTTTATCAAAAGTATTGTTTAACAATTCCATACATGCAAAGAACTTTCAATGTCAACTGGATACGTTTAGTACTCATATTATCAAGAAGAGTTCAAGTTAGTCTGTGCCATATCATTGAGTTTCGCGCATTGTGTTGGCTTGCTAGAGAGCTCGAGTTCTGTCCAATTCATAACATTTTCCCCTCGCGACTAAGCAAATGTCTGCGCCGATGGTCGATCCACTTAGTTGTGGCATGATTTCGAATGTGATCCAAATCTTCTGGCAGCACGGCTCAGCAGAGAGTTTGCTGTCCTTCCGGTTTGAAAATGAAATTCGGGGTCTCTTAGAATCGCTTGCCATTGCCCGTAGCCGTGTCGTTCAAGTCCCGTTTTTAGATATCGGTCCTCCTCGGGGGTGAACAACATTTGTTTTCTTCGCGCGCCAATTTCAGTAACTTTGGACGCGTGTTCTCTCTTTAGTCTTGGAGCCCTTCGTAAAGGCGTAGGCGGCGGTGGTGTTTTGGGGCTCGTTTCGACTTCCTCGGTAGAAGACATATCGCCTTTAACGTCATCGTCCTGCTCTTGGGAAGACGTTGATTTGTCCGAAAGCCTTGAGCGCACGTCCACTTCTAACTCCGATCCCTTGTCGCCGTGCAATCTTTCCAGGAATTCGTGCGCTTTTGTAGCGACCTCGCGCGATCGTTGTTTTTGATAGTGAACTCTCGCCACGACAGAGCTGTGTTTCTGGTCCTCGGAGATCGCGCTTTGCGCGCTACTGCTGAGATGTTTGGAGCTCGCAGTTTCAACTATTTGTCGATAGCGAGTCGGGTGAACGTACTTGCCAGTTGCGTCGAAAACTAACTTGCTCATCAGTTCTCCCAGCTTGTTTTGCTGTCCCCCGTTTCTCGTTACTAAAACATAATCGCAGGTCGGCTTGAGAAGAGGGCGAATGTGATTGATGTATCCATCCAACACTTGCATGCTAGTGTCAGTCAGGAATAGAGAATCGAAGCCGTATTTGCCCGCTGTTTTGAACATTTTCTGATCGATAAACCCGCCGTTCGTCTTTGCTTTGTTCACCATCTCGACAGTCAAATACTGATATGTCATTGGGCGCGATCCTTTGACCTTGATAAACAAATACACAGCGAGGAATTTGGTGGCAAACGATAAGTCCAACGGGGATACCGTACCCTGTTTCTCCTTGCACGCGTTCAGCACGCCCTCGTAGCGCGGCAAGAAACGCGCCACGACTTCCAATAGCTCCTCTAGCGTTGCCCAATGTCCCTTGGCTTCTAAGGCGTCGATATCGAGTTCGCTGGTCCACTGCAATCGCATCATTTTGGAGACGGTTTTGCGCACCCTTTTCAAGTACATTTCTGTGGAAGACAGCCCTCTCAAAATGGAGTCCGACGCGCCGTTCACTTTTCGAAAGTCTCCCAGTTCTGCAATGGCGTCCAAGTAGCCTAGACGTCCTGCGTGCCCAAGCTTCCAATCGTCTTGCATCGTGTCGACAAATTTAAATAGGAGATTAGGAGAATATAAACTAAAGTCGACGATGTCAAAAGTGAGCTCCTCTTCGTCTTCGCAACAGAATTTCAGAAAGTTCAAACACTTGCTGACAATTTGTTGTGCTTGGCAATCGCTTTTACAGCCGCCGCCACTGCCGGTTAGCCAGGATAAGAAATCTCGAGCAATATCGCTTGACATGTCAAAAGACGCAACTGTCCTGATTTTACTTCGAGTCTTCTGATCGGCGTCGGTTTCATTTTCAATGACTAAACACGCTGCTTCAATCTGAGTGCTGTTTGGCTTTTCGTCGAAATGAAAATACCAACGGTGTTTGTTCTTTACGTGTTTTCTACAGCCTCTTTGCGTGGTAAATCCATCGTGATTGCAGGTTTGAAGTGGACAGTGAAAAAGGCCATCAGAATCATCTTCTTCTAAGTGAAGCCTCTTTGGTTTGGGCGATGCGTTTGCTAACTTTGACCAGTCGATCTCGTCTTCTCGTTTGTTCATCTCTAGCACCAAACTTAGCTGGGAGATTTGAAAGTTCTGTCGGCCCTCGCGCGGTTACTACATATATTAGCCGACTTGTATATCCCTCCCAAGAGGCATCATTCGATGTTTGGCTAAAAAAGCTTGTTTCTTGTCGCATTATCTCTTGCATGTCCCATTGTTCGCACAACACAATTAAACAAATTTGTTTTAGGGCCGACACATAACCAAACGGAACAAAAGGACAATTCCGAACTTGCACGAACCTGCATGCCCTAATAACGTGATTAAGCATGTTGTAGGCAAGCCAGAGTGACAGAGAAGTGGTTCGTTAGAATGGAAGACTAACATCGGAAACGCGAGTTCCTGATTGCTAACGCTAAATAAGATCCATCGTTCTCGTTACTTAAAGCGGTTAAAACAAAATGGAACGTCAGTTCCTGTTCGATTAAAAGCGGAGCTTATTGTGGTTTAAAAACGGAACAATAGTTCCCATTCAGTTGAAATAGGAACAGTTTGATTAGGAACAAATTTGTTCCTTTGTGACACTAATAGGAACCTTAAAAACAAAATGGGAACGACAAGCAGTCAATTAGGAACAACACGTTCCTTATTGCGCATCAGAGAAGGCTTAATCGGAACAACTGGTCCTCATTGTCGAGGTCAACAGCGTAATATGCTAGTTAACGGGAACAAAGTGTTCCTTATTGGGTTAAGTGGGTAGTCAAATTAGGAACATTTGTTCTCCTTTCTCTCAAAAGGGAACAGATAGAAAAATCGGAACAACCCAAAAAGGACCTTTTGTTCCTAAGCAGATGATAACGGAACCAGTTGTTCCTTTTCACCTCAATAAATTAGGAACTTCGTGTTCCTAAGTACTTCAAATAGGAACCAGTTGTTCCTTTTCACTTACATTAATAGGAACTTTGTGTTCCCAAGTACTACAAAGGGAACCAGTTGTTCCTTTTTTACCTCAATAAATAGGAACTTCGTGTTCCGAAGTACTACAAATAGGAACCAGTTGTTCCTTTTCACCTCAATAAATAGGAACTTCGCGTTCCCAAGTAGTACAAATAGGAACCATTTGTTCCTTTTCACCTGAGTAAATAGGAACATGAAGTTCCTATGTACTACAAATAGGAACCAGTTGTTCCTTTTCACCTGAGTAAATAGGAACACGAAGTTCTTATTTACTACAAATAGGAACCATTTGTTCCTTTTCACCTGAGTAAATAGGAACACGAAGTTCCTATATGTACTACAAATAGGAACCAGTTGTTCCTTTTCACCTACATAAATAGGAACTTCGTGTTCCTAAGTACTACAAATAGGAACCATTTGTTCCTTTTCACCTGAGTAAATAGGAACACGAAGTTCCCATGTACTACAAAGGGAACCAGTTGTTCCTTTTCACCTCAATAAATAGGAACTTTGTGTTCCTAAGTACTACAAATAGGAACCAGTTGTTCCTTTTCACCTCAATAAATAGGAACTTCGCGTTCCCAAGTAATACAAATAGGAACCATTTGTTCGTTTTTACCTGAGTAAATAGGAACACGAAGTTCCTATGTACTACAAATAGGAACCGATTGTTCCTTTTCACCTACATAAATAGGAACTTTGTGTTCCCAAGTACTACAAATAGGAACCAGTTGTTCCTTTTTAACTAAATAAATAGGAACTTGGTGTTCCCAAGTACTACAAATAGGAACCTTTTGTTCCTTTTCATTAATATAAATAGGAACTTTGTGTTCCCAAGTAATACAAAGGGAACCTTTTGTTCCTTTTCACCTCAATAAATAGGAACTTCGTGTTCCTAAGTACTACAAATAGGAACCAGTTGTTCCTTTTCACCTACATAAATGGGAACTTCGTGTTCCTATGTACTACAAATAGGAACCAGTTGTTCCTTTTCACCTGAGTAAATAGGAACTTCGTGTTCCCAAGTACAACAAAAGGAACAATTTGTTCCGAATTTGCTGATCTTTGTTCCTTTAACGGATTTGCGAAGGAACAAAAGTTCCTTTTTGTACATATTTAATTTGTTCCTAAAGTAATTAAAGGAACAAAAAGCAAAAACTCGCGGAACACTTGATTTTTGAAAAACCCATTATATTTTGAGTCGAATCACTTAAAATCCTAAGTTGAAAATGTTTTAATATGAAGAGTAGCCCAATAAGACCTTGCACAAAATACCAAGTTAAAACTTTGTGTTTAAAGCCAAAATTTTTGCTATCATTACTTTTGGGGAATGTATATGACGATGACTGCAGTGTTTTTGAAGTGGCCAGCCGAATCAGTCCAGTGCAGGAGAATAGTTCAGATGACGATTATGGCCCATACTGGGATAATTCCCCAACTTGCACACCATACCTGGATCATGTGTCAGACTAACTGTCAGAAGTTTTCTATATTACTTTTATTCTTGAAGAAAATATTGTTTCTGTTCAAAAAGTAGAACAAATTATTAGGTATCATCAGTTATAATCAATGTGCGGTGCACGTGCTCAAGTCAGACATGGAACTTTTGCAGTTTTTAGCTGCTACTGATCATGACATCTTCTCATGAGTTGTATTTTTAAATTTGTACAAACTTCGTACAACAAATGAATCATGTAA
>JAJLRJ010000007.1:30644773-30697273 GCA_024195265.1 Dendrophyllia cribrosa | reverse complement strand
AAAGTTATGACCAATAAACAATTTATTTCTCCATCTCACAAACATTAACTAAGCAAATGCCACTAAGTGAAGAAGCTCAAAATATACGGAGCAGTTATAACGCACGCTGTTTGGTTTGAGATAAACGCTACGATTGACACTGCTTCTCAAACTCAGGTATATTAAGGACTGGCTCTTCCCCTATTTTAGCAGAAGAGTAAGGTGGGTGGTCTATCTTTAAAAGGAAACGTGTCATAAGTATGAGACTTGGCAACGGCATTTGACTTGTTAAGACAGTCCTTTTTGACGTTGATGTTTCCATGGCAACCTATCACGTGACCAATTGAGGTTTTACTTCCGGTTTGTTCCTTCAGTGCTCTTGCCGACAAGGAAAAATTGTGTTTCCTGCGAGTTTTAAGTGGCATTATTTCTACCCTTGTAAGGTACTTTCTAAATGTAACTAGAAACGTGGTTCTCCTACGCGGCATGACTGTTTTCTGGTTATTCCGTGACAACAAAATCGTGACATTTCAATCGTCACGTGACCTGGTCACGCCTTCCAGTTTGTTTCGTGTATGACTTTGCGCACTTAAAAATATCCAAACGATATTTTGTCAATCAGAGTGGTTTAAGTTCTACTGCACTTACCCTAAAGAAAAACATAGAAATTTGATACCTTAATCAGTTGTGTGACTGTTTTCGTGACAACTACTTATCAAAATTAATCTGTGTATCAAGTTTAAGCCTTTGGCCAAGTTTCATATCAATATGTTCCACACTTTATGAGATAGATCACCCCCCTTAGTTTTTAAATGTACCGTAACTGACCCAGGCCTTTTAAATATACCTGAGAACAAAGAAAGGCAACGTTGATTTTAAACTAAACTGTAATCCACTTCAATCCTTGCAATCCTGCACTTTATCTTCAAACAATTCCTTTTGTTTTGCTGTATAGATTCTTTTAATCCATCTTTGTTGTATATTTTGTGGCATTTGGCGACATAACGTGAAAATAGGCGAAGGGAAATTTTACTATTTTGGTGGAACAGTGTCATCAGTATTCATTTATGAAATTAGTATATACGAAGTGCGACGACTGATACCGAAGATACCCGAAATATTCACGAAGAGGGTGCGTAATGTTTCTGCGTCAATAATTGCACCTTAGGAGCAAACAAATGACTCAAAAGTTATGACTAATAAACAATTTATTTCTCCATCTCACAAACATTAACTAAGCAAATGCAACTAAGTAAAAAAGCTCAAAATAGACGGAGCGCTTATAACGGATACATTTTGGTTTGAGACAAAGGCCACGATTGACTCTGTCTTCTCAAATAAAGAAAGGCAACGTTGATTTCAAACTAAACTGTAATCCACTTCAATCCTTGCAATCCTACACTTTATCTCCAAACAATTTCTTTTGTTTTGCTCTATAGAATCGTTTTATCCAACTAAGTTGTATATTTTGTAGCATTTGGCGATATAACGTGGAAAAAAGCCAAGGGAAATTTTGGGTCATGGCTCATGTACGACGAACTGACCGACGTCATAAAACCTAATACAATACAACTTAATACAATACAACCTAACACTTCCTAACACAATACATCACAATACAGTCATCGTACACGAGCCATGACCCGACATTTTACTATCTTGGCGGAACGGTGTCATCAGTATTCATTTATGAAATGAGTATATACGAAGTGAGACGACTGCTACCGAAGATAACCGAAATATTTACGAAGCGGCTGCGTAATGTTTCTGCATCAAAATTGAACCTTAGGAGCCAACAAACAACTCAAAGCGTTATGACCAATAAACAATTTATTTCTCCATCTCACAAACATTAAGTAAGCAAATGCAACTAAGTGAAGAATCTCAAAATGGACGGAGCGGTTATAACGCACGCATTTTGGTTTGAGATAAACGCCACGATTGACAGTGCTTCTCAAAGAAAGATAGGCAATGTTGATTTCAAACTAAACTGTAATCCACTTCTATCCTTGCAATCCTGCACTTTATCTCCAAACAATTCCTTTTGTTTTGTTCTATAGAATCTTTTTGTCCAACTAAGTTGTATATGTTGTGGCATTTGGCGATATAACGTGGAAATAAGCGAAGGAAAATTTTACTATTTTGGCGGAACAGTGTCATCAGCAGCACTTCCAAGTTCTACCTTCTCCCAAAAATCCACAAGCCAGGGAACCTCGGGAGGCCGATTGTATCCGCTTGTAACTGCCCCACTGAGCTCTTAGCTACTTATCCCGACAAGATCACTTCTCCTTTGGTTCATGGTATACCTAGCTACGTTAATGACACTAATCAGATTTGGCGATGATTTGAGGCCAGTACGACGATTTTGAGATCTGGTGTACGGAAAAGTGAGAGTTTGCCAAAACTTGTTCCCCACGGCCCCAAACGTGCGTTTTGTGCACTTTTCATAGAAATCGCAGCGTTTTTCAGATTTGGCGATGATTTGAGGCCAGCACGACGATTTTCAGATCGGGTGTGCGGAAAAGTGAGATTTTGCCAAAACTTGCTCCGCACGGCCCGAAACGTGCGTTTTGTGCACTTTTCATAGAAATCGCACTGTTTTTCATATTTGGCAATGATTTGAGGCCAGTACGACGCTTTTGAGATCTGGTGTGCGTAAAAGTGAGATTTTGCCAAAACTTGCTCCGCACGGCCCCAAACGTGCGTTTTGTGCGCTTTTCATAGAAATCGCACAGTTTTTCAGATTTGGCGATGATTTGAGGCCAGTACGACGATTTTGAGATCGGCTGTGCGGAAAAGTGAGATTTTGCCAAAACTTGCTCCGCACGGCCCCAAACGTGCGTTTTGTGCACTTTTCATAGAAATCGCACTTTTTTTCAGATTCGGCGATGATTTGAGGCCAGTACGACGATTTTGAGATCGGCTGTGCGGAAAAGTGAGATTTTGCCAAAACTTGCTCCGCACGGCCCCAAACGTACGATTTGTGCACTTTTCATAGTAATCGCACTGTTTTTCAGATTTGGCGATGATTTGAGGCCAGCACAACGATTTTGAGATCGGGTGTGCGGAAAAGTGAGATTTTGCCAAAACTTGCTCCGCACGGCCCGAAACGTGCGTTTTGTGCACTTTTAATAGAAATCGCAGTGTTTTTCAGATTTGGCGATGATTTGAGGCCAGTACAACGATTTTGAGATCGGGTGTGCCGAAAAGTGAGATTTTGGCAAAACTTGCTCGGCACGGCCCCAAACGTGCGTTTTGTGCACTTTTCATAGAAATCGCACTGTTTTTCAGATTTCGCGATGATTTTAGGCCAGTACGACGATTTTGAGATCTGGGGTGCGGAAAAGTGAGATTTTGCCAAAACTTGCTCCGCACGGCCCCAAACGTGCGTTTTGTGCACTTTTCATAAAAATCGCACTGTTTTTCAGATTTCGCGATGATTTTAGGCCAGTACGACGATTTTGAGATCTGGGATGCGGAAAAGTGAGATTTTGCCAAAACTTGCTCCGCACGGCCCCAAACGTGCGTTTTGTGCACTTTTCATAAAAATCGCACTGTTTTTCAGATTCGGCGATGATTTGAGGCCAGTACGACGATTTTGAGATCGGCTGTGCGGAAAAGTGAGATTTTCCCAAAACTTGTTCCGCACGGCCCCAAACGTGCGTTTTGTGCACTTTTCATAGAAATCGCACTTTTTTTTGAGATTCGGCGATGATTTGAGGCCAGTACGACGATTTTGAGATCGGCTGTGCGGAAAAGTGAGATTTTCCCAAAACTTGCTCCGCAAGGCCCCAAACGTACGATTTGTGCACTTTTCATAGAAATCGCACTGTTTTTCAGATTCGGCGATGATTTGAGGCCAGCACAACGGTTTTGAGATCGGGTGTGCGGAAAAGTGAGATTTTACCAAAACTTGCTCCGCACGGCCCGAAACGTGCGTTTTGTGCACTTTTAATAGAAATCGCAGTGTTTTTCAGATTTGGCGATGATTTGAGGCCAGTACAACGATTTTGAGATCGGGTGTGCCGAAAAGTGAGATTTTGGCAAAACTTGCTCCGCACGGCCCCAAACGTGCGTTTTTTGCACTTTTCATAGAAATCGCACTGTTTTTCAGATTTGGCAATGATTTGAGGCCAGTACGACGCTTTTGAGATCTGGTGTGCGGAAAAGTGAGATTTTGCTAAAACTTGCTCCGCACGACCCCAAACGTGCGTTTTGTGCACTTATATAGAAATCGCACTGTTTTTGAAATTTGGCGATGATTTGAGGCCAGTACGACGATTTTGAGACGTGGTGTGCGGAAAAGGGAGATTTTGCCAAAACTTTCTCCGCACGGCACCAAACGTGCGTTTTGTGCACGTTTCATAGAAAACGCACTGTTTTTCAGATTTGGCAATGATTTGAGGCCAGTACGACGCTTTTGAGATCTGGTGTGCGGAAAAGTGAGATTTTGCCAAAACTTGCTCCGCACGGCCCCAAACGTGCGTTTTGTGCACTTTTCATAGAAATCGCACTGTTTTTCAGATTTGGCGATGATTTGAGGCCAGTACGACGATTTTGAGATTTGGTGTGCGGAAAAGTGAGATTTTGCTAAAACTTGCTCCGCACGGCCCCAAACGTGCTTTTTGTGCACTTTTATAGAAATTGCACTGTTTTTGAAATTTGGCGATGATTTGAGGCCAGTACGACGATTTTGAGATGTGGTGTGCGGAAAAGGGAGATTTTGCCAAAACTTTCTCCGCACGGCACCAAACGTGCGTTTTGTGCACGTTTCATAAGAAAACGCACTGTTTTTCAGATTTGGCAATGATTTGAGGCCAGTACGACGCTTTTGAGATCTGGTGTGCGGAAAAGTGAGATTTTGCCAAAACTTGCTCCGCACGGCCCCAAACGTGCGTTTTGTGCACTTTTCATAGAAAGCGCACTGTTTTTCAGATTTGGCGATGATTTGAGGCCAGTACGACGATTTTGAGTTCGGGTGTGCGGAAAAGTGAGATTTTGCCAAAACTTGCTCCGCACGGCCCGAAACGTGCGTTTTGTGCACTTTTCATAGAAATCGCACTGTTTTTCAGATTTGGCAATGATTTGAGGCCAGTACGACGCTTTTGAGATCTGGTGTGCGGAAAAGTGAGATTTTGCTAAAACTTGCTCCGCACGACCCCAAACGTGCGTTTTGTGCACTTATATACAAATCGCACTGTTTTTGAAATTTGGCGATGATTTGAGGCCAGTACGACGATTTTGAGACGTGGTGTGCGGAAAAGGGAGATTTTGCCAAAACTTTCTCCGCACGGCACCAAACGTGCGTTTTGTGCACGTTTCATAGAAAACGCACTGTTTTTCAGATTTGGCAATGATTTGAGGCCAGTACGACGCTTTTGAGATCTGGTGTGCGGAAAAGTGAGATTTTGCCAAAACTTGCTCCGCACGGCCCCAAACGTGCGTTTTGTGCACTTTTCATAGAAATCGCACTGTTTTTCAGATTTGGCGATGATTTGAGGCCAGTACGACGATTTTGAGATTTGGTGTGCGGAAAAGTGAGATTTTGCTAAAACTTGCTCCGCACGGCCCCAAACGTGCTTTTTGTGCACTTTTATAGAAATTGCACTGTTTTTGAAATTTGGCGATGATTTGAGGCCAGTACGACGATTTTGAGATGTGGTGTGCGGAAAAGGGAGATTTTGCCAAAACTTTCTCCGCACGGCACCAAACGTGCGTTTTGTGCACGTTTCATAAGAAAACGCACTGTTTTTCAGATTTGGCAATGATTTGAGGCCAGTACGACGCTTTTGAGATCTGGTGTGCGGAAAAGTGAGATTTTGCCAAAACTTGCTCCGCACGGCCCCAAACGTGCGTTTTGTGCACTTTTCATAGAAAGCGCACTGTTTTTCAGATTTGGCGATGATTTGAGGCCAGTACGACGATTTTGAGTTCGGGTGTGCGGAAAAGTGAGATTTTGCCAAAACTTGCTCCGCACGGCCCGAAACGTGCGTTTTGTGCACTTTTCATAGAAATCGCACTGTTTTTCAGATTTGGCAATGATTTGAGGCCAGTACGACGCTTTTGAGATCTAGTGTGCGTAAAAGTGAGATTTTGCCAAAACTTGCTCCGCACGGCCTCAAACGTGCGTTTTGCGCGCTTTTCATAGAAATCGCACAGTTTTTCAGATTTGGCGACGATTTGAGGCCAGTACGACGATTTTGAGATCTGGTGTGCGGAAAAGTGAGATTTTGCTAAAACTTGCTCCGCACGGCCCCAAACGTGCGTTTGGTGCACTTTTCATAGAAATCGCACTGTTTTTCAGATTTGGCGACGATTTGAGGCCAGTACGACGATTTTGAGATCTGGTGTTCGGAAAGGTGAGATTTTGCCAAAACTTGCTCCGCACGGCCCCAACTGGCGTTTTGTGCGCTTTTCATAGAAATCGTACTGTTAAAATTATGTTGAATTGACCAGATTTTTTGCAATTAAGTACTATTTGAGTTGAACTGTCAAAAAAGAAGGTAAGGAAATCTCAAATCCTATTTGATCAGACATCCGTCAATTAATTTTGCTTTTAGCGGCCGAGAAAAAAATACTTTTACTTCGCCGAGGCGACTGATTTAAAATGTATTGCACATAAACTGTTCTTTATTGACATAATTCCAATGTAATTGAAAGATTAAAAGCAGTCCTAGGCTGATGACAACACTTTGTGAGCGTAAGGGATTGTTCAGTTTAACGCGATAAAAGCAGGATCGGAAGTCTGGTGATTTCTTGCGGAACGAAAATAACATCTGGTGCCGTGAAATGCGCCGATCTCATAACCTGGTTCGAAATTCATAAGAGGTCCATGCTTAAACTAAACTGAATAAAGTAGATCTTAATTTTCTTTCTTTTGATTACAGCCAATGGATGACAAAGAATATTGTGATCTACTAGATGACAGACATCTCAGCTCACCGTCAGTAAGAAATTCTCGTTATTACGACAATGTTTTTGGACAAACCCTTTCGATCGACGTCTGTTTTCATGTTGTTAGCCCTTTATATCATATACTGGTATTTCAGTGAAGCAGACACTGCCAGTTAAGTTGCGTTTAAAGGCTTAATCTAACCCACGAAAATACGCACAATATTCTCACTAGTGGTATCGTTTACGTTTATGTCGTTCAAACTTTATATCTCTAGCCTCTTAAATGATTGTATCTTGGCCTAATTTAACCTCAGGTAGCCCAAGCTATATGTGTCACAGTAACCGTTACAAGCGAAATTATAAGAATTTGTATGAGAAAAAACGGTCCATTCAAGGAACTAAAACATACGAACAAGATTTCAATAAAAATTGCCTACCTTACTGCGCTTATGTGTTTCCTTGTCTCCTGTGTGGTTTTTGGAACGATTTAGAGCGTTTCCAGTGAGTTTTAGTTCCATTGCTTTCTTTCTGCGCATCCAAGCAGATTATACAGATTATACAGATTCATTTCTGGATCCCAATAATTCAATAAGTTTAATTCGAGACATTTCCCCTACGGCACTTTTAATGTAGTAAAAGTAAACGGATTGCAGCCGGAAACGTCTACATGTAAAAATAAAAGTCTAATATGAATGTAGGTACTAACAGACGAAGAAATGTCGAGAAGACAAGTCTTATATATCGAAAAACATTCAAATGACAGAGCGCGTGTCGCAATAAGCCATAAAGGTGAAACGTTATTTTATTCATAACTAGTTTATAATCTGACTAATAAATAGCTATCCTTGTCTGTTGTTTGATATGATATGCAAGAGCGTCTCGATCGGACCAGGATATTTTCGACACTGAGATAAAGCACTTAATTTTGGTGACTGAATCCGTTTATGTTCATCAAGAATAACTTGTCGTAAATGTAGAGTGGCCATTAAAATAATTTTTGCCAGAAAATGGTCACGAAGTACACAATTTTTAACGGCCCCAAACGTGCGTTTTGTGCACTTTTCATAGGAATCGCACTGTTTTCCCGATTTGGCGATGATTTGAGGCCAGTACGACGATTTTGAGATCTGGTGTGTGGAAAAGTGAGATTTTACCAAAACTTGTACCGCACGGCCCCAAACGTGCGTTTTGTACACTTTTCATAGAAATCGCACGCATTTTGGTTTAAGATAAACGCCAGGACTGACACTGCTTGTCAAAGTAACAAAAGCAACGTTGATTTCAAACTAAACTGTAATCCACTTCAATCCTTGCAGTCCTGCACTTTATCTCCAAACAATTCCTTTTGTTTTGCTCTATAGAATCATTTTATACAACTAAGTTGTATATTTTGTGGCATTTGGCGATATAACGTGGAAATAAGCGAAGGGAAATTTTACTATTTAGGCGGAACAGTGTCATCAGTATTCATTTATGAAATGAGTATACACGAAGTACGACGACTGATACCGAAGATACCCGAATTATTCACGAGGACGCTGCGTTATGTTTCTGCATCAATAATCTGCATCTTAGGAGCCAACAAATGACTCATAAGTTATGACCAATAAACAACTTATTTCTCCATCTCACAAACATTAACTAAGCAAATGCAACTAAGTGAAGAAGCTCAAAATTTACGGAGCGGTTATAACGCACACCTTTTTTAGATAAATGCCACGATTGACAGTGCTTCTCAAACAAAGAAAGGCAACGTTGATTTTAAACTACTTTGTAATCCACTTCAATCCTTGCAATCCTGCACTTTATCTCCAAACACTTCCTTTTGGTTTGAGCTATAGAATCTTTAGATCTAAGTTGTATATTTTGTGGCATTTGGCGATATAACGTGGAAATAAGCAAAGGGAAATTTTACTACTTAGGCGGAACAGTGTCATCAGTATTCATTTATGAAATGAGTATACACGAAGTACGACGACTGATACCGAAGATACCCGAAATATCCACGAACAGGCTCCGTAATGTTTCTGCATCAATAATTGCACCTTAGGAGCCAACAAATGACTCAAAAGTTATGACCAATGAACAATTTATTTCTCAATCTCACAAACATTAACTAAGCAAATGCAATTAAGTGAAGAAGCTCAAAGTAGACGGAGCGATTATAACCCACGCATTTTGGTTTGAGATTAACGCCACGATTGACACTGCTTCTCAAACAAAGAAATGCAACGTTGATTTCAAATTAAACTGTAATCCACTTCAATCCTTGCAATCCTGCACTTTATCTCCAAACAATTAGTTTTGTTTTGCTCTATAGAATCTTTTTATCCAACTAAGTTGTATATTTTCTGGCATTTGGCGATATAACGTGGAAATATGCCAAGGGAAATTTTACTATTTTGGCGGAACAGTGTCATCAGTATTCATTTATGAAATGAATATATACGAAGTGCGGCGACTGATAGCGAAGATACCCGAGATATTCACGAACAGGCTTCGTACTGTTTCTGCATCAATAATTGCACCTTAGGAGCCAACAGATGACTTTAAAGTTATGACGAATAAACAATTTATTTCTCCATCTCACAAACATTAACTAAGCAAATGCAACTAAGTGAAGAAGCTCAAAATATACGGAGCGGTTATAACGCACGCTGTTTGGTTTGAGATAAACGCTACGATTGACAGTGCTTCTCAAACAAAGAAAGGCAACATTGATTTCAAACTAAACTTTAGTCCACTTCTATCCATGCAATCCTGCACTTTATCTCCAAACAATTAGTTTTGTTTTGCTCTATAGAATCTTTTTATCCAACTAAGTTGTATATTTTCTGGCATTTGGCGATATAACGTGGAAATAAGCCAAGGGAAATTTTACTATTTTGGCGGAACAGTGTCATCAGTATTCATTTATGAAATGAGTATATACGAAGTGCGACCACTGATACCGAAGATACCCGAGATATTCACGAAAAGGCTTCGTACTGTTTCTGCATCAATAATTGCACCTTAGGAGCTAACAAATGACTCAAAAGTTATGACCAACGAACAATTTATTTCTCAATCTCACAAACTATAACTAAGCAAATGCAACTAAGTGAAGATGCTTAAGATAGACGGAGCGGTTACAACGCACGCATTTTGGTTTGAGATAAACGCTACGATTGACACTGCTTCTCAAACTCAAGTATATTAAGGACTGGCTCTTCCCCTATTTCATCAAAAGAGTAAGGTGGGTGGTCTATCTTCAAAAGGAAACGTGCCATAAGTATGAGACTGGGCAACGGCATTTGACTTGTTAGGACAGTCCTTTTTGAGGTTGATGTTTCCATGGCAACCTATCACGTGACCAATTGAGGTTTTACTTCCGGTTTGTTCCTTCAGTGCTCTTGCCGACAGGGAAAAATTGTGTTTCCTGCGAGTTTTAAGTGGCATTATTTCTACCCTTGTAAGGTACTTTCTAAAGGTAACTAGAAACGTGGTCCTCCTACGCGGCATGACTGTTTTCTGGTTATTCCGTGAAAACAAAATCGTGACATTTCAATCGTCACGTGACCTGGTCACGCCTTCCGGTTTGTTTCGTGTATGACTTTGCGCACTTAAAAATATCCAAACGATATTTTGTCAATCAGAGTGGTTTAAGTTCTACTGCACTTACCCTAAAGAAAAACATAGAAATTTGATACCTTAATCAGTTGTGTGACTGTTTTCGTGACAACTACTTATCAAAATTAATCTGTGTATCAAGTTTAAGCCTTTGGCCAAGTTTCATATCAATATGTTCCACACTTTACGAGATAGACCACCCCCCTTAGTTTTTAAATGTACCGTAACTGACCCAGGCCTTTTAAATATACCTGAGAACAAAGAAAGGCAACGTTGATTTTAAACTAAACTGTAATCCACTTCAATCCTTGCAATCCTGCACTTTATCTTCAAACAATTCCTTTTGTTTTGCTGTATAGATTCTTTTAATCCATCTTTGTTGTATATTTTGTGGCATTTGGCGACATAACGTGAAAATAGGCGAAGGGAAAGTTTACTATTTTGGTGGAACAGTGTCATCAGTATTCATTTATGAAATTAGTATATACGAAGTGCGACGACTGATACCGAAGATACCCGAAATATTCACGAAGAGGGTGCGTAATGTTTCTGCGTCAATAATTGCATCTTAGGAGCAAACAAATGACTCAAAAGTTATGACTAATAAACAATTTATTTCTCCATCTCACAAACATTAACTAAGCAAATGCAACTAAGTAAAAAAGCTCAAAATAGACGGAGCGCTTATAACGGATACATTTTGGTTTGAGACAAAGGCCACGATTGACTCTGTCTTCTCAAATAAAGAAAGGCAACGTTGATTTCAAACTAAACTGTAATCCACTTCAATCCTTGCAAAATCTGTCGCCGAGCCTACGTCCAGTTTCGCCGATGTAACACAGAGTACATGTACGACAGGTAATGATGTAGACGAGGTTACTGGTCGTACATGTGAACTTCTCTCGAATTGTCAGCGGTCCACCAGGAGTGTTGATCATGGCCGCTGAATTGGTGTAGGCGCAGGTCTTGCAACGTGGACGTCGACAGGGAAAGGTTCCATTAGAGTGAACCCCCGTATTGAAGTTGGACTGAAGATTGCTGTGGACCAAGGAGTCTTTCAAATTGGAGTCTCAGGATCAGATTTGAGGATTTCAAAGTTTTTCGTAAGGATGTTCTTGACACAGCTGTTGGTAGGATTATAAGTAAGTGTCAGCGAGATGACTTCTTTCTTGGTGCTTGCATCGTCAGATGGTCGCATTGCTGCTTCTCGGGAGATGGTGCTGACGCGTTGGAGGGTTCGATCTACGACTGTTGGAGGATAGTTGCGGTGCAGGAAGAAAGATGCCATTTCCTTTCTTTTGCTGATGAAATCGTTCTCATCACTGCATATCCGTTTAAGGCGGAGAAATTGGCTGTATGGAATGGAGTCTTTACAACGGACCGAGTGTGAAGATGAGTATGTGAGATACCAGTGAGAGTCGGTTTCTTTGTAGTGTATGGACGTTGCTAATCCTCGGGCAGTTGGTTTAAGGAAGAGGTCTAGAAAAGGCAGTTGGTCATCAGAGATGGACCAAGTGAACTTAAAGCTCGGGTGGAAGTTGTTGACAAAATTGGCAAAGTTGTCAAGTTCTCTTTCTCTACAGGAAGCTGTTCCCACTATGTCGTCGATGTATCGCTTGTAGAGGTCAGGTTTGGTTCCTGGATATTGTAAGAAAATTTGTTCCTCGATGTGACCGACGAACAGACAGGCGTAGTTAGGACCAAATTTGCTTCCCATAGCGACACCACCCGTTTGTTGGTGGTAACCGCCGTTGAAGGTGAAGCTGTTAAGTGTGAGGACCAATTCAGCAAGACGTACTAAGGTCTGTGTATGTGGTTCTAGCACCGACCGCTTGTTTAAAAAATGTTGTAAAGCTTAAAGGCCATCGTTGTTGGGTATCACTGTATACAGTGACTTGATGTCCATTGTGAAAACAAAGCGATTAGAATTTGAGCTGGCATAGCGAAAGGATTGTGCAATGTCTAGCATATGATTAGTGTCCTTGACGTAGCTAGGTAAACCATGAACCAAAGGAGAAGTGATCTTGTCGAGATAAGTAGCTAAGAGCTCAGTGGGGCAGTTTACAAGCGGATACAATGGGCCTCCCGGGGTTCCCTGGCTTGTGGATTTTTGGGAGAAGGTAGAACTTGGAAGTGCGAGAGTGATCCACGATTAGATTGGTAGCTGTGGCTGGTAGCTCTCCCTTAGTGAAGAATAATTCTTAGTGATTGCGTTCTGGACAACCGATATGACTCTGTTGTAAACGTTTCCGACGACCTACGGCAACAGTGTTTATGGCTAGCAGACAAAACGTTTGCGAAGACGCGTTACTCATTACATGTTGGTTTCATTAGCAGTTGCCTCCGACGAAGATTGATCCCGAATGGATTTCTTTTAAACTTCCACGCGTCGGACCTCTACAGACAAAATAAATCTACCAACTAAAAAAGGCAAGTGTTTCATATTCTTAAGGTTGCTTCTCGTAGGCTCATGGTAACATCCGTTAGGACCATGCAGCAACGGTGTCAGACTCTCACGACGGAGATTAGAAACATTCGCAATGACTTAAAAACTGTTTGCGACAATGACACTTACCGCCAAATTAGTAAGACTGCACGCGAACTTAACTCTGAATTATTCAAGTTTCTTTCAACTACTAAAGAAAACAAACTTTGCAAACTAGCAAACTCGACAATGCCCGTCAGTAAGATCTCTGACGGCCATAAGAACAAAATCGTGGTTACGATTCAGGAAAACCTCCATCTTGACGAGAGTGAGAGATCCATTCTCAACAAGGGTCTCTCTTTCGTGCCAACGCGACCTTATAGTGATGAATTTACAACAAAAACAGATTGCGAGAGATTTTATCGCCGTCTTCGCTTGAAAACTCACTTTAGTCAAGAAGATGCCACCAGTGTCGATCAGACCCAACAATCTGACCAGACTGACGACATTTTCAAAACTCTAAAACCTACATCTTCAACATGGACCCCACTACCGGGAAAATGTGCTGCTTTGGACTACTATATCACTAAATGTCGCAAAGAAGTCAATAAGGTCAATTTAAAACCGACATCTTCAACATGGACCCCACCCCCGGGAAAATGTGCTGCTTTGGACTACTATATCACTAAATGTCGCAAAGAAGCCAATAAGGTCAATTTCAAGCAACGCAACACAGCAATGAACTTATCACGTGATGAACTGACCGCCCTCGTCTCGTTAAAACAACGAACCGAGATCGTCATTAAATCAGCCGACAAGGCTGGTGCTGTTGTGGTTTGGGAGCGTTCTCTTTATATTAAAGAGGCTGAACGTTAACTCTCTGACAACAACTTCTATCAGCGGGTGGATCATGATCTTACAATGGAACATCACAACAAGTCATTTCGGTTGTCCAGAACGCAATCACTAAGGAAGAGCTCCCAGCCACAGTTACCAATCTAATCGCATATCACCCTCGCACTTCTAAGTTCTACCTTCTCCCAAAAATCAACAAGCCAGGGAACCCCGGGAGGCCCATTGTATCCGCTTGTAACTGCCCCACTGAGCTCTTAGCTACTTATCTCGACAAGATCACTTCTCCTTTGGTTCATGGTTTACCTAGCTACGTTAATGACACTAATCAGATTTGGCGATGATTTGAAGTCAGTACGACGAGTGCGGAAAAGTGAGATTTTGCTAAAACTTGCTCCGCACGGCCCCAAACGTTCGTTTTGCTCACTTTTGATAGAAATCGCACTGTTTTTGAGATTTGGCGATGATTTGAGGACAGTACGACGATTTTGAGATCTGGTGTGCGGAAAAGTGAGATTTTGCCAAACCTTCCTCCGTACGGCGCCAAACGTGCGTTTTGTGCACTTTTCATACAAAGCGCATTTTTTTTTCAGATTTGGCGATAATTTTAGGCCAGTACTGGCCGCAAATCATCGCCAAATATGAAAAACAGTGCGATTTCTACGAAAAGTGCCCAAAACGCACTTTGGGGCCGTGCGGAGAAAGTTTTCGCAAAATCTCACTTTTCCGCACACCAGATCTCAATATCGTCGTACTGGCCTCAAATCATCGCCAAATCTGAAAAACAGTGCGATTTCTATAAAAAGTGCCCAAAACGCACGTTTGGGGCCGTGCGGTACAAGTTTTGGTAAAATCTCACTTTTCCGCACACCAGATCTCAATATCGTCGTACTGGCCTCAAATCATCGCCAAATTTCAAAAACAGTGCGATTTCTATGAAAAGTGAGCAAAACGAACGTTTGGGGCCGTGCGGAGCAAGTTTTAGCAAAATCTCACTTTTCCGCACTCGTCGTACTGACTTCAAATCATCGCCAAATCTGATTAGTGTCATTAACGTAGCTAGGTAAACCATGAACCAAAGGAGAAGTGATCTTGTCGAGATAAGTAGCTAAGAGCTCAGTGGGGCAGTTACAAGCGGATACAATGGGCCTCCCGGGGTTCCCTGGCTTGTTGATTTTTGGGAGAAGGTAGAACTTAGAAGTGCGAGGGTGATCCGCGATTAGATTGGTAGCTGTGGCTGGGAGCTCTTCCTTAGTGATTGCGTTCTGGACAACCGAAATGACCTTGTAGTGATGTTCCATTGTAAGATCATGATCCACCCGCTGATAGAAGTTGTTGTCAGAGAGTTGACGTTCAGCCTCTTTAATATAAAGAGAACGCTCCCAAACCACAACAGCACCAGCCTTGTCGGCTGATTTAATGACGATCTCGGTTCGTTGTTTTAACGAGACGAGGGCGGTCAGTTCATCACGTGATAAGTTCATTGCTGTGTTGCGTTGCTTGAAATTGACCTTATTGACTTCTTTGCGACATTTAGTGATATAGTAGTCCAAAGCAGCACATTTTCCCGGTAGTGGGGTCCATGTTGAAGATGTAGGTTTTAGAGTTTTGAAAATGTCGTCAGTCTGGTCAGATTGTTGGGTCTGATCGACACTGGTGGCATCTTCTTGACTAAAGTGAGTTTTCAAGCGAAGACGGCGATAAAATCTCTCGCAATCTGTTTTTGTTGTAAATTCATCACTATAAGGTCGCGTTGGCACGAAAGAGAGACCCTTGCTGAGAATGGATCTCTCACTCTCGTCAAGATGGAGGTTTTCCGGAATCGTAACAACGATTTTGTTCTTATGGCCGTCAGAGATCTTACTGACGGGCATTGTCGAGTTTGCTAGTTTGCAAAGTTTGTTTTCTTTAGTAGTTGAAAGAAACTTGAATAATTCAGAGTTAAGTTCGTGTACAGTCTTACTAATTTGGCGGTAAGTGTCATTGTCGCAAACAGTTTTTAAGTCATTGCGAATGTTTCTAATCTCCGTCGTGAGAGTCTGACACCGTTGCTGCATGGTCCTAACGGATGTTACCATGAGCCTACGAGAAGCAACGTTAAGAATATGAATGGGGTTAGTTTCTAGAGAAACTGTGGTGCTGCGTCGGTGGGGGGATGAAACACGAGAATTTAGTTTTATCGACTGAGTCGATAAGGTAAATTGACCACCGTAAAAAGATTCAAATAGCTGACGTTTCGAGCGCTAGCCCTTCGTCGGAGCGAATCGCTCCGACGAAGGGCTAGCGCTCGAAACGTCAGCTATTTGAATCTTTTTACGGTGGTCAATTTACCTTATCGACTCAGTCGATAAAACTAAATTCTCGTGTTAAGAATATGAGACACTTGCCTTTTGTAGTTGGTAGATTTATTTTTTCTGTAGAGGTCCGACGCGTGGAAGTTTAAAAGAAATCCATTCGGGATCAATCTTCGTCGGAGGCAACTGCTAATGAAACCAACATGTATCGAGTAACGCGTCTTCGCAAACGTTTTGTCTGCTAGCCATAAACACTGTTGCCGTAGGTCGTCGGAAACGTTTACAACAGAGTCATATCGGTTGTCCAGAACGCAATCACTAAGAATTATTCTTCACTAAGGGAGAGCTCCCAGCCACAGCTACCAATCTAATCGTGGATCACCCTCGCACTTCCAAGTTCTACCTTCTCCCAAAAATCCACAAGCCAGGGAACCCCGGGAGGCCCATTGTATCCGCTTGTAAACTGCCCCACTGAGCTCTTAGCTACTTATCTCGACAAGATCACTTCTCCTTTGGTTCATGGTTTACCTAGCTACGTCAAGGACACTAATCATATGCTAGACATTGCACAATCCTTTCGCTATGCCAGCTCAAATTCTAATCGCTTTGTTTTCACAATGGACATCAAGTCACTGTATACAGTGATACCCAACAACGATGGCCTTTAAGCTTTACAACATTTTTTAAACAAGCGGTCGGTGCTATAACCACCTACACAGACCTTAGTACGTCTTGCTGAATTGGTCCTCACACTTAACAGCTTCACCTTCAACGGCGGTTACTACCAACAAACGGGTGGTGTCGCTATGGGATGCAAATTTGGTCCTAACTACGCCTGTCTGTTCGTCGGTCACATCGATCAACAAATTTTCTTACAATATCCAGGAACCAAACCTGACCACTACAAGCGATACATCGACGACATAGTGGGAACAGCTTCCTGTAGAGAAAGAGAACTTGACAACTTTGCCAATTTTGTCAACAACTTCCACCCGAGCCTTAAGTTCACTTGGTCCATCTCTGACGACCAACTGCCTTTTCTAGACCTCTTCCTGAAACTAACTGCTCGAGGATTAGCAACGTCCATACACTACAAAGAAACCGACTCTCACTCGTATCTCACATACTCATCTTCACACCCGGTCCGTTGTAAAGACGCCATTCCATACAGCCAATTTCTCCGCCTTAAACGGATATGCAGTGATGAGAACGATTTCATCAGCAAAAGCAAGGAAATGCATCTTTCTTCCTGCACCGCAACTATCCTCCAACAGTCGTAGATCGAACCCTCCAACGCGTCAGCACCATCTCCCGAGAAGCAGCAATGCGACCATCTGACGATGCAAGCACCAACAAATAAGTCATCCCGCTGACACTTACTTATAATCCTACCAACAGCTGTGTCAAGAACATCCTTACGAAAAACTTTGAAATCCTCAAATCTGATCCTGAGACTCCAATTTGAAAGACTCCTTGGTCCACAGCAATCTTCAGTCCAACTTCAATACGGGGGTTGACTCTAATGTAACCTTTCCCTGTCGCCGTCCACGTTGCAAGACCTGCGCCTACACCAATTCAGCGGCTATGATCAACACTCCTGGTGGACCGCTGACAATTCGAGAGAAGTTCACATGTACGACCAGTAAGCTCGTCTACATCATTACCTGTCGTACATGTACTCTGTGTTACATCGGCGAAACTGGACGTAGGCTCGGCGACAGATTCTGCGAGCATCTAATATCGGTAAGAAAGAAAGCGGAGCTGCCCGTCGCTAAACACTTCTCCCCTCCCGGACACACAACAGATGACATGATGGTGTCCGTGGTTAGAACAGGTTTCAAAAGTACCACGGAGAGACGCAGCGCTGAGGGTCGACTAATTTTCAAATTCCAAACCCTTCAATCACGCGGCATGAACATTGACTTCAGTTTTATTTAGACTTCATCCGCGCACGCTACAATGTTGCGCCATGGCGACATTTGGACCATTTAAACGGCTGACGCGCGTTTTCAGTTAACGGCTATTCACTGAGGAAGGGACAGAAGTCCCGAAACGTCTGAACTTTCAGTTTCAAAAGCGCTTTAATAACATTGAGAGAAATAACTTGTTTATTGCTCATAACGTTTGGTTCCTTCTGCCATGTAACTGAACACATATTACGTAAAACAAAAGAAACAAAGAACGACAATGATGCAAATGGTAAACAAGACCAAAAATTCAATGCCTCACAAACAATAGAAGACAATGAGTGGTTCATTGGTACCGGTACATGCAGAAAGACACTAACTTTTGAGTCATCATTTGGCTCATAAGGTGCAATTAGTGAGGCAGAAACATTACGCAGCCCTTTCGTGAATTTCTCGGGTATCTTCGGTATCAGTCGTTGCACTTCGTATAAACTTATTTCATAAATGAATACTGATGACACTGTTCCGCCAAAATAGTAAAATTTCCTTTCGCTTATTTCCACATTATATCGCCAAATGCCACAACATATACAACTTAGTTGGATAAAAGGATTCTATAGAACAAAACAAAAGGAATTGTTTGGAGATAAAGTGCAGGATTGCAAGAATAGAAGTGGATTACAGTTTAGTTTGAAATCAACATTGCCTATCTTTCTTTGAGAAGCACTGTCAATCGTGGCGTTTATCTCAAACCAAAATGCGTGCGTTATAACCGCTCCGCCTATTTTGAGATTCTTCACTTAGTTGCATTCGCTTACTTAATGTTTGTGAGATGGAGAAATAAATTGTTTATTGGTCATAACGCTTTAAGTTGTTTGTTGGCTCCTAAGGTTCAATTTTGATGCAGAAACATTACGCAGCAGCTTCGTAAATATTTCGGTTATCTTCGGTAGCAGTCGTCTCACTTCGTATATACTCATTTCATAAATGAATACTGATGACACCGTTCCGCCAAGATAGTAAAATGTCGGGTCATGGCTCGTGTACGATGACTGTATTGTGATGTATTGTGTTAGGAAGTGTTAGGTTGTATTGTATTGTATTGTATTAAGTTGTATTGTATTAGGTTTTATGACGTCGGTCAGTTCGTCGTACATGAGCCATGACCCAAAATTTCCCTTGGCTTATTTCCACGTTATATCGCCAAATGCCAGAAAATATACAACTTAGTTGGATAAAAAGATTCTATAGAGCAAAACAAAACTAATTGTTTGGAGATAAAGTGCAGGATTGCAAGGATTGAAGTGGATTACAGTTTAATTTGAAATCAACGTTGCCTTTCTTTATTTGAGAAGACAGAGTCAATCGTGGCCTTTGTCTCAAACCAAAATGTATCCGTTATAAGCGCTCCGTCTATTTTGAGCTTCTTTACTTAGTTGCATTTGCTTAGTTAATGTTTGTGAGATGGAGAAATAAATTGTTTATTGGTCATAACTTTTGAGTCATTTGTTTGCTCCTAAGGTGCAATTATTGACGCAGAAACATTACGCACCCTCTTCGTGAACATTTCGGGTATCTTCGGTATCAGTCGTCGCACTTCGTATATACTAATTTCATAAATGAATACTGATGACACTGTTCCACCAAAATAGTAAAATTTCCCTTCGCCTATTTTCACGTTATGTCGCCAAATGCCACAAAATATACAACAAAAATGGATTAAAAGAATCCATAGAGCAAAACAAAAGGAACTGTTTGAAGATAAAGTGCAGGATTGCAAGGATTGAAGTGGATTACAGTTTAGTTTAAAATCAACGTTGCCTTTCTTTGTTTGAGAAGCACTGTCAATCGTGGCGTTTATCTAAAAACAAAAGGTGTGCGTTTTAACCGCTCCGTAAATTTTGAGCTTCTTCACTTAGTTGCATTTGCTTAGTTAATGTTTGTGAGATGGAGAAATAAGTTTATTGGTCATAACTTATGAGTCATTTGTTGGCTCCTAGGATGCAGATTATTGATGCAGAAACATAACGCAGCGTCCTCGTGAATAATTCGGGTATCTTCGGTATCAGTCGTCGTACTTTGTGTATACTCATTTCATAAATGAATACTGATGACACTGTTCCGCCTAAATAGTAAAATTTCCCTTCGCTTATTTCCACGTTATATCGCCGAATGCCACAAAATATACAACTTAGTTGTATAAAATGATTCTATAGAGCAAAACAAAAGGAATTGTTTGGAGATAAAGTGCAGGATTGCAAGGATTGAAGTGGAATACAGTTTAGTTTGAAATCAACGTTGCTTTTGTTACTTTGACAAGCAGTGTCAGTCCTGGCGTTTATCTTAAACCAAAATGCGTGCGATTTCTATGAAAAGTGTACAAAACGCACGTTTGGGGCCGTGCGGTACAAGTTTTGGTAAAATCTCACTTTTCCGCACACCAGATCTCAAAATCGTCGTACTGGCCTCAAATCATCGCCAAATCGGGAAAACAGTGCGATTCCTATGAAAAGTGCACAAAACGCACGTTTGGGGCCGTTAAAAATTGTGTACTTCGCGACCATTTTCTGGCAAAAATTATTTTAATGGCCACTCTACATTTACGACAAGTTATTCTTGATGAACATAAACGGATTCAGTCACCAAAATTAAGTGCTTTATCTCAGTGTCGAAAATATCCTGGCCCGATCGAGACGCTCTTGCATATCATATCAAACAACAGACAAGGATAGCTATTTATTAGTCAGATTATAAACTAGTTATGAATAAAATAACGTTTCACCTTTATGGCTTATTGCGACACGCGCTCTGTCATTTGAATGTTTTTCGATATATAAGACTTGTCTTCTCGACATTTCTTCGTCTGTTAGTACCTACATTCATATTAGACTTTTTTTTTTACATGTAGACGTTTCCGGCTGCAATCAGTTTACTTTTACTACATTAAAAGTGCCGTAGGGAAAATGTCTCGAATTAAACTTATTGAATTATTGGGATCCAGAAATGAATCTGTATAATCTGTATAATCTGCTTGGATGCGCAGAAAGAAAGCAATGGAATTAAAACTCACTGGAAACGCTCTAAATCGTTCCAAAACTACACAGGAGACAAGGAAACACATAAGCGAAGTAAGGTAGACAATTTTTATTGAAATCTTGTTCGTATTTTTTAGCTCCTTGAATGGACCGTTTTTCTCATACAAATTCTTATAATTTCGCTCGTAACGGTCACTGTGACACATATAGCTTGGGCTACCTGAGGTTAAATTAGGCCAAGATACAATCATTTAAGAGGCTAGAGATATAAAGTTTGAACGACATAAACGTAAACGATACCACTAGTGAGAATATTGTGCGTATTTTCGTGGGTTAGACTTAACTGGCAGTGTTTGCTTCACTGAAATACCAGTATATGATATAATGGGCTAACAACATGAAAACAGTCGTCGATCGAAAGGGTTTGTCCAAAAACATTGTCGTAATAACGAGAATTTCTTACTGACGGTGAGCTGAGATGTCTGTCATCTAGTAGATCACAATATTCTTTGTCATCCATTGGCTGTAATCAAAAGAAAGAAAATTAAGATCTACTTTATTCAGTTTAGTTTAAGCATGGGCCTCTTATGAATTTCGAACCAGGTTATGAGATCGGCGCATTTCACCGCACCAGATGTTATTTTCGTTCCGCAAGAAATCACCAGACTTCCGATCCTGCTTTTATCGCGTTAAACTGAACAATCCCTTACGCTCACAAAGTGTTGTCATCAGCCTAGGACTGCTTTTTATGTTTCAATTACATTGGAATTATGTCAATAAAGAACAGTTTATGTGCAATACATTTTAAATCAGTCGCCTCGGCGAAGTAAAAGTATTTTTTTCTCGGCCGCTAAAAGCAAAATTAACTGACTGATGTCTGATCAAACAGGATTTGAGATTTCTTTACCTTCTTTTTTGACAGTTCAACTCGAATAGTACTTAATTGCAAAAAATCTGGTCAATTGAACATAATTTTAACAGTACGATTTCTATGAAAAGCGCACAAAACGCACGTTTGGGGCCGTGCGGAGCAAGTTTTGGCAAAATCTCACCTTTCCGCACACCAGATCTCAAAATCGTCGTACTGGCCTCAAATCATCGCCAAATCAGAAAAACAGTGCGATTTCTATGAAAAGTGCACAAAACGCACGTTTCGGGCCGTGCGGAGCAAGTTTTGGCAAAATCTCACTTTTCCGCACACCAGATCTCAAAATCGTCGCACTGGCCTCACATTATCGGCAAATCTCAAAAGCAGTGCAATTTCTATGAAAAGTGCACAAAACGAACGTTTCGCGCCGTGCGGAACAAGTTTTGGCAAAATCTCACTTTTCCGCACACCAGATCTCAAAATCGTCGTACTGACCTCAAAGCATCGCCAAATCTGAAAAACAGTGCGATTTCTTTGAAAAGTGCACAAAACGCACGTTTGAGGCCGTGCGGAGGAAGTTTTGGCAAAATCTTACTTTTCCGCACACCAGATCTCAAACGTGTCGTACTGGCCTCAAATCATTGCTAAATCTGAAAAAGAGTGCGATTTCTATGAAAAGTGCACAAAACGCAGGTTTGGGGCCGTGCGGAGCAAGTTTTGGCAAAATCTCACTTTTCCGCACATCAGATCTCAAAACAGTCGTACTGGCCTCAAATCATCGCCAAATCTGAAAAACAGTGCGATATCTATGAAAAGTGCACAAAACGCACGTTTCGGGCCGTGCGGAGCAAGTTTTGGCAAAATCTCACTTTTCCGCACACCAGATCTCAAAATCGTCGCACTGGCCTCAAATCATCGCCAAACCTCAAAAGCAGTGCGATTTCTATGAAAAGTGCACAAAACGTACGTTTGGGGCCGTGCGGAGCAAGTTTTGGAAAAATCTCACTTTTCCGCACACCAGATCTCAAAATCGTCGTACTGGCCTCACATTATCGGCAAATCTCAAAAGCAGTGCGATTTCTAAGAAAAGTGCACAAAACAACGTTTCGGGCCGTGCAGAACAAGTTTTGCAAAATCTCACTTTTCCGCACACCGGATCTCAAAATCGTCGCACTCGCCTCAAATCATCGCCAAATTTGAAAAACAGTGCGATATGTATGAAAAGTGCACAACTCGCACGTTTGGTGCCGTGCGGAGAAAGTTTTGGTAAAATCTCACGTTTCCGCACACCAGATCTCAAAATCGTCGTACTGGCCTCAAATCATCGCCAAATTTAAAAAACAGTGCGATTTCTATAGAAGTGCACAAAACGCACATTTGGGGCCGTGCGGAGCAAGTTTTGGCAAAATCTCACTTTTCCGCACACCAGATCTCAAAATCGTCGTACTGGCCTCAAATCATCGCCAAATCTGAAAAACAGTGCGATTTCTATGAAAAGTGCACAAAACGCACGTTTCGGGCCGTGCGGAGCAAGTTTTGGCAAAATCTCACTTTTCCGCACACCAGATCTCAAAATCGTCGCACTGGCCTCAAATCATCGCCAAACCTCAAAAGCAGTGCGATTTCTATGAAAAGTGCACAAAACGCACGTTTGGGGCCGTGCGGAGCAAGTTTTGGCAAAATCTCACTTTTCCGCACTTTAGATCTCAAAATCGTCGTACTGGCCTCACATTATCGGCAAATCTCAAAAGCAGTGCAATTTCTATGAAAAGTGCACAAAAGACACGTTTCGGGCCGTGCGGAACAAGTTTTGGCAAAATCTCACTTTTCCGCACACCAGAACTCAAAATCGTGGTACTGGCCTCAGATCATCGCCAAATTTCAAAAACCGTGCGATTTCTATAAAAGTGCACAAAACGCAGGTTTGGGGCCGTGCGGAGCAAGTTTTGGCAAAATCTCACTTTTCCGCACACCAGATCTCAAAATCGTCGTACTCGCCTCTAATCATCGCCAAATCTGAAAAACAGTGTGATATCTATGAAAAGTGCACAAAACGCACCTTTCGGGCCGTGCGGAGCAAGTTTTGGCAAAATCTCACTTTTCCGCACACCAGATCTCAAAATCATCGTACTCGCCTCTAATCATCGCCAAATCTGAAAAACAGTGCACCTTCTATGGAAAGTGCACAAAACGCACGTCTGGCGCCGTGCGGAGCAAGTTTTGGCAAAATCTCACTTTTCCGCACAAATCTCAAAATCATCGCACTGGCCTCAAATCATCGCTTAACCTCAAAAGCAGTGCGGTTTCTATGAAAAGTGCACAAAACGCACGTTTGGGGCCGTGCGGAGCAAGTTTTGGCAAAATCTCACTTTTCCGCAATTTAGATCTCAAAATCGTCGTACTGGCCTCACATTATCGGCAAATCTCAAAAGCAGTGCGATTTCTATGAAAAGTGCACAAAACGAACGTTTCGGGCCGTGCGGAGCAAGTTTTGGCAAAATCTTACTTTTCCGCACACGAGATCTCAAAATCGTCGCACTGGCCTCAAATCATCGCCAAACCTCAAAAGCAGTGCGGTTTCTATGAAAAGTGCACAAAACGCACGTTTGGGGCCGTGCGGAGGAAGTTTTGGCAAAATCTCACTTTTCCGCACTTTAGATCTCAAAATCGTCGTACTGGCCTCACATTATCGGCAAATCTCAAAAGCAGTGCGATTTCTATGAAAAGTGCACAAAGCGAACGTTTCGGGCCGTGCGGAACAACTTTTAGCAAAATCTCACTTTTCCGCACCCCAGATCTCAAAATCGTCGCACTGGCCTCAAATCATCGCCAAATTTAAAAAACAGTGCGATTTCTATAGAAGCGCACAAAACGCACGTTTGGGGCCGTGCGGAGCAAGTTTTGGCAAAATCTCACCTTTCCGCACACGAGATCTCAAAATCGTCGTACTGGCCTCAAATCGTCGCCACATCTGAAAAACAGTGCGATTTCTATGAAAAGTGCACAAAACGCACGTTTCGGGCCGTGCGGAGCAAGTTTTGGCAAAATCTCACTTTTCCGCACACCAGATCTCAAAATCGTCGTACTGGCCTCAAATCATCGCCAAATCTGAAAAACAGTGCGATTTCTATGAAAAGAGCACAAAACGCACGTTTCGGGCCGTGCGGAGCAAGTTTTGGCAAAATCTCACTTTTCCGCACACCAGATCTCAAAATCGTCGTACTGGCCTCAAATCATCGCCAAATCTGAAAAACAGTGCGATTTCTATGAAAAGAGCACAAAACGCACGTTTCGGGCCGTGCGGAGCAAGTTTTGGCAAAATCTCACTTTTCCGCACACCAGATCTCAAAATCGTCGTACTGGCCTCACATTATCGGCAAATCTCAAAAGCAGTGCGATTTCTATGAAAAGTGCACAAAACGAACGTTTCGGGCCGTGCGGAACAAGTTTTGGCAAAATCTCACTTTTCCGCACACCAGATCTCAAAATCGTCGTACTGACCTCAAATCATCGCTAAATCTGAAAAACAGTGCGATTTCTATGAAAAGTGCACAAAACGCACGTTTGAGGCCGTGCGGAGCAAGTTTTGGCAAAATCTTACTTTTCCGCACACCAGATCTCAAAAGTGTCGTACTGGCCTCAAATCATTGCTAAATCTGAAAAAGAGTGCGATTTCTATGAAAAGTGCACAAAACGCAGGTTTGGAGCCGTGCGGAGCAAGTTTTAGCAAAATCTCACTTTTCCGCACATCAGATCTCAAAATCGTCGCACTGGCCTCAAATCATCGCCAAACCTGAAAAGCAGTGCGATTTCTATGAAAAGTGCACAAAACGCACGTTTTGGGGCCGTGCGGAGCAAGTTTTGGCAAAATCTCACTTTTCCGCACTTTAGATCTCAAAATCGTCGCACTGGCCTCACATTATCGGCAAATCTCAAAAGCAGTGCGATTTCTATGAAAAGTGCACAAAAGGCACGTTTCGGGCCGTGCGGAACAAGTTTTGGCAAAATCTCACTTTTCCGCACACCAGATCTCAAAATCGTCGTACTGACCTCAAATCATCGCTAAATCTGAAAAAGAGTGCGATTTCTATGAAAAGTGCACAAAACGCAGGTTTGGAGCCGTGCGGAGCAAGTTTTAGCAAAATCTCACTTTTCCGCACATCAGATCTCAAAACAGTCGTACTGGCCTCAAATCATCGCCAAATCTGAAAAACAGTGCGATATCTATGAAAAGTGCACAAAACGCACGTTTCGGGCCGTGCGGAGCAAGTTTTGGCAAAATCTCACTTTTCCGCACACCAGATCTCAAAATCGTCGTACTGGCCTCACATTATCGGCAAATCTCAAAAGCAGTGCGATTTCTATGAAAAGTGCACAAAACGAACGTTTCGGGCCGTGCGGAACAAGTTTTGGCAAAATCTCACTTTTCCGCACACCAGATCTCAAAATCGTCGTACTGACCTCAAATCATCGCTAAATCTGAAAAAGAGTGCGATTTCTATGAAAAGTGCACAAAACGCAGGTTTGGAGCCGTGCGGAGCAAGTTTTAGCAAAATCTCACTTTTCCGCACATCAGATCTCAAAACAGTCGTACTGGCCTCAAATCATCGCCAAATCTGAAAAACAGTGCGATATCTATGAAAAGTGCACAAAACGCACGTTTCGGGCCGTGCGGAGCAAGTTTTGGCAAAATCTCACTTTTCCGCACACCAGATCTCAAAATCGTCGCACTGGCCTCAAATCATCGACAAACCTGAAAAGCAGTGCGATTTCTATGAAAAGTGCACAAAACGCACGTTTTGGGGCCGTGCGGAGCAAGTTTTGGCAAAATCTCACTTTTCCGCACTTTAGATCTCAAAATCGTCGCACTGGCCTCACATTATCGGCAAATCTCAAAAGCAGTGCGATTTCTATGAAAAGTGCACAAAAGGCACGTTTCGGGCCGTGCGGAACAAGTTTTGGCAAAATCTCACTTTTCCGCACACCAGATCTCAAAATCGTCGCACTGGCCTCAAATCATCGCCAAACCTCAAAAGCAGTGCGATTTCTATGAAAAGTGCACAAAACGCACGTTTGGGGCCGTGCGGAGCAAGTTTTGGCAAAATCTCACTTTTCCGCACACCAGATCTCAAAATCGTCGTACTGGCCTCACATTATCGGCAAATCTCAAAAGCAGTGCGATTTCTATGAAAAGTGCACAAAACGAACGTTTCGGGCCGTGCGGAACAAGTTTTGGCAAAATCTCACTTTTCCGCACACCAGATCTCAAAATCGTCGTACTGACCTCAAATCATCGCTAAATCTGAAAAAGAGTGCGATTTCTATGAAAAGTGCACAAAACGCAGGTTTGGAGCCGTGCGGAGCAAGTTTTAGCAAAATCTCACTTTTCCGCACATCAGATCTCAAAACAGTCGTACTGGCCTCAAATCATCGCCAAATCTGAAAAACAGTGCGATATCTATGAAAAGTGCACAAAACGCACGTTTCGGGCCGTGCGGAGCAAGTTTTGGCAAAATCTCACTTTTCCGCACACCAGATCTCAAAATCGTCGCACTGGCCTCAAATCATCGCCAAACCTGAAAAGCAGTGCGATTTCTATGAAAAGTGCACAAAACGCACGTTTTGGGGCCGTGCGGAGCAAGTTTTGGCAAAATCTCACTTTTCCGCACTTTAGATCTCAAAATCGTCGCACTGGCCTCACATTATCGGCAAATCTCAAAAGCAGTGCGATTTCTATGAAAAGTGCACAAAAGGCACGTTTCGGGCCGTGCGGAACAAGTTTTGGCAAAATCTCACTTTTCCGCACACCAGATCTCAAAATCGTCGCACTGGCCTCAAATCATCGCCAAACCTCAAAAGCAGTGCGATTTCTATGAAAAGTGCACAAAACGCACGTTTGGGGCCGTGCGGAGCAAGTTTTGGCAAAATCTCACTTTTCCGCACACCAGATCTCAAAATCGTCGTACTGGCCTCACATTATCGGCAAATCTCAAAAGCAGTGCGATTTCTATGAAAAGTGCACAAAACGAACGTTTTGGGGCCGTGCGGAGCAAGTTTTGGCAAAATCTCACTTTTCCGCACACCAGATCTCAAAATCGTCGCACTGGCCTCAAATCATCGCCAAACCTGAAAAGCAGTGCGATTTCTATGAAAAGTGCACAAAACGCACGTTTTGGGGCCGTGCGGAGCAAGTTTTGGCAAAATCTCACTTTTCCGCACTTTAGATCTCAAAATCGTCGCACTGGCCTCACATTATCGGCAAATCTCAAAAGCAGTGCGATTTCTATGAAAAGTGCACAAAAGGCACGTTTCGGGCCGTGCGGAACAAGTTTTGGCAAAATCTCACTTTTCCGCACACCAGATCTCAAAATCGTCGCACTGGCCTCAAATCATCGCCAAACCTCAAAAGCAGTGCGATTTCTATGAAAAGTGCACAAAACGCACGTTTTGGGGCCGTGCGGAGCAAGTTTTGGCAAAATCTCACTTTTCCGCACTTTAGATCTCAAAATCGTCGCACTGGCCTCACATTATCGGCAAATCTCAAAAGCAGTGCGATTTCTATGAAAAGTGCACAAAAGGCACGTTTCGGGCCGTGCGGAACAAGTTTTGGCAAAATCTCACTTTTCCGCACACCAGATCTCAAAATCGTCGCACTGGCCTCAAATCATCGCCAAACCTCAAAAGCAGTGCGATTTCTATGAAAAGTGCACAAAACGCACGTTTGGGGCCGTGCGGAACAAGTTTTGGCAAAATCTCACTTTTCCGCACACCAGATCTCAAAATCGTCGCACTGGCCTCAAATCATCGCCAAATTTGAAAAACAGTGCGATATGTATGAAAAGTGCACAACTCGCACGTTTGGGGCCGTGCGAAGAAAGTTTTGGTAAAATCTCACGTTTCCGCACACCAGATCTCAAAATCGTCGTACTGGCCTCAAATCATCGCCAAATTTAAAAAACAGTGCGATTTCTATAGAAGTGCACAAAACGCACGTTTTGGGCCGTGCGGAGCAAGTTTTGGCAAAATCTCACTTTTCCGCACACCAGATCTCAAAATCGTCGTACTGGCCTCAAATCATCGCCAAATCTGAAAAACAGTGCGATTTCTATGAAAAGTGCACAAAACGCACGTTTCGGGCCGTGCGGAGCAAGTTTTGGCAAAATCTCACTTTTCCGCACACCCGATCTCAAAATCGTCGTACTAGCCTCAAATCATCGCCAAATCTGAAAAACAGTGCGATTTCTATGAAAAGTGCACAAAACGCACGTTTGAGGCCGTGCGGAGCAAGTTTTGGCAAAATCTCACTTTTCCGCACACCAGATCTCAAAATCGTCGTACTGGCCTCAAATCATCGCCAAATCTGAAAAACAGTGCGCTTGCTATGAAAAGTGCACAAAACGCACGTTTGGCGCCGTGCGGAGCAAGTTTTGGCAAAATCTCACTTTTCGGCACACCCGATCTCAAAATCGTTGTACTGGCCTCAAATCATCGCCAAATCTGAAAAACGGTGCGATTTCTATGAAAAGTGCACAAAACGCACGTTTCGGGCCGTGCGGACCAAGTTTTGGCAAAATCTCACTTTTCCGCACTCGTCGTACTGACTTCAAATCATCGCCAAATCTGATTAGTGTCATTAACGTAGCTAGGTAAACCATGAACCAAAGGAGAAGTGATCTTGTCGAGATAAGTAGCTAAGAGCTCAGTGGGGCAGTTACAAGCGGATACAATGGGCCTCCCGGGGTTCCCTGACTTGTGGATTTTTGGGTGAAGGTAAGAACTTAGAAGTGCGAGGGTGATCCGCGATTAGATTGGTAGCTGTGGCTGGGAGCTCTTCCTTAGTGATTGCGTACTGGACAACCGAAATGACCTTGTTGTGATGTTCCATTGTAAGATCATGATCCACCCGTTGATACAAGTTGTTGTCAGAGAGTTGACGTTCAGCCTCTTTAATATAAAGAGAACGCTCCCAAACCACAACAGCACCAGCCTTGTCGGCTGATTTAATGACGATCTCGGTTCGTTGTTTTAACGAGACGAGGGCGGTCAGTTCATCACGTGATAAGTTCATTGCTGTGTTGCGTTGCTTAAAAATGACCTTATTGACTTCTTTGCGACATTTAGTGATATAGTAGTCCAAAGCAGCACATTTTCCCGGGGGTGGGGTCCATGTTGAAGATGTCGGTTTTATATTGACCTTATTGACTTCTTTGCGACATTTAGTGATATAGTAGTCCAAAGCAGCACATTTTCCCGGTAGTGGGGTCCATGTTGAAGATGTAGGTTTTAGAGTTTTGAAAATGTCGTCAGTCTGGTCAGATTGTTGGGTCTGATCGACACTGGTGGCATCTTCTTGACTAAAGTGAATTTTCAAGCGAAGACGGCGATAAAATCTCTGGCAATGTGTTTTTGTTGTAAATTCATCACTATAAGGTCGCGTTGGCACGAAAAAGAGACCCTTGCTGAGAATGGATCTCTCACTCTCGTCAAGATGGAGGTTTTCCGGAATCGTAACCACGATTTTGTTCTTATGGCCGTCAGAGATCTTACTGACGGGCATTGTCGAGTTTGCTAGTTTGCAAGGTTTGTTTTCTTTAGTAGTGGAAAGAAACTTGAATAATTCAGAGTTAAGTTCGTGTACAGTCTTACTAATTTGGCGGTAAGTGTCATTGTCGCAAACAGTTTTTAAGTCATTGCGAATGTTTCTAATCTCCGTCGTGAGAGTCTGACACCGTTGCTACATGGTCCTAACGGATGTTACCATGAGCCTACGAGAAGCAACGTTAAGAATATGAGACACTTGCCTTTTGTAGTTGGTAGATTTATTTTGTCTGTAGAGGTCCGACGCGTGGAAGTTTAAAAGAAATCCATTCGGGATCAATCTTCGTCGGAGGCAACTGCTAATGAAACCAACATGTATCGAGTAACGCGTCTTCGCAAACGTTTTGTCTGCTAGCCATAAACACTGTTGCCGTAGGTCGTCGGAAACGTTTACAACAGAGTCATATCGGTTGTCCAGAACGCAATCACTAAGAATTATTCTTCACTAAGGGAGAGCTCCCAGCCACAGCTACCAATCTAATCGTGGATCACCCTCGCACTTCCAAGTTCTACCTTCTCCCAAACATCCACAAGCCAGGGAACCCCGGGAGGCCCATTGTATCCGCTTGTAAACTGCCCCACTGAGCTCTTAGCTACTTATCTCGACAAGATCACTTCTCCTTTGGTTCATGGTTTACCTAGCTACGTCAAGGACACTAATCATATGCTAGACATTGCACAATCCTTTCGCTATGCCAGCTCAAATTCTAATCGCTTTGTTTTCACAATGGACATCAAGTCACTGTATACAGTGATACCCAACAACGATGGCCTTTAAGCTTTACAACATTTTTTAAACAAGCGGTCGGTGCTAGAACCACCTACACAGACCTTAGTACGTCTTGCTGAATTGGTCCTCACACTTAACAGCTTCACCTTCAACGGCGGTTACTACCAACAAACGGGTGGTGTCGCTATGGGAAGCAAATTTGGTCCTAACTACGCCTGTCTGTTCGTCGGTCACATCGATCAACAAATTTTCTTACAATATCCAGGAACCAAACCTGACCACTACAAGCGATACATCGACGACATAGTGGGAACAGCTTCCTGTAGAGAAAGAGAACTTGACAACTTTGTCAATTTTGTCAACAACTTCCACCCGAGCCTTAAGTTCACTTGGTCCATCTCTGACGACCAACAGCCTTTTCTAGACCTCTTCCTGAAACCAACTGCTCGAGGATTAGCAACGTCCATACTCTACAAAGAAACCGACTCTCACTCGTATCTCACATACTCATCTTCACACCCGGTCCGTTGTAAATACTCCATTCCATACAGCCAATTTCTCCGCCTTTATCTTGGTGTTCCAAATTTCAAGGGCATCTTCTCAAGAGACGGTGAACACTTGCATAAAACAGGGTCCTGCATAGTTAATTTAGATGATTCTGTGGGAAAGGGAACACATTGGGTTGCCACTTGCGTTAAAAATAAAACGTTGATTTATTTCGATTCCTTTTCCATTCCACCTCCAATTGAATTCGTTGAAAAAGCGACAAGATTGGGGTTGAAATACATTTATAATTATGGGCAACCCATTCAAGATGTCAAATCTGTTCGATGTGGATATTATTGTCTTTATTTCTTGAATGAGATTCGACGAAAATCCTTCTATGACACGTTGAAAGTTTTTTGATTGAGTGATCCAAAAAAGAATGAGAAATTCATAAAAGAATGTTTCAATTAAAAATGGAATCATATTGTGTGAAAGAAAAAAGAGTTACTGGTTGCGTTGAACCATCCGGATATATGACTGCAAAAAATGGGAGAAAGATGTTTTTCTGCCATTGCGCTTCATGCGGAATTAAAAAAACAAGGTTCGTGAAACAGGGAAACTGAATCTGCCCTCACAAGGTGGGGGCTTTGCCGAATTAGCATTAACAGGTTTGACTCATGCATTGCCTTGGATAGGTAAAAAAACAGTTGAAATGGGGCGCTATGGAGCAAGTGAACTGTTGAGAAATAAAAACACTCAGAAAAAAGCATTAGATTTCGCTCTTGACAAAGCAAAACCATTTCTTGCAAAGACGACTGAAGATATGTTAAATCAACTGAGCACTAAAATTAGACCCGATATAAAGTATAAAACAGACCGAGCTGATCTCGACGGAAGCGGCGTTGATGTTCATAAACTCATCGGTAAACTTCCAAGACCAAAAGGTGGTTTCACTCCTGGAAAGTATAAATATATGGGGCCATATAATCCTTTGAAAGAGCAGCTCGAATACGATCCTGAAACGGGTGAAGTCTTGAAGTTTCATGATCTGCCATATAACAAAGTCGATGAAATTTCCGCTTATCATGACATTTGTTATGACCGCGGGAAAACAAACAAAGACGATTGTGACAGGCAGATGGTTTCGGCACTTGATAAAATCCCCTATGGCGAAATGCCAAAATGGGGTCAAACGGCAAGATTCATCTTGAATACGAAACAGAAACTTGGGCTTGGATTGTCAAAAAACGGCAGAAGGTTTTGAGTGACGGCTGGGCTCAAAATCTAGCAAACGAACTTCACCGGCCAATCAGGCGACGCTTCCCAAAGAGAAGAGTGATGTCATATGGAATTGATAAGATATGGGCAGCTGATTGAGTCGAGATGGGGAAATATTCGAAGTGGAACAAAGGAATAAGATATCTCCTGATGGTGATCGATGTTTTCTCAAAATATGGCTGGATTCGCCCATTAAAAGACAAAAAAGGCCAGTCCGTGGCTGATGCTTTTAAAGATATATTAAGATTATTTTATATTAATTAAGCGTGGGGGCCGGGTTGCACCAGAACCGGCTTTTCCTATCTACTACGGCGTGCACCTTGAGATTGAAAGAACAACCTCCGGCTCTGGAAACGTGCATTGCCACATCTACACCATCAGCGACTCACAGATGAACATCATGGACAGACAGCTGCAGGCGGTTCAGTATTAAACAACATATACACCATAGAGTGTAAAAACATACATATAGAGAATGGACCCACGAAAGCTACCCTTCAATGCCCTAATTATTGGGCCAACAAACTCTGGCAAAACGCAGTACCTTCTGAATCAGCTCCGGGGCCCCTTCAGGGGCAAGTTTGACTATATCGTGCTCTTATGCCCAACCTTTGTCCACTTTTGTCCACCTTTGTCGTTGACCTAGAGCCACGCATTTGCGTGATAGACTGCCAGCAGCACGAGATTGAATGGTGGCTAAACCTAGCAAGTTTCCATTACAACGGGACTAACACTCTCATCATTCTCGATGACTGCGCCGCTTCGAAAGACGTGAAAGGCCGCACGAGCCAGCTGGTGTACCTCGGCTTCAGCGCGCGCCACAGTGGCAAAAGCGTGTGGGTGCTAACCCAACAGATAACAAGCATTGCGAAACCCTTTAGGGAAAACGTGGCAGCGATCGTACTTTTTTACACCCCATCAAGCAAAACAACGAAAGCTATCTTCGAAGACTATGCCGGCGAGCTTACACACGAAGAGTACAAAGAGCTTATTGCACGGGTTTAGGAGCGCAAGTTTTCCCACCTAGTTTTCTCTCTGCGGCATCCATATGGGATTGAAGTGAAGATGTGAAAATAAAAAAAACATAAGTATAACTCTGAGCTGTGAACGCCCCCACCAGTCTTCACAAGCTAACAGCCTTCTACCAGATTTTTAATAAATTACAGGCCAAGACAGACGCAATGCAATTCAAAATTATCAAAGGCGCTTGTGAGGATGATCTGCGTCTCATGTTTCTTAACCGCTATCCTTTGAAACTCACTGAGATGCCAGACACCATGGCCTCGCTTTTACAGGAGGTTGAAAGGCTTTTGCCTGACATCAACAGAATAATTGAAAATTAAAAACAATATATATACACAATGGCACACGCAAACACTGGAGATGAGGCCGCAATGAATGAAGTCATGCAGATGCTGGAGGCAGCTCCTATAGATTCAATGCCTTCGGTATCGGTGCCCTTTGTTTCAGACAACTCCATTCCAACCCAACGCGAGAAGCTGGCTGTTCTTGTATCGACTGGCAAATCAAAAGAAGCTATCGGCGTCCGGCTCACACACACGAGCAGGTGAAACGCCTTTCAGACAAGGATGTTGTAAGGCAATACAAAAGGTATGAAGCCTATGTCGGTAACAAGACGACCGAGTCTCTGATTGACAGCATTATAATGCTTGTAAGCAAAGGCGCTGGCATGGTTGTTTCGATTGATTATGTGAAAGAGTTGCAGAAAGAACTCAAAAATGACTACATGATTAACCATGAATTGTCTTCCCTTGCTGGCGGCCTTACACTGCAATGCGGACGATGGTTAGCTTTGGCCAATGCTGCTCTGATCACTACAAAACACATCGACTTCAAAAAAGAGCCCGAAGAGCTGCCACCTCCGCCTTCTCCTGCGCCTCTCACACACCCAAGCAGAGACAGTGAAGGCTACCCACTAGAGGGATTTGATGAAGTTGACAAATAATCTGTCAAGAACCAGGTAGGAACCATGTAAGAATCTGATAGGAACCAGATAGAAACGAGCGCAGGTTTTTTTAAAAACTTATATATATGGATACGCCACGACTGGAAACGATACCTGAAGAAACAACCAACACGCACGTTACCTCTGATGTTCCAAAAACTGTTCCAGCAAAAACCCCTGGCCGTGTTGCTTTTGGCAAAAGACTAGCAGAGCGCAACCGTCTGGCTCGCGAAGCAAAAAAACAAGCTTCCAACCCTACTCCAAACCCCACTCCAAACCCATCCCCAAACTCGACAAATGACCCACCTAGCAGCAACAGCAACACAGGATACTACATTCTGACGATTGGCGGGTTGATTGTCACCGCTTTGGGGGTGTATTACCAGCGTGAAGCCATGATTATGAAAACTCTTGGGCGCAACAAAGCCCCAACCCCACCAGCAACGGAGGATGTCCAAACTGCTCCTCCAGTCAGACAGACAGCGCCGAAACGAAAAACCGGAATTCGCGAAATGGAATAAAAAAAATCTTAATTATATACACTCAATGGCAAACCTCACCCAACTTTTCGTAAACGGGGCTGCAATAGGAGGTGTTCTTCTGGTTTTGGTTCATTTCGACATAACCGCTTTAAAAACAATTTGGCAATTAGCAACACAACCAATCAACGAAAACACAGACGGTGAGAAATTAATCTTAATTTAAAATGTTATATATACACACCATGTCTGACAACAAGCTCGTGAAATCAGTTCTCGATGCCGCCACAATCACTGGCCTTGTCGCCGGTATTGGATGGGTCGCTAAAAAAGTCGGCAAAGAGCCATTCACATCTGACCCCAGCTCGAATGTGATGAACTACGTGAAGTTCACAGCTGTCATGACTGGGAGCATTGTACTGACAAAATACCTTGAGGACCAGAAAATCCTTCCAACCTCGATGTAAAACAAAAAACAATATATATATATATATATATATATATATATATTGTTTTTTTTGACTGAGTCGATAAGGTAAATTGACCACCGTAAAAAGATTCAAGTAGCTGACGTTTCGAGCGCTAGCCCTTCGTCGGAGCGAATCAAGGAATTGTGGGTAGTGTGTGGTTTTATATAGTAAGCGGTGGAGCTACGCTATTGGTGGAAATTCGGTGACGTGAAAAACAAATGTAAATTAGTTGAATGAAAAGCGTTCGTTGATTCCGTGGGGTTTGAGAGTGCCGATTTGAAAGATGATTTTTTGTTCTAGGTTTTTACGGTTTTCTGTGTTACCCTGGTGTAGGGAAAGGCCGCAGATTGTCATGTGTTGTTTAGAATGGTTAGTAAGATTAAAATGGCGCGCGACTGGTTTGGATGCGTCTTTGTCATTTTTTTCAACGTCTCGGAGATGTTCACGAAAACGGTCGCCCAGTCTCCTCCCTGTTTCGCCAATGTATATCTTTTTGCAAAAAGTACATGTTATGCAGTAGATAACATTTACGGAGGTGCATGTAAAACGATCAGTGATTTTAATAGATCGTTTAGGTCCTGTTATTTTGTTCGCGTTGTGAATGAAAGGACAAGTGTTACATCGTGTGCGTGTGCATTTAAAAGTTCCCGGTTCATCGTCAGATTTCAGTGCGCTCGTAACTAGAAAGTTGCTTATTCTCACTGCATAATTAATTAGCTCATCGTAGAAATTTTCATTGCGTCTTCGGATTCCCCCGTGCCCGCGCACGCTCGTTGCGAGGTTGATGCTTTGCGGTCTTAGAGTACATATTCCGCCGTCCCGCTTGAGACGTGGTCATTTTAACCGTACTCCGGGACGACGGCCAAATTTCGCTTTGGTACTTCAGTCAACCGCCACCAGCAATCTTTGAGTTCGTTAATGGCAGATGAACTTCCACCACCACCGGCGGCTCCCGTTGTTGCCCCGGCTGTTGGAGATGCTCTTATTCAACGTCCGCCAGCAGTTCAAGACCCGCCTGCGGCCGACCAACCAGCCGTCCCGCCGCCGGCTCAAATTCCCGTTGCAGCCAATGCAGTCCCGGCCCCAGCCGGTGCAGCAGGAGACGAGGTAACTTTTTCCCTAGCATATTCTTGCCCTAGCCAGGTTTTGCGCGTTTCATCGCTCGTAGCTTTGTTGCCTACGTTTGCCGCCAGTTTATTTATTTCTCTCCTCGGTTTTAACTTTTCCATGCGTTTCGTTTGCTTGGCCTTGGGGTTATTGTTTCATGCTCGTATTGTTTTAGGGCCTTTTGTTTCCTATTTCTCGTCACATTGGTTCGGGTTTTTTTTACACCTATGCAGGTAACTTTACGTTTTGTATTTGCCGGTTTATGTTTGTTTTGTTCGTGCATCCGCAATTTAGCTTCTCTTGTTTTTGTTCTCGCGGCATCGTTTGGGCGTTTCTTTTCGCCACCTCGTGCGGGTAAATTTGCGCCTTTGTATTCGCCGGTCAGGACAATGCTGTTTTGTTCGTGCATCCACAATTAGGCCCTCTTGTTGTTTTCGCGGCATCGTTTGGGCGTTTCTTTTCCGCCACCTCGCGCTAGGAAATTTGTGCATTTGCATTTACCAATTAGGATTACGTTATTTCGCTTGTACGCTCGCAGTTATAGCTCTCTTGTTTTGTTTTCGCATATTCGTTTCTCGGTTTTTACCCGCCTTTATTTTTTCGCGTGCGGCATACAACCAGTTTAAGCCTTCTGTTCGCCGCATGTGTTTGCTGTGTTTTTCCACTAGTTTAGGCAGTGCTTGCGGTGCATTCCATTTATTGTGTTTTCCCGCTGGTAGGCAACTCGTTTTTCCACAACGTTCACGCAAACCGCTTGTTTAGCATAGCGCGGTCATCTTTCTGTTTCGCCTGTGCCGCAGGCTAGGGCAGCATATCTATGCGTAGCTCTCTGTGTATACCTCTAGTGTAGGTTTCGTGTCGTTTAGCTACACTTTCCGCGGCGTGTACCACTGGTGAAGGCAAGTGTTGTCGCGCGGCTATTCGCGTGTACCACTGGTGAAGGAAACGTGTTGTTGCGTTACAGTTTTGCGTATACCACCGGTGAAGGCAACGTGTTGTTGCGTTACAGTCTTGTGTTTACCACTAGTGGAGGCTACGTGTCGTTTCGTTGTAGCTTCGCGTATACCACTGGTGAAGACAAAGCGTTATTGCGTGGTCTTTTCTCGTGTGCCACTAGTGAAGGCGACATGTCGTCGCATGACAGTTTTGCGTATACCGCTGGTGAAGAACTGCGTTGTTTAGTACAGTTTTGCGTATACCACTAGTGAAGACAAAGTGTTATTGCGTGGTCTTTTCTCGTATACCACTAGTGAAGGCGACATGTCGTCGCGTGACAGTTTTGCGTATGCCACTGGTGAAGAAGTGTGTTGTTTAGCACAGTTTTGCGTATACCACTGGTGAAGGCAACGCGTTGTTGCGTGGAAGTTTTGCGTATTCCTAGTAGGCAGCGCATTGTTGCGTGATAATTCTTTGTATGCCACCGGTGACACTTGCTGTGCGTGACAGCCTGCGCACACCACTAGTTAAGACAACATGTTGTTGCGTGAAGTTCCGTATATGCAAGTCCCACTGGTGACGGCAACGCGTTTGTTGCGCAACTGTTTTCGTATTCCACCAGTCTAGGTAACGTGTTGCGAGATCGTTTAGCATATACCTCGGGTGGAGCCGACGAGTTGTTGCGTGATGGTTTCTCGTAGACTACGTGTTTGTCGCGCAACTGTTTGCGTGCACTGTTGTTAGAGGGACGTATTCGTTGCGTGACAATTTTGCGTATGTTATTGGCGAACGCAGCGTACCGCTACGTTATAGCTTTGCGTTTACCACCGGTGAGGACAGGGTGTTATTATGTTAACGTCTCGCGTACGCCGCCGGTCGAGGCAAGGCGTTCGTTGCGTGGCGACCTCATGCGTATACCGCACGCGAAACCAACGTGTTTTTGTGAGATACCATTTACCCAAAGATTTCCCGTGTAATTGGATTTTGAGCAATCAAGTTTAAGTCGCGCTCACTTGGGTTTCTCCTTGATTGTAGGCCGCTGCTCGTATACAGACACTTGAGGGCAGGATTAAGTCCTTGGAACAACTTAAGACGTTGGAAAGTTCGGAGTCAGCTCTCGCTGCTTTACGTCGTCATATCAGCCGCCCCTCGGCCATGTTCGATAGATTTGAAGCCATGGATCTGCTACAGTCTCTGGTAAGGCTAGCGAGATACGAGAGCCACCTGAAGGCAGACGAATACGCCGTCGCGCTAGATGAAATTCGGGCCCGATCGGACACCCTGGAGCACACCCAGCTACAGCGCCTATACCTAGGATTATTGGGAGATCCTATACGCGCTAAGATCGCCAAGGAGGCCACCACCATCTTAAAGGGCGTGGGCAAGGCCCCCCCTCCATCACCTGGTTATCGTTCGGTTGTGCGCAGACCGTCCCCTTACCCGCCCCAGCAACAGGTCCAGTGCTTTCGCTGCTTGAAATGGGGGCACGTCGCCCGTTCGTGCCGCAGTAACCCGGTTAGACGTCAGAATGCTCGGGGACGAGCCGGACGCTTTTAGCCCTTAGTCCTGGCACCCTTAAACGGATTTGCATTGTATTTTTTGTCTAATAAATTGTTGTTCCTAAGCCTGACGTGTTATGTTTGTTTGTTCCCCTCATCTCTCCCCATCCACTCTCTTCGTTGACCTTGGGGGGACCTGCTCTGTGTCTCAATTTCGGACCTAGTTCGGAGCTCGGGGTCAACGAAGGGGTGGGTCCCCTGCTTGCCTCCTTTGGTTTCTCACACGGTTATTTTCCTTTGTTCCCCTTTAGGGTACTTCTTCTTTCCATGCCAGAGTTGTTGCTGTCGCCGCAAATTCTTCAAAGGGCGAAATCCCACTATGTGATATAAGGCAGGGGCCCCACCCCTTTGTTGGCCCCCTCCCTTCACCAAGTATGGTCGCAGCCGGTCCCAGTCTAGTTTCGTTAGACCAGCTTCGGTTCCTTGACCCTCGGCGTTTCAGAGCAGGCGAAATCCACAACCACGTGCCGGTGTGGGAGCACTTACTGAGCGGGCGTAGTTTCCCTCAGGTAGACCTTATGGAGATCATCCAGGAGGGTGTCAAAATCGATTCGTTCTTCAAGCCCTTCAGGGGAAACTTTAGGGGTTCTTCATATGATTCGCGGCTCCCCCTCCCATGCAAATTAAGAACGCCGAGGTTTGTGAGCGTTTCAGGGATTTCATCACCGGCACTATTGTCGATTGGGTAAATGCTGGGGTCCTCGCGATCTGGGGCAGAGTTGGCGAAGTCTCTCCCCCCCATTTGGTCCTTCCCCTCACCGTGGAACCTTCCAAGCCTCGTTTGTGCCACGACGAACGAGTTTTGAATTTGTGGATGATAGATCTCCCTTTTAAGCTTGACCACCTCCCGGACTTGCCCAGGTACGTTCTTCCAGGCCATTTTCAGACGTCGTTTGATGATAAAAGCGGCTATCAGCATGTCCTTCTCCACCCTTCATCGCGAACCTTCTTCGGCCTGGAATGGAATGGCGTTTATTTTGTGTTTTGTACCCTCCCGTTCGGTTGGAAAACGAGTGCTTACATATACCACATCCTTAGCCTTGCGGTTACGAGCGCAGCACGTTCGTTTGGGGTTCCTGTGTCCCAGTATATCGACGATCGTCACGTTGATCAGCTTTACCGGGCTCCAGTTGCGTCCTCTCTACCTCCTAACAGAGTCCTCGCCGAGGCCGCCGCCTATATTTTATGCTATCTTCTCATAGAGGCGGGTTACTTCATAGCCATCGCCAAATCGCAGTGTGTCCCTTCTATTGTGGTTCGTTTTCTTGGTTTCCTTTGCGATTCCTCTCGCCAAGCTTTCCTTCCCCCGCCCGATAAGAAGCTAAAGTTCAAGGTTCTCAGAGAGGAAGTTTTATCGTCCCCTTCCGTTGGCGTTAAAACACTTCAGAGATTCGCGGGCAAAGTGATCTCCTTTAGTTTGGCCATTCCCGGGTGCAAGCTCTACGTCCGTGAGGCTTTCAAGGCCGTCTCACAACTTTGCCGCTCCTCCAAGCCTTATGTTCGTGTTGAGGGAAACCTCCGTGCAGAGGTCCTATACTGGCGTTTTCTCGATAATTGCTTGGATTGTTTCCCTTGGCGCTCCGAGCGTCACGTATCGGTTTCACTCTTCTCGGACGCCTCTACACGTGCTTGGGGCGCGGTCCTGTTTCGGGACGGGCAGAGGTTGGTCTCCAGGGATTACTGGCCTTCTGATCCTGCCACAGACGTCAATCTGTTGGAGTCAAGAGCTCTGTTGAATGCCCAGTTGTCAAATTCAAAGGGCAGTTGTCAAATTCCCGAGTTGATGTTCATGTTGACAACAAGGTCCTCAAGTCAGCATTGGACAACGATGGGTGTAGGAACTCCGCAATTAACGAGGTCATCAAAGAAATACACCGCTGCTGTCGTGACCAGAATTTCAGCATTCAGACTTCCTTCGTACCATCGAAGGATAATCCCGCTGATGAGCCTTCACGAAAGCATTCAGATTTGGACTGCATGCTCTCTTTTGAGGCTTGGCAATGCGTGGAACGTTTGTTCGGTCCTCATTCATTCGATTTAATGGCCCTGGACAGTAACTGTCAGAAGGATAACATCGGTAATCCCCTGCCCCACTACACGCCTTGGTCTACCCCCGGCTCTGCTGGAGTGAACGTTTTCGCCAATCCCCTTCCGGCTGGACACAACATCTACGTGTTTCCACCTTTCGTTCTCCTTTAGCCTCTTCTCCGCTACATTGTCGACCAGGAATTTCATGGCGCCTTTACACTTATCGCCCCGGGTATTCGTCCGAAACCTTTCTGGTGGGCAACCGCCCAAGCATTCGCAGTCGATCGTTTCCTTTTGGGCAGGCACGGATCTAGTTCGGTCCTGCTTTTCCCTTCCCGACATTCCCAGGAATGGGTATCCCGTCCTCTGCAGTGGGACCTCTGGGCGTTCCGGTGTGTCTGCTAGTGTTTGCGCCTTCGCCTCACCATTCCCTTGTTCCTTAGGTTTCAAGGCCTTGGAAAGCTGCCCGGCGATGTCCCGCTTGTCTATACCCTAACGATGTGGACGCCAACTTTTGTCAAGCTTGTGGTTCGCGCACGTGTCTCAAAAAATTTGTCGTGCCTGCTAGAAATGTGGACCACGCAGAGATTGGTAGACGTTTCCAAGAATTTACAGACGTGTTTAAAGGCAAGCCCTACCAGCGACAGAAGTCCGCCCTTGAGCAGCAACTTTTGGATTTCCTAGCCACTTTGACTCCCCCGAAGGACGTTTCGTCATGCACTTCTGACGATATTATTAGATTCTTGATTAGCAAGGACAAGTCAGGACGGACTGTGTTACATAGTCCATCTTGTCCTGAAGTTCATTGTAATTGTCCAACTCGCTTGGCTGCAGGGTCGGTAGATTCTTTGCTAGGAAAGTTGAGGGCTATTTTCAACAAGCTAGGCCGTTTGCGTGACTCTAATCCTGTAGCACACCCCAGAGTTAAGGAGTACCTCAAATTCGTTCGGGAGGAGCAAGCGAGTAAAGCTATAGTGCCTACACAGGCAGTCCCCTTGTTTTTTGTTAAGTTTTCTAAGCTGATAAGTTTCCTTGGGGACTCTATAAAGGCCAGCGGTCACCTTCCCGCGATCGATAAGTATATCTTAGTTGGGGACGCTACCTTTTTTGTTGTCGATTTCTTTACCGGGGATCGCGCGTCGGATCTCGGCCGCCTTTTGGCGAACCAGGTGTTTAGGCTTAGAGATCGAAAGGGGTTTCTGCTTAAGTTCACACTTACTAAAACTTTTCGGGGTGATACATCTTGTCCGTTTATCTTAGAACCCTTTAAGCGAAATGAGGTCTGTCCCGTTTCCTGGATTGAATATTATCTATCTGTTTGTCGGTTACTTGCCATTGAGTTAGCTGGCGGGTATTTGTTTAGGACTACTGTCCGTCGTAAAGTTGTAAGCTCAAGACCTTTTATTGGCTCTGCGGTTAATAACCGTCTGCGCAAGCACCTTGCTACGGCGAAAATAGACTGTGGGGAGACCCCCCATAGCTTTAGACTCGGTCTTTCGAACATCCTTAACATGATGGGCTGTTCTCCAGATGAGATCTCTCGCTATGTAGGATGGAGGAACAACAATATGGTTAGCCATTACACTAAGATGTCCACTGTCGCTGGTTCCTCCCCTTTCGCTGAGCGCCTCCTCTCGGGCATCGAAACTCTTCATAATACCCCCGTCTCTCACCCAGGCAACCTCCAGTGTATCTTTTAGCTACGGGTTAACCATGTTTTCATACGAGTTTATTGAGCTCGAGCATCGGTGGGTTCAGTAATGATAGTTATGGGCGAGGGTAGTGATTGTTAGTTGGGGGCTTCTGAGTAATGGGAGGAAATAAAGGGTGTTGCGCCCGTCTGGTCTTTTGTTGTGGTGATTTCTTGGTGTGCTGGTAGTTTGATCGTTCAGGTCTTATGGTGAGGGCAGGAGCGAACCCTTCCCATAACTTAGCCTTACGCGATGAGGTAATGAGTATGCAGTGAGGATATTATACTAAATTAATTATCTATATAAAATTGTATTAAAAACGATAAAAACTATCCTTTATTAACTATCATTAAATTAGATAAAAATTAAATGCATGATTTAAAAGAGCTAAGAGTGGGCTATATCTTAGCGCTCAAAGGTAAGCTGTTCCAGAGAACAGAACCGCGATATTGAAAACTTCGTTTGCCTGCTTCAGTACTCGGTCTAGGAACGAAAAGGTTGTATTTTGAATTTCTTAGATTATGTGAGTGAACACTGGATGTAGCTTTAAAAACACTATTTAGACGAGTCGGAGAAAGATTGTGGAGAGTCTTAAACAAAATAATTGCTAGTTGCTTTGAACGCCTTCGCTCCAGAGAATCCCAACCAAGGTCTCCGAGTAAAGTGGAAGATCTAACATTTAAGTCAGAGAAAGTGATTAAACGTGCAGCCCTATTTTGGAGTTTTTGGAGTCTCTCAGACTGACACACACCTATACTGCCCCATACGGAGCTATGGGAATACGGAATGGCGTTTTTAACGTGCGATGGATGTGAGGATGAATGTAACAGATAACTGTGGGAATCTGTAGGTTTGTAGTGCACATTTGTGGATAAACTGTTACCGTTGATTGAAATATTAATGTCAAGAAAAGCGACTGAGGTTTCGGAAATTTCCCAGGTATAGTTTAGAGCTGGATGAAAAGTATTGAGAGAAGTTATGAATTGATTAAGTTCCTCTTTACTGGAAGAGGTAGCGCCAATGCAATCATCGATGTAGCGGCCGTAGAGTTCGGGTTTGGTTCCGTGGTACTGATTAAAAAATTTGTCTTCGACGTAGCCTACAAAAAGGTTAGCGTAGCTTGGTCCCATTTTGGTGCCCATGGCGACTCCATTTACCTGTTTGTAGTAGTTTTGGGAAAATGAAAAACAGTTAAGTGTCAAAACTAATTCGGCTAAGCGGAGCAGTGTTTCTGAGCTTGGGTTTTGAATGGAGCGCTGGTCTAAAAAATATTTTAGTGCTTGAAGTCCTTCGTCATTGGGGATGACGGTATATAAAGAGGTAATGTCCATAGTGAAAATTAATTTGTTTTCGCTGGGAAAACTGAAATTCCGGAAAATTTCGAGTGCGTGATTGGTGTCCTTAATGTAGCTAGAAATTAGTTCGGTAGGACAGCTACAAGCGGAAACAATTGGTCGGCCCGGATTGTTTGGTTTATGAATTTTTGGTTTGAAATAAACGCGTGAGGTTCTAGGAGTAGTGATGATGAGATTGTTGGCGGAAACTGGTAATTGTTGTTTAGTAATGAGGTCTTGGATAGTTTCTTTGACAATTTTTTGGTTGGTAGAAGTGAGATCTTTATCAACTTTGGCATAGAAAGCGGTGTCAGAAAGTTGCCGAAAAGCTTCTTGTCGGTAAAGGTCGGTCCGCCAAACAACTACCGTGCCGCCTTTGTCGGCCGCTTTGATAACAATGTCGCGTCGTTTGTTAAGACTTTTGAGCGCTGCCCACTCTCCTGTTGAAAGGTTGGTGTGGCAGTTGAAATTAAGTTTTTGGACATCGTGACGACATTTTTTGACGAAAAAATCTAGAGAAGAAAACTGGCCCTCTGGGGGAGTCCATTTTGATTTGCAAACGTTGAGTGTTTCAAAAACATCTTTTTCCGAGGTGTTAGAATTGTCTTCTTTGTCATGGAAAAAGCTCTTAATTGCACGCGGCGAAGGAATTTTTCAACATCTTGTTTGACTGAAAATTCGTCGGTTTGTTTCGCTATAGGAACAAAGTTTAAACCTTTACTAAGAACAGACCTCTCTGGGTTAGAAAGCGACAAATTTTCCGGAATGGTAACGACGCCATTGTGACTATCGAATGAATGGTCGCCGGATAATTGAGGACCTATTAAATGTTCAAGTTTTTGGGTCTTGATTTGGTTAAGGCTGTTGAACAGTTTAGCATTGAGTTCTTGAATTTTAGCGCGAATTGATTGTACTAAGACAGCTGGACAAATTTTAGAAAGTTCGGAACGGTATTGCATAATTTCCTTTTCGAGATCGTTACGTTTAAGGCACATAGCTCTGATGGTGATCCTCATAATCGCACAAAGCTCCTCGACTGGATTGCTTCCAATGATCGTATCGAAGATCAGGCGAAACAAAACTTCGCTAAAACCGATAAAGCGTTTGTGCTCTACAATCAAACCCACAGGGACCAACAAATAGCACCTCCCAAAGAACCAGTGTTCTCCGACTTCTATAAACCCAGTCCGCAGCAGAAGCAAGGCGAGCTCTTGTTTATATGCGCTAGTACGACCGCCCTTGGGTATGCAGCTTTTCGCTTTCTTTAAAACCTAAATATATATGGATGCGAAACTCTCAAAGATCTACTACAGCCCAAAAGGCTATTGGAAAGGCATTGCCGCTGTGAAAAAGCTAGCTGCAGCTTCTCGTGTCTCTGATGAGGTAGCGAAAAAGTGGCTCGTCAAACAAGCCCTTTGGCAGATTTACCACGCTACATCCCTCGGCCAAAGTTTGATGTCTTCTCGCCCAATGCGGTGCATCAAGCGGATCTACTTTTTTTGACCCACGACAAACTTCCTCGCGGGTGAAAGGTTTACAAATATGCTTTGACGGTTGTCGATGTGGCTAGCCGCTACAAAGAAGCAGAGCCCTTGACCTCGAAAGAGTCTATAGAAGTTGCGAAGGCATTCCAGAAGATTTACAGACGCGGGCATTTGAAATGGCCACAACTATTGCAGGTCGACCCTGGGCGTGAATTTATGGGTGCTGTGACAAAAGAGATGGAGAACAACAAAACTGCTATTCGTCGTGGGCGCGTTGATATACACAGAGACCAAGCAATAGTTGAAAGATTTAACCGAACCCTGGCTGAACGCCTGTTTGGACACCAGTATGCGGTTGAAATGCGCCTTCCCTCCGGCCAGAGATCGACTGAATGGGTTAAAAAACTGCCCGACGTTGTATCAGTTTTAAACAATGAAGTGACCAGATTGACTGGCAAGAAGCCTGCGCAAGCAATCAAAGAAAAAGCTGTTTCATCCAAGCCCTCTACCCCCTATTCGAGACCAGTGGGAGTCAACGAAAAAAAGCTCCCTCCCAGGGTGAGTGTGAGATATTTGTATCAGCCTGGCGAGCTGGAAGGAGGTGGTAGGCGGGCGACCGATCCAATCTGGTCTCTAAAGGTCTACAACATTGAAAGGGTTGTTACCAAACCAAATGAGCCGGTCGTGTACTATATTTTCGATGGACCCAAGCGGGGCTTCGTCCGTGAGGAGTTGATGGTTGTGCCGCCAGACACTCAGTTGCCACCGATATCTTTGTGATCATATGCCAGCGTGTGGACTCCATCGTCAGAAATCCAGCGCTTTGAGTCAAATGGTGACAGTGTTATCTTGTTTAGGTGCACACCGTAGATCTTGTGGCCCTCGCTACGGAGCATGTCCATCCCGTGTTTGAAGGCCTCCATTTTGAAGAGGGCGTATTTGTAGTTCTGGTGCATTATTTCCTTCTTGGTCACAACCTTGGTCGTGCCCTTTGCTTTTTTTATGTTTTTCTCGTTTCCCAGCAAGATTGAGTACATCTTCGAACGCAAGCACACGACCTCCGAGATTGGCACGCCGGCGCACTCGTCCTTCATTTTCCCGATGACCTTCTTGTTCTCTTGGCTCTAAAGGAAGTGGTCTTTTGGGAAGTCGCTCGTGTCGTAGTAGTTGATGTCTTTCTCCATGTCCTTGTAAACGTCCTCTGCCTTGATCTCTAGAAGCAGGGAATCAGTGTCAGTATAGAGAAGCTGACATTCCGATCCGTATCTAAGATCAAGATGGAAGTAATAGAAATCGTACATTAAAGTCTTGGAGAGATCCAGCACACACATGCCTGTGTAGACCGGCCTATTCAGTCTTATCTTCTCATTGTGCATCTGGATACCAGCAAGATTCTCCCCAAAGATTGATGCTCTTGCGAAAAGAGGGTTGGCTATTAGCTTCCGGAGCTTGTCTGTCTCGTCTGCTCGAACAAGCTTTATATTAGTACGATTTCTGAGGTTCTCCATCGTCTTGCCGAAGACTGAGTTGTTCATGAGCTTGACGAAGTTCTTTTCAAAGTCTGATGTGGCCTTCTTTCTGAGCTCTGTGTTAAGTCTGATATAGGGCTCCATCCAATCCTTCTGGTCGAAAGCCAGCACCTTGTGCACTTTCTTCAGCTTCATCCCGAGCTTGAGATACTGTTGGAGATTTCGGTAGTGAAGGACATAGTTTTGCTTGTCTTTCAAAGTGAGGAGCAGCTTATTTGTCCTGTCTTTCCCTAGATTCAACTCTCTAGCAAGGGATCTTTGGTATGGTGACATCCACTCTATTGGAACTTTTGATTTCTTTGGGGCGAGAGGGTAAGAGTTGTGCTTATCGTGGAGCTCTTGTGAGTATTCCAAGTCTACGTCGAGTATGTAGCCTTGCTTCCTGTTTGGTGTCAACTTCATGATCTGCTCTTCAGTTGGCATTTTTCTAACCCACCCGAAGTTACCAACGGGAAGCGGCTGACTCATGGCCCAACCGTAGAGATTATTTGCATCAAGATAAACAATGTAAACTTTCTCTTTATCCGGGTCGTAGTCGCTGAGATATGGATTGTTAGCCTTGCTGTAGCGCTTCATCTCTGTGGAAATGCCGCCTCTCATTCCCTTTTCAACAAAGAGATGCATGGTGTAGTCGGTCAGAAGCTCCAACTGGATGGATGTGTATGTGTTTCAGCAATGCATCCCAGCTTAAGCCTGGGCTGGTGTAGTAGTGTGCCGGGTCTAAGCCGTAGTTTTTCAGGCATGTTTTCCTAAAGTTCTCAAACACGTCTGCAAGGAGTAAGACATCTGTTAGAAGATAAAGATCGTGATAATTTCCGAGATTCTCGCATTCGAAGGCATCCAAACACGTTTGGCGTGCTCGTAGTTTTCATCTGTGATGTGCTTCTTTTTGAGCTTACTGTAGAAGGCCTCTTTAGGTGGTAAAGATTCTTCTTCGAATCGCTCGAAAGAGTCCATATGCTCGTAAGGATAGACGCCCTTTCGCAGGAGAAGGCTTCTTTTTGCTGTCTCCGTTTCGTGTTGCCTTGTGATCTCGAAGTCCTCTGGCTTGTTTGATGCAACAAGGCTGTCCAGGCTTTGTTGCATAAACTGACAACTGTCTATGAATCTCAGCTTGCCAAGAGAGAAAGAAATGTACTTCTCCATGTTGTTGGGGATGCATTTCAAATCAGAACCAACCACTGCGATTTGCTGCATCAGATGGTGAGCGTCGTAGCCTTTAAGGTTATGAAAGACAACTGGGATGATAATTTTTTGGGGGTTGATTCGGAAGTAGCTTCTGTTACAAGTGTTGTGGGCCGCGCCGCGGAATTTACCTGACATGTGACAATGGTCTCTTACTGCGTCTCTATAACATTCGCGTAATAGAGGCTCGCCACAGAAGAAACAGTCACCTTCGATAATACCGTCGTCTGGCTTCGGCAATCTTGGGTGCCACTTGTCGATGATATAGTTGCCATCATCGTCTTGTGTAGTAAGTTTTAGGACTTCGGAGTAACAACTATTTCTTCTCCCTGGTGCCTTTGTACTCCTGTGTACCTTGCCGCAATACACTCCTGTTGCTGGATGGAAGAAATCCATCTCGTCTCGTACATTGTAACGGATCAAGTCTTTGAGGCAAATGTTACATTCGACGGCTGTGTGGAAATCCCTCCAGTCTTCCTCTGTCATTTGTAATGGAGCCTTATGCACGAGGGCTTCCTTTATTTCCCTTTCAACTCCTAGAAGGAAAGTCAAAAACTCTCGTACAGAGTTCTCACCTCTATAAAGATATAGCTTGCTTGGCACGCCATCCGACCTTACAACAACAAAGCTGAAGCCGCAAGGCTTGTGGACCTCAGTCTTAGTGGTGCTGCTTTTATCTGGAGATGGCTCACAGATGTATATCTTGTGAATAAGGCTCTTGCAATCGGCATATATAACAAAGGGTGCCTTCATCTGTTTTTGAAAGTTCTCGAAGCGAAGGATGTTCTTTCCTTTGTTTGGCATCTCGACTCTGACTGGACGGCCTGCGGCTCCTCTGCAATAGCCTTGATGGTCTTTGAGAACTCTGTCTGATGAGAAGCCTTGCAGGCATCTCACGCAGAAGTGAACCTGGTGATCTGTGGCGTGTTGGCCGCGAAGAAGTCTGCTTAGACTCTTGATGTAGCTGTAGTGGTTACTGCATTCGTAGGTATGAGGGTTTATCTTGGAAATGAACATTACATTGATACATGGGATTTCCTGACCTTCCATATCGCTAACATGATAAATCACTACTTTTCCGTCTTTCCAGCCGAGAACATTGATTGCAATGTTGTTTAGCTTCTCGACCTTCGGTATTTCATGCAAAGGCGTTGGGAAGGAAATGTCTGTAAAGTCAAAGCCGTCGTTTGTTGGATATTTACTTGGTCTTTCCGGATGTACAGCAACGGGAAAACATGCTGCTCTGGTTGATCAAGTCGCCAAAGCTATCGACGCATTCGAACAATACAGTTACCAGTACAACGTAAAAATTGTTGGAGTCCCTAAAGCTAACGAGCAGGAATCGGCTGAACAAACCTCGAACCTGTGCCTGAAGATCTTCACGAGCCTGGGAGCTGAAGACATCACGTTACAAGATATTGATATCGCTCACAGAGTTCCCAGTAGGTCAACAAGCGCTCAAGGTAAACCCAATGCTATCATTTGTAAATTTATTCGCCGTTTGGCCAAAGACAAAGTCATGGCCGCCAGCAGAGCTAAGGGCTGAAGATATCGGGCTTCCCTCTCACACTGCATTTGAACGTATTGCAATTTATCATCACCTCACACCACGATTACAGCAACTTTTGTACCACGCCAATATTTACAAGAATCATCATAGTTTCAAGTATTGTTGGGCAAAAACGTCGACCGTATTCCTCCGTAAGAGCGACACTTCAAGAGTTTACAAGCTGACAAAAATGGAAGACCTCGCATCTCTGGAGAATCAAGAAGCCGGTCCAGGGTAATTGTTAATTATTTTTATTATTATTCTTGAAGGAATAATAATCTAACATCTTCAGAGGAGATAAACAGTCTCAAAGACAAAATAAGTTATTATCTCGAGAACTGCCATACTCTGGTACAGATATAGTTAATCATCATGGGCAATTTAATAACTTATTAGCAACAAGTTTACCGACTAAGAAGTATTTAGATAAATTGAAGAGTGTTTACGATCTTGACCTTTTTAGCTTAAATACTACGCAAGATACTAACATCAATCCTGATAGTAACATGTTTTGTCATATGCTACGAAGTTGCTACTATTCTCCTCACAGTTTTAATTCATTAAAAAACACATTCACTAATAGTGAAAATCAATCAACATTCTCGATTTTCCACACTAATATCAGAAGCCTCAAACGTAATTTCTCAGACCTAGAAACGCATGTGTTATCAGAACTTGATTTCCCTTTTTATGTTATTGCAGTCACTGAGACAAAAATTACTAATGCAGACTTGGACCCAAATTTTTCTGGACTTTCGGGGTATGAATTTGAATACGTACCAACACCTCTGGCATCTGGAGGTGTTGGTATGTATATTGATGACACGTTAGACTATTTTGTTTTGGAAAGAACTTCTAATGAAGCTTTTCAGGCGTTATGGATTGAGATTAATTTTGTATCAAAGAAAAATGTTATTTGTGGTGTTATTTATAGGCAGCACAATAGCCCTGATCTATTTCAAACCTATTTTGATGAAGTGGCCGAAAAGTACACGTCTACGGGAAAACATGTCTATATTGTTGGCGACTTTAATATAGATTTGCTCAAAATTGAGACTTCTAGTTTCAGTCATCAATTCCTTTTGTCATTACAGAGCTTTTATCTCCTCCCAACTATTGATAAGCCTACTCGAATTTATGCTAATTCAGCCTCTTATTGATAATATATTCACAACTAATACTGATCTAAAAATTACTAGTGGTAATATAATTACAGATGTTACTGATCATTTCTCTCAATTCTGCATTTCAAGTCAATCTCGAGATAGAGTGAAACCTCAACGAACAAAAGTTCGAAATTATTGCAATTATTCTGCTGAACAATTCCGTACGGACCTTTCAAATATAGATTGGGATTCTTCCTTTTCCAAAGCTAATGGAAATGTTGAAAAATTATTCTCTTCCTTTTATAACAAGGTAAATAAATTGGTTAATAAATATGCACCGCTAAAACCAATTTCTCGCCGTCAAATCAAAAGGTTTTCTAAACCTTGGATTACCAAAGGAATTTTAACTTCCATTAAAAGGAAGAACAAGCTATTTCTCCCTGGGGATATCGACAAATATAAATTATATAGGAATAAAATTGTAATCTTGACTAGATTGAGCAAAAAACTCCATTTTAGCACATACTTTCTCAATAATTTGACCGACATTAAGAAAACTTGGGTAGGGATAAATAATCTGATCGGTAACAAAGGAAGGAAAAATAAATCTCTCACTGCAATTAGAGAACCTCGCATGAAGCAAACAATTAGAGATCCAAAGCACATATCCAATGTTCTTAATAACCACTTCGCATCTGTAGGTCCAAACCTAGCAGATGATCTTCCTCCTTCGAGATGTCATTATAGGGATTACCTTATCAACAACCAACAGCCGGAATCATTTTTCTTTGATCCAGTAACTCCTGCAGAAATCTCATTCGAAATTTTGTGTATTCCCCATAATAAACCGCACGGGTTATACTCTTGTCCCACGCCGTTACTTCAACACGCAAGTAGCATAATTAGTCACCCTTTGGCAGAAATTTTGAATTTGTCCATTCAGTCAGGAACTTATCCGTCTAAACTAAAAGCTGCAAAAATTGTACCTGTATATAAAGCCGACGATAAGCTTGATCCCAACAACTACAGGCCAATTTCTCTTTTGTCAAACTTTAACCGTGTTTTTGAAAAAAGTGGTATATAAGCGGCTTAAAACTTTCTTGGAGATAAAGAATGTGTTTT
>JAJLRJ010000007.1:30593669-30644273 GCA_024195265.1 Dendrophyllia cribrosa | reverse complement strand
ACAGTTTCAATCCATAGTGTTTTCGTTTGCGAACAGCCACTCCACCTTGCGGCATAGCAACATGTACCAGGTGAACATTCATGCCAGCTTCTAATTTAACATCTTCATTGGATTGAAGGACACGCTGTACTTCCCCCATGATCCTCTCGGCATTTAACTCGTGACGGGGCATAAAGGGTAAGGAAATAGGATAGTCTAGAGATTGGCTTTTGAGAATGAAACGGACCAGGTCATTGTTTGCCATGCCCGTGGTCATATCGTCTATCATGGAATCAAAAATGTTACCTAGTTGCTCCATGAGGGGGGCTCCATCAGGTTGTGCATGCAAGGAGAGTTGATAATCAGTGCCCGACGTATTAAACTTACGGACTTTCCTTGTGGTCACTTCACGAAGCGTGTAGTGTCGATCAGATGTCCATAATTTGTTTCCTTTTCCAACCTGTTCTTCAGCCATTAAGCAATCCTCATCTGTCATCTATGGAGAGAGAGTGCAATTCTGTTAGAAAACAAAAAATGTAAAATAAGTTACTTTCAGATTAGAGGTTCAGTAACGCTTAGTATGAAAACGAGGCCGTGAAACTTACAGAATAGTGGTTCAGTAACGCTTAGTATGAAACGAGGCTGTGAAACTTACAGATTAGAGGTTCAGCAACGCTTAGCATGAAAACGAGGCCGTGTGCCGTGTTACTTACCGAACAGTGGTTCAACAACGTTTAGTATGAAAACGAGGTCGTGAAACTTACAGAATAGTGATTCAGTAATGCTTAGTATGAAAACGAGACTGTGTTACTTACAGAATGATGGTTCAGTAACGCTTAGTATGATCAAAGGCTCCTAAGAGGCAACCCGTGAATAAGAAATGCTAACGCGTAACGCAATATTGCGGTAAGCTTATGTTGTCACACTGACACGGTTCAATATATATATATATTTTTTTTTTTTAATTAAACGTAAGGATTTTTGACAAACGCAAAAAGAAAAATACGGTGCATTACTTTCATAATGTTCAGTCTGAAGAAGAAAGAGAAAAAAAAGGGAAAAAAAGGATGGCAGGAGCGAGACTCGAACCTAGGACCTTTCGACTAACAGTCAGCCCTTTACACCATTCGGCCACCGTGATCATTGGTTTGAAACAGCATAAATTTAATTACTTCTAGGTAGACACGCATCAAAACGCCTGTCTTGGTTGAAAAATCCTTTTTGATCGATTTTATCATTGCATGAAAGACGCCAAATGCGAAACATCTTTAAGCTTATTGTTATTTATATTCGTTTACAACAATTTAGTTATTGTTATCGCTGGATTAACGCGCGAATTCAAGTTGTTCTCGGTTGCGAAATGCATTTGTACTAAGTATGCAGCCGAGTGATGGAACGAGTGAGCGGGAACGTAATATTGCGGGGTTTTTTTTGGAAATTAAATGTAACAACTTTTGACGAGCGCAAACAATCCAGTAATTTTCAGTTCGAAAAAAAAAAAAAGAAAAATGAAATCCGTCCCGACGAGCATTGAACCCATGTCCTTCGGCTCTATAGCCTGATCGCTTACACACTGCGCCACCTCGGCTTTGACTAAATTTGGTAATAGGAAGTAAAGCTTAAAATTGAAAACGAGGCGGAATGTACTTAATTCAAAATGGCGGAGGTATCTAAGTTATTCAAAATGATTGGGGACTCACTTACATGATCGGTTAACAAGAAACCATAGTCCCAAGTGTCCAATGCAGTTTTCATTTCAGTTTCCTCCCACGTCTCCATTGCTTGTATCAGTTCCTCGTCAGTCATAGACAGGTCTTCGTATTCAACTTCCATTTGGTTTCCTTCTTCGGGTGAAAAAGTAACACCCTCAAAGATTTCAGGATTGTTAGTTTCGAGTTCATTTAAGGTTTCTGTCACTCTGTCGAAGTGAAATTCCGGTGAAGGAGGAGAGTCAGGAGAAACATACAGTTCATTTACTAGATAAGTAAACCAATGTCCTGCTTCCGCGTCTTTTTCTACTCGTGCAAGCAATCTTCTTTTCATGGCTTCGATATTTTCTTCTTCTTTAAACTGACGTTGTAACCAACGATCGTGAAACGGAACCATATGGTGTTGTTCGACAATTGGAGTCAACATCATACATTGTTCACGCCATAATTTAATTACATTTGTTTTGTCCACGGAACGTAATGCTTTCATTGCAATTGTTGCCGTGTTCTCGTTACCGTTGATTAATTCATTCATGCGTTTCCATGCCTCTTGTTCATAAATATTCAGAAACGTCTGTTTAACGTCTTCACGCATGAAAAGGCGGCAAAGTAAGGATCAAATTAGTATGTGTCCTTAAATGATCTTAACCAATCACAAGACAAATAAATCATCCAATCAAAAATGTAAGCATTGGCTTAAAATCCGACTCAACGCAATGTCCTTTACGCACACGTTGCCAAAAAATCTTAGGAGAATTACACACGTCACTGCCAAAAGTCGAAGGAGAAAATGGAAAGTCAACAACCTGGAAGACCAAGACTTATCGTCCGTCTTGTAAGTACATTTGCACGTTTTCTTATGGAAAATCGCTCTACACAGTAATCTTTACGAGAATATTCAGGTTCATTTCTTTTTACCGCTAAGTATAAGGTACTTTTACTGCGTTCACAGTTGTTAATCTTATGGAAAATCGCTCTACACAGTAATCTTTACGAGAATATTCAGGTTCATTTCTTTTTACCGTTAAGTATAAGGTACTTTTACTGCGTTCACAGTTGTTAATCTTAGTGCGAAACGTTTTCGCGTTGTATTCTTTACGAAAATATTTAGTTTAATTTGACTTGACGGAAGAAAAAGAACGCCTGATTTACTTTAAAGATTACTATCACGTTGAATTTGCTTTGACTTTTAGAACAAAACGCTTGGTTTCGTTTACCGCTAAGTATGCAGTCCTTTTTACCGAACGCAAAATATTTTGTTTGATTTGACTTTCAGAACAAACCGTTTGGTTTCGTCTGCCGCTAAGAATGCGATACTTTTACTTAAGAAAACGTTAGCATCTTAACATTTGCGTCGCGTTCTTTACGACCACGTTGAATTTACTTTTAGAAGAAAAACGATCGACTGTCTTTGGAACTGAAAACTTAGGTTCTTTATTTAGTATCATGGGAACGTTTTTCGCTTTAAGACGTAGTTCATTTTTTTTGTATGTGTAGGTCCTGTCAACATGTTTTATTTGTCTCGAAGAGGATTGGAACCTCCCGAAATCGATTTGTTGCGATCAGTTTGCGCACAAGAGGTGCATGCGGCAGTGGAGAATATCATTGGTACCAAGTTCATCAAACTGCCCAAATTGTAGGGAAATACTTCCCCTACCCCCTTCTGAAAGGTGCGAGGAGCTGAGCTGTTTCATGGAGAAACAAAAAAGAGTAAGTCATCGTTGTAACTTATTATTAATTTTAGTTCCTCAATAGACAGTCACGAAGAATCTACATTCAGTGTTTACAAAAAGTAACGATGATCAACTGTGAAATATTCACTGTATCGGCATTTCTTTATCGTGCGCCGACATAGGAAAACAATGTGTTAATTAACACTTAGAACTTTATTTCATGCATGTCTCTCTCTCTCTCTCTGAATTGATAATTTCCGTCTAGAAATAGACAATCAAAACAGTTGGTTGCTGTTGCAAGAACAACATGTTTGCACGAAGCGGTGAAAAAAATATTAGCGTTTTACCTTATCGGAAGAATTGCTTTAGCGCGTGCTAACACTCATGTCACCTCACTGTATCGGCATTTCTTTATCGTGTGCCGACATAGGAAAACAATGTGTTAATAAACACTTAGAAATTTATTTTGCATGTCTCTCTCTCTCTCTCTCTGAATTGATAATTTCAGTCTAGAAATAGACAATCAAAACAATTGGTTGCTGTTGCAAAAACAACATGTTTGCAAAAATATTAGCGTTTTACCTTATCGGAAGAATTGCTTTAGCGCGTGCTAACACTCATGTCACCTGTTTCTCTTACACAGAAATGCCAGATCAATCACGCTGCTACAGACGTTTCTAGAGAGTGTACTGTTAGTAATTATTTTTATCGTCCTCTCACAACATTTCAGAAATTTTATTTTGCCAAATCATACAGAAAATATTTAAATTGTAATTGTCCAGGTAGCCAATTATGTTTTCAATGTAGAAAGGAAAAACAAAAAATAGACCATTATTTGATTTCTAAACCGCTGGGTGACGAGGAGGACGAGGAGCAAGAAGAGGAAGAAGAGCCCATGTATTCATAAATTATTTTTCTTTTATTTTTCATTTTGTTTTCCTTTTTCTTTCTTTATCAAATGTAACTAATTAGGTTTATATATTTTTTTTTTGAATTTTGTAATTAAAAATAGGTACAGTTTATTGATGTATTGTAAATAATAAAGGCAGTTTTTCATTTCATTCTTGTCTCTTTGCTTCTCATTTCAAAATGGACATGGATTCCTTGAATGTCTTCGGGTCATGTATTTCTTGAATGTCTTAGGGGTAAATGGCTTTAAAGTGCAACTAACCCCAATTTTTTTCTTTCGCTAAATAAAATCTCCTGTTTGTCCTGATTAGTTGCGCGAAAAAATTATCGTAATTGATAAAATCCCAGCGTTTCTACAGCTGTTTGAAGTTAGGTGCTTCTGCCCCATTACCGAGCATTTGTGGGAGCTGGGTACGAACTTTGCTGTGACGTCATCGAAGGAGGCCATTTGCCGTGTTCACATAAGCATATCACCGCGAAGCGACAAACGTGAAGGCATTTTAACGCGAACGGTACTCAAAAGCCAAAAAAGGGATTTTGTGAAGTCCGATGCCTTTTTTGTGTTTGCCCACAGTTCCTTTGCTCTTCGCATCATGAAAATCAATCTCCTTCGATGACGTCACAAGACGCCCAAACAAAACTCGGACCCATTCTTCACATTGCTCGGTAGTGGCCGAAAGAACCGCCAAAATTTGAAACTTTAAAAAATTATAAAAAATCAAGGAAAAATGCTACGGTAAAAAAAAATTCGCACAGGTAATCAGGACAATTAGGAGATTTCGTTTGGCGAAAAACATTATTGGGGGTTAGTTGCACTTTAAACACCAATCGTTCAGGAATGTTTCTTCAATGATAACCTTTAACCAATATTCTGTTTGTGTCTTTGACTTTAAAAGGCAGTTCAATTGATACCAGAATTTCTTTTCGTCGTGGAAGTAAAATAATGGTACTTTCAATTCTCCAACTGTAAATTCCATTCCATGGTGTTCACACGTAAATTCAATCCTTCTGCGAAGTATAGTCTCGTCGCACGCTTGATCCCAAAAATCATTCAGTAACGTAACCACTTTCTCTTCTATTTGCAATCTCCCCATTTGTGTCGTTAATGATTCCATTTCCAATGCAAAGAGTTCCCGTTCAATTATGCTGTTCATCCTTATCATGCACTATAAAAACCCTTGCCCTTGCGCTCGTTTTTATAATTTTTTGAAAAACCCGTTTGTTTAAAAGGTACAAACTTGGTAATACTGGTTATCCGGTTTAAATTACACACGAATAAAATATAATAAATATTTAATACATTTACTTCTACTTACAGTGTTGATCTATCCATTCATGAATCCTTAATACGTTTCTCCCCAAAAGGTATTTTACAATGAAACATCATGTTTTTGTCACGTATAAATAGAAGAAAACAAAACTGGTTTCTACGATAAAAAAAACAACCAGATTTGAAGCCAATAAGGGTGAACAAAACCGGTTTGCCTCGTTTTTCTAGAGAGTGGCCATTTTGAATAATATACATCTAGACAAAGTGGTTTGAACCGGTTTGACCATGACGTCAGTGTATTCTCATTGGTTCATCATCCGTCCTTTGTTCTTTTGCCTTTAAATTGAAACCACCACCCGGATGGCTGGGTGGACACGTAACATCACATCTCACCATACACTTCTCTCTCGTAATTAAATACACTTTTCCCTCCCCCTATACGTACAAGACCTGCATCTCATTAAAACTCCTCCTGTACCTATGCGGTTTGCATCTCATTAAACCTCTCCCGTACCAACACGGCTTGCATCTCATTACCTTCAGGTCCCAGCTCATTAACTCATGGCTGCTGAATATATGAATAAAATTCGTCTAGTCATCCCGGATAGACTACTTAAATGTCTCCACTTTATAACGTTTTCAAGATTCCCGATTTTCAAGATTCCCCGCCCGTACAAGACTCCATTGCTTTTCTCAATTGTGCGAACATTGCCTTAACTAGCAGTTGTGAGCATTGACTATAAAGTCCCTCAAATTGAGATACCCAATAAACACAAAAAGTCAGCGATTTTTGCAGAATATCAGCGTTTGAATTTACACAATAACAAAAATTACCGTTTTTAACGTCACAGAAAAACAACAAAAATCACGTTTTTGCCTTTAGTTTTTTTTATTCAAATCATCGTGGCAAACCCAAAAGTCAACATTCACAGCAAAATTCAGTCCTAGTCCTAGCTTGGAAGTGATTATTTTTTTGCTCTTATTTGTTGCCCGGCCGAGCTACATCCTCTCGTTCTAGTGCATCCTGGCCTTGCCTCGATTTTCAACATCACGACCGCACTGCATGCTGGGAAATAGTGAGAATTGTTGACAGCGTATTATACAAATAGATTTAATAATAACAAAACGCATTAGGGTTTCATCAAATTATTATGTCAACAAAAGCTGTTTTATTTAGAACAACTCAAATCTATGTACTACACAAATGATAAGGAAATCAAGAACAAAATGTTAGAATGAAATAATTTTACGGACGTAGCGCGAATTCACTATAAGGCCGTATTGCAGTCATAAAGCTTTGTTGGCTTTTTTAGGAAGCAAAGGTTTCCTCTAAAAACGATTTTACGTTTGGTTCATCATCCACTTTGTTTTAACGTTCGAATAATGTGGTGTCATATATATAGAAGTAATTAGATAACCGTGTTTACTGTTATGATCAAATGATAGGGGTACAGGAAGGGTACAGGAAGAGTGCAGAAAGGGTACAGGAGTTTTCACCACCACCACCACCACAATTCTATTATTTCCACCACTACCACCGCCTTTTACGTTTCCTAAAATTTTCTCTTGCCAAGTTTTTCTACTTGAGAGGGCGATAAATTTTGCCAGATTTTGGGGAGTGCTTCCATCCCACCTAAATGTTTTTTATACGCTTTCCTGACTGTTTTGTCAAAACTTTACCCCATTTTTAAACATATTTTCCGTTTTTTTGGCTGTTCCGATACTTGTTAAGGAACGTTCCCCTATGATCAATTGTTCCTTATTATTTTGGTCCTTTTGACCTTAAGAGGACCAACGTTTTAATAAAGTAGGAACAAAACGTTCATTCTAAGCTAAAACAAGACCGTTTTGTTCCGAGTTCCCATGTGTGAGTGGAACACATTGTTCCCAAATTGGTAATTCAGGAACAATTTAGGACTGTTTTGTTCCGAGTTCCCATGTGTAAATGGAACATAGTGTTCCCATATTGGTAGTTTAAAACTGTTTTGTTCCGAAGTCCCATCTGTGAATGGAACATATTGTTCCCAAATTGGTAATTTAGGAACAATTTAGGACCGATTTGTTCCGAGTTCCCATGTGTGAATGGAACACATTGTTCCCAAATTGGTAATTCAGGAACAATTTAGGACTGTTTTGTTCCGAGTTCCCATGTGTAAATGGAACATATTGTTCCCATATTGGTAATTTAGTACTGTTTTGTTCCGAAGTCCCATCTGTGAATGGAACATATTGTTCCCAAATTGGTAATTTAGGAACAATTTAGGACTGTTTTGTTCCGAGTTCCCATCTGTGAATGGAACATATTGTTCCCAAATTGGTAATTTAGGAACAATTTAGGACTGTTTTGTTCCGAGTTCCCATGTGTAAATGGAACATATTGTTCCCATATTGGTAATTTAGGACTGCTTTGTTCCGAAGTCCCATCTGTGAATGGAACATATTGTTCCCAAATTGGTAATTTAGGAACAATTTAGGACCGTTTTGTTCCGAGTTCCCATGTGTGAATGGAATACATTGTTCCCAAATTGGTAATTCAGAAACAATTTAGGACTGTTTTGTTCCGGGTTCCCATCCGTGAATGGAACATATTGTTCCCAAATTGGTAATTTAGAAACAATTTAGGAACGTTTTGTTCCGAGTTCCCATGTGTTAATGGAACACATTGTTCCCAAATTGGTAACTCAGGAACAATTTAGGACTGTTTTGTTCCGAGTTCCCATGTGTGAATGGAACACAGTTTTCCCAAATCGGTAATTCAGGAACAATTTAGGTCACTGTTTTGTTTCGAAGTTCCCATCTGTGAATGGAACATATTGTTCCCAAATTGGTAATTTAGGAACAATTTAGGAACGGTTTGTTCCGAGTTCCCATGTGTGAATGGAACACTTTTTCAAATTGGTAATTCAGGAACAATTTAGGTCACTGTTTTGTTCCGAAGTTCCATCTGTGAATGGAACATATTGTTCCCAATTTGGTTATTTAAAAACAATTTAGGACCGTTTTGTTCCGAAGTCCCATCTGCAAATGGAACATGGTGTTCCCAAATTGGTAAGTTAGGAACAATTTAGGTACCGTTTTGTTCCGAATTCCCATCTGTGAATGGAACACATTGTTCCGAAATTGGTAATTTAGGAACACTTAGGACCGTTTTGTTCCGAATTCCTACTTGTGAATGGAACACATCGTTCCCAAATTGGTGATTTAGAAACATGTGTTCCTAACAGTAACTGTACCTGTTTGGACAGCTTATTCCTTTTCATACTTAAGAGGAACAATTGTTCTTTCTTACTGTAAGTGCTTTAATTATATAAACATTATTTCAACGCACGCACAGGCCTGCTTGGGCAAGTTCAACACCATTTTGGTTGTATCGCACTGTCATGAATTTTGTACAATAGTAATAAGGGCGGGCAAGCAAGGGCATGCTGTGGCAAGTTGAAACATGCAAGAGGTTCCTTGTTTGTCATTGGTTCCGCAGTTTGGTTGTTTTTTGCCAAGGTAAAAAGGCAAGTGTGTTGGCCAAATGTTCCTTAACGGGAAAAATGAGCAAGAAGTGCAAAGTTGAATGGTCGAACATTGATGGAGCATCACCCAAACCAAAACGACTTCACTTGGAAAAGGACGAAACAGACACTTTATATCATTGCCCAATACAAGTGTGTGACCATGATGGATTTCAAAGTCAGCGAGGGTGCAGGAAACATGTGAATACCAAGCACAGTTGGTTCTTTTATTTTGACGAAAAGCCCGACCCGATTGAAATCACAGATTCGTTACAAGTAGCAAGGGACGTTCCAGTAACAACAACAATTGGTGTTAAAACAAGTGAAACCCCAAAACATGCCGTCAAAATACTTCCTTCATTTTCAGTCTCTGATAAAATTGGCGGAGCATTCACAAAATGGTTGACCGGAAGTGGCGGTGGTTGCAAGAAAGATCGTGCAGCTAAACAGTTAGTGACAAGATGCTTTAAGTTTCTTAAATTTTGTTGCAAAGATGAGGAAGAGTTGACTTTTGACGTGATGGACTTTAGTCTGTGTTCTCCAAATCTGTTGTTTAAGTTTATCGACTACTTGCAAGACGAATGCAAGCTCGGACGTGGTGGACGTTTGGGATACATAGATGCTATTTCTGAATTAATCGACTTCAGTAAACTTCATGGCGCATCAGACGCAGTTCTTCAAAAGTTATCCGCGACGGAGTTGTACCTTAAAAGGGCCCGAAAGACAGTTGCAAAGATGATGAGATTGCAGTGGACACAGGATCTAGACATTGACACTCTGGAAGCAAGAGGGCACTGGGCGACAATGGAAGAATTGTTGGAGGTGGTGACATTTCACTTGCCGCGCTAGGAAAACACCGTGAAGATGTGCAAAAGCAGTCCAGGACAAGTTAATCCCTCAGACTTAACATTTGCCACAAAATTTGTAGCGATGTATTTGTTCATCAAAGTGAAGGGGTCGCGGCCTATGACTTATCAGTATTTAACGGTAGAAATGATCAGTACAGCTAAGGAAAACGGTGGATTTATTGATCAGAAAACGTTCAAGACTGCTGGAAAGTATGGATTTGATTCTTTGATTCTAACCGATACAAACATGCAAGTGCTGGATGGCTACATCTCTTTTGTGAGGCCATTGCTAAAACCCCAGTGTGACTTTGTTCTGGTCACCAGAAATGGAGGGCAACATAGCAAATTGGGCGAGACTATGAGCAAACTGGTTTTTGATGCAATTGGAAAATACATTCATCCTACACGTTACCGTCAAATTGTTGAAACGCAAAGCCTCAATCAGCTCACTAGCGAAGAGCAAAGGATTTTGTCGGAAGACCAAAAACACAGCTCTGCAGTTGCTAAAGTTCACTATCAAAAACAACGATCCCGAGAAGTAGCCATGAAGGGACACGAGTGTCTACAAAAACGCCAAGGTACCAAAGGAACAGAGGTGGATAAGGACGTCCACGCAAGGTTTGGCGTTTCAACTTCGAGCTCGGCAACGTCAGTTGAAGCTGACGTAGAAAAGACAAGCTCACTCCCCCTTAACAGGGATGATCATCCCACGGGAAACTTGCGCATTCAGAGGAAACTTCGCCGGGTGTGGAAATTCACGTCAGCCGAGGACGAGTTTCTAAAGCAGGGAATAAATAAGCACGGGTTTGGACAGTGGACAGCTATTTTGAGATCTGTCTTGGCGGGTTCGCTTTTTTCCCTTTTGCGATTCTCCCCGGACGCGGCGTGTTCTCTCGAATTGTATGTGGTCGACTTCCCAGCTTGCCACCTGGGTCAAGAACATATCTTCGTCATCCTCGTTGTTGCTTGGTTCGTGTTCTTGTTCTTGTTGCAGTGATCCTGCACTCTCTCCAAGCTCTTCTGTTGTTGGCAGGGCCTCGAAGACGCACTTGACCAGGTGGCTGTGTCGCCGCTGAAGCAGACCCATTTCAACGCAGGTTCGCCTTCGTTCATCTAAGGCCTCCTTGGTGCCGAGTGTTCCAATGTTCTTGTGATGATTCTTCAACCTGTCTTGTAGCACTTCCAGCAGGGCACCCATGGATGCTTTGAAGTTTTTATCAAGGCTGGTGTGCAGTTGTTTGACGCAGTCATGCAACTCCCTTTCGGTCTTTTTCAACCAGGTGCCTTGGAATGCTTGACGGGCTTTCTCGCGTCGACGTTGTTCTTCATGCACTCTTTGTTGGTCGCTACGCCTCTGCAGCTCCCTTCGAATCGGAGTGGGCGTCAATGCGTCTGGTTCTGGTGGCAGCAAGTCTGCGCTCTGGGTGCATACTCCCATCGCTCTCAAGGCGGCTTTTCTCAACTGGTGTTGCTTTTCAGCGAGGTTCTTTTGCGCTGTTCTTTTTCGTTCTTGTTCTCGCAGCATGTGCTTCACCTGCCTGTATCGCAGACTGTCTGGATCGGATCTGCTCAACGTTGCTCTCAAATCGTCAAGGACATCGCTTGACGTGGAATCCGCAGCAACATCGTCGGCATCAGACTGATCCATAGCATCGACAGGATCTTCTTCGTCACTTGCTTCCGCTTCACCAAATTGGGTCTCTTCGACAAGTGGATTAGCGAGTGACAGAGATCGCAGATCTTTCTTTTCTTGTTCTTGCAAAATTCCTTCTTCGTTTTGTGACCTCTCGTCGTCACTGTCAGTGTCGTCGTCGTCATCGCTCTCGGTGTCACTTGCACAGGATTTGGCTTGCTCTGCAGCCCACACGACGCATTCCATGGCATGCTTTTTCAACCATGCTGCCGCCTTCTTCTTGGGATTTTGGAGACTCTTAAAATGGTACGTGCGAAGACGTTTATCCATGGCAGGTTGGTGCACAAGACCAAAATCCAGTTTACGCTGTGCTGTAATCAGCATTGGGCATTTATTGATAAATGCCCTGGCAGTCTGATACTTGACGTCATGAGCGGCGTATCCCCCCTGTGTGAGCACTTTCCAGTCAGCAATGTCCAAGGTATTCACATCTGCTTCATCAATGAAGATTACTTCTGTAAATGGGCTGATCATTGCTTTATTAAAAGCGCGTTGCTTTGTAACCGTTGCAATGTTTCCATGGTGTATTAGTCCCTGGATTGGAAAGAACAAACTCGTCTTACCACTGTTGGCATCCCCAACAAGGTAATGAACTTTGTCTTTGTGCTCTTTCTTATTGTAATTCAGCAGTTTGAGAAAATCTTCACAGAAGGTTGACACATCGCTTTGGGAGAGGCTGTTCTCCAAGATCTCCTGAAAATACTTAGGGTTGGCTTCTTTGGTCGAGTCATAGGCACAAAACGCCCTGGGTGATACCGTGCCTATTTGATGCTCTTCAATGGGGTTTTCTACGAAGGCACGGTTTTTCAGGGACCAACAGACACCGTCGTTGACTTCTATCAGATTGTAGTCAATGGTCAGTGGCTGGAAGAGTTCGCAGTGTGGATCTGCTAACAGTTCGATGATTTTTCTCATTTCTCGGATGAGTCTCGATTTAAACTGCTCGTTCGTAGCGAGAGTGTTGACGAATGCTCTTGCTTCGCACTTGAAGGAGTACGTGTACCGTAATCTCGGGTTCTTTTTGTACACTTTGCCTCTGCTTTGCCTTTGCTTCTTTGCCTTCTTTCTCATATTTGAGCTTCTGCATTGCAATGGTTATGTCATTGACGAGAATTGTCAACTTGTCAGAAAGCCGTATTTCTTCCCGTCCAAAAGACAGAGTAGCTGCGCCGAGAATGTTGAAGCCAAACATGTCTAGCTGCAGTTTAGCCTCGATCATCTTCTCTAGCGCTCTCGTTAATGACTGATGAAAACTAATGTTGATCAAAGTCACGCGCACGACGTTTTCCGTTCGACAATCTTCAAGTTCTTGGGAAGAGAGAGGTGACATTCCAACCAGATGGCTAAATTCATCTTGGTAGTTGTTTTGGTACGATGACGCCACAAGTTCCTGCATGCAAGGATTTCTGTGGTCTTTCAAGACTTTATAGAGTTCCTTGATGGCGATGCATTCTTTTCCATCTTGAAACTGTACCTGAAAACAAAATAGAAAACTTTTATTCAGTGCACGAAAAACTGAAATACGTTTACGTTTCAAGCCTCTTTGTTCATACTTAACCAGCCTGTAAGACACTAATTTGTAAGAGAGATGGCATGTCATTGAATCGCAAGCAACAACGCATTGTCATAAATTTCTATCGTTCGTAATACCTGATTTGCCGTGACTCCTACTCCACACTCCAGCAGTGCTCGATGGACCACGAGTGGATTCGCAGGAGCACCATTAGGTGTTGTCAGTGCCAGCCAATAGGTAATTGAAGGCCAAAGCGACTTGTTGATGGTTGTTGGATTTCCATCAAGTACTTGTTGAGATGAAGTAGCGGGCGTGGGGCTTGGATCTTGATCTTCTTCGCTGTCATCGCTTTCGTTTATACTCCCCTTTTTCTTTTCTTGCGTTGATATGGCACTGAAGAAGAAAGCTGCATTCGGTATACCTTGAAAAAGAGAGAAATACATGTTAAGCGCTAGTAAAATTTTATAAGGCCAATTGCAAGCAAACTTTCAAAAAGTAAACTAACCTGAAATGGCTTTGTCACATGAATCTCGCTTCTGGCAGATGGCGTTCCATGATTTTGGCAGGTCTTTTTCTTTCACGTTCCATACACATTTGGCACTAATGATACTACACTGGCCAGAAACTACGGGGCTCATGTAACATAAGACAGTTTCTCTTATTGCTTCGCTGTTTAACTGCTTACTCGGCTGCTTGGCACGACGCATCTTCGCCAAAATGTGCAGACAAAAAAGACGCCAAAAACTGCTGCTTAAATAACCGTCCTGTACTTGTGAAATTAATAGGAATAAATCTAAAAAACTACTACCTAAATTTGCCTAGAAAAGACTGCTCTTTTGTTCCGTTCAACACTTTCTGTGGATGATATTTCTAAGCTTCATTAAGCCTACTCTTTCAAAGACAATGTTGAACTAATTTAGAACTAAGTCAGAAATGACTGTTGTTCATTTTTCAATTGAATAGAAAGTGGTGTTGATTTGGCTTCAAGGCAATTGTCGCTAACTTTTGGCAGCTTTATTTCACATGTAGCGGTAACATCCATTTATTTTGTATTGTATTTTGTATTTATTTACTCCATTTTTTTATTGCAAACGTTTTTGAAGCTTACAAGATAAGAAAAAAATGGAGAAGGGCAAGATATATGTAAACTTATTATATGCCGTATGACTAAAATTACATTTTTTAAGAAAAAGAGAAAACACACTACAAAGAAAGGAATAGAAACATAGAAAGATTGGTGAGATAGTTATTAATACTGAGCAAACTAATATTGATAAAGTGCTCTATCAAATTGTTGTCTAGTTTGCTTTTTGCGTATGAATATAGGAATATCATTCCAGTAATAGCATCCGATGATTGTTGGACAAAATTGTCTTATGTTTATTCTAAAGGAACTGGAAGTTAGATGTTGTAAGGATGTACTTTGAGTGGCGTAATTATGTTGCTCAGATACAAAGTAATGAAAAGATGAAGAAAAATAGACAGGGGGTGGCGTTGATTTGGTTTCAAGGCGATTGTTGCTAACTTTTGGCAGCTTTATTTCACATGTAGCGGTAACATCCATTTATTTAATAGTAGTGAAAAGATGAAGCAACATAGACAGGGGGTGAATTTGTTTTGGTTTCAAGGTGATTGTTGCTAATTTTCGGCAGCTTTATTTCACATGCTGCGGTAACATCCATTGAACAATAGTAATGAAAAGATGGAAGAAAAGTAGACAGGGAGTGGTGTTTTGTTTTGATTTCAAGGCGATTGTTGCTAACTATACCATGCGCGATTTAGGGGTAACACTTATTCTTTTGTTAAAACAATAGAATATTAGAGCACAAAAGAACGACAATACAATAGAATACAATACCCTAGAATATATTAGAATACATAATTTTACCTAATACAATGAATGTGTACAATGTACAATAGAGCTAACACCCTAAATCGGGCATCATATGTTGCTAACGTTTGGCAGCTTTATTTCGCATATCACTGTAAACTTACAGCAAAAAACAAACAGCAGAATGTGGTGTTGATTTGGCCTGAAGAAGGTTGTTGCAGCTTTATTTCGCATTCAACAAGATGCGAAACTTATTGTACAGTTTTCAGTGGGAAATAAACGGGTAGAATATGTGCTTGATATGTTCTGAAGGCGAAAAAAACTTTAAAGAAAAACACAAGGCCATTCATTTAAGATACTTGCAGCAATAGGGAACGCAAAAATGATTATATATATTCATATCCCCGTTAAATCCGTGAGATCCATATGTTCCGTCCTTTTAGTAGAAGTTTGTGTTGTGGTAATATATTACATTAAATCAGCCAACTGACACTGCAAGTTCCAACCAAGCAAAACTTCTACGAAAAGGACGGAACATATGGATCTCACGGATTTAACGGGGATATGAATATATGATCAATTACTCCTCTCTATTTCTGTAAGTATCTTAAAAGTATATTATCTAATATACTATTAATAAATATACTAACAGAAATAGAGAGAAGTAATTGATCATATATTCATATCCCCGTTAAATCGTGAGATCCATATGTTCCGTCCTTTTCGTAGAAGTTTGTGTTGTGATAATATATTACACCAAATCAGCCAACTGACACTGCAAGTTCCAACCAAGCAAAACTTCTACTAAAAGGACGGAACATATGGATCTCACGGATTTAACGGGGATATGAATATATGATCAATTACTCCTCTCTATTTCTGTAAGTATCTTAAAAGTATATTATCTAATATACTATTAATAAATATACTAACAGAAATAGAGAGAAGTAATTGATCATATATTCATATCCCCGTTAAATCCGTGAGATCCATATGTTCCGTCCTTTTCGTAGAAGTTTGTGTTGTGATAATATATTACACCAAATCAGCCAACTGACACTGCAAGTTCCAACCAAGCAAAACTTCTACTAAAAGGACGGAACATATGGATCTCACGGATTTAACGGGGATATGAATATATGATCAATTACTCCTCTCTATTTCTGTAAGTATCTTAAAAGTATATTATCTAATATACTATTAATAAATATACTAACAGAAATAGAGAGAAGTAATTGATCATATATTCATATCCCCGTTAAATCCGTGAGATCCATATGTTCCGTCCTTTTCGTAGAAGTTTGTGTTGTGATAATATATTACACCAAATCAGCCAACTGACACTGCAAGTTCCAACCAAGCAAAACTTCTACTAAAAGGACGGAACATATGGATCTCACGGATTTAACGGGGATATGAATATATGATCAATTACTTCTCTCTATTTCTGTAAGTATCTTAAAACTATATTATCTAATATACTATTAATAAATATACTTACAGAAATAGAGAGAAGTAATTGATCATATATTCATATCCCGTTAAATCCGTGAGATCCATATGTTCCGTCCTTTTCGTAGAAGTTTTGCTTGGTTGGAACTTGCAGTGTCAGTTGGCTGATTTAGTGTAATATATTACCACAACACAAACTTCTACTAAAAGGACGGAACACACGGATCTCACGGAATTAACGGGAACATGAATACATAATCATTTTCTTATCGGCAGATGAATGTCTTGGGCCTGTTGTTATGTTCCCTTCTCTCACAAGACAAATTGATCAAAAATGCTCCTTAAAATGGCATCCACAGTCAGGTTGAATTAAACACACTTAAAATTGGATATTTGCCATCAGCCTTACTAGAATCGATGGCTAAAAGCAGAATCAAATAGCTATTTGGAAAGATAAAGTTAAAAACATGCGAAGGAACAAACATTTTGGGAAACGACCACAATATCGACCCCACATCGACCCTCCTCCTCCTCCTCCTCCTCCTCTTCCTTCTCCTCCTCCTTTCTCCTCCTCCTCTCCCTCCACAATTCTATTGTTTTCTCCTCCTCCTCCTCCTCCTCCTCCTCAAGGATCTACAAGCTATGAGAAATTATTTGTGGATTACAATGAAATTCCATTTTTGCGCTACTTTTGATCGGTTTTATTTTATTTTATTTACATTTCAAGCAATCCTCAAATAGTTTCTCATAGTGGTGGTGGAAATAATAGAATTGTGGTGGTGGTGGTGAAAACTCTTGTACCTTTTCTGTACCCTTCCTGTACCCCTATCGTTTGATCATAACAGTAAACACGGTTACCTAATTACTTCTTTACATATGACACCACATTATTCGAACGCTAAAACAAAGTGGATGATGAACCAAACGTAAAATCGTTTTTAGAGGAAACCTTTGCTTCCGAAAAAAGCCAACAAAGCTTTATGACTGCAATACGGCCTTATAGTGAATTCGCGCTACGTCCGTAAAGTTATTTCATTCTAACATTTTGTTCTTGATTTCCTTATCATTTGTGTGGTACATAGGTTTGAGCTGTTCTAAATAAAACAGCTTTTGTTGACATAATAATTTGATGAAACCCTAATGCGTTTTGCTGTTATTAAATCTATTTGAACTTAAACAAAGTGCGGGTTTATTGTTTTAGCACGCTCATGTAATTGGTTGCATTGTTAATTTTTCCGAGGTGCTAATTTTCCATGCAAATCTAGAGTTCAGTGTTCGCATAATTAAAAGTTTGAACTTTGAAGCTACCAATAAAGAAATTAAAACTTAAAGTGGGTGTTGGGTGGGAAACTGAAAATCGATATAGAGTCTAGCGATGAAGCCGGGCAATAAGAATGTTGCGGTAAATACGAATAAGAAGCGGTTTTTTTATACTGTGCAATTTTATTGCTTCTAAACTTGAATGTTTCGGAACCCTCTAATCGGTTTACCCAGTTATGATGTCCACAGCTGCGTTGTGGCCGCAGTTACCCAGGTTCGAGTCTTGGTCAAGGCATGTTGTTTTGATCTATGTCTGTAAAGGATATCTGTGTCAGTTGTGTTTTGTTTTGAAGTGAGTTGGAATAGAGCGGGAAAGTTTGGGCCGGTCTATTGTTCCTATTGTGTTGGTATAGGTATAGGTAAATAATTACTTACCTATCCAAATGAGTATGCAGGAAATCCAAATTAGTATGCGGGAAATCCAAATTAGTATGTGGGAAATCCAAGGGAAATCCATAAAACGGCGTAAAATGCTGACGTTCTACTACTGTCGCAAATTCCAAAATATGCCGTGGTAGGTCAAGAAATTCATCAGTAGTCGAGTCTTAAGACTACTTCGTTTTGGAGCGGCCATTTTTCCAGTTCCACGAGCAACAAGCGAAATAGGCCATTTGCACGATGGCGTCATTTGACTACAACTACCAGAATTCATTTCGTCTTTCCTTTCTTATTTAAATTTTATAATCCCAGTGCGGTTTAAATAACAATAGCCCTAATTTGCACTACAAAACAAAACAACTGAAGGATTCTGGTAGTTGTAGTCATACGACGTCATCGTGCAAATGGCCAATTGGCAAACGAAGTACATCACCTTACTCGCTTCTTTGAGAAAGCTACTAAAGATGAAAAATGGCTTCAAACTTACCAAAAATCGTATACAAACCATATTTGAGCCGTTCTTATAGCACAACGAAGCAAAAATACTTCGTCAGAATGACGTTTCTAGTAAACTCGAGCCTTCAGTGTTTTAGAACAGCAGAACTTTCGATGGTAACCCCAAATATGGAGTCACGAAATCCTATGGCTCGTTTATATGCAGAATATCACTCAAAACTTAAAAATTCTCAGGAGTCAATGGGTTAAAGATTCCCCGTTCCCCGTTCCCGTTCCCGTTCCCATTCCTCGATTCCCCGTTCCTTATTTTAAAGATAGCCGTTGTGGCATGCAGGAAAGACAGAAACATATCCGGTGAAGATTACAAGAAAAGTCAGAAAAATATAGCACGCGACAGCTTGAGACTCAGTTGAGGCAAAAGATAGTGAGAATTGCTTTTCAGTGTTTGCCTGGCTTTGACAGCTACGATGTCTTTCGTAATAAAGTTTCCTTTTTTATCTCGTTAATGCGCATGCGCATAAACGAGATTTAGGAATCAATACAAAAAGGGACAAAAGTTGTTAACAACGGTCCATTGTTAACTTTTGTCCGGGGGGGTTACTTCTTTCTTCTTTATAGAAGCTATATTAGGGTATTGAGGATATGGTTGGTTAAATCGCTTAGGATTTCAAGAAGTGTGTCACATACCGCCACTAAAATGTTTGAGGAGCACCCCCGGACCTATTGTTAATTTCCCTAGGGTATTGGGATGTCAGAACTTGTCATGAACTTGTCATATCTCACATTACGTCACCGCAAAGGTATTTAAGTTCTTATTAAGTTTCGATATCTCACGTTACCTATCAAGAAATATCAATGTTTCAAATTTTCAATCATTTGTCGTAAAGCCATTAAAGCTGCTTTAGAAGGGTAAAAATAGGTCAAATGCGTTTTCTTGGGAAACGCGGTTTGAGAATTTCACGGTGTATTTTTACGAATGGAGACGTTTTAAGGAAGTTAAATGGGACGGAAAAGTTTGTGTTTTACTGATGAGCGATATGGCAGAGCAAAATAGCATGAACTTTGGGTTTGTTCTATTTTGGAATACTGAATCATTGCTATTACGGTTTGGTTATGCAATACTATGGGAAAGACGTCGTAGTTTTGGTGATTTAGCTACCGTGCACGAGCAAATTTTTGCGGAAGGAAAATTTTGTGGATTGCCCGACTGAATTTGTTTTGCGGGAGGAACTTTTTGCGGGTCGAGACAGCTAACATTTCTGTAGTTTCCTTATAACTCACACTATTCACTATTGGTGGAGGTTTTTTCTGCTTTTAAATAGCCGAGTCAACCCCACTGGCATTTGGACTTTACCGGTAAAGAAATTTCATTTTTCGATGGGAATTTATGTTGATATCAATTCTGTGATTGACGTTTTCTTTGTATTCTCGCTAGCTTTGGAGAAATGCTTATAAAACGTGTTCAAATTCAGTCGTAAATTAAGTCGTAATAAATGATATCTGGTATTATGTAAACAAAACAAGACTTGGGTCACGCAAAATTCGTTGAGAGGGAAGGGGTGCGTTGTCGCGAACGCCTCTGTTTGGCACAAGAAGTCCATGACAATTCTCAAGTAAGAATGATTTAATCACAAAGTCCCTCTGGTCATTCACATGGCCTGTAAAGTAACCTTATCTTAACTTTACAAATTTAAAAGCCTTACTGATATACGTAATTTCCTACTTGTCAAACTAAATCACTTGATAAGATCAATGAATGAAAATATTGAAATAAACCGATTTCCGACAACGTGACCCAGTTAAAAAAAAAACGTACAACTTTCTTATACAAGCGCATGAGTATAGGCTACCAGTGTAGCCTCTTGTTAACTGACAATTGGCCAAAAAAAAAGTAGTTAACTGACAATTGGGTACCCCCATTAGCACCCTCATTTAGCAGTGCTAGATTAATTTGTCGTGTGTTTGGCCTTGTTTACAAAATGGGAAAGTAAGCTCACTGTAGCTGTCGAGAAAAAGATGCGCCGGGTTTATAGCTCTTTACAGGCAAATTCACCGCGAGAAACAACTTCAAGCATCACGCTTCAGTGAATGTTCTGACACCTATAGAATGAATTGAATTCCATTGTAATAATCTAATGGATAGTATCAATTATATATCCGGAAAAAATCCTCCCGTTTTCGCGTTATTTCCGCTAAATCGGAAAACGCTATATATTTATGCAAACTAAGTTTAGTTTTTTTTTTTATTTCTAAGTTTTAATTTTCAGGTTTGGAATTGTGAAATGTAATACCCTAATCAGCCTGAAGGTTATTTTCGGGGAGGGGGGGGGAGTTTTGATCTCGTCATTGCACAAACAGAAATCTAGGACCGGAAAGCGTTACGCGATTAACATCGGAACGGATAGATTGCCGTCCTAAATGGTGGCGCTGTTCAGATGTGTGTTACTTTTCCTTTATACCCTCTTAAAGTTTGATGTTCCCAATGTTTACGTATTTTTCTACGAAAGAGACGATAACTTTGTAATAGGAACGAAATTAAAAAAGCCCGTCAAGGTTGTTGAAAGGAGGTGTCGCAGAAGATTCCTGTCAATTTTTAGAATTTTCAGTCAGTTCAGTTGCAACCTGTTGGTAAACGAACTTGAAATGTTCACCCGTATACAGACTTCTATTTTATGAGAGGGGTGAATCCAGCGATCTGTTTTTGGTCGTATCTTAAGTTTGTCTCAGTAAAGGCTGTAATTTTAGCTTGTATTCGCTACGCTCGCTAAAACCTTCGTTGGCATTTTTGACGGTCTAGCGACTGCTTCGTTTATGCCAGCCCACTGTTTGATTGAGGCAAATATATGTATATTTCTATGAATACATGTAGGTGAATGTAGTGTAGTATTAGTTTTTAGACGGAAGTAATGCGACTTGTTGCTTGTGTTTATTATAGCCGGCGTAAGGGCAAGAGCCCTTTTAGGAGCCAGCAAATCAATAAAAGTAGTGAGTAACAAAAGAGTCTCGAGTGTGACTATAAATAATTTTCATGTTAGTGTAGCGTATTTGTTCAAAATAGTCTTTATTTGACTGAGAGGAAACTTCAACTTGATTGTATTACGCCACATCCAACCCGTGAATAAGAAATGCTAACACGTTACGCAATATTGCGGTAAGCTTATGTTTTCAATTAGCTCCCAAATAGTGCCAATATCTCTTTTGAAAAAATCAAAACGTTGAAATCGCTTATAAAATGTGCGTCTCGGACACATCCACTTAAAAACATGACATGACATGACATCCCAATACCCTAGGGAAATTAACAATAGGTCCGGGGGAGCTCCCCAAAAATTTTAGTGCGCCGTATGTGACGCTCTTCTTGAAATCCTAACCGGTTTAACCAACTATATTCTCAATGCCATAATATAGCTAGTATAAAGAACTACCCCCCCGGACAAAAGTTAACAAAGTTAAACAAAGAAACCTTTGTTAACAACTTTTGTCCCTTTTTATATACATGATACCTATATCTCGTTTTGCGCATGCGCATTAACGACATAAAAACAGTGCGATTTCTATGAAAAGTGCACAAAACGAACGTTTGGCGCCGTGCGGAGCAAGTTTTGGCAAAATCTCACTTTTCCGCACACCAGATCTCAAAATCGTCGTACTGGCCTCAAATCATCGCCAAATCTGAAAAACACTGCGATTTCTATGAAAGGTGCACAAAACACACGTTTGGGGCCGTGCGGAGCAAGTTCTGGCAAAATCTCACTTTTCCGCACACCAGATCTCAAAATCGTCGTACTGGCCTCAAATCATCGCCAAATCTGAAAAACACTGCGATTTCTATGAAAAGTGCACAAAACGCACGTTTGGGGCAGTGCGGAGCAAGTTTTGGCAAAATCTCACTTTTCCGCACACCAGATCTCAAAATCGTCGTACTGGCCTCAAATCATCGCCAAATCTGAAAAACACTGCGATTTCTATGAAAGGTGAACAAAACGCACCTTTGGGGCCGTGCGGAGCAAGTTTTGGCAAAATCTCACTTTTCCGCACAGCCGATCTCAAAATCGTCGTACTGGCCTCACATCATCGCCAAATCTGAAAAACAGTGCGATTTCTATGAAAAGTGCACAAAACGCACGTTTGGCGCCGTGCGGAGCAAGTTTTGGCAAAATCTAACTTTTCCTCACACCAGATCTCAAAATCGTCGTACTGGCCTCAAATCATCGCCAAATCTGAAAAACAGTGCGATTTCTATGAAAAGTGCACAAAACGCACCTTTGGAGCCGTGCGGAGCAAGTTTCGGCAAAATCTCACTTTTCCTCACACCAGATCTCAAAATCGTCGTACTGGTCTCAAATCATCGCCAAATCTGAAAAACAGTGCCATTTCTATGAAAAGCGCACAAAGCGCACGTTTGAGGCCGTGCGGAGCAAGTTTTGGCAAAATGTCACTTTTCCGCACACCAGATCTCAAAAGCGTCGTACTGGCCTCAAATCATCGCCAAATCTGAAAAACAGTGCGATTTCTATGAAAAGTGCACAAAACGCACCTTTGGAGCCGTGCGGAGCAAGTTTCGGCAAAATCTCACTTTTCCTCACACCAGATCTCAAAATCGTCGTACTGGTCTCAAATCATCGCCAAATCTGAAAAACAGTGCCATTTCTATGAAAAGCGCACAAAGCGCACGTTTGAGGCCGTGCGGAGCAAGTTTTGGCAAAATGTCACTTTTCCGCACACCAGATCTCAAAAGCGTCGTACTGGCCTCAAATCATCGCCAAATCTGAAAAACAGTGCGATTTCTATGAAAAGTGCAGAAAACGGACGTTTGGGGCGGGGCGGAGCAAGTTTGGGCAAAATGTCACTTTTCCGCACACCAGATCTCAAAAGCGTCGTACTGGCCTCAAATCATCGCCAAATCTGAAAAACAGTGCCATTTCTATGAAAAGCGCACAAAGCGCACGTTTGAGGCCGTGCGGAGCAAGTTTTGGCAAAATGTCACTTTTCCGCACACCAGATCTCAAAATCGTCGTACTGGCCTCAAATCATCGCCAAATCTCAAAAGCAGTGCGATTTCTACGAAAAGTGCAGAAAATGCACGTTTGGGGCCGTGCGGAGCAAGTTTTGGCAAAATCTCACTTTTCCCCACACCAGATCTCAAAATCGTCGTACTGGCCTCAAATCATCGCCAAATCTGAAAAACACTGCGATTTCTATGAAAGGTGCACAAAACGCACATTTGGGGCCGTACGGAGCAAGTTTTGGCAAAATCTCACTTTTCCGCACACCAGATCTCAAAATAGTCGTACTGGCCTCAAATCATCGCCAAATCTGAAAAACACTGCGATTTCTATGAAAGGTGCAAAAAACGCACATTTGGGGCCGTGCGGAGCAAGTTTTGGCAAAATCTCACTTTTCCGCACAGCCGATCTCAAAATCGTCGTACTGGCCTCAAATCACCCCCAAATCTGAAAAACAGTGCGATTTCTATGAAAAGTGCACAAAATGGAAGTTTGGAGCCGTGCGGAGCAAGTTTTGGCAAAATCTCACTTTTCTCCACACCAAATCTCAAAATCGTCGTACTGGCCTCAAATCATCGCCAAATCTGAAAAACACTGCGATTTCTATGAAAGGTGCAAAAAACACACCTTTGGAGCCGTGCGGAGCAAGTTTTGGCAAAATCTCACTTTTCCGCACACCAGATCTCAAAATAGTCGTACTGGCCTCAAATCATCGCCAAATCTCAAAAGCAGTGCGATTTCTATGAAAAGTGCACAAAACGCACATTTGGGGCCGTGCGGAGCAACTTTTGGCAAAATCTCACTTTTCCTCACACCAGATCTCAAAATCGTCGTACTGGCCTCAAATCATCGCCAAATCTGAAAAACAGTGCCATTTCTATAAAAAGTGCACAAAACGCACGTTTGGGGCCGTGCGGAGCAAGTTTTGGATAAATCTCACTTTTCCGCACAGCCGATCTCAAAATCATCGTACTGGCCTCAAATCATCGCCAAATCTCAAAAGCAGTGCGATTTCTATGAAAAGTGCAGAAAACGCACATTTGGGGCCGTGCGGAGCAACTTTTGGCAAAATCTCACTTTTCCGCACACCCGATCTCAAAATCGTCGTACTGGCCTCAAATCATCGCCAAATCTGACAAACAGTGCGATTTTTATGAAAAGTTCACAAAACGGACGTTTGGGGCCGTGCGGAGCAAGTTTTAACAAAATCTCATTTTTTCGCACACCAGATCTCAAAATCGTCGTACTGGCCTCAAATCATCGCCAAATCTCAAAAGCAGTGCGATTTCTATGAAAAGTGCATAAAACGCACGTTTGGGGCCGTGCGGAGCAGGTTTTGGCAAAATCTCACTTTTCCGCACAGCCGATCTCAAAATCGTCGTACTGGCCTCAAATCATCGCCAAATCTGAAAAACAGTACGATTTCTATGAAAAGTGCACAAAACGCACGTTTGGGGCCGTGCGGAGCAAGTTTTGGATAAATCTCACTTTTCCGCACAGCCGATCTCAAAATCGTCGTACTGGCCTCAAATCATCGCCTAATCTGAAAAACAGTGCGATTTCTATGAAAGGTGTACAAAACGCACGTTTGGCTCCGTGCGGAGCAAGTTTTGGCAAAATCTCACTTTTCCGCACACCAGATCTCAAAATCGTCGTACTGTCCTCAAATCATCACCAAATCTCAAAAGCAGTGCGATTTTTATGAAAAGTGCACAAAACGCACGTTTGGCGCCGTACGGAGCAAGTTTTGGCAAAATCTCACTTTTTCGCACACCAGATCTCAAAATCGTCGTACTGGCCTCAAATCATCGCCAAATTTCAAAACAGTGCGATTTCTATGAAAAGTGAGCAAAACGAACGTTTGGGGCCGTGCGGAGCAAGTTTTAGCAAAATCTCACTTTTCCGCACTCGTCGTACTGACTTCAAATCATCGCCAAATCTCAAAAGCACTGCGATTTCTATGAAAAGTACACAAAACGCACGTTTAGCGCCGTGCGGAGAAAGTTTTGGCAAAATCTCACTTTTCCGCACACCAGATCTCAAAATCGTCGCATTGGCCTCAAATCATCGCCAAATCTCAAAAGCAGTGCGATTTCTATGAAAAGTGCATAAAACGCACGTTTGGGGCCTTGCGGAGCAAGTTTTGGCAAAATCTCACTTTTCCGCACACCCGATCTCAAAATCGTCGTACTGGCCTCAAATCATCGCCAAATCTGAAAAACAGCGCGATTTCTATGAAAAGTGCACAAAACGCACGTTTCGGGCCGTGCGGAGCAACTTGTGCCAAAATCTCACTTTTCCGCACACCAGATCTCAAAATCGTCGTACTGACCTCAAATCATCGCCAAATCTCAAAAGCAGTGCGAGTTCTATGAAAAGTGCACAAAACGCACATTTGGGGCCGTGCGGAGCAACTTTTGGCAAAATCTCACTTTTCCGCACACCCGATCTCAAAATCGTCGCACTGGCCTCAAATCATCGCCAAATCTGAAAAACTGTGCGATTTCTATGAAACGTGCACAAAACGCACGTTTGCCGCCGTACGGAGCAAGTTTTGGCAAAATCTCACTTTTCCGCACACCAGATCTCAAAATCGTCGCATTGGCCTCAAATCATCGCCAAATCTCAAAAGCAGTGCGATTTCTATGAAAAGTGCATAAAACGCACGTTTGGGGCCGTGCGGAGCAAGTTTTGGCAAAATCTCACTTTTCCGCACACCCGATCTCAAAATCGTCGTACTGGCCTCAAATCATCGCCAAATCTGAAAAACAGCGCGATTTCTATGAAAAGTGCACAAAACGCACGTTTCGGGCCGTGCGGAGCAACTTGTGCCAAAATCTCACTTTTCCGCACACCAGATCTCAAAATCGTCGTACTGACCTCAAATCATCGCCAAATCTCAAAAGCAGTGCGAGTTCTATGAAAAGTGCACAAAACGCACATTTGGGGCCGTGCGGAGCAACTTTTGGCAAAATCTCACTTTTCCGCACACCCGATCTCAAAATCGTCGTACTGACCTCAAATCATCGCCAAATCTCAAAAGCAGTGCGTTTTCTATGAAAAGTGCACGAAACGCACGTTTCGGGCCGTGCGCAGCAAGTTTTGGCAAAATCTCACTTTTCCGACAACCGGATCTCAAAATCATCGTACTGTCCTCAAATCATCGCCAAATCTCAAAAGCAGTGCGATTTCTATAAAAGTGCCCAAAACGAACGTTTGGGGCCGTGCGGAGCAAGTTTTAGCAAAATCTCACTTTTCCGCACTCGTCGTACTGACTTCAAATCATCGCCAAATATGATTAGTGTCATTAACGTAGCTAGGTAAACCATGAACCAAAGCAGAAGTGATCTTGTCGAGATAAGTAGCTAAGAGCTCAGTGGGGCAGTTACAAGCGGATACAATGGGCCTCCCGGGGTTCCCCTGACTTGTCGATTTTTGGGAGAAGGTAGAACTTAGAAGTGCGAGGGTGATCCGCGATTAGATTGGTAGCTATGGCTGGGAGCTCTTCCTTAGTGATTTCGTTCTGGACAACCGAAATGACCTTGTTGTGATGTTCCACTGTAAGATCATGATCCACCCGCTGATAGAAGTTGTTGTCAGAGAGTTGACGTTCAGCCTCTTTAATATAAAGAGAACGCTCCCAAACCACAACAGCACCAGCCTTGTCGGCTGATTTAATGACGATCTCGGTTCGTTGTTTTAACGAGACGAGGGCGGTCAGTTCATCACGTGATAAGTTCATTGCTGTGTTGCGTTGCTTGAAGTTGACCTTATTGACTTCTTTGCGACATTTCGTGATATAGTAGTCCAAAGCAGCACATTTTCCCGGGGGTGGGGTCCATGTTAAAGATGTCTGTTTTAAATTGACCTTATTGACTTCTTTGCGACATTTAGTGATATAGTAGTCCAAAGCAGCACATTTTCCCGGTAGTGGAGTCCATGTTGAAGATGTAGGTTTTAGAGTTTTGAAAATGTCGTCAGTCTGGTCAGATTGTTGGGTCTGATCGACACTGGTGGCATCTTCTTGACTAAAGTGAGTTTTCAAGCGAAGACGGCGATAAAATCTCTCGTAATCTGTTTTTGTTGTAAATTCATCACTATAAGGTCGCGTTGGCACGAAAGAGAGACCCTTGCTGAGAATGGATCTCTCACTCTCGTCAAGATGGAGGTTTTCCGGAATCGTAACCACGATTTTGTTCTTATGGCCGTCAGAGATCTTACTGACGGGCATTGTCGAGTTTGCTAGTTTGCAAAGTTTGTTTTCTTTAGTAGTGGAAAGAAACTTGAATAATTCAGAGTTAAGTTCGTGTACAGTCTTACTAATTTGTCGGTAAGTGTCATTGTCGCAAACAGTTTTTAAGTCATTGCGAATGTTTCTAATCTCCGTCGTGAGAGTCTGACACCGTTGCTGCATGGTCCTAACGGATGTTACCATGAGCCTACGAGAAGCAACGTTAAGAATATGAGACACTTGCCTTTTGCAGTTGGTAGATTTATTTCGTCTGTAGAGGTCCGACGCGTGGAAGTTTAAAAGAAATCCATTCGGGATCAATCTTCGTCGGAGGCAACTGCTAATGAAACCAACATGTAATGAGTAACGCGTCTTCGCAAACGTTTTGTCTGCTAGCCATAAACACTGTTGCCGTAGGTCGTCGGAAACGTTTACAACAGAGTCATATCGGTTGTCCAGAACGCAATCACTAAGAATTATTCTTCACTAAGGGAGAGCTCCCAGCCACAGCTACCAATCTAACCGTGAATCACCCTCGCACTTCCAAGTTCTACCTTCTCCCAAAACTCCACAAGCCAGGGAACCCCGGGAGGCCCATTGTATCCGCTTGTAAACTGCCCCACTGAGCTCTTAGCTACTTATCTCGACAAGATCACTTCTCCTTTGGTTCATGGTTTACCTAGCTACGTCAAGGACACTAATCATATGCTAAACATTGCACAATCCTTTCGCTATGCCAGCTCAAATTCTAATCGCTTTGTTTTCACAATGGACATCAAGTCACTGTATACAGTGATACCCAACAACGATGGCCTTTAAGCTTTACAACATTTTTTAAACAAGCGGTCGGTGCTAGAACCACCTACACAGACCTTAGTTCGTCTTGCTGAATTGGTCCTCACACTTAACAGCTTCACCTTCAAGGGCAGTTACTACCAACAAACGGGTGGTGTCGCTATGGGAAGCAAATTTGGTCCCAACTACGCCTGTCTGTTCGTCGGTCACATCGATCAACAAATTTTCTTACAATATCCAGGAACCAAACCTGACCACTACAAGCGATACATCGACGACATAGTGGGAACAGCTTCCTGTAGAGAAAGAGAACTTGACAACTTTGCCAATTTTGTCAACAACTTCCACCCGAGCCTTAAGTTCACTTGGTCCATCTCTAACGACCAACTGCCTTTTCTAGACCTCTTCCTGAAACTAACTGCTCAAGGATTAGCAACGTCCATACACTACAAAGAAACCGACTCTCACTCGTATCTCACATACTCATCTTTACACCTGGTCCGTTGTAAAGACACCATTCCATACAGCCAATTTCTCCGCCTTAAACGGATATGCAGTGATCAGAACGATTTCATCAGCAAAAGCAAGGAAATGGCATCTTTCTTCCTGCACCGCAACTATCCCCCAACAGTCGTAGATCGAACCCTCCAACGCGTCAGCACCATCTCCCGAGAAGCAGCAATGCGACCATCTGACGATGCAAGCACCAACAAAGAAGTCATCCCGCTGACACTTACTTATAATCCTACCAACAGCTGTGTCAAGAACATCCTTACGAAAAACTTTGAAATCCTCAAATCTGATCCTGAGACTCCAATTTGAAAGACTCCTTGGTCCACAGCAATCTTCAGTCCAACTTCAATACGGGGGTTGACTCTAATGTAACCTTTCCCTGTCGCCGTCCACGTTGCAAGACCTGCGCCTACACCAATTCAGTGGCCATGATCAGCACTCCTGGTGGACCGCTGACAATTCGAGAGAAGTTCACATGTACGACCAGTAACCTCGTCTACATCATTACCTGTCGTACATGTACTCTGTGTTACATCGGCGAAACTGGACGTAGGCTCGGCGACAGATACTGCGAGCATCTAATATCGGTAAGAAAGAAAGCGGACCTGCCCGTCGCTAAACACTTCTCCTCTCCCGGACACACAACAGATGGCATGATGGTGTCCGTGGTTAGAACAGGTTTCAAAAGTACCACGGAGAGACGCAGCGCGGAGGGTCGACTAATTTTCAAATTCCAAACCCTTCAATCACGCGGCATGAACATTGACTTCAGTTTTATTTAGACTTCATCCGCGCGCGCTACAATGTTGCGCCATGGCGACATTTGGACCATTTAAACGGCTGACGCGCGTTTTCAGTTAACGGCTATTCACTGAGGAAGGGACAGAAGTCCCGAAACGTCTGAACTTTCAGTTTCAAAAGCGCTTTAATAACATTGAGAGAAATAAATTGTTTATTGCTCATAACGTTTGGTTCCTTCTGCCATGTAACTGGGCACATATTACATAAAACAAAAGAAACAAAGAACGACAATGATGCAAATGGTAAACAAGACCAAAAATACAAATGCCTCACAAACAATAGAAGACAATGAGTGGTTCATTGGTACCGGTACATGCAGAAAGATACTAACTTTTGAGTCATCATTTGGCTCATAAGGTGCAATTAGTGAGGCAGAAACATTACGCAGCCCTTTCGTGAATTTCTCGGGTATCTTCGGTATCAGTCGTCGCACTTCGTATAAACTTATTTCATAAATGAATACTGATGACACTGTTCCGCCAAAATAGTAAAATTTCCTTTCGCTTATTTCCACATTATATCGCCAAATGCCACAACATATACAACTTAGTTGGATAAAAAGATTCTATAGAACAAAACAAAAGGAATTGTTTGGAGATAAAGTGCAGGATTGCAAGGATAGAAGTGGATTACAGTTTAGTTTGAAATCAACATTGCCTATCTTTTCTTTGAGAAGCACTGTCAATCGTGGCGTTTATCTCAAACCAAAATGCGTGGGTTATAACCGCTCCGTCTATTTTGAGATTCTTCACTTAGTTGCATTTGCTTACTTAATGTTTGTGAGATGGAGAAATAAATTGTTTATTGGTCATAACGCTTTGAGTTGTTTGTTGGCTCCTAAGGTTCAATTTTGATGCAGAAACATTACGCAGCCGCTTCGTAAATATTTCGGTTATCTTCGGTAGCAGTCGTCTCACTTCGTATATACTCATTTCATAAATGAATACTGATGACACCGTTCCGCCAAGATAGTAAAATGTCGGGTCATGGCTCGTGTATGATGACTGTATTGTGATGTATTGTGTTAGGAAGTGTTAGGTTGTATTGTATTGTATTGTATTAAGTTGTATTGTGTTAGGTTTTATGACGTCGGTCAGTTCGTCGTACATGAGCCATGACCCAAAATTTCCCTTGGCTTTTTTCCACGTTATATCGCCAAATGCTACAAAATATACAACTTAGTTGGATAAAACGATTCTATAGAGCAAAACAAAAGAAATCGTTTGGAGATAAAGTGTAGGATTGCAAGGATTGAAGTGGATTACAGTTTAGTTTGAAATCAACGTTGCCTTTCTTTATTTGAGAAGACAGAGTCAATCGTGGCCTTTGTCTCAAACCAAAATGTATCCGTTTTAAGCGCTCCGTCTATTTTGAGCTTCTTTACTTAGTTGCATTTGCTTAGTTAATGTTTGTGAGATGGAGAAATAAATTGTTTATTAGTCATAACTTTTGAGTCATTTGTTTGCTCCTAAGGTGTAATTATTGACGCAGAAACATTACGCACACTCTTCGTGAATATTTCGGGTATCTTCGGTATCAGTCGTCGCACTTCGTATATACTAATTTCATAAATGAATACTGATGACACTGTTCCGCCAAAATGGTAAAATTTCCCTTGGCTTATTTCCACGTTATATCGAGTAGTGAGTGGGGGATGGCTCAAATGCGGTTTTTTGAGCTGATCGACAATTTTTTGCGCCGATAATCAATTTTTCCTCACTTCGCTCGAAAAAATTGATTATCGGCACAAAAAATTGTCGATCAGCTCAAAAAACCGCATTTGAGACCCTCCCCCACTCACTACTCTGGATAAACCGTCCTCAAACACCCGTAAGAGGGAGTCAAAATGTGTTTTTCCCCGAGCCCACCCGCAACGGCAAGCGAGGCATCACCAATTGAAGAAATTAAAAACCCTTATATATACGCAATGCCACAACGCCGAAGACGGCGTGATGACGATCAACGCGAGCTTATTGCCTGGCTGGACGAACAGGCACGAAATATCGAGCGGCTCGAGCCTGCCGAGGAGGTCGAGCTTCAAAACAACCCACCGGAGCTAGATTTCGAGCAATTTGTTCAAATCTATGATCGGGTTGACCGACAGATTGAACATGGCAGACGAACAATCACGTTTCAGTTTGTAAACGGGCTCGAAAACTCTCTTGTCGCCAGAATTTTGAACAAAATCAAGCAAAATGTTCACACACGACACGCAATCAAGTTAATCTCCACAGTCAAGCTGCGAAACACTGAAAACGAGGAGTTGAGAAGTTTTTATCAAAACAATCAAACCGGGCCTTGGCTAGCCACTCTCTCCGAGACACGACAGTGGTTGCAATCTCAGGAAGGGCTTCGTCTTCAAAACGCAAGACTCAAAAGGCCTGACACCAAATGGGTTTATGAACGCACCGTCCTGGTTGAGGTCAAAGTCATTCTTGACCGACAACCCTTGCAAATAGGCCTCGGCCGTCTTCCTGATTGGATTCGCAACAAAAGAGAAGTCATTTCTCTGGACACTTTCAACGACAATCTTTGTCTCTTTCGTTGTTTGGCTGTCCATCGCGGTGCTCATAAAAGGGACAACACTCGCAGATCCAGAGAACTCGCGGAAAGCTTCTTCGCCTTTTATCCGGGGCTTCGAGGTCAGCTAAATTTGCGGCACCTCTCTAAAATCGAAAAGCATTTCAAGCAAGGAATTGCCGCATATCTTGTTCACCCCAATGGTGACTTCACTTTATCTCACAGCCCTGCGAATTACAACAAGGTGGGCGCTCCAACCATGACTGTTGGTATTTATGAGGACCACTCCTTCTTGATCACCAACATCAATAAAGTCACAAACAATTACACTTGTGGCGAGTGCGGCGGGAGGTTCACACAAGCTTGTCATTTAACTCGCCACTCCAAGACGTGTACTCGTGGCCAAACCAAAATCGACTGCCCCGGGAAACGTATCCTCCCTCCGGAGTCAGCTTTTGAGAAAGCCTTTTACCCAGAAGGAGGTTTCGGTGTCAAGGGCGTGTGCTGGTTGGAGTGGGAGGCGAAGCAGGCCGGCATTCACATCCACCATCACAGATGCGGCCATGGTGGTGAGAGCTATATCTGTGGGGCTTCAGTCGACGGCTATCACCCAGAAAGCAAGACAGTTTTTCAGTTCCACGGTTGTCACTGGCACGGTTGCGATGAATGTTACCCCGAGGGAACGAGGGACGAAGCGGTTCATGTTGACCGAAGGGGCAACACAATCACAAGGACGATTGCTTACCAAAAGACTCTGCAACGAACTCAGTTTCTTCGAGACGCCGGGTACACCGTGGTGGAAAGGTGGGAGCATGAACGGCCTGCCCCCTGGTGGAATGATCGTTGCCCACAGAAAAGAAACAAAACATATCCCCACGCGATCGTCTATGACTTCGAAGCGTACCAGGACAAGACCAAGGCAGCTCGTCCGACACACGATCTCACTTATGAAAGCGAGCATGTGCCCATCTCAGTCTCCATTGACGACACGTTGAACCCTAAGCCTGAGTACATTTGCTCTAAAGATCCTGACGAGCTTATCAGGCTGTTTTATGCCTCCCTGGAGCGGCGAAGCGCAGCCATCCGAGAAGACGTGGCTGTAAAATACATGCCCCCGGACCTTGAGAATCTTCCTGAGAAGCAACTCAAGCTTATCGACAAATGGTGCAACCAAGTGCCTGTGGTCGGCTTCAACTCAGGTCATTACGATCTCAAGCTTATCCGCAAGTACTTTGTCACTCATCTCGCTGGCGAGAACGAGGTCTTCGCCGCGGAGAAAGAGGGGCGCATCATGTTCATCAACACTCCCAGCTACAAGTTCTTGGACATCATGAATTATTTGGCCCCAGGCATCACGTACGACAAGTGGGTCAAGACGTATGGAGCGACACAGACCAAGTCCTGGCTTCCATACGAGTGGTTTGACAGCGCCGACAAGCTGGATTTCCCAGGGCTTCCTCCATACGAGTGCTGGTACTCACAACTCAAAAAAGCCTTCGTTCTTTCTCCCAAGGAGCACGAAGAATGCATCGCATCTTCCACGAGCAAGGTATGAAGACATTCGGGGACTGGCTTGAGCATTATAACAATCTAGACGTGGCTCCCTTCCTCGAAGCTCTCCAAACGATGAAGGGCTTTCACACGGGCCTCGGGGTGGACATCTTCAAAGACGCGGTCTCTTTGCCAGGAGTATCAATGCAATACGTCTTGCGAGGCTCATGGAGAGGCCGCAATGCTCCAGCCCTATACGCCCCCGGCCCAGAAGCTTACGCCATGCTGAAGGGGGCTGTGGTTGGCGGGCCAAGCCTGGTCTTCACCCGCAAACACGTGCGCGGCGAAACCTGCATCCGTTCTCACAAATACGCCTTAGCTCGCATCACGAAACGGATTGTGGGGTTCGATGCTAACTCCCTTTACCCAAGCACGATGCTGCAGGAGATGCCCTGTGGTAAAGAGAAGGTTGTGCATTACAATGCTCCGGAGCAGGCAGCGAGAGTTCTTGAAATTAAGCTGCATACAGGCGGATGGTTCGGGTTTGCGGAAGTGGACATCGAAGTCCCTCGAGAGTTGTGGGAGCAGTTCGAAGAGTTTCCCCCGCTCTTCATAAACCAAGCAGTGCCTGACGAATTTGATCCACAGCATATGCACGATTACCTCCAAGAGAGTGGCCGAACCCGCTTTCCCGACCAGAAAAAGCTTCTGGGTGTGTTGTCGGCGAAAAAGATGCTGATCTACGCACCCCTCTTGAAGTGGTATCTCAACATCGGGCTTAAGATCACGGCAGTCTACCGCACGATCGATTACATACCTCAAAAGCTCTTTGACTGGTTCGTTCGCGAGGTAGCCAACAACCGAAGGAAAGGCGACGCTGACAGGGAGAAGGCCCTGCTTGCTGAAGTGTTCAAGCTTCTTGGCAACAGTGCTTACGGCAAGTTCATCGAAGCCGTGGAGCGCCAGACAAGAACGTTGTATACAATTGACGAGGACGAGGTCGACAAGCATCTCCGCTCACCCTTGTTCGATGACCTCGAAGAGATTGGAGCTGCTTACAAGATCGAGCTGCGAAAGCAAAAGGTCACAATCGACCGTCCTTTTCAAGTGGGCATTGTTGTGTACCAACTTGCCAAGCAACGCATGCTGGAGTTCTATTACGACTTCCTAGATTACTTCATCGACAGGCGCGACTTCGAGCTCATCCAGATGGACACGGACAGCATGTACTTCGCTCTTGCGCACGACACTCTGGAAGAGGCCGTTCGCCCGGAACTTCGCGCCCAGTTCGAGGCGGAGAAGAAGAACTGGTTGGCTTGGGACAAGTGGAGGGGCAGAGAGCCGGGCTTGTTCAAGCTTGAGAAGGAAGGCACACGGGCCATCGCCCTGTGCAGCAAGTGTTATTATGTCGAAAACGAGCCTAGCGGCGAGGCCAAGATGTCCTCCAAGGGCGTCAACAAGAAACAGAACGAGCTTCGCTGGGAAAGGTACGAAAGAGCCCTCGAAGGGGGCAGGGACATGGCCACCAACAGGGGCTTCCGAATGCACAACGGTGCCATGTTCACTTACGAGCAGCACAAGCTGGGCCTTTCCGCTTATTACGACAAGCGTTGGGTCTGCCAGACGGCATCCACACAGAACCAATCGAGTTTCACAACCCCGCTGGGGGCAACTGAGTGCCCGGTGGCACTTCCATCAACTCCTCACGAACGAAGCCTCTCTTGGGGCCGTCGTAGAGATAATAAACCACAGGCGCATCTGGTTTGGTGACAACCTTCTCAATGTTGTGGACCTTCAAAGACCAGATCGGATCAGTCGCGCGCCTCCCACCCCCTTCCAGCTCACCGGGCTGATACAAATATCTCACACTCACCCGAGGAGGGAGCTTCTTCTCATTCACCCCAACAGGCCTAGCACATGGAGTCGCAGGCTTGGAGGATATTGCTTTCTCTTTGATTGCATCCTTTGGCTTCTTGCCAGTGAGTCTTGTTACTTCATTGTTCAAGGCCGAGACAACATCTGGCAGTCTTTTGACCCAAGCAGTCGACCGGCCAGAGGGCATATTCATCTCAACGGCATACTGATAACCAAACAACCTTTCAGCCAGGGTGCGATTGAATCTCTCCACAATTGCTTGGTCTCTGTGGATATCAACCCGCCCGCGACGAATGGTTGTTTTGTTGTTTTCCATTGTCTTAGTCACAGCCCCCATAAACTCTTTCCCAGGGTCAACTTGCAAGAGTTGAGGCCATTTCAAAGGCCCACGTCTGTAAATCTTCTGAAATGCCCTTGAGACTTCTTCAGACTCTTTCGAAGTCAGGGGCTCTGCTGCTTTGTAACGGCTAGCCACATCCACAAGGGTTAATGCGTATTTGTAAACCTTTCTCCCGTGTGGAAGTTTGTCGTGGGGCAGGAAGAGAAGATCTGCTTGATGCACTGCATTGGGTGATGAGACATCAAACTTGGGACGAGGTATATGGCGTGGCGCTGGGAGGTAAACTTGCCAAAGGGCTTGTTTAACCAGCCATTTCTTTGCGGCATCATCAGAGACCTTGGCCGCTGCAGCTAGCTTTTTTACAGCGGCAAGCCCTTTCCAATACCCTTTCGGGCTGTAATAGATCTTAGAGAGTTTCGCCTCCATGGGGTATATATGTTTGTTTACCGAAAGCGATAAGCCGCATACCCACCCGCAAGCAGGGTGCCTCCAATGAACGCAAGTTCGCCATTCTTCTGTTGTGTACTGGGCTTATAGAAGTTCGAGAAGACAGGCTCTTTGTTGTCTTTGATTTGTTTATCTGGTTGCGTTTGGTGCATCTGGTTATACAAGACTAGGGCTTGGTCAGTGGTTTGGAAGTTTTTGCTAGCTTGGTGTTCCTTCCGATCATTGGCTGCAATCCAGTCGAGGAGCTTGGTGCGGTCCTTCTGGTATTTTGCGTAAGCCGCTTGGTATTGTTCCAGGGCGTGGTCATGTCGGATTTTCTCATCCATTGCTGCCTTGCCATTATCACCAGACAGATATTTTGCGAGATAATTGCCGCCCGTGAAAGCGGCTGCATTGAGAACAGCACCAAGAGCCATTATTGCAATCGAGGCCATTGTGTATACATATGGTTTACAAGTTGTCTGGGAGGATTTTCTGGTCCTCGAGATATTTCTTCAGCGCGATGGTGCCGGCCATGACGGCTGTGAACTTGACATAATTCATCAAGCTTGCACTGGGGTCAGCGGTTAAGTTTTCTTTGATGGTCTTTTTCCCAATCCAACCAATACCAGCGACAAGGCCAGGGATTGTTGCGGCGTCGAGGATAGACTTCACAAGTTTGTTGTCAGACATTGGTTTGTGCCCGGTATACATATGATTTTTTAATTTTCTGACTCAGACTCGACTTCGGGTTCGGACTCGAGGTCCATTGGCTAGGGTTCGGAATTCCTTGGCTCGAACTCGGACGAAATGGAATTGTGTCTCAGCGTCCTCAGACTCAGACTCAGACTCAGGCTCAGGCTCAGACTCAGACTCGGGCTCAGACTCGGGCTCGGGCGCGTTGTGCTTATTCAAGGCTAAACCGCAAACTGTATCAAAGGCGACCGAAGTAAGTCCAAACCAAAGAAGAACCACACCACTGATTGCAGCAGAATTCATCAAAGCTTGGAAAGGATTCATGGTGTCAGTATATATATGTTTTTTTATTCCATATTTTTTATTCCTTGTCTTACCGGAATTCGAGATGGGGGTGTTGCAGGTGGGGTTGCAGGTGGTGTTGGCGTGGGGGCGTTTGCTGGTGTGTTTGATTTGCGCCCAAGCCTTTGCATTATGGCTTCGCGCTGGTAATAAACACCTGCAGCAGAGACAATCAACCCACCAACCCCCAGAATATAAACGATTGAGTTGCTGTTGCTGTCACTTGTTGTGTCACTTGTTGCACCACTTGTTGCAGAATTGGTTTCACTTGTTGAGGGTGCAGGCTTTTGTGTTTCGGCCTTTTTCTTGGCTTCCCGGGCCATGCGGTTGCGTTCTGCTAGCCTTTTGCCAGAAGCAACACGGCCGGGGTTCTTTTCTGTTGCAGGCTTTGTTTTTGGAGCCTCAGAGGTAACACGGGCAGGTGTTGGAGTTGGTGTTGGAGTTTCTTCAGGGATCGTCTCGAGTGGTGCGGCCATCCTGTATATATGTGAGTTTTATTTTTAGATGTGCCAGGTTGCTGACAGGTTGCTGCCAGGTTTCTTCAAGGTTGCTGCGAGGTCGCCACAGATCCCAACCCAACTTCATCAAGTCCCTCAAGTGGATAGCCTTCACTGTCTCTGGTTGGATGTGTGGCTGGTGGTTCCAATTCTATCAAGTCAGTCTTGTGATCAGGCTCTCGTTCAAACTTGATGTGTTTTGTTGTGATGAGAGCAGCATTGGCAAGCGCCAGCAATCGCCCGCATCGCACGGCAATAGCCCCAGCAAGATTTGACAGCTCCTGGTTGATTATGTAGTCGTTCTTGAGTTCTTTCTGCAATTCCTTGACATCATCAACCGGGACCACCATGCCAACGCCTTTGGATATGAGCATGATGCCAGAATCAACTAGGGATTCGGTTGTCTTGTTGCCAACGTAGGTCTCGTACCGTTTGCAGTACTTGTCAACGTCCTTGTCTGACAACCGCTTGACATGATCGTGTGTGAGCTGCACGCCGATGGCTTCTTTGGCCTTGCCAGTTGAAACAAGGATTGCCAGCTTCTCACGTTTGGCAGGAATGTCATTGTCACCAACTAACCCTGTTGGAGGTGCGGCACCAGGGGTGGCCTCCAGCATCTGCATTACTTCGTTCAAGGCGACCTGGTCTTCAGCTGCTTCAGCCATCCGGGGTATACGTATGTGTTTTTTAATTTTCAATAATTCTCTTGATGTCTGGCAAAAGGGTTTCAAGCTCGCGTACCATCCCCGCCATGGTGTCTGGCATAGAAGTCAACCGCAATGGATATCTGTTGAGAAGCATGAGGCGCAGATCTTCCTCACCAGCGGCTTTGATAATTTTGTTTTGCACCTCAAGTGTGTGTTTGTGCAATTCATCCAAAAGCTGTGAAAGCACAGTGAGCTTGTGTAGGCTGGTTGGCGCATTCATGGTATATATGTGTGTTTAAATCTTGTACTCAATTCCATACGGGTGTCTCAAAGAGAAAACCAGGTGGGAGAACTTGCGGGATTTGAGCCTTGCGATAAACTCTTTGTACTCCTCGTGGGAGAGCTCGCCAGCATAATCTTCGAATATGGCTTTGGTTGTCTTGCTGGATGGCGTGTAAAAGAGCACGATCGCTGCAATGTTATCACGATATGGCTTGGCAATGCTGGTGATCTGCTGCGTCAAGACCCACACGATTATGCCGTCATGCCTTGCGCTGAACCCAAGATTGACCAGCTGGCCCGTTCGACCTTTGACATCTTTGGAGGCGGCGCAGTCATCGAGAATGAATAAAGTGTTGGTGCATGTGAAAAAGAAGCTCGCCAGCCTCAACCAGTCTTCGATCTCGTGCTGTTGGCAGACAATCACGAAGATGTGTGGATCGCGGTCCACGAAGCCATCGTATGTCTTGTTCTTAACAAATGTGGGGCAGAATAAAACGATGTAATCAAAACAACCCCTAAAGGGGCCTCGCAGTTGTGAGAGAAGATACTGTGTCTTGCCAGAGTTAGTGGGGCCCGCGATTAGTGCATTGAATGGCAGCTTTCTTGGGTCCATAACCAACCGCTATATTAGTTGGTTTGCAAACTGGCGGGGAGGGGGCCTTTACCAGAAGTCTTTGTATTTTATTGTGTGACAGGAATCCGGTGGATGGCAGAGGAGCCGGTTTGGGATAGAAGTTGATCTTCTTTCTTGTGGCCATGGGGCTGGTGGGTATATAATGTGTGTTGCGTTTTCTTAGTACTGTACAGATTCCAGCTGCCTGCCCATGATGTTCATCTGTGAGTCTGAGAGGGTGAAGATGTGACAGAGTGCGTTTCCCGAGCCTGTGCCATTTCGTTCGATCTCGAGTTGCACGCCATCCTGTGTGTTGACGAGCCGTTGGCCGCCGCCGTGCAGGGATGTGTCAGCCATGGTCCGCAGGTCAATCCAGAGACCAAACTTGTTGCCTGTGAGATATTTGGTCAAGTTCATGTTAGGCCTGCCGTCCGTGTGTGGGGTAAAATGCCGGGTTACCTCTCTCTCCACATGTCTGTGCCACTGATGCCCTCGTTGTAAAGCCTGTTTGGAACACCGTTGACTGTGACCTTCACTTTGGTGATGTCGGGATTGAAATAGTTCTCAGAGTCCCTGACACCAGCCGTGTAGGGGTTGATGAACAGCAAGAGGATGCCCTTGAGAGACCGGCGCTGTGGGTTAACCCGAAGATTCAGCCGGGTGTCACCACTTTTTGAGAAGGGATGCACCCGATCTCGCATTACCAGGTCATAGGCGAACCCCTTACCACTGGTGTAAGTGCTTGTTGCCTCGTCGGCCAGCTCCTTACTTCTGATCGTCTCATACTCCAGCTGGATGTTTTCCAACTTGTACACGAGCTTGCTTGTGTCTGAGCCTCGGACAACTTGGTTTGCGGGGGCGAGGGTTAGTTCGAAGACCAGATCGTTATACAGTGCCCGAGGATATAGGACTCCGTGATCAGTTAAGATTTGGTGATCCAGCTTGATGCGATACTTATTCTTGTATATTGTCTCCAGTTTGGTTTCCGCATCCACACCAGAGGTCTTCTTGTCGCCAGCACCAGAGCGGATCTTACACAAATCCACACTCTGGATGCCCTCCATAAGCATATTTTCCCGCCCATCGATCGATTTGAAGAGGTCTTCGAAGATCTTGTAGATGTCGTACCCAACCGTGTCCTGGACAGTGGTGGCTGCAAACTTTACAACGAATCTGTCAACCAGGGCCCGAGAAACATTTTGTACGAGAAAGTTGTTTGCATGGCCCCCGGCTAGGCTGATGTTAAACACCAGGGCCAGCGAGCCGGACACAATAACATCGTGCTCGCCCAGCTTAGGCACCGAGACGTACAGTGTCTCGCCGGGGTTGGCCTCAGAGGGGTTGAATGTGATGCGCTTGACGGTTCGCTCTGCCTTCATGGCGCCCAGTGTCTTTTCCATGTGAGATGGAAGTAAATTCGGTTGCACAGCCATGGTATATATTTGTGTTTTTAAAATTCATATTTATATATCATCATGGCTGAAGGCGGATATGATATACCTGGTGAGAATAAGAATAAAGGGCTTGACTGGGAATTAGACCACGATAGTGGTGATGATGACGACGATGGCGAACAAGAAATTGACACAACAACACCCTTTAACCCAGACGCTGCATCCACTCCATACCATGGCGGTGAACATCATGAAAGGCATACGATGCCTGACGAAGAAAGTGGGCTGCCAGGTGATCCTCCAACCGTCCCTCTTCTTGGGGAAATCAAAGATGGAATTGAAAAAGCCAAAGACATTGATGGAGCCATTGACTGGATCAAAAAGAAGTTTCCAAAAGTAAACATCGCGAAATTAGGTCCAATTGGTTTCGGTAAAAAACCAGCAAATTCTGACAAAATAGTTTCCTTTGGGCCAAAGGGCGGCGAATCTCTTATTTTCAAGCAAGATGGGAGCTTTCTTAAATCGTTCACAGACAAGTTCAAAACATCCCTTGGCCCAAGCGCTGAAGAGCTTGTCTCTGAAGCGGATGCCTCAATAAGGGAAGAAAGACAAAGATTGAAGGAGGCAGAAAAACAACTGAAGGAGGATGAAAGGGTTGCTGTGGAAAGACAACGAAAAGAAAATGAGGTGCAAAACCTCAGAAACAAAATTGAGCAAACTCACGCGAGGAAGGATGCTCTTGAGCAGGACGGTTCAAGACTTGAGAAACAAGCCGAGATAGACCGCTTAGATATGCTGGAAAAGAATTTTCTACGAGATCTTAAAAACGAGGAAAAGGAATTAAGGGACCTGCAAAAAGTACAAAAACGAACAGACAAAGAACTCGCCCAAGCACAGGCAAAGGCCGACAAAGCCAGAACACGCTATTCTGCTAAGGTGAAGGAAAGAAATGAAGTTGAAGCAAGGCTAAACTCAACAAAACCTCTTGATGAGTTAAACGAAAGAGAAACCGAGCTTGAACGACAGAACGAGGAGGACAAGCGCGTGATAGAGGATGAGAACACTTCTCCCTCTGAAAGAGAAGCCGCAGAAGCCCGGGTTGCTGAGCGAGAAGAAGAGCTGGCAAGGCTCAGACCACAGGTTCAAGAAAGGGAACAAGCCCTGTCTTTGAGAGAGAGGGTCAGAGAAATCTTCAAGAAATACGGATGGACCCTGCAAGCGATTGTTCTGGCAGCTGGCATCACCATCAGCGCTGTTGTACTCGCCACCTTGAACGGCCTGGCAAAGGCCACCAAGGCTATTGGCAATGGTCTTAAAGAGCTTGCCAAAAAAGCAGCCAGCGCACTGCCTGGCCTCATTGGCACAATTGTTAGCTTTATCTTCAAAGCGGCTGGGTCGGTCATCTCCTTTCTGGGTGAACACGCCTGGCTGCTCATCCTTGCCGTGGTGGCCTTCCTTGTTGAAAGGATCACCAAGCGTTCAAAGTCTTGAACACTTATCTCAACCAAACGAAAAGTCCTGCCAAAGCAATCGCACCCACACCAACGACTGCCTTGGAGACGTGATGTGAGTCTGGCTGTGGTTCGGGTGCGGGGGCTGGTTGTGGTGTGGGTGTGGGTTGTGGGGTGGGTGTGGGTTGTGGTGTGGCTGGGGCGATGCCCTGTGCCTGTGTGGCCTGGAGATGTATCGGGTTTCATGGGTGACTGTTTGGTGGATTTATCTTTGTCGGTCCACCTTCCATATGGCGAAGGGAGGCTTTTTTTGTGCCCAGATTAACACCACTGTTCACCCCCAGCTTCATCCCTTGCGTTGCCTCCTGTAGATTGTTGTTATACCCGATCACGCTCTCTGTGTTGATAATCATGCGCGATGGCATGAGCCAGCTTCCAGGTGCTGTCGCAAAGTCTAGGCGCACTTTCGTTGCTTGGATGGCAAGCTGGTAACGCTGTACGCTTGTTGCGATGTCGTTCAGTATTATGGCCTCCTCTAGATGGGTGAGGAAGACTCTCTGCGTTTCGAACGCCCGGCCTCCTTTTCCAATGATGCTGCTGCGGGTTTTGGCCTGTGAACCAAGAATGCAGTACACAAAGGCCTCGATTGATTGGTTCATACGCGCGAGCCCTGGCTGTGTTAGCCCCTGTGCGTAATTTGGCACAAAGTGCTCGAACTGGGTGTCCGCCCCTTCGTCGTTGCGGACGTAAGATATTCCATTGGCTTTATAATTGGAGTCTTTTCTGTCAGTGACGCGCGCGCTCATCATCGAACAGAGCTAGATCAGAGTCTGGATAAGTGTAATCGGTAGATGTTGGGCCATCTCCATAAACCCAAATGTAGACATTCCCTAGACCGTGGTTCTTGCCATATGTGTGACGGAAGTCAGAACTGGGGTCGATACCGAACTCTATGCAAAGCTTCTTGTACGCGTCGATGTTGTACTTGTTGTCTTTCTGGTTGAATGGGGGGTCGTCTGGCAAAGCACTCACGCTTTGTTCCCCACCCATCTGGTAGAGTATTCGCCTTGTTGTGAAATAAACGTGAAACCGGTAAAACGACCGGAGCTGTGTGGTTAGGGATAGACTTGAGTTCTTATCGAAGAGAATGTCACGCGAGATTCCACAGCCGGTTGTTGCACACCACAGGGCGAAGGAGCGTTGTTGTGGCCAAAAGCTCATATGCGGGCCACCCATCCACTTTCGGCCATATTTGGCGGTTGTGAAGGATATCTGTGTGTCCCTGAATATGTTTCTGTATTTCGTTGTGAAATACTTAGTTGGAGTGACGTAGATCCTTTGCTCTTTGTCGTTCAAGATTGCGCCAATCATCATGTCTTTGTCTATTGTGGTGGAGAAAGCAATGGCCGGGATTGACTTTTCTGGTTGCCCCAACGATAACTGATAAGGGAAACCCCCATCATAGACAAGGCCAAGAGCGTCTCTTTCGGCGCCAGTCCAATCTTTGTGGGGCATTTCTGTGATTAGCCCCCATGAGCCAGGGGCCTTTTTGTAAAGCACTTCTCCTGTGGCGGTTTTGTGGTCGGCACCATACTCTACTTGCACTTCAAAATGGGACATATCGGCGCGAGGGAAACGCTTTTTGAAGTCTGAGAGCGCCTTTGCCTTGGCCGCGGCAGAGAGCTTTGCTGCCTCCGGCGAACTCAACCAAGCTATTTCAGGATCAGGGGGTGGTGGCTTATATGGAGGGTGGCTATTGACGTTTAGGTTTGAATTAAAAGGGGGTGGGGGTCCGTAATTGTGGCCACCGATGGAGATGCCAAGATTTGAATTAGGATTAAATCCACCAGGCCGTCTGCCAAACATGATTGTATATAATTATAATTTAAAAAGTAATTATATACTCGCATCTGTCATGGTTGTGTTAACATTTGTCACGACTTCGAACCCCCACACGATCTATTTCGACCACGCACTTCCGATGCCAAATTGCATACGGCTCATCTCTTGCTCAATTTTCAACTCGTGGCATAATTTGAAAGAAGAAGCAAAGATTTCGCCAACAGCCCCTCCGCCTAATGGTTCATCACGTGGTGCAACCTTACTTCCAGGACATCACTCTATTGAGAGTTTAGCGAAAGACTTTGAAAGCCTAAAAGACTATAACAGCCGTTTAAATCTAACAATTGAAACAAACAGGCCATACGGGGTCATGGTCATTACGAATAACAGCAGCAGTGTTACGCTTAGTGACAATCTGGCAGAATTGCTTGGCATAAGACCTGTATTGATGCTAATAACCTTCGTCAAGCGTTTAAGGGCACCAAGCACTTACTTTATCCACTGTGATCTGGTTGATAAAGAACAAAACCTTCTCAACGGTAAGCCTTCGACAGTTTTGGCTCGGTTTGATATTCGTGGAAAAGCTTTTGAGAAGGTTCATTACGAGACAACACAACAGAACGTCTTGCGTGACGTCTCGTCTGGCGAATTTGTTAACTCTATCACACTGTCAGTGAGAGATGAGAACAATGACCTCTTCAACTTCAATGGCGCGCCTTTGGAATTTGAAGTTGAGTTAAATTAAAAAATCATATATATACCCCACGCCATGAGTTCTGCTAATGTGCTTCCATCGGCCCCCGAATACAGCGAGACACAACAGCTATACCCTATGCGTGAGATCACTCAAATCAATGCAGAAGACTTCCGGCTCAAAAAAATCTCTGACTTGCTGAAGGAGTTGTCTGATGAAGCCGAGCATTACAGACAAGTCGCAAAAAAATATAAACGAACCCAATCCTTAGTTCATTACTCGGCGGTTGGCCTTGGGTCGCTTTCTGTTGGGCTGTCATCAGGGGCCCTAGCCACTGCATTGACTGGGTTCGGAATTATTGCAAGTCCAGCACTTGCCGGCGTCGCGACCCTCTGTGGGCTATCCTCTGTTGGCTTTACAGCTGCTAACAAGCGATTAGAGCGAAAAGTGAAAAAAACACGAGAAAATCTACACACTGGCCCTGGCTAAACGCAACTCTGTCAATGATCTGGTCTCAAAGGCTCTGGAAGACAAGAGGATCAGTGATGCAGAATTCGCCATAATTACTCGTGAGGTGGAAAAATATCACGAACTCAAAGCTGCAATCAGGGATGGTGTTAAGGCAAAAAAAGACGTTGCCACGCAAACACAAGCGCCAGACCTCGAGAAACTCAAAAACGAACTTCGCAAGGAAGTCAAACAAGAGTTTCAAAAAAAGATAAGTCTTCTCACCGCAGCATCCAAGTCCGATTTGAGAGATGAAATTCAGATTTTAATCTACAAATCTTGAGGGAAAAATCCCGCCAATAAATTCCGAAGCGCCCCAAAAAACTTTTTCAAAAAATAAATTCCGAAGCTCCCCACAAAAACTTTTTCAAAAAATAAATACCGAAGCGCCCCAGAAAAACTTTTTTCAACAAAGTTGGGGCGCTTCGGTATTTGTGGGGCGCTTCGGTATGTTCGAGAAGCTTCGAAAAGTTGTAATTTTCTAAATACGGCCCGAGACACAACACCGGAAATCGCGGGAAACCCACCAATTGAAAAAATGTAATCTCTAAATATAGACATGACTGAGTTTGGCGCACGGCTCAATGAACTTGACAAAGAACACAAATTTGCCATCCTTCGCTCGCTATACGGCAGCGATTACACAAAAGAAATACACCGCTTGTGCCTGCCGGAAAAACTTTATCAGTTATGCGAAGATGTGGGGTTGGCAGAGATTGGGCAGCAATATCTACAAAAACATTACAATGACATGGAGATTGAACGCTGGGCCCGAAGACTCCTGTCTTGTTATGACTGTGGTGGCTCCTTTTTTCAATCAATCAATTCTTGTGAACTTATTGTAAAAGATGCGGCCGTGTGGAAGTGCTCGACGATGCTAAGGCATGTACACGTCAAAACAATTTCCACAGACAAAGCCATCGGCCGGGACGAAGTTATGTATTTGGTTATGCTTTGAACCGGCTTATAAAAAAGCTCAAAATTCTGCCTGTGCAGTTGACTCTCGATCAAATCAATGAAACGAAACGTATCTTCAAACAAATAGAAGCTCAGCTTCCGAGAATATCTTATACGTTTGTGATCTACAAAATCCTGAACATTATAACACCGCTTGAAGCCCCGCAACGAGTGATTATAAATTATCTTAGACAACAATGGATGTCTGATGCGATGATAATCAAAAACGAATTTTTATGGAATAATGCATTCAGAACTCTGGAGTAAGCATTGCCGCTTGCTTCATTAAAAAGGCTTCCAAAAAGGCCTTGTCATCGCCTGTGTTTGGAGTTGTGGCAGAGTCCTCGGTATAAGTATAATTTTTGATTCTTCCTTTTAACTTTGATAGATTATCATGAAAACATTCAACAGACCTTTGAATGTCCCTCAAGAAATATGGTTTTTTAAACTCCCAAATTTCAGTGAGATCGAGTAATTTCCAAGCGAACATTGTAACAGGTTTTGGCCCTTCTCTACGCGGGTTAGAGAACGCTTCTTTCATAGCGTTTAAACGTAGAAATTCAGCATTTTCGTCACGTTCTGTGAACGTCATTCTTATTTTGCCATAATAAACCCAAATCTCTTTAGTGGCAATTAAACCCATGACATGTTCAAACAAAGCAATTGATTGTGTTGCTCCAAGATCAATAAGTTCGGCTTGATTGATCTTGATGTTTTGTTTGCTGAATAGATAACAGACCCTCCAGGCAAGAGTTGATTTATTTTTTGTCTTGTATGTTCTCCCGGCGTTGAGAAAAGAATTGTGAGCTAAACTTGGTTCAAGCTGTTTTAAAGAACACATTCTGAAATAGCCGTCAACAAACAAGCCTTTGGAGACCATGTCACCACTCAAAGCAAGCCCTGTTTGTATCTGATCGCGATAATAGCTAGGAATTCTGTTCATCGCTATTTTTCGCTTGAACGGACACTTGAATTCTAACAAATTTAATGTGTTATCTTTATTCATGAAATAACCGTCTGGACTACAAGTGACCTTTCGATAAAGCGGATGCTCGCTTGACAGATTAAGAGAAATGCTGTGACCAAAAACGGAAACAGAATGTTTTTGCTCAAAATACTTGCGTATAATCGGCTCAAACAGATTGCCCCAGGTACAAGCCGCATTGTTATGCATAACCGGGGGTTGAATTTTCTTTAAGAGCAAGCTTCTTCGCGTTTCGAACGGCGAAGTGGCTGTTAAAGCAGAGACTTCAGAAGCACCAATTGTATTTTGTCTGGCTGAGAGCCAGTCGGCGCTCTTTTGTTTCAGACCAGTGTTCCTCGATTTGAGAAAGTTCATGAAATCTTGTGTTGTCGCCATCATTGGTATACGAAGGGTGAATGTTTTTTCAATTGGTGATAACCACACAACTCTGTTTGAAAAGCTGCGAGTGATGTCTTACCTGCGATGAAATCAGAAACAAAGCTCAAATCTCGGATCCTGGGTAAGGGGTTGAGAGCCTCCAGGCTTTTGATTTTAAATGGTTCTTGTTCTTGAGCGTCAAGCCATGCATTCAGTTCATGCTGTCTGACATATGGCTCGGCAAAAACATCTCGAACAACCTCACGATGTATAAAAACTCGAGGGTTTCTTTTCACGGAAGGGCAACCATTTCTTAAGTGTCTGTTAACCGTTTGTATAGACAATCTTCGATTGCAGTCGGGACAAAGCACTTTCGGGCGTTTTTCTGTTTTCAGATTCTTGCAAGCGTATTTTTGATGCTCAACAAGAGAATGACCTTGGGTGAAGTTTAAACCACAATGTCTGCAAGGGTTGTATTCGAACGTCCCTTCGTTCTTTGCATATAATTCATCACCTTCTTTCAACTCAATCCCACGCATTTTCAAAAACGCAACAGCAGTCATTGGTTCGTTGACGAGGGGCATTGTCACGTTTATATGGAGGGTTTTGGATTTCTTCAATTGGTGATGCCTCGCTTGCCGTTGCGGGTGGGCTCGGGGAAAAACACATTTTGACTCCCTCTTACGGGTGTTTGAGGACGGTTTATCCAGAGTAGTGAGTGGGGGAGGGTCTCAAATGCGGTTTTTTGAGCTGATCGACAATTTTTTGCGCCGATAATCAATTTTTTCGAGCGAAGTGAGGAAAAATTGATTATCGGTGCAAAAAATTGTCGATCAGCTCAAAAAACCGCATTTGAGCCATCCCCCACTCACTACTTATCGCCAAATGTCAGAAAATATACAACTTAGTTGGATAAAAAGATTCTATAGAGCAAAACAAAAGGAATTGTTTGGAGATAAAGTGCAGGATTGCAAGGATAGAAGTGGACTAAAGTTTAGTTTGAAATCAACGTTGCCTTTCTTTGTTTGAGAAGCACTGTCAATCGTAGCGTTTATCTCAAACCAAACAGCGTCCGTTATAACCGCTCCGTATATTTTGAGCTTCTTCACTTAGTTGCATTTGCTTAGTTAATGTTTGTGAGATGGAGAAATAAATTGTTTATTGGTCATAACATTAAAGTCATCTGTTGGCTCCTAAGGTGCAATTATTGATGCAGAAACATTACGGAGCCTGTTCGTGGATATTTCGGGTATCTTCGGTATCAGTCGTCGTACTTCGTGTATACTCATTTCATAAATGAATACTGATGACACTGTTCCGCCTAAGTAGTAAAATTTCCCTTTGCTTATTTCCACGTTATATCGCCAAATGCCACAAAATATACAACTTAGTTAGATCTAAAGATTCTATAGCTCAAACAAAAAGGAAGTGTTTGGAGATAAAGTGCAGGATTGCAAGGATTGAAGTGGATTACAAAGTAGTTTAAAATCAACGTTGCCTTTCTTTGTTTGAGAAGCACTGTCAATCGTGGCGTTTATCTAAAAAAAAAATGTGTGCGTTATAACCGCTCCGTAAATTTTGAGCTTCTTCACTTAGTTGCATTTGCTTAGTTAATGTTTGTGAGATAGAGAAATAAGTTGTTTATTGGTCGTAACTTATGAGTCATTTGTTGGCTCCTAAGATGCAGATTATTGATGCAGAAACATAACGCAGCGTCCTCGTGAATAATTCGGGTATCTTCGGTATCAGTCGTCGTACTTTGTGTATACTCATTTCATAAATGAATACTGATGACACTGTTCCGCCTAAATAGTAAAATTTCCCTTCGCTTATTTCCACGTTATATCGCCAAATGTCACAAAATATACAACTTAGTTGTATAAAATGATTCTATAGAGCAAAACAAAAGGAATTGTTTGGAGATAAAGTGCAGGATTGCAAGGATTGAAGTGGATAACAGTTTAGTTTCAAATCAACGTTGCTTTTGTTACTTTGACAAGCAGTGTCAGTCCTGGCGTTTATCTTAAACCAAAATGCGTGCGATTTCTATGAAAAGTGTACAAAACGCACGTTTGGGGCCGTGCGGTACAAGTTTTGGTAAAATCTCACTTTTCCGCACACCAGACCTCAAAATCGTCGTACTGGCCTCAAATCATCGCCAAATCGGGAAAACAGTGCGATTCCTATGAAAAGTGCACAAAACGCACGTTTGGGGCCGTTAAAAATTGTGTACTTCGTGACCATTATTTGGCAAAAATTATTTTAATGGCCAATCTACATTTTCGACAAGTTATTCTTGATGAACATAAACGGATTCAGTCACCAAAATTAAGTGCTTTATCTCAGTGTCGAAAATATCCTGGCCCGATCGAGACGCTCTTGCATATCATATCAAACAACAGACAAGGATAGCTATTTATTAGTCAGATTATAAACTAGTTATGAATAAAATAACGTTTCACCTTTATGGCTTATTGCGACACGCGCTCTGTCATTTGAATGTTTTTCGATATATGACTTGTCTTCTCGACATTTCTTCGTCTGTTAGTACCTACATTCATATTAGACTTTTATTTTTACATGTAGACGTTTCCGGCTGCAATCAGTTTACTTTTACTACATTAAAAGTGCCGTAGGGGAAATGTCTCGAATTAAACTTATTGAATTATTGGGATCCAGAAATGAATCTGTATAATCTGTATAATCTGCTTGGATGCGCAGAAAGAAAGCAATGGAACTAAAACTCACTGGAAACGCTCTAAATCGCTCCAAAAACCACACAGGAGACAAGGAAACACATAAGCGAAG
>JAJLRJ010000007.1:30179127-30593169 GCA_024195265.1 Dendrophyllia cribrosa | reverse complement strand
AACAACATGAAAACAGACGTCGATCGAATGGGTTTGTCCAAAAACATTGTCGTAATAACGAGAATTTCTTACGGACGGTGAGCTGAGATGTCTGTCATCTAGTAGATCACAATATTCTTTGTCATCCATTGGCTGTAATCAAAAGAAAGAAAATTAAGATCTACGTTATTCAGTTTAGTTTAAGCATGGGCCTCTTATGAATTTCGAACCAGGTTATGAGATCGGCGCATTTCACCGCACCAGATGTTATTTTCGTTCCGCAAAAAAATCACCAGACTTCCGATCCTGCTTTTATCGCGTTAAACTGAACAATCCCTTACGCTCACAAAGTGTTGTCATCAGCCTAGGACTGCTTTTAATCTTTTAATTACATTGGAATTATGTCAATAAAGAACAGTTTATGTGCAATACATTTTAAATCAGTCGCCTCGGCGAAATAAAAGTATTTTTTTCTCGGCCGCTAAAAGCAAAATTAACTGACGGATGTCTGATCAAACAGGATTTGAGATTTCTTTACCTTCTTTTTTGACAGTTCTACTCAAATAGTACTTAATTGCAAAAAATCTGGTCAATTGAACATAATTTTAACAGTACGATTTCTATGAAAAGCGCACAAAACGCACGTTTGGGGCCGTGCGGAGCAAGTTTTGGCAAAATCTCACTTTTCCGCACACCAGATCTCAAAATCGTCGTACTAGCCTCAAATCATCGCCAAATCTGAAAAACAGTGCGATTTCTATGAAAAGTACACAAAACGCACGTTTGGGACCGTGCGGAGCAAGTTTTGGCAAAATCTCACTTTTCCGCACACCAGAACTCAAAATCGTCGTACTGGCCTCAAATCATCGCCAAATTTCAAAAACAGTGCGATTTCTATGAAAAGTGAGCAAAACGGACGTTTCGGGTCGTGCCGAGCAAGTTTTAGCAAAATCTGACTTTTCCGCACTCGTCGTACTGACTTCAAATCATCGCCAAATCTGATTAGTGTCATTAACGTAGCTAGGTAAACCATGAACCAAAGCAGAAGTGATCTTGTCGAGATAAGTAGCTAAGAGCTCAGTGGGGCAGTTACAAGCGGATACAATGGGCCTTCCGGGGTTCCCTGGCTTGTGGATTTTTGGGAGAAGGTAGAACTTAGAAGTGCGAGGGTGATCCGCGATTAGATTGGTAGCTGCGGCTGGGAGCTCTTCCTTAGTGATTGCGTTCTGGACAACCGAAATGACCTTGTTGTGATGTTCCATTGTAAGATCATGATCCACCCGCTGATAGAAGTTGTTGTCAGAGGTTTGACGTTCAGCCTCTTTAATATAAAGAGAACGCTCCCAAACCACAACAGCACCAGCCTTGTCGGCTGATTTAATGACGATCTCGGTTCGTTGTTTTAACGAGACGAGGGCGGTCAGTTCATCACGTGATAAGTTCATTGCTGTGTTGCGTTGCTTGAAATTGACCTTATTGACTTCTTTGCGACATTTAGTGATATAGTAGTCCATAGCAGCACATTTTCCCGGGGGTGGGGTCCATGTTGAAGATGTCGGTTTTAAATTGACCTTATTGACTTCTTTGCGACATTTAGTGATATAGTAGTCCAAAGCAGCACATTTTCCCGGTAGTGGGGTCCATGTTGAAGATGTAGGTTTTAGAGTTTTGAAAATGTCGTCAGTCTGGTCAGATTGTTTGGTCTGATCGACACTGGTGGCATGTTCTTGACTAAAGTGAGTTTTCAAGCGAAGACGGCGATAAAATCTCTCGCAATCTGTTTTTGTTGTAAATTCATCACTATAAGGTCGCGTTGGCACGAAAGAGAGACCCTTGCTGAGAATGGATCTCTCACTCTCGTCAAGATGGAGGTTTTCCGGAATCGTAACCACGAATTTCTCCTTATGGCCGTCAGAGATCTTACTGACGGGCATTGTCGAGTTTGCTAGTTTGCAAAGTTTGTTTTCTTTAGTAGTGGAAAGAAACTTGAATAATTCAGAGTTAAGTTCGTGTACAGTCTTACTAATTTGGCGGTAAGTGTCATTGTCGCAAACAGTTTTTAAGTCATTGCGAATGTTTCTAATCTCCGTCGTGAGAGTCTGACACCGTTGCTGCATGGTCCTAACGGATGTCACCATGAGCCTACGAGAAGCAACGTTAAGAATATCAGACACTTGCCTTTTGTAGTTGGTAGATTTATTTTGTCTGTAGAGGTCCGACGCGTGGAAGTTTAAAAGAAATCCATTCGGGATCAATCTTCGTCGGAGGCAACTGCTAAAATCTCACGTTGCCGCAAACCAGATCTCAAAATTGTCGTACTGCCCTCAAATCATCGCCAAATCTGAAAAACAGTGCGATTTCTATGAAAAGTGCACAAAACGCACGTTTGGGGCCGTGCGGAGAAAGTTTTGGCAAAATCTCACTTTTCCGCACCCCAGATCTCAAAATCGTCGTACTGGCCTCAAATCATCGCCAAATCTGAAAAACAGTGCGCTTTCTATGAAAAGTGCACAAAACCCACGTTTGGCGCCGTACGGAACAAGTTTTGGCAAAATCTCACTTTTACGCAACCAGATCTCAAAAGCGTCGTACTGGCCTCAAATCATTGCCAAATCTGAAAAACAGTGCGATATCTATAAAAAGTGCACAAATCGCACGTTTGGGGCCGTGCGGAGAATGTTTTGGCAAAATCTCACTTTTCCGCACACCAGATCTCAAAATCGTCGTACTTGTCTCAAATCATCGCCAAAACTGAAAAACGGTGCGATTTCTATGAAAAGTGCACAAAACTCACGTTTCGAGCCGTGCGGAGCAAGTTTTGGCAAAATCTCACTTTTCCGCACACCAGATCTCAAAATCGTCGTACTGGCCTCAAATCATCGCCAAATCTCAAAAACAGTGCGATTTCTATGAAAAGTGCACAAAACGCAAGGTTGGGGCCGTGTGGAGAAAGTTTTGGCAAAATCTCACTTTTCCGCGCACCGGATCTGAATATCGTCGTACTGGCCTCTTATCATCGCCAAATCTGAAAAACAGTGCGATTTCTATGAAAAGTGCACAAAACGAACGTTTGGGGCCGTGCGGAGATAGTTTTGGCAAAATCTCACTTTTCCGCACACCAGATCTCAAAATCGTCGTACTGTCCTCAAATTATCGCCAAATCTCAAAAGCAGTGCGATTTCTATGAAAAGTGCACAAAACGCACGTTTCGCGCCGTACGGAGCAAGTTTTGGCAAAATCTCACTTTTCCGCACACCAGATCTCAAAATCGTCGTACTGGCCTCAAATCATCGCCAAATCTCAAAAGCAGTGCGATTTCTATGAAAAGTGCACAAAACGCACGTTTCGCGCCGTACGGAGCAAGTTTTGGCAAAATCTCACTTTTCCGCACACCAGATCTCAAAATCGTCGTACTGGCCTCAAATCATCGCCAAATCTCAAAAGCAGTGCGATTTCTATGAAAAGTGCACAAAACGCACGTTTCGCGCCGTACGGAGCAAGTTTTGGCAAAATCTCACTTTTCCGCACTCCAGATCTCAAAATCGTCGTACTGACTTCAAATCATCGCCAAATCTGATTAGTGTCATTAACGTAGCTAGGTAAACCATGAACCAAAGGAGAAGTGAACTTGTCGAGATAAGTAGCTACGAGCTCGGTGGGGCAGTTACAAGCGGATACAATGGGCCTCCCGGGGTTCCCTGGCTTGTGGATTTTTGGGAGAAGGTAGAACTTAGAAGTGCGAGGGTGATCCGCGATTAGATTGGTAGCTGTGGCTGGGAGCTCTCCCTTAGTGAAGAATAATTCTTAGTGATTGCGTTCTGGACAACCGATATGACTCTGTTGTAAACGCTTCCGACGACTCTGTTGTAAACGTTTCCGACGACCTACGATCCTAATCGTGGATCACCCTCGCACTTCCAAGTTCTACCTTCTCCCAAAAATCCACAAGCCAGGGAACCCCGGGAGGCCCATTGTATCCGCTTGTAAACTGCCCCACTGAGCTCTTAGCTACTTATCTCGACAAGATCACTTCTCCTTTGGTTCATGGTTTACCTAGCTACGTCAAGGACACTAATCATATGCTAGACATTGCACAATCCTTTCGCTATGCCAGCTCAAATTCTAATCGCTTTGTTTTCACAATGGACATCAAGTCACTGTATACAGTGATACCCAACAACGATGGCCTTTAAGCTTTACAACATTTTTTAAACAAGCGGTCGGTGCTACAACCACCTACACAGACCTTAGTACGTCTTGCTGAATTGGTCCTCACACTTAACAGCTTCACCTTCAACGGCGGTTACTACCAACAAACGGGTGGTGTCGCTATGGGAAGCAAATTTGGTCCTAACTACGCCTGTCTGTTCGTCGGTCACATCGAGGAAAAAATTTGCTTACAATATCCAGGAACCAAACCTGACCTCTACAAGCGATACATCGACGAAATAGTGGGAACAGCTTCCTGTAGAGAAAGAGAACTTGACAACTTTGCCAATTTTGTCAACAACTTCCACCCGAGCCTTAAGTTCACTTGGTCCATCTCTGACGACCAACTGCCTTTTCTAGACCTCTTCCTGAAACCAACTGCTCAAGGATTAGCAACGTCCATACACTACAAAGAAACCTACTCTCACTCGTATCTCACATACTCATCTTCACACCCGGTCCGTTGTAAAGACTCCATTCCATACAGCCAATTTCTCCGCCTTAAACGGATATGCAGTGATGAGAACGATTTCATCAGCAAAAGCAAGGAAATGGCATCTTTCTTCCTGCACCGCAACCATCCCCCAACAGTCGTAGATCGAACCCTCCAACGCGTCAACACCATCTCCCGAGAAGCAGCAATGCGACCATCTTGTTGTCACGGAATAACCAGAAAACAGTCATGCCGCGTAGGAGGACCACGTTTCTAGTTACCTTTAGAAAGTACCTTACAAGGGTAGAAATAATGCCACTTAAAACTCGCAGGAAACACAATTTTTCCTTGTCGGCAAGAGCACTGAAGGAACAAACCGGAAGTAAAACCTCAATTGGTCACGTGATAGGTTGCCATGGCAACATCAACGTCAAAAAGGACTGTTCTAACAAGTCAAATGCCGTTGCCAAGTCTCATACTTATGACACGTTTCCTTTTGAAGATAGACCACCCACCTTACTCTTTTGATGAAATAGGGGAAGAGCCAGTCCTTAATATACTTGAGTTTGAGAAGTAATTTTGGTGACTGAATCCGTTTATGTTCATCAAGAATAACTTGTCGTAAATGTAGAGTGGCCTATTAAAATAACTTTTGCCAGAAAATGGTCACGAAGTACACAATTTTTAACGGCCCCAGACGTGCGTTTTGTGCACTTTTCATAGGAATCGCACTGTTTTCCCGATTTGGCGATGATTTGAGGCCAGTACGACGATTTTGAAATCTGGTGTGCGGAAAAGTGAGATTTTACCAAAACTTGTACCGCACGGCCCCAAAAGTGCGTTTTGTACACTTTTCATAGAAATCGCACGCATTTTGGTTTAAGATAAACGCCAGGACTGACACTGCACTGAAGGAACAAACCGGAAGTAAAACCTCAATTGGTCACGTGATAGGTTGCCATGGAAACATCAACGTCAAAAAGGACTGGCTTAACAAGTCAAATGCCGTTGCCAAGTCTCATACTTATGACACGTTTCCTTTTGAAGATAGACCACCCACCTTACTCTTTTGATGAAATAGGGGAAGAGCCAGTCCTTAATATACTTGAGTTTGTGAAGAAGTGTCAATCGTAGCGTTTATCTCAAACCAAAATGCGTGCGTTGTAACCGCTCCGTCTATCTTAAGCATCTTCACTTCGTTGCATTTGCTTAGTTATAGTTTGTGAGATGGAGAAATAAGTTGTTTATTGGTCATAACTTTTGAGTCATTTGTTGGCTCCTACGGTGCAATTATTGATGCAGAAACATTACGGAGCCTGTTCGTGGATATTTCGGGTATCTTCGGTATCAGTCGTCGTACTTCGTGTATACTCATTTCATAAATGAATACTGATGACACTGTTCCGCCTAAGTAGTAAAATTTCCCTTCGCTTATTTCCACGTTATATCGCCAAATGCCACAAAATATACAACTTAGTTAGACGTAAAGATTCTATAGCTCAAACCAAAAGGAAGTGTTTGGAGATAAAGTGCAGGATTGCAAGGATTGAAGTGGATTACAAAGTAGTTTAAAATCAACGTTGCCTTTCTTTGTTTGAGAAGCACTGTCAATCGTGGCGTTTATCTAAAAAAAAATGTGTGCTTTATAACCGCTCCGTAAATTTTTAGCTTCTTCACTTAGTTGCATTTCCTTAGTTAATGTTTGTGATATGGAGAAATAAGTTGTTTATTGGTCATAACTTATGAGTCATTTGTTGGCTTCTAAGATGCAGATTATCGATGCAGAAACATAACGCAGAGTCCTCGTGAATAATTCGGGTATCTTCGGTATCAGTCGTCGTACTTCGTGTATACTCATTTCATAAATGAATACTGATGGCACTGTTCCGCCTAAATAGTTAAATTTTCCTTCGCTTCTTTCCACGTTATATCGCCAAATGCCACACAATATGCAACTTAGTTGTATAAAATGATTCTATAGAGAAAAACAAAAGGAATTGTTTGGAGATAAAGTGCAGGATTGCAAGGATTGAAGTGGATTACAGTTTAGTTTGAAATCAACGTTGCTTTTGTTACTTTGACAAGCAGTGTCAGTCCTGGCGTTTATCTTAAACCAAAATGCGTGCGATTTCTATGAAAAGTGTACAAAACGCACTTTTGGGGCCGTGCGGTACAACATTTGGTAAAATCTCACTTTTCCGCACACCAGATTTCAAAATAGTCGTACTGGCCTCAAATCATCGTCAAATCGGGAAAACAGTGCGATTCCTATGAAAAGTGCACAAAACGCACGTCTGGGGCCGTTAAAAATTATGTACTTCGTGACCATTTTCTGGCAAAAATTATTTTAATGGCCACTCTACATTTACGACAAGTTATTTCTGATGAACATAAACGGATTCAGTCACCAAAATTACTTCTCAAACTCAAGTATATTAAGGACTGGCTCTTCCCCTATTTCATCAAAAGAGTAAGGTGGGTGGTCTATCTTCAAAAGGAAACGTGTCATAAGTATGAGACTTGGCAACGGCATTTGACTTGTTAGGACAGTCCTTTTTGACGTTGATGTTGCCATGGCAACCTATCACCTGACCAATTGAGGTTTTACTTCCGGTTTGTTCCTTCAGTGCTCTTGCCGACAAGGAAAAATTGTGTTTCCTGCGAGTTTTTAAGTGGCATTATTTCTACCCTTGTAAGGTACTTTCTAAAGGTAACTAGAAACGTGGTCCTCCTACGCGGCATGACTGTTTTCTGGTTATTCCGTGACAACAAGATGGTCGCATTGCTGCTTCTCGGGAGATGGTGTTGACGCGTTGGAGGGTTCGATCTACGACTGTTGGGGGATGGTTGCGGTGCAGGAAGAAAGATGCCATTTCCTTGCTTTTGCTGATGAAATCGTTCTCATCACTGCATATCCGTTTAAGGCGGAGAAATTGGCTGTATGGAATGGAGTCTTTACAACGGACCGGGTGTGAAGATGAGTATGTGAGATACGAGTGAGAGTCGGTTTCTTTGTAGTGTATGGACGTTGCTAATCCTTGAACAGTTGGTTTCAGGAAGAGGTCTAGAAAAGGCAGTTGGTCGTCAGAGATGGACCAAGTGAACTTAAGGCTCGGGTGGAAGTTGTTGACAAAATTGGCAAAGTTGTCAAGTTCTCTTTCTCTACAGGAAGCTGTTCCCACTATTTCGTCGATGTATCGCTTGTAGAGGTCAGGTTTGGTTCCTGGATATTGTAAGCAAATTTTTTCCTCGATGTGACCGACGAACAGACAGGCGTAGTTAGGACCAAATTTGCTTCCCATAGCGACACCACCCGTTTGTTGGTAGTAACCGCCGTTGAAGGTGAAGCTGTTAAGTGTGAGGACCAATTCAGCAAGACGTACTAAGGTCTGTGTAGGTGGTTGTAGCACCGACCGCTTGTTTAAAAAATGTTGTAAAGCTTAAAGGCCATCGTTGTTGGGTATCACTGTATACAGTGACTTGATGTCCATTGTGAAAACAAAGCGATTAGAATTTGAGCTGGCATAGCGAAAGGATTGTGCAATGTCTAGCATATGATTAGTGTCCTTGACGTAGCTAGGTAAACCATGAACCAAAGGAGAAGTGATCTTGTCGAGATAAGTAGCTAAGAGCTCAGTGGGGCAGTTTACAAGCGGATACAATGGGCCTCCCGGGGTTCCCTGGCTTGTGGATTTTTGGGAGAAGGTAGAACTTGGAAGTGCGAGGGTGATCCACGATTAGGATCGTAGGTCGTCGGAAACGTTTACAACAGAGTCGTCGGAAGCGTTTACAACAGAGTCATATCGGTTGTCCAGAACGCAATCACTAAGAATTATTCTTCACTAAGGGAGAGCTCCCAGCCACAGCTACCAATCTAATCGCGGATCACCCTCGCACTTCTAAGTTCTACCTTCTCCCAAAAATCCACAAGCCAGGGAACCCCGGGAGGCCCATTGTATCCGCTTGTAACTGCCCCACCGAGCTCGTAGCTACTTATCTCGACAAGTTCACTTCTCCTTTGGTTCATGGTTTACCTAGCTACGTTAATGACACTAATCAGATTTGGCGATGATTTGAAGTCAGTACGACGATTTTGAGATCTGGAGTGCGGAAAAGTGAGATTTTGCCAAAACTTGCTCCGTACGGCGCGAAACGTGCGTTTTGTGCACTTTTCATAGAAATCGCACTGTTTTTCAGATTTGGCGATGATTAGAGGCCAGTACGACGATATTCAGATCCGGTGTGCGGAAAAGTGAGATTTTGCCAAAACTTTCTCCACACGGCCCCAAACTTGCATTTTTTGCACTTTTCATAGAAATCGCAATGTTTCTGAGATTTGGCGATGATTTGAGGCCAGTACGACGATTTTGAGATCTGGTGTGCGGAAAAGTGAGATTTTGCCAAAACTTGCTCCTCACGGCTCGAAACGTGAGTTTTGTGCACTTTTCATAGAAATCGCACCGTTTTTCAAATTTTGCGATGATTTGAGGCCAGTACGACGATTTTGAGATCTGGTGTGCGGAAAAGTAAGATTTTGCCAAAACTTCCTCCGCACGACCCGAAACGTGCGTTTTGTGCACTTTTCATAGATATCGCACTGTTTTACAGATTTGGCGATGATTTAAGGCCAGTACGACGATTTTGAGATCGGGTGTGTGGAAAAGTGAGATTTTTCCAAAACTTGCTTTGCAAGGCCCCAAACGTGCGTTTTGTGCACTTTTCATAGATATCGCACTGTTTTTCAGATTTCGAGATGATTTGAGGGCAGTACGACGATTTTGAGATCTGGTGTGCGGAAAAGTGAGATTTTGCCAAAACTTGCTCCGCACGGCCCGAAACGTGCGCTTTGTGCACTTTTCATAGAAATCGCACTGCTTTTGAGATTTGGCGATAATTTGAGGACAGTACGACGATTTTGAGATCTGGTGTGCGGAAAGGTGAGATTTTGCCAAAACTTTTTCCGCACGGCCCCAAACGTGCGCTTTGTGCCTTTTTCATAGAAAGCGCACTGTTTTTCAGATTTGGCGATAATTTGAGGCCAGTACGACGATTTTGAGTTCGGGTGTGCGGAAAAGTGAGATTTTGCCAAAACTTGCTCCGCACGGCCCGAAACGTGCGTTTTGTGCACTTTTCAGAGAAATGGCACTGTTTTTCAGATTTGGCGATGATTTGAGGCCATTACGACGATTTTGAGTTCGGGTGTGGGGAAAAGTGAGATTTTGCCAAAACTTGCTCTGCACGGCCCCAAAGGTGCGTTTTGTGCACTTTTCATAGAAATCACACTGTTTGAGATTTGGCGATGATTTGATGCCAGTACGACGATTTTGAGATCTGGTGTGCGGAAAAGTGAGATTTTGCCAAACCTTCTTCCGCACGGCTCGAAATGTGCCTTTTGTTCACTTTTCATAGAAATCGCACCGTTTTTTAGATTTGGCGATGATTTGAGGCCAATACGACGATATTGAGATCTGGTTTGCGGAAAAGTGAGATTTTGCCAAAACTTTCTCCGCACGGTCCCAAACGTGCGATTTGTGCACTTTTTATAGATTTCGCACTGTTTTTCAGATCTGGCAATGATTTGAGTCCAGTACGACGCTTTTGAGATCTGGTTGCGGAAAAGTGAGATTTTGCCAAAACTTTTTCCGCACGGCCCCAAACGTGCGTTTTGTGCAGTTTTCATAGAAATCGCACTGTTTTTGAGATTTGCCGATGATTTGAGTCCAGTACGATTTTGAGATCTCGTGTGCGGAAAAGTGAGATTTTGCCAAAACTTTCTCGGCACGGCCCCAAACGTGCGTTTTGTGCACTTTTCATAGAAATCGCACAGTTTGAGATTTCGCGATGATTTGATGCCAGTACGACGATTTTGAGATCTGGTGTGCGGAAAAGTGAGATTTTGCCAAAACTTGCTCCGCACGGACTCAAACGTGCGTTTTGTGCGCTTTTCATAGAAATCGTACTGTTAAAATTATGTTCAATTGACCAGATTTTTTGCAATTAAGTACTATTTGAGTTGAACTGTCAAAAAAGAAGGTAAAGAAATCTCAAATCCTGTTTGATCAGACATCCGTCAGTTAATTTTGCTTTTTGCGGTCGAGAAAAAAATATTTTTATTTCGCCGATGCGACTGATTTAAAATGTATTGCACATAAACTGTTCTTTATTGACATAATTCCAATGTAATTAAAAGATTAAAAGCAGTCCTAGGCTGATGACAACACTTTGTGAGCGTAAGGGATTGTTCAGTTTAATGCGATAAAAGCAGGATCGGAAGTCTGGTGATTTCTTGCGGAACGAAAATAACATCTGGTGCGGTGAAATGCGCCGATCTCATAACCTGGTTCGAAATTCAGAAGAGGCCCATGCTTAAACTAAACTGAATAAAGTAGATCTTAATTTTCTTTCTTTTGATTACAGCCAATGGATGACAATTTTGTGATCTACTAGATGACAGACATCTCAGCTCACCGTCCGTAAGATATTCTCGTTATTACGACAATGTTTTTGGACAAACCCATTCGATCGACGTCTGTTTTCATGTTGTTAGCCCATTATATCATATATTGGTATTACAATGAAGCAAACACTGCCAGTTAAGTTGCGTTTAAAGGCTTAATCTAACCTACGAAAATACGCACAATATTCTCACTAGTGGTATCGTTTACGTTTATGTCGTTCAAACTTTATATCTCTAGCCTCTTAAATGATTGTATCTTGGCCTAATTTAATCACAGGTAGCCCAAGCTATATCTGTCACAGTAACCGTTACGAGCGAAATTATAAGAATTTGTATGAGAAAAAACGGTCCATTCAAGGAGCTAAAAAATACGAACAAGATTTCAATAAAAATTGCCTACCTTACTTCGCTTATGTGTTTCCTTGTCTCCTGTGTGGTTTTTGGAGCGATTTAGAGCGTTTCCAGTGAGTTTTAGTTCCATTGCTTTCTTTCTGCGCATCCAAGCAGATTATACAGATTATACAGATTCATTTCTGGATCCCAATAATTCAATAAGTTTAATTCGAGACATTTCCCCTACGGCACTTTTAATGTAGTAAAAGTAAACTGATTGCAGCCGGAAACGTCTACATGTAAAAATAAAAGTCTAATATGAATGTAGGTACTAACAGACGAAGAAATGTCGAGAAGACAAGTCTTATATATCGAAAAACATTCAAATGACAGAGCGCGTGTCGCAATAAGCCATAAAGGTGAAACGTTATTTTATTCATAACTAGTTTATAATCAGGGGCCGTATTCACGAAATCCTACCTAAGATATATCTTAAGATATAACTTAAGAGAAAATTTAGGAGCTTCCTAAGATATGTCCTAAGTGCTATTCACGAACGATATCTTATGACCATCCTAAGGTAAGCGTAACTTAGCAGTCTCCTAAGTTCAATGGTCGCGGGCAGTTATCGATTAGTAAAAGTAAACCAATCAGAGACAGTTTATATGGCGCGATCTTATGAATAATAAGTTATGAAAATTACATGAATGAATATTTTGTATTGTGTAAATTGTTGTTGTAATCACAATGACGATACAATAATCTTTATTTCATCTCAAATTTAAGATAGCAAAACCGTGATAATATCTTCGTTCATGGTCAGTAGCGAAAGCAACAAACAAATCCATCATCATTTTAATAGGGTCTACTTCGATATTTCTTGTACAAGGGCTTATTTTCACGAAAAACGGAAATATAACTCTGCAAAGATAGCCTCCGTCAAGACATGTTTTAATAAGTTAGGAGGTCAATTTTGACCTCCTAAGTTTAGGAGAAAAATTAAGACATATCTTAAGTTAGGAGGTCTTCGTGAATACCAGTTAAGACATGTCTTAAAAATTTAGGAGGTCCTAAGTTTAGAAGAAAAAATAAGACATGTCTTAAAATAGGAGGTCTTCGTGAATACCAGTTATCTCCTAAGTTATATCTTAGGAGGCTCTTTGGACTTAGGATGCTTTCGTGAATACGGCCCCTGACTAATAAATAGCTATCCTTGTCTGTTGTTTGATATGATATGCAAGATCGTCTCGATCGGGCCAGGATATTTTCGACACTGAGATAAAGCACTTAATTTTGGTGACTGAATCCGTTTATGTTCATCAAGAATAACTTGTCGAAAATGTAGATTGGCCATTAAAATAATTTTTGCCAGAAAATGGTCACGAAGTACACAATTTTTAACGGCTCCAAACGTGCGTTTAGTGCACTTTTCATAGGAATCACACTGTTTTCCCGATTTGGCGATGATTTGAGGCCAGTACGACGATTTTGAGATCTGGTGTGCGGAAAAGTGAGATTTTACCAAAACTTGTACCGCACGGCCCCAAACGTGCGTTTTGTACACTTTTCATAGAAATCGCACGCATTTTGGTTTAAGATAAACGCCAGGACTGACACTGCTTGTCAAAGTAACAAAAGCAACGTTGATTTCAAACTAAACTGTAATCCACTTCAATCCTTGCAATCCTGCACTTTATCTCCAAACAATTCCTTTTGTTTTGCTCTATAGAATCATTTTATACAACTAAGTTGTATATTTTGTGGCATTTGGCGATGTAACGTGGAAATAAGCGAAGGGAAATTTTACTATTTAGGCGGAACAGTGTCATCAGCATTCATTTATGAAATGAGTATACACAAAGTACGACGACTGATACCAAAGATACCCGAATTATTCACGAGGACGCTGCGTTATGTTTCTGCATCAATAATCTGCATCTTAGGAGCGAACAAATCACTCATAAGTTATGACCAATAAACAACTTATTTCTCCATCTCACAAACATTAACTAAGCAAATGCAACTAAGTGAAGAAGCTCAAAATTTACGGAGCGGTTATAACGCACACATTTTTTTTTTTAGATAAACGCCACGATTGACAGTGCTTCTCAAACAAAGAAAGGCAACGTTGATTTTAAACTACTTTGTAATCCACTTCAATCCTTGCAATCCTGCACTTTATCTCCAAACACTTCCTTTTGGTTTGAGCTATAGAATCTTTAGATCTAACTAAGTTGTATATTTTGTGGCATTTGGCGATATAACGTGGAAATAAGCGAAGGGAAATTTTACTACTTAGGCGGAACAGTGTCATCAGTAGAGTATACACGAAGTACGACGACTGATACCGAAGATACCCGAAATATCCACGAACAGGCTCCGTAATGTTTCTGCATCAATAATTGCACCTTAGGAGCCAACAAATGACTCAAAAGTTATCACCAATGAACAATTTATTTCTCAATCTCACAAACATTAACTAAGCAAATGCAATTAAGTGAAGAAGCTCAAAGTTGACGGAGCGATTATAACCCACGCATTTTGGTTTGAGATTAACGCCACGATTGACACTGCTTCTCAAACAAAGAAATGCAACGTTGATTTCAAATTAAACTGTAATCCACTTCAATCCTTGCAATCCTGTATTTTATCTCCAAACAATTAGTTTTGTTTTGCTCTATAGAATCTTTTTATCCAACTGAGTTGTATATTTTCTGGCATTTGGCGATATAACGTGGAAATAAGCCAAGGGAAATTTTACTATTTTGGCGGAACAGTGTCATCAGTATTCATTTATCAAATGAGTATATACGAAGTGCGGCGATTGATACCGAAGATACCCGAGATATTCACGAAAAGGCTTCGTACTGCTTCTGCATCAATAATTGCACCTTAGGAGCTAACAAATGACTCAAAAGTTATGACTAACGAACAATTTATTTCTCAATCTCACAAACCATAACTAAGCAAATGCAACTAAGTGAAGATGCTTAAGATAGACGGAGCGGTTACAACGCACGCATTTTGGTTTGAGATAAACGCTACGATTGACACCGCTTCTCAAACTCAAGTATATTAAGGACTGGCTCTTCCCCTATTTCATCAAAAGAGTAAGGTGGGTGGTCTATCTTCAAAAGGAAACGTGTCATAAGTATGAGACTTGGCAACGGCATTTCACTTGTTAGGACAGTCCTTTTTGACGTTGATGTTTCCATGGCAACCTATCACGTGACCAATTGAGGTTTTACTTCCGGTTTGTTCCTTCACTGCTCTTGCCGACAAGGAAAAATTGTGTTTCCTGCGAGTTTTAAGTGGCATTATTTCTACCCTTGTAAGGTACTTTCTAAAGGTAACTAGAAACGTGGTCCTCCTACGCGGCATGACTGTTTTCTGGTTATTCCGTGAAAACAAAATCGTGACATTTCAATCGTCGCGTGACCTGGTCACGCCTTCCAGTTTGTTTCGTGTATGACTTTGCGCACTTAAAAATATCCAAACGATATTTTGTCAATCAGAGTGGTTTAAGTTCTACTGCACTTAGCCTAAAGAAAAACATAGAAATTTGATACCTTAATCAGTTGTGTGACTGTTTTCGTGACAACTACTTATCAAAATTAATCTGTGTATCAAGTTTAAGCCTTTGGCCAAGTTTCATATCAATATGTTCCACACTTTATGAGATAGACCACCCTCCTTAGTTTTTAAATGTACCGTAACTGACCCACGCCTTTTAAATATACCTGAGAACAAAGAAAGGCAACGTTGATTTTAAACTAAACTGTAATCCACTTCAATCCTTGCAATCCTGCACTTTATCTTCAAACAATTCCTTTTGTTTTGCTGTATAGATTCTTTTAATCCATCTTTGTTGTATATTTTGTGGCATTTGGCGACATAACGTGAAAATAGGCGAAGGGAAATTTTACTATTTTGGTGGAACAGTGTCATCAGTAGAGGGTGCGTAATGTTTCTGCGTCAATAATTACACCTTAGGAGCAAACAAATGACTCAAAAGTTATGACTAATAAACAATTAATTTCTCCATCTCACAAACATTAACTAAGCAAATGCAACTAAGTAAAAAAGCTCAAAATAGACGGAGCGCTTATAACGGATACATTTTGGTTTGAGACAAAGGCCACGATTGACTCTGTCTTCTCAAATAAAGAAAGGCAACGTTGATTTCAAACTAAACTGTAATCCACTTCAATCCTTGCAAAATCTGTCGCCGAGCCTACGTCCAGTTTCGCCGATGTAACACAGAGTACATGTACGACAGGTAATGATGTAGACGAGGTTACTGGTCGTACATGTGAACTTCTCTCGAATTGTCAGCGGTCCACCAGGAGTGTTGATCATGGCCGCTGAATTGGTGTAGGCGCAGGTCTTGCAACGTGGACGGCAACAGGGAAAGGTTCCATTAGAGTCAACCCCCGTATTGAAGTTGGACTGAAGATTGCTGTGGACCAAGGAGTCTTTCAAATTGGAGTCTCAGGATCAGATTTGAGGATTTCAAAGTTTTTCGTAAGGATGTTCTTGACACAGCTGTTGGTAGGATTATAAGTAAGTGTCAGCGGGATGACTTCTTTGTTGGTGCTTGCATCGTCAGATGGTCGCATTGCTGCTTCTCGGGAGATGGTGCTGACGCGTTGGAGGGTTCGATCTACGACTGTTGGAGGATAGTTGCGGTGCAGGAAGAAAGATGCCATTTCCTTCCTTTTGCTGATGAAATCGTTCTCATCACTGCATATCCGTTTAAGGCGGAGAAATTGGCTGTATGGAATGGAGTCTTTACAACGGCCCGGGTGTGAAGATGAGTATGTGAGATACGAGTGAGAGTCGGTTTCTTTGTAGTGTATGGACGTTGCTAATCCTCGAGCAGTTGTTTTAAGGAAGAGGTCTAGAAAAGGTAGTTGGTCGTCAGAGATGGACCAAGTGAACTTAAAGCTCGGGTGGAAGTTGTTGACAAAATTGGCAAAGTTGTCAAGTTCTCTTTCTCTACAGGAAGCTGTTCCCACTATGTCGTCGATGTATCGCTTGTAGAGGTCAGGTTTGGTTCCTGGATATTGTAAGAAAATTTTTTCCTCGATGTGACCGACGAACAGACAGGCGTAGTTAGGACCAAATTTGCTTCCCATAGCGACACCACCCGTTTGTTGGTAGTAACCGCCGTTAAAGGTGAAGCTGTTAAGTATGAGGACCAATTCAGCAAGACGTACTAAGGTCGGTGTAGGTGGTTCTAGCACCGACCGCTTGTTTAAAAAATGTTGTAAAGCTTAAAGGCCATCGTTGTTGGGTATCACTGTATACAGTGACTTGATGTCCATTGTGAAAACAAAGCGATTAAAATTTGAGCTGGCATAGCGAAAGGATTGTGCAATGTCTAGCATATGATTAGTGTCCTTGACGTAGCTAGGTAAACCATGAACCAAAGGAGAAGTGATCTTGTCGAGATAAGTAGCTACGAGCTCAGTGGGGCAGTTTACAAGCGGATACAATGGGCCTCCCGGGGTTCCCTGGCTTGTGGATTTTTGGGAGAAGGTAGAACTTGGAAGTGCGAGGGTGATCCACGATTAGATTGGTAGCTGTGGCTGGGAGCTCTCCCTTAGTGAAGAATAATTCTTAGTGATTGCGTTCTGGACAACCGATATGACTCTGTTGTAAACGTTTCCGACGACCTACGGCAACAAGAGACAGCCACCAATGTCTTGGGCTACAGACGGAAAAAGAACAAGGAATGGATAACAGCTGGTACTTGGCAGAAGATAGAAGAAAGGAAACAGCTGAAGGCCAAGATATTGAGCACAAAGTCACTCAGACTCCGAGAGCAGGCTCAAGAAGCCTACAAGATGAAGGACAAAGAGGTGAAGAAGAGCGCTCGGAATGACAAAAGAGCTTTTGCTGAGGAGCTAGCAGGTGAAGCCGAGCGTGCTGCTGCAAGAGGTGAGATAAGTACTGTTTATAAGATCACAAAACAACTCTGTGGCAAAAACACCAGCCAGTCTGACCCTGTCAAAGACAAGGATGGCAACAACCTCACAACAGAGCGTGAACAAGCAGCCAGATGGGTACAACACTTCCGTGAGGTACTCAACCGCCCAGAACCAGATGATCCTGCTGACCCTCCACCAGCCGAGGATGTTTTGAACATCAACATCAGTCCCCCAACTGAAGCAGAAGTCAGGTGTGCCATCAAAGCTATGAAGAGTGGGAAAGCTCCAGGCATCGACTCCATCCATGCTGAAATGCTGAAAGCTGACCTTGGTACTTCAACCAAGGTTCTCACGGACCTCTTCAGAGACATCTGGGAGACTGACACAATACCGGGCGACTGGACCAAAGGTCTAATTGTCAAGATCCCCAAGAAAGGCAACCTCCGGGATTGCGACAACTGGCGGGGCATCACACTGCTCTCAATTCCATCAAAGGTTTTCTGCAGGATTCTTCTTGCTAGAATTGATGCAGCCATTGACACTGTACTGAGACAGGAACAGGCAGGATTTAGAAGAGGTCGGGGGTGCATAGATCAGATCTTTGCTCTGAGAAACATCATCGAGCAGTGCATCGAGTGGAACACCCCTCTCTACATTAACTTTATAGACTTCAGGAAAGCTTTCGACAGTGTGCACCGCGACACCCTATGGAAGATCTTGAAAACATATGGTGTCCCTCCAAAGATGGTTACACTCATGGGTTTGTTCTACCACCAGTTCGAGTGTAGTGTCATCATAGATAACAACCTGTCAGAATGGTTCTTCGTGGAGTCAGGTGTACGCCAGGGATGTATCATCTCTCCCATCCTCTTCCTGCTTGCCATTGACTGGATCATGCGCAGAACAACGGCTGACAGACCCCGGGACATTCAGTGGACACTCTTTTCCCAACTTGAAGATCTTGATTTTGCGGATGACCTTGCTGCTCTCTCCACAACACGTTGCCACCTACAGGAGAAAACCGACAGGCTCAGTAAGTTTGCCAAGCAGGCAGGCTTGAACATTAACACCTTTAAGACCAAGGTAATGTGCATCAATGCCACTCCCGATGCACCAATTACAGCAGAGGGTGAACAACTTGACTTTGTCGAGGAATTCACCTACCTAGGTAGTCTCGTCGCCAAGGATAATGCAGCACATAAGGACATTAAGGCAAGACTTGGGAAAGCTCGCGGTGCTTTTGCACAACTCCAGCCTGTCTGGAAATCGAAGCAATACAGCCTTGGAACGAAGCTGAGACTCTACAACAGTATCGTCAAGCCGAGTGCTGGAGAGTGATAAAGAGTGACATGAACAAGATCAACGCCTTCCACAACGGATGCCTCAGGAGAATATGTCGCATCTTCTGGCCCAACAAGATCTCAAACAAAGAACTCTATAAGAAGACAAAGAGCCAGAGTGTGATACTTGAGATCAAGCGCCGCCGGATCCGATGGCTCGGGCATGTCCTCAGAATGGACCTAGATCGTATCCCCAAGATCGCTCTTAGATGGACACCACCTGGAAAAAGGAGGCGAGGGCGACCCAAGACAACTTGGAGACGTACTGTGATGGCCGAGCTGAGCGAGATGGGCTTGTCATGGGGCGAGGCACAGCATGCAGCAAAGGACCGGTCCAGATGGAAACAGATCATTGACGCCTTATGTCCCGCACGGGATGAAGAGGACTAACTAACTAACGGCAACAGTGTTTATGGCTAGCAGACAAAACGTTTGCGAAGACGCGTTACTCATTACATGTTGGTTTCATTAGCAGTTGCCTCCGACGAAGATTGATCCCCAATAGATTTCTTTTAAACTTCCACGCGTCGGACCTCTACAAACAAAATAAATCTACCAACTACAAAAGGCAAGTGTCTCATATTCTTAACGTTGCTTCTCGTAGGCTCATGGTAACATCCGTTAGGACCATGCAGCAACGGTGTCAGACTCTCACGACGGAGATTAGAAACATTCGCAATGACTTAAAAACTGTTTGCGACAATGACACTTACCGCCAAATTAGTAAGACTGTACACGAACTTAACTCTGAATTATTCAAGTTTCTTTCCACTACTAAAGAAAACAAACTTTGCAAACTCGACAATGCCCGTCAGTGAGATCTCTGACGGCCATAAGAACAAAATCGTGGTTACGATTCCGAAAATCCTCCATCTTGACGAGAGTGAGAGATCCATTCTCAGCAAGGGTCTCTCTTTCGTGCCAGCGCGACCTTATAGTGATGAAATTACAACAAAAACAGATTGCGAGAGATTTTATCCCCGTCTTCGCTTGAAAACTCACTTTAGTCAAGAAGATGCCACCAGTGTCGATGAGACCCAACAATCTGACCAGACTGACGACATTTTCAAAACTCTAAAACCTACATCTTCAACATGGACCCCACTACCGGGAAAATGTGCTGCTTTGGACTACTATATCACTAAATGTCGGAAAGAAGTCAATAAGGTCAATTTAAAACCGACATCTTCAACATGGACCCCACCCCCGGGAAAATGTGCTGCGTTGGACTACTATATCACTAAATGTCGCAAAAAAGTCAATAAGGTCAATTTCAAGCAACGCAACACAGCAATGAACTTATCACGTGATGAACTGACCGCCCTCGTCTCGTTAAAACAACGAACCGAGATCGTCATTAAATCAGCCGACAAGGCTGGTGCTGTTGTGGTTTGGGATCGTTCTCTTTATATTAAAGAGGCTGAACGTCAACTCTCTGACAACAACTTCTATCAGCGGGTGGATCATGATCTTACAATGGAACATCACAACAAGGTCATTTCGGTTGTCCAGAACGCAATCACTAAGGAAGAGCTCCCAGCCACAGCTACCAATCTAATCGCGGATCACCCTCGCACTTCTAAGTTCTACCTTCTCCCAAAACTCCGCAAGCCAGGGAACCCCGGGAGGCCCATTGTATCCGCTTGTAACTGCCCCACTGAGCTCGTAGCTACTTATCTCGACAAGATCACTTCTCCTTTGGTTCATGGTTTACCTAGCTACGTTAATGACACTAATCAGATTTGACGATGATTTGAAGTCAGTACGACGAGTGCGGAAAAGTGAGATTTTGCTAAAACTTGCTCCGCACGGCCCCAAACGTTCGTTTTGCTCACTTTTCATAGAAATCGCACTGTTTTTGAAATTTGGCGATGATTTGAGGCCAGTAGGACGATTTTGAGATCTGGTGTGCGAAAAAGTGAGATTATGCCAAAACTTGCTTCGTACGGCGGCAAACGTGCGTTTTGTGCACTTTTCATAAAAATCGCACTGCTTTTGAGATTTGGCGATGATTTGAGGACAGTACGACGATTTTGAGATCTGGTGTGCGGAAAAGTGAGACTTTGCAAAAACTTGCTCCTTACGGCGCCAAAGGTGCGTTTTGTGCACTTTTCATAGAAAGCGCATTTTTTTTTTCAGATTTGGCGATCATTTGAGGCCAGTACGACGATTTTCAGATCGGGTGTGCGGAAAAACGCACGTTTGGGGCCGTGCGGAACAAGATTTGGCAAAATCTCACTTTTCCGCACATCAGATCTCAAAATCGTCGTACTGGCCACAAATCATCGCCAAATCTGAAAAACGGTGCGATTTCAATGAAAAGTGCACAAAATGCACGTTTCGGGCCGTGCGCAACAAGTTTTGGCAATATGTCACTTTTCCGCACACCAGATCTCTAAATCGTCGTACTGTCCTCAAATCATCGCCAAATCTCAAAAGCAGTGCGATCTCTATGAAAAGTGCACAAAACGCACGTTTCGCGCCGTACGGAGCAAGTTTTGGCAAAATCTCACTTTTCCGCACACCAGATCTCAAAATTGTCGTACTGGCCTCAAATCACCGCCAAATCTGAAAAACGGTCCGATATCTATGAAAAGTGCACAAAACGCACGTTTGGGGCCGTGCGGAGCAAGTTTTGTAAAATCTCACTTTTCCGCACACTCGATCTCAAGATCGTCGTACTGGCCTCAAATCATCGCCAAATCTGAAAAACAGTGCGATTTCTATAAAAAGTGCCCAAAACGCACGGTTGGGGCCGTGCGGAGCAAGTTTTGGCAAAATCTCACTTTTCCGCACACGAGATCTCAAAATCGTCGTACTGGCCTCAAATCATCGCCAAATCTCAAAAACAGTGCGATTTCCATGAGAAGTGCACAAAACGCACGTTTGGCGCCGTGCGGAGAAAGTTTTGGCAAAATCTCACTTTTCCGCACACCAGATCTCAAAATCGTCGTACTGGCCTCAAATCATCGCCAAATCTCAAAAGCAGTGCGATTTCTATGAAAAGTGCACAAAAGGCACGTTTCGGGCCGTGCGGAGCAAGTTTTGGCAAAATCTCACTTTTCCGCACACCAGATCTCAAAATCGTAGTACTGGCCTCAAATCATCGCCAAATCTCAAAAGCAGTGCAATTTTTATGAAAAGTGCACAAAACGCACGTTTCGGGCCGTGTGGAGCAATTTTTGGCAAAATGTCACTTTTCCGCACACCAGATCTCAAAATCGTCGTACTGGCCTCAAATCATCGCCAAATCTCAAAAGCAGTGCAATTTCTATGAAAAGTGCACAAAACGCACGTTTCGGGCCGTGCGGAGCAAGTTTTGGCAAAATCTCACTTTTCCGCACACCAGATCTCAAAATCGTAGTACTGGCCTCAAATCATCGCCAAATTTCAAAAACAGTGCGATTTCTATGAAAAGTGAGCGAAACGAACGTTTGGGGCCGTGCGGAGCAAGTTTTAGCAAAATCCCACTTTTCCGCACTCGTCGTACTGACTTCAAATCATCGCCAAATCTGATTAGTGTCATTAACGTAGCTAGGTAAACCATGAACCAAAGGAGAAGTGATCTTGTCGAGATAAGTAGCTAAGAGCTCAGTGGGGCAGTTACAAGCGGATACAATGGGCCTCCCGGGGTTCCCTGGCTTGTGGATTTTTGGGTGAAGGTAGAACTTAGAAGTGCGAGGGTAATCCGCGATTAGATTGGTAGCTGTGGCTGGTAGCTCTTCCTTAGTGATTGCGTTCTGGACAACTGAAATGACCTTGTTGTGATGTTCCATTGTAAGATCATGATCCACCCGCTGATAGAAGTTGTTGTCAGAGAGTTGACGTTCAGCCTCTTTAATATAAAGAGAACGCTCCCAAACCACAACAGCATCAGCCTTGTCGGCTGATTTAATGACGATCTCGGTTCGTTGTTTTAACGAGACGAAGGCGGTCAGTTCATCACGTGATAAGTTCATTGCTGTGTTGCGTTGCTTGAAATTGACCTTATTGACTTCTTTGCGACATTTAGTGATATAGTAGTCCATAGCAGCACATTTTCCCGGGGGTGGGGTCCATGTTGAAGATGTCGGTTTTAACTTGACCTTATTGACTTCTTTGCGACATTTAGTGATATAGTAGTCCAAAGCAGCACATTTTCCCGGTAGTGGGGTCCATGTTGAAGATGTAGGTTTTAGAGTTTTGAAAATGTCGTCAGTCTGGTCAGATTGTTGGGTCTGATCGACACTGGTGACATCTTCTTGACTAAAGTGAGTTTTCAAGCGAAGACGGGGATAAAATCTCTCGCAATCTGTTTTTGTTGTAAATTCATCACTATAAGGTCGCGTTGGCACGAAAGAGAGACCCTTGCTGAGAATGGATCTCTCACTCTCGTCAAGATGGAGGTTTTCCGGAATCGTAACCACGATTTTGTTCTTATTGCCGTCAGAGATCTTACTGACGGGCATTGTCGAGTTTGCTAGTTTGCAAAGTTTGTTTCCTTTAGTAGTGGAAAGAAACTTGAATAATTCAGAGTTAAGTTCGTGTACAGTCTTACTAATTTGGCGGTAAGTGTCATTGTCACAAACAGTTTTTAAGTCATTGCGAATGTTTCTAATCTCCGTCGTGAGAGTCTGACACCGTTGCTGCATGGTCCTAACAGATGTTACCATGAGCCTACGAGAAGCAACGTTAAGAATATGAGACACTTGCCTTTTGTAGTTGGTAGATTTATTTTGTTTGTAGAGGTCCGACGCGTGGAAGTTTAAAAGAAATCCATTCGGGATCAATCTTCGTCGTAGGCAACTGCTAATGAAACCAACATGTAATGAGTAACGCGTCTTCGCAAACGTTTTGTCTGCTAGCCATAAACACTGTTGCCGTAGGTCGTCGGAAACGTTTACAACAGAGTCATATCGGTTGTCCAGAACGCAATCACTAAGAATTATTCTTCACTAAGGGAGAGCTCCCAGCCACAGCTACCAATCTAATCGTGGATCACCCTCGCACTTCCAAGTTCTACCTTCTCCCACAAATCCACAAGCCAGGGAACCCCGGGAGGCCCATTGTATCCGCTTGTAAACTGCCCCACTGAGCTCTTAGCTACTTATCTCGACAAGATCACTTCTCCTTTGGTTCATGGTTTACCTAGCTACGTCAAGGACACTAAACATATGCTAGACATTGCACAATCCTTTCGCTATGCCAGCTCAAATTCTAATCGCTTTGTTTTCACAATGGACATCAAGTCACTGTATACAGTGATACCCAACAACGATGGCCTTTAAGCTTTACAACATTTTTTAAACAAGCGGTCGGTGCTAGAACCACCTACACAGACCTTAGTACGTCTTGCTGAATTGGTCCTCACACTTAACAGCTTCACCTTCAACGGCGGTTACTACCAACAAACGGGTGGTGTCGCTATGGGAAGCAAATTTGATCCTAACTACGCCTGTCTGTTCGTCGGTCACATCGATCAACAAATTTTTTTAGAATATCCAGGAAGCAAACCTGACCACTACAAGCGATACATCGACGACATAGTGGGAACAGCTTCCTGTAGAGAAAGAGAACTTGACAACTTTGCCAATTTTGTCAACAACTTCCACCCGAGCCTTAAGTTCACTTGGTCCATCTCTGACGACCAACTGCCTTTTCTAGACCTCTTGCTGAAACCAACTGCTCGAGGATTAGCAACGTCCATACACTACAAAGAAACCGACTCTCACTCGTATCTCACATACTCATCTTCACACCCGGTCCGTTGTAAAGACTCCATTCCATACAGCCAATTTTTCCGCCTTAAACGGATATGCAGTGATGAGAACGATTTCATCAGCAAAAGGAAGGAAATGGCATCTTTCTTCCTGCACCGCAACTATCCTCCCACAGTCGTAGATCGAACCCTCCAACGCGTCAGCACCATCTCCCGAGAAGCAGCAATGCGACCATCTGACGATGCAAGCACCAACAAATAAGTCATCCCGCTGACACTTACTTATAATCCTACCAACAGCTGTGTCTAGAACATCCTTACAAAAAAAATTGAAATCCTCAAATCTGATCCTGAGACTCCAATTTGAAAGACTCCTTGGTCCACAGCAATCTTCAGTCCAACTTCAATACGGAGGTTGACTCTAATGTAACCTTTCCCTGTCGCCGTCCACGTTTCAAGACCTGCGCCTACACCAATTCAGCGGCCATGATCAACACTCCTGGTGGACAGCTGACAATTCGAGAGAAGTTCACATGTACGGCCAGTAAGCTCGTCTACATCATTACCTGTCGTACATGTACTCTGTGGTACATCGGACGAAACTGGACGTAGGCTCGGCGACAGATTCTGCGAGCATCTAATATCGGTAAGAAAGAAAGCGGACCTGCCCGTCGCTAAACACTTCTCCCCTCCCGGACACACAACAGATGACATGATGGTGTCCGTGGTTAGAACAGGTTTCAAAAGTACCACGGAGAGACGCAGCGCGGAGGGTCGACTAATTTTCAAATTCCAAACCCTTCAGTCACGCGGCATGAACATTGACTTCAGTTTTATTTAGACTTCATCCGCGCGCGCTACAATGTTGCGCCATGGCGACATTTGGACCATTTAAACGGCTGACGCGCGTTTTCAGTTAACGGCTATTCAGTGAGGAAGGGACAGAAGTCCCGAAACGTCTGAACTTTCAGTTTCAAAAGCGCTTTAATAACATTGAGAGAAATAACTTGTTTATTGCTCATAACGTTTGGTTCCTTCTGCCATGTAACTGAACACATATTACGTAAAACAAAAGAAACAAAGAACGACAATGATGCAAATGGTAAACAAGACCAAAAATACAATGCCTCACAAACAATAGAAGACAATGAGTGGTTCATTGGTACCGGTACATGCAGAAAGACACTTACTTTTGAGTCATCATTTGGCTCATAAGGTGCAATTAGTGAGGCAGAAACATTACGCAGCCCTTTCGTGAATTTCTCGGGTATCTTCGGTATCAGTCGTTGCACTTCGTATAAACTTATTTCATAAATGAATACTGATGACACTGTTCCGCCAAAATAGTAAAATTTCCTTTCGCTTATTTCCACATTATATCGCCAAATGCCACAACATATACAACTTAGTTGGATAAAAAGATTCTATAGAACAAAACAAAAGGAATTGTTTGGAGATAAAGTGCAGGATTGCAAGGATAGAAGTGGATTACAGTTTTGTTTGAAATCAACATTGCCTATCTTTTCTTTGAGAAGCACTGTCAATCGTGGCGTTTATCTCAAACCAAAATGCGTGGGTTATAACCGCTCCGTCTATTTTGAGATTCTTCACTTAGTTGCATTCGCTCACTTAATGTTTGTGAGATGGAGAAATAAATTGTTTATTAGTCATAACGCTTTAAGTTGTTTGTTGGCTTCTAAGGTTCAATTTTGATGCAGAAACATTACGCAGCCGCTTCGTAAATATTTCGGTTATCTTCGGTAGCAGTCGTCTCACTTCGTATATACTCATTTCATAAATGAATACTGATGACACCGTTCCGCCAAGATAGTAAAATGTCGGGTCATGGCTCGTGTACGATGACTGTATTGTGATGTATTGTGTTAGGAAGTGTTAGGTTGTATTGTATTGTATTGTATTAAGTTGTATTGTATTAGGTTTTATGACGTCGGTCAGTTCGTCGTACATGAGCCATGACCCAAAATTTCCCTTGGCTTTTTTCCACGTTATATCGCCAAATGCTACAAAATATACAACTTAGTTGGATAAAACGATTCTATAGAGCAAAACAAAAGAAATTATTTGGAGATAAAGTGTAGGATTGCAAGGATTGAAGTGGATTACAGTTTAGTTTGAAATCAACGTTGCCTTTCTTTATTTGAGAAGACAGAGTCAATCGTGGCCTTTGTCTCAAACCAAAATGTATCCGTTATAAGCGCTCCGTCTATTTTGAGCTTCTTTACTTAGTTGCATTTGCTTAGTTAATGTTTGTGAGATGGAGAAATTAATTGTTTATTAGTCATAACTTTTGAGTCATTTGTTTGCTCCTAAGGTGCAATTATTGACGCAGAAACATTACGCACCCTCTTCGTGAATATTTCGGGTATCTTCGGTATCAGTCGTCGCACTTCGTATATACTAATTTCATTAATGAATACTGATGACACTGTTCCACCAAAATAGTAAAATTTCCCTTCGCCTATTTTCACGTTATGTCGCCAAATGCCACAAAATATACAACAAAGATGGATTAAAAGAATCTATAGAGCAAAACAAAAGGAACTGTTTGAAGATAAAGTGCAGGATTGCAAGGATTGAAGTGGATTACAGTTTAGTTTAAAATCAACGTTGCCTTTCTTTGTTCTCAGGTATATTTAAAAGGCCTGGGTCAGTTACGGTACATTTAAAAACTAAGGGGAGTGGTCTATCTCATAAAGTATGGAACATATTGATATGAAACTTGGCCAAAGGCTTAAACTTGATACACAGATTAATTTTGATAAGTAGTTGTCACGAAAACAGTCACACAACTGATTAAGGTATCAAATTTCTATGTTTTTCTTTAGGCTAAGTGCAGTAGAACTTAAACCACTCTGATTGACAAAATATCGTTTGGTTATTTTCAGGTGCGCAAAGTCATACACGAAACAAACTGGAAGGCGTGACCAGGTCACGTGACGATTGAAATGTCACGATTTTGTTTTCACGGAATAACCAGAAAACAGTCATGCCGCGTAGGAGGACCACGTTTGTAGTTACATTTAGAAAGTACCTTACAAGGGTAGAAACAATGCCACTTAAAACTCGCAGGAAACACAATTTTTCCTTGTCGGTAAGAGCACTGAAGGAACAAACCGGAAGTAAAACCTCAATTGGTCACGTGATAGGTTGCCATGGAAACATCAACGTCAAAAAGGACTGTCCCAACAAGTCAAATGCCGTTGCCAAGTCTCATACTTATGACACGTTTCCTTTTGAAGATAGACCACCCACCTTACTCTTTTGATGAAATAGGGGAAGAGCCAGTCCTTAATATACTTAAGTTTGAGAAGCAGTGTCAATCGTAGCGTTTATCTCAAACCAAAATGCGTGCGTTGTAACCGCTCCGTCTATCTTAAGCATCTTCACTTAGTTGCATTTGCTTAGTTATAGTTTGTGAGATTGAGAAATAAATTGTTCGTTGGTCATAACTTTTGAGTCATTTGTTAGCTCCTAAGGTACAATTATTGATGCAGAAACAGTACGAAGCCTTTTCGTGAATATCTCGGGTATCTTCGGTATCAGTCGCCGCACTTCGTATATACTCATTTCATAAATGAATACTGATGACACTGTTCCGCCAAAATAGTAAAATTTCCCTTGGCTTATTTCCACGTTATATCGCCAAATGCCAGAAAATATACAACTTAGTTGGATAAAAAGATTCTATAGAGCAAAACAAAACTAATTGTTTGGAGATAAAGTGCAGGATTGCAAGGATTGAAGTGGATTACAGTTTAATTTAAAATCAACGTTGCATTTCTCTGTTTGAGAAGCAGTGTCAATCGTGGCGTTAATCTCAAACCAAAATGCGTGGGTTATAATCGCTCCGTCTACTTTGAGCTTCTTCACTTAATTGCATTTGCTTAGTTAATGTTTGTGAGATTGAGAAATAAATTGTTCATTGGTCATAACTTTTGAGTCATTTGTTGGCTCCTAAGGTGCAATTATTGATGCAGAAACATTACGGAGCCTGTTCGTGGATATTTCGGGCATCTTCGGTATCAGTCGTCGTACTTCGTTTATACTCATTTCATAAATGAATACTGATGACACTGTTCCGCCTAAGTAGTAAAATTTCCCTTCGCTTATTTCCACGTTATATCGCCAAATGCCACAAAATATACAACTTAGTTAGATCTAAAGATTCTATACCTCAAACCAAAAGGAAGTGTTTGGAGATAAAGTGCAGGATTGCAAGGATTGAAGTGGATTACAAAGTAGTTTAAAATCAACGTTGCCTTTCTTTGTTTGAGAAGCACTGTCAATCGTGGCGTTTATCTAAAAAAAAAATGTGTGCGTTATAACCGCTCCGTAAATTTTGAGCTTCTTCACTTACTTGCATTTGCTTAGTTAATGTTTGTGAGATGGAGAAATAAGTTGTTTATTGGTCATAACTTATGAGTCATTTGTTGGCTCCTAAGATGCAGATTATTGATGCAGAAACATAACGCAGCGTCCTCGTGAATAATTCGGGTATCTTCGGTATCAGTCGTCGTACTTTGTGTATACTCATTTCATAAATGAATACTGATGACACTGTTCCGCCTAAATAGTAAAATTTCCCTTCGCTTCTTTCCACGTTATATCGCCAAATGACACACAATATGCAACTTAGTTGTATAAAATGATTCTATAGAGCAAAACAAAAGGAATTGTTTGGAGATAAAGTGCAGGATTGCAAGGATTGAAGTGGATTACAGTTTAGTTTGAAATCAACGTTGCTTTTGTTACTTTGACAAGCAGTGTCAGTCCTGGCGTTTATCTTAAACCAAAATGCGTGCGATTTCTATGAAAAGTGTACAAAACGCACTTTTGGGGCCGTGCGGTACAAGTTTTGGTAAAATCTCACTTTTCCGCACACCAGATTTCAAAATCGTCGTACTGGCCTCAAATCATCGCCAAATCGGGAAAACAGTGCCATTCCAATGAAAAGTGCACAAAACGCACGTTTCGGGCCGTTAAAAATTGTGTACTTCGTGACCATTTTCTGGCAAAAATTATTTTAATGGCCAATCTACATTTTCGACAAGTTATTCTTGATGAACATAAACGGATTCAGTCACCAAAATTAAGTGCTTTCTTAAATGATTGTATCTTGGCCTAATTTAACCACAGGTAGCCCAAGCTATATGTGTCACAGTAACCATTACCAGCGAAATTATAAGAATTTGTATGAGAAAAAACGGTCCATTCAAGGAGCTAAAAAATACGAACAAGATTTCAATAAAAATTGCCTACCTTACTTCGCTTATGTGTTTCCTTGTCTCCTGTGTGGTTTTTGGAGCGATTTAGAACGCTTCCAGTGAGTTTTAGTTCCATTGCTTTCTTTCTGCGCATCCAAGCAGATTATACAGATTATACAGATTCATTTCTGGATCCCAATAATTCAATAAGTTTAATTCGAGACATTTCCCCTACGGCACTTTTAATGTAGTAAAAGTAAACTGATTGCAGCCGGAAACGTCTACATGTAAAAATAAAAGTCTAATATGAATGTAGGTACTAACAGACGAAGAAATGTCGAGAAGACAAGTCTTATATATCGAAAAACATTCAAATGACAGAGCGCGTGTCGCAATAAGCCATAAAGGTGAAACGTTATTTTATTCATAACTAGTTTATAATCTGACTAATAAATAGCTATCCTTGTCTGTTGTTTGATATGATATGCAAGAGCGTCTCGATCGGGCCAGGATATTTTCGACACTGAGATAAAGCACTTAATTTTGGTGACTGAATCCGTTTATGTTCATCAAGAATAACTTGTCGTAAATGTAGAGTGGCCATTAAAATAATTTTTGCCAGAAAATGGTCACGAAGTACACAATTTTTAACGGACCCCAAACGTGCGTTTTGTGCACTTTTCATAGGAATCGCACTGTTTTCCCGATTTGGCGATGATTTGAGGCCAGTACGACGATTTTGAGATCTGGTGTGCGGAAAAGTGAGATTTTACCAAAACTTGTACCGCACGGCCCCAAACGTGCGTTTTGTACACTTTTCATAGAAATCGCACGCATTTTGGTTTAAGATAAACGCCAGGACTGACACTGCTTGTCAAAGTAACAAAAGCAACGTTGATTTCAAACTAAACTGTAAACCACTTCAATCCTTGCAATCCTGCACTTTATCTCCAAACAATTCCTTTTGTTTTGCTCTATAGAATCATTTTATACAACTAAGTTGTATATTTTGTGGCATTTGGCGATATAACGTGGAAATAAGCGAAGGGAAATTTTACTATTTAGGCGGAACAGTGTCATCAGTATTCATTTATGAAATGAGTATACACGAAGTACGACGACTGATACCGAAGATACCCGAATTATTCACGAGGACGCTGCGTTATGTTTCTGCATCAATAATCTGCATCTTAGGAGCCAACAAATGACTCATAAGTTATGACCAATAAACAACTTATTTCTCCATCTCACAAACATTAACTAAGCAAATGCAACTAAGTGAAGAAGCTCAAAATTTACGGGGCGGTTATAAAGCACACATTTTTTTTTATATAAACGCCACGATTGACAGTGCTTCTCAAACAAAGAAAGGCAACGTTGATTTTAAACTACTTTGTAATCCACTTCAATCCTTGCAATCCTGCACTTTATCTCCAAACACTTCCTTTTGGTTTGAGGTATAGAATCTTTAGGTCTAACTAAGTTGTATATTTTGTGGCATTTGGCGATATAACGTGGAAATAAGCGAAGGGAAATTTTACTACTTAGGCGGAACAGTGTCATCAGTATTCATTTATGAAATGAGTATACACGAAGTACGACGACTGATACCGAAGATACCCGAAATATCCACGAACAGGCTCCGTAATGTTTCTGCATCAATAATTGCACCTTAGGAGCCAACAAATGACTCAAAAGTTATGACCAATAAACAACTTATTTCTCCATCTCACAAACTATAACTAAGCAAATGCAACTAAGTGAAGATGCTTAAGATAGACGGAGCGGTTACAACGCACGCATTTTGGTTTGAGATAAACGCGGCGATTGACACTGCTTCTCAAACTCAAGTATATTAAGGACTGGCTCTTCCCCTATTTCATCAAAAGAGTAAGGTGGGTGGTCATCTTCAAAAGGAAACGTGTCATAAGTATGAGACTTGGCAACGGCATTTGAGTTGTTAGGACAGTCCTTTTTGACGTTGATGTTTCCATGGCAACCTATCACGTGACCAATTGAGGTTTTACTTCCGGTTTGTTCCTTCAGTGCTCTTGCCGACAAGGAAAAATTGTGTTTCCTGCGAGTTTTAAGTGGCATTATTTCTACCCTTGTAAGGTACTTTCTAAAGGTAACTAGAAACGTGGTCCTCCTACGCGGCATGACTGTTTTCTGGTTATTCCGTGACAACAAGATGGTCGCATTGCTGCTTCTCGGGAGATGGTGTTGACGCGTTGGAGGGTTCGATCTACGACTGTTGGGGGATGGTTGCGGTGCAGGAAGAAAGATGCCATTTCCATTCTTTTGCTGATGAAATCGTTCTCATCACTGCATATCCGTTTAAGGCGGAGAAATTGGCTGTATGGAATGGAGTCTTTACAACGGACCGGGTGTGAAGATGAGTATGTGAGATACGAGTGAGAGTCGGTTTCTTTGTAGTGTATGGACGTTGCTAATCCTTGAACAGTTGGTTTCAGGAAGAGGTCTAGAAAAGGCAGTTGGTCGTCAGAGATGGACCAAGTGAACTTAAGGCTCGGGTGGAAGTTGTTGACAAAATTGGCAAAGTTGTCAAGTTCTCTTTCTCTACAGGAAGCTGTTCCCACTATGTCGTCGATGTATCGCTTGTAGTGGTCAGGTTTGGTTCCTGGATATTGTAAGAAAATTTGTTGATCGATGTGACCGACGAACAGACAGGCGTAGTTAGGACCAAATTTGCTTCCCATAGCGACACCATCCGTTTGTTGGTAGTAACCGCCGTTGAAGGTGAAGCTGTTAAGTGTGAGGACCAATTCAGCAAGACGTACTAAGGTCTGTGTAGGTGGTTCTAGCACCGACCGCTTGTTTAAAAAATGTTGTAAAGCTTAAAGGCCATCGTTGTTGGGTATCACTGTATACAGTGACTTGATGTCCATTGTGAAAACAAAGCGATTAGAATTTGAGCTGGCATAGCGAAAGGATTGTGCAATGTCTAGCATATGATTAGTGTCCTTGACGTAGCTAAGTTAACCATGAACCAAAGGAGAAGTGATCTTGTCGAGATAAGTAGCTAAGAGCTCAGTGGGGCAGTTTACAAGCGGATACAATGGGCCTCCCGGGGTTCCCTGGCTTGTGGATTTTTGGGAGAAGGTAGAACTTGGAAGTGCGAGGGTGATCCACGATTAGATTGGTAGCTGTGGCTGGGAGCTCTCCCTTAGTGAAGAATAATTCTTAGTGATTGCGTTCTGGACAACCGATATGACTCTGTTGTAAACGTTTCCGACGACCTACGGCAACAGTGTTTATGGCTAGCAGACAAAACGTTTGCGAAGACGCGTTACTCATTACATGTTGGTTTCATTAGCAGTTGCCTACGACGAAGATTGATCCCGAATGGATTTCTTTTAAACTTCCACGCGTCGAACCTCTACAAACAAAATAAATCTACCAACTACAAAAGGCAAGTGTCTCATATTCTTAACGTTGCTTCTCGTAGGCTCATGGTAACATTTGTTAGGACCATGCAGCAACGGTGTCAGACTCTCACGACGGAGATTAGAAACATTCGCAATGACTTAAAAACTGTTTGCGACAATGACACTTACCGCCAAATTAGTAAGACTGTACACGAACTTAACTCTGAATTATTCAAGTTTCTTTCCACTACTAAAGAAAACAAACTTTGCAAACTAGCAAACTCGACAATGCCCGTCAGTAAGATCTCTGACGGCCATAAGAACAAAATCGTGGTTACGATTCCAGAAAACCTCCATCTTGACGAGAGTGAGAGATCCATTCTCAGCAAGGGTCTCTCTTTCGTGCCAACGCGACCTTATAGTGATGAATTTACAACAAAAACAGATTGCGAGAGATTTTATCGCCGTCTTCGCTTGAAAACTCACTTTAGTCAAGAAGATGCGACATGTGTCGATCAGACCCAACAATCTGACCAGACTGACGACATTTTCAAAACTCTAAAACCTACATCTTCAACATGGACCCCACTACCGGGGAAATGTGCTGCTTTGGACTACTATATCACTAAATGTCGCAAAGAAGTCAATAAGGTCAATTTAAAACCGACATCTTCAACATGGACCCCACCCCCGGGAAAATGTGCTGCTTTGGACTACTATATCACTAAATTTCGCAAAGAAGTCAATAAGGTCAATTTCAAGCAACGTAACACAGCAATGAACTTATCACGTGATGAACTGACCGCCCTCGTCTCGTTAAAACAACGAACCGAGATCGTCATTAAATCAGCCGACAAGGCTGGTGCTCTTGTGGTTTGGGAGCGTTCTCTTTATATTAAAGAGGCTGAACGTCAACTCTCTGACAACAACTTGTATCAACGGGTGGATCATGATCTTACAATGGAACATCACAACAAGGTCATTTCGGTTGTCAAGAACGCAATCACTAAGGAAGAGCTCCCAGCCACAGCTACCAATCTAATCGCGGATCACCCTCGCACTTCTAAGTTCTACCTTCTCCCAAAAATCCACAAGCCAGGGAACCCCGGGAGGCCCATTGTATCCGCTTGTAACTGCCCCACCGAGCTCGTAGCTACTTATCTCGACAAGTTCACTTCTCCTTTGCTTCATGGTTTACCTAGCTACGTTAATGACACTAATCAGATTTGGCGATGATTTGAAGTCAGTACGACGATTTTGAGATCTGGAGTGCGGAAAAGTGAGATTTTGCCAAAACTTGCTCCGTACGGCGCGAAACGTGCGTTTTGGGCACTTTTCATAGAAATCGCACTGCTTTTGAGATTTGGCGATAATTTGAGGACAGTACGAAGATTTTGAGATCTGGTGTGCGGAAAAGTGAGATTTTGCCAAAACTTTCTCCGCACGGCCCCAAACGTGCGTTTTGTGCACTTTTCATAGATATCGCACTGTTTTTCAGATTTGGCGATGATTTGAGGCCAGTACGACGATTTTGAGATCTGGTGTGCGGAAAAGTGAGATTTTGCCAAAACTTGCTTCGCACGGCTCCAAACGTGGGTTTTGTGCACTTTTCATAGAAATCGCACTGTTTTTCAGATTTGGCGATAATTTCAGCCCATTACGACGATTTTGAGTTCGGGTGTGGGGAAAAGTGAGATTTTGCCAAAACTTGCTCCGCACGGCCGAAACGTGCGTTTTGTGCACTTTTCATAGAAATCGCACTGCTTTTGAGATTTGGCGATAATTTCAGGCCATTACGACGATTTTGAGTTCGGGTGTGGGGAAAAGTGAGATTTTGCCAAAACTTCCTCCGCACGGCCGAAACGTGCGTTTTGTGCACTTTTCATAGAAATCGCACCGTTTTTTAGATTTGGCGATGATTTGAGGCCAGTACGACGATATTGAGATCTGGTGTGCGGAAAAGTGAGATTTTGCCGAAACTTGCTCCGCACGGCTCGAAACGTGCGATTTGTGCACTTTTTATAGATATCGCACTGTTTTTCAGATTTGGCGATGATTTGAGGCCAGTACGACGATTTTGAGATCTGGTGTGCGGAATAGGGAGATTTTGCCAAAACTTGCTCCCAACGGCCCCAAACGTGCGTTTTGTGCACTTTTATAGAAATCGCCCTGTTTTTGAAATTTGGCGATGATTTGAGGCCAGTACGACGCTTTTGAGATCTGGTGTGCGGAAAAGTGAGATTTTGCCAAAACTTGCTCCGCACGGCCTCAAACGTGCGTTTTGTGCACTTTTCATACAAATCACACTGTTTGAGATTTGGCGATGATTTGATGCCAGTACGACGATTTTGAGATCTCGTGTGCGGAAAAGTGAGATTTTGCCAAACCTTCTTCCGCACGGCTCGAAACGTGCCTTTTGTTCACTTTTCATAGAAATCGCACCGTTTTTCATATTTGGCGATGATTTGAGGCCAGTACGACGATATTGAGACCTGGTGTGCGGAAAAGTGAGATTTTGCCGAAACGTGCTCCGCACGGCTCGAAACGTGCGTTTTGTGCACTTTTCATAGAAATCGCACCGTTTTTCAGATTTGGCGATGATTTGAGGCCAGTACGACGATTTTGAGATCTGGTTTGCGGAAAGGTGAGATTTAGCCAAAACTTTCTCCGCACGGTCCCAAACGTGCGATTTGTGCACTTTTTATAGATATCGCACTGTTTTTCAGATCTGGCAATGATTTGAAGCCAGTACGACGCTTTTGAGATCTGGTTGCGGAAAAGTGAGATTTTGCCAAAACTTTCTCCGCACGGCCCCAAACGTGCGTTTTGTGCACTTTTCATAGAAATCGCACAGTTTGTGATTTGGCGATGATTTGATGCCAGTACGACGATTTTGAGATCTGGTGTGCGGAAAAGTGAGATTTTGCCGAAACGTGCTCCGCACGGCTCGAAACGTGCGTTTTGTGCAGTTTTCATAGAAATCGCACTGTTTTTGAGATTTGGCGATGATTTGAGGCCAGTACGATTTTGAGATCTGGTGTGCGGAAAAGTGAGATTTTGCCAAAACTTTCTCGGCACGGCCCCAAACGTGCGTTTTGTGCACTTTTCATAGAAATCGCACAGTTTGTGATATGGCGATGATTTGATGCCAGTACGACGATTTTGAGATCTGGTGTGCGGAAAAGTGAGATTTTGCCGAAACGTGCTCCGCACGGCTCGAAACGTGCGTTTTGTGCACTTTTCATAGAAATCGCACCGTTTTTCAGATTTGGCGATGATTTGAGGCCAGTACGACGATTTTGAGATCTGGTTTGCGGAAAGGTGAGATTTAGCCAAAACTTTCTCCGCACGGTCCCAAACGTGCGATTTGTGCACTTTTTATAGATATCGCACTGTTTTTCAGATCTGGCAATGATTTGAAGCCAGTACGACGCTTTTGAGATCTGGTTGCGGAAAAGTGAGATTTTGCCAAAACTTTCTCCGCACGGCCCCAAACGTGCGTTTTGTGCAGTTTTCATAGAAATCGCACTGTTTTTGAGATTTGGCGATGATTTGAGGCCAGTACGATTTTGAGATCTGGTGTGCGGAAAAGTGAGATTTTGCCAAAACTTGCTCGCACGGCCCCAAACGTGCGTTTTGTGCACTTTTCATAGAAATCGTACTGTTAAAATTATGTTCAATTGACCAGATTTTTTGCAATTAAGTACTATTTGAGTTGAACTGTCAAAAAAGAAGGTAAAGAAATCTCAAATCCTGTTTGATCAGACATCCGTCAGTTAATTTTGCTTTTTGCGGTCGAGAAAAAAATACTTTTATTTCGCCGAGGCGACGGATTTAAAATGTATTGCACATAAACTGTTCTTTATTGACATAATTCCAATGTAATTAAAAGATTAAAAGCAGTCCTAGGCTGATGACAACACTTTGTGAGCGTAAGGGATTGTTCAGTTTAATGCGATAAAAGCAGGATCGGAAGTCTGGTGATTTCTTGCGGAACGAAAATAACATCTGGTGCGGTGAAATGCGCCGATCTCATAACCTGGTTCGAAATTCAGAAGAGGCCCATGCTTAAACTAAACTGAATAAAGTAGATCTTAATTTTCTTTCTTTTGATTACAGCCAATGGATGACAATTTTGTGATCTACTAGATGACAGACATCTCAGCTCACCGTCCGTAAGAAATTCTCGTTATTACGACAATGTTTTTGGACAAACCCATTCGATCGACGTCTGTTTTCATGTTGTTAGCCCATTATATCATATACTGGTATTACAATGAAGCAAACACTGCCAGTTAAGTTGCGTTTAAAGGCTTAATCTAACCTACGAAAATACGCACAATATTCTCACTAGTGGTATCGTTTACGTTTATGTCGTTCAAACTTTATATCTCTAGCCTCTTAAATGATTGTATCTTGGCCTAATTTAATCACAGGTAGCCCAAGCTATATCTGTCACAGTAACCGTTACGAGCGAAATTATAAGAATTTGTATGAGAAAAAACGGTCCATTCAAGGAGCTAAAAAATACGAACAAGATTTCAATAAAAATTGCCTACCTTACTTCGCTTATGTGTTTCCCTTGTCTCCTGTGTGGTTTTTGGAGCGATTTAGAGCGTTTCCAGTGAGTTTTAGTTCCATTGCTTTCTTTCTGCGCATCCAAGCAGATTATACAGATTATACAGATTCATTTCTGGATCCCAATAATTCAATAAGTTTAATTCGAGACATTTCCCCTACGGCACTTTTAATGTAGTAAAAGTAAACTGATTGCAGCCGGAAACGTCTACATGTAAAAATAAAAGTCTTATATGAATGTAGGTACTAACAGACGAAGAAATGTCGAGAAGACAAGTCTTATATATCGAAAAACATTCAAATGACTGAGCGCGTCTCGCAATAAGCCATAAAGGTGAAACGTTATTTTATTCATAACTAGTTTATAATCTGACTAATAAATAGCTATCCTTGTCTGTTGTTTGATATGATATGCAAGATCGTCTCGATCGGGCCAGGATATTTCCGACACTGAGATAAAGCACTTAATTTTGGTGACTGAATCCGTTTATGTTCATCAAGAATAACTTGTCGAAAATGTAGATCGGCCATTAAAATAATTTTTGCCAGAAAATGGTCACGAAGTACACAATTTTTAACGGCCCCAAACGTGCGTTTTGTGCACTTTTCATAGGAATCGCACTGTGTTCCCGATTTGGCGATGATTTGAGGCCAGTACGACGATTTTGAGATCTGGTGTGCGGAAAAGTGAGATTTTACCAAAACTTGTACCGCACGGCCCCAAACGTGCGTTTTGTACACTTTTCATAGAAATCGCACGCATTTTGGTTTAAGATAAACGCCAGGACTGACACTGCTTGTCAAAGTAACAAAAGCAACGTTGATTTCAAACTAAACTGTAATCCACTTCAATCCTTGCAATCCTGCACTTTATCTCCAAACAATTCCTTTTGTTTTGCTCTATAGAATCATTTTATACAACTAAGTTGTATATTTTGTGGCATTTGGCGATATAACGTGGAAATAAGCGAAGGGAAATTTTACTATTTAGGCGGAACAGTGTCATCAGTATTCATTTATGAAATGAGTATACACCAAGTACGACGACTGATACCAAAGATACCCGAATTATTCACGAGGACGCTGCGTTATGTTTCTGCATCAATAATCTGCAACTTAGGAGCGAACAAATGACTCATAAGTTATGACCAATAAACAACTTATTTCTCCATCTCACAAACATTAACTAAGCAAATGCAACTAAGTGAAGAAGCTCAAAATTTACGGAGCGGTTATAAAGCACACATTTTTTTTTTAGATAAACGCCACGATTGACAGTGCTTCTCAAACAAAGAAAGGCAACGTTGATTTTAAACTACTTTGTAATCCACTTCAATCCTTGCAATCCTGCACTTTATCTCCAAACACTTCCTTTTGGTTTGAGCTATAGAATCTTTAGATCTAACTAAGTTGTATATTTTGTGGCATCTGGCGATATAACGTGGAAATAAGCGAAGGGAAATTTTACTACTTAGGCGGAACAGTGTCATCAGTATTCATTTATGAAATGAGTATACACGAAGTACGACGACTGATACCGAAGATACCCGAAATATCCACGAACAGGCTCCATAATGTTTCTGCATCAATAATTCCACCTTAGGAGCCAACAAATGACTCAAAAGTTATGACCAATGAACAATTTATTTCTCAATCTCACAAACATTAACTAAGCAAATGCAATTAAGTGAAGAAGCTCAAAGTAGACGGAGCGATTATAACCCACGCATTTTGGTTTAAGATTAACGCCACGATTGACACTGCTTCTCAAACAAAGAAATGCAACGTTGATTTCAAATTAAACTGTAATCCACTTCAATCCTTGCAATCCTGCATTTTATGTCCAAACAATTAGTTTTGTTTTGCTCTATAGAATCTTTTTATCCAACTGAGTTGTATATTTTCTGGCATTTGGCGATATAACGTGGAAATAAGCCAAGGGAAATTTTACTATTTTGGCGGAACAGTGTCATCAGTATTCATTTATGAAATGAGTATATACGAAGTGCGGCGACTGATACCGAAGATACCCGAGATATTCACGAAAAGGCTTCGTACTGTTTCTGCATCAATAATTGCACCTTAGGAGCTAACAAATGACTCAAAAGTTATGACTAACGAACAATTTATTTCTCAATCTCACAAACTATAACTAAGCAAATGCAACTAAGTGAAGATGCTTAAGATAGACGGAGCGGTTACAACGCACGCATTTTGGTTTGAGATAAACGCTACGATTGACACCGCTTCTCAAACTCAAGTATATTAAGGACTGGCTCTTCCCCTATTTCATCAAAAGAGTAAGGTAGGTGGTCTATCTTCAAAAGGAAACGTGTCATAAGTATGAGACTTGGCAACGGCATTTGAGTTGTTAGGACAGTCCTTTTTGACGTTGATGTTTCCATGGCAACCTATCACGTGACCAATTGAGGTTTTACTTCCGGTTTGTTCCTTCACTGCTCTTGCCGACAAGGAAAAATTGTGTTTCCTGCGAGTTTTAAGTGGCATTATTTCTACCCTTGTAAGGTACTTTCTAAAGGTAACTAGATACGTGGTCCTCCTACGCGGCATGACTGTTTTCTGGTTATTCCGTGAAAACAAAATCGTGACATTTCAATCGTCACGTGACCTGGTCACGCCTTCCAGTTTGTTTCGTGTATGACTTTGCGCACTTAAAAATATCCAAACGATATTTTGTCAATCAGAGTGGTTTAAGTTCTACTGCACTTAGCCTAAAGAAAAACATAGAAATTTGATACCTTAATCAGTTGTGTGACTGTTTTCGTGACAACTACTTATCAAAATTAATCTGTGTATCAAGTTTAAGCCTTTGGCCAAGTTTCATATCAATATGTTCCACACTTTGTGAGATAGACCACCCCCCTTAGTTTTTAAATGTACCGTAACTGACCCAGGCCTTTTAAATATTCCTGAGAACAAAGAAAGGCAACGTTGATTTTAAACTAAACTGTAATCCACTTCAATCCTTGCAATCCTGCACTTTATCTTCAAACAATTCCTTTTGTTTTGCTCTATAGATTCTTTTAATCCATCTTTGTTGTATATTTTGTGGCATTTGGCGACATAACGTGAAAATAGGCGAAGGGAAATTTTACTATTTTGGTGGAACAGTGTCATCAGTATTCATTTATGAAATTAGTATATACGAAGTGCGACGACTGATACCGAAGATACCCGAAATATTCACGAAGAGGGTGCGTAATGTTTCTGCGTCAATAATTGCACCTTAGGAGCAAACAAATGACTCAAAAGTTATGACTAATAAACAATTTATTTCTCCATCTCACAAACATTAACTAAGCAAATGCAACTAAGTAGAAAAGCTCAAAATAGACGGAGCGCTTATAACGGATACATTTTGGTTTGAGACAAAGGCCACGATTGACTCTGTCTTCTCAAATAAAGAAAGGCAACGTTGATTTCAAACTAAACTGTAATCCACATCAATCCTTGCAAAATCTGTCGCCGAGCCTACGTCCAGTTTCGCCAATGTAACACAGAGTACATGTACGACAGGTAATGATGTAGACGAGGTTACTGGTCGTACATGTGAACTTCTCTCGAATTGTCAGCGGTCCACCAGGAGTGTTGATCATGGCCGCTGAATTGGTGTAGGCGCAGGTCTTGCAACGTGGACGGCAACAGGGAAAGGTTCCATTAGAGTCAACCGCCTTATTGAAGTTGGACTATAGATTGCTGTGGACCAAGGAGTCTTTCAAATTGGAGTCTCAGGATCAGATTTGAGGATTTCAAAGTTTTTCGTAAGGATGTTCTTGACACAGCTGTTGGTAGGATTATAAGTAAGTGTCAGCGGGATGACTTCTTTGTTGGTGCTTGCATCGTCAGATGGTCGCATTGCTGCTTCTCGGGAGATGGTGCTGACGCGTTGGAGGGTTCGATCTACGACTGTTGGAGGATAGTTGCGGTGCAGGAAGAAAGATGCCATATCCTTCCTTTTGCTGATGAAATCGTTCTCATCACTGTATATCCGTTTAAGGCGGAGAAATTGGCTGTATGGAATGGAGTCTTTACAACGGCCCGGGTGTGAAGATGAGTATGTGAGATACGAGTGAGAGTCGGTTTCTTTGTAGTGTATGGACGTTGCTAATCCTCGAGCAGTTGGTTTAAGGAAGAGGTCTAGAAAAGGTAGTTGGTCGTCAGAGATGGACCAAGTGAACTTAAAGCTCGGGTGGAAGTTGTTGACAAAATTGGCAAAGTTGTCAAGTTCTCTTTCTCTACAGGAAGCTGTTCCCACTATGTCGTCGATGTATCGCTTGTAGAGGTCAGGTTTGGTTCCTGGATATTGTAAGAAAATTTTTTCCTCGATGTGACCGACGAACAGACAGGCGTAGTTAGGACCAAATTTGCTTCCCATAGCGACACCACCCGTTTGTTGGTAGTAACCGCCGTTGAAGGTGAAGCTGTTAAGTGTGAGGACCAATTCAGCAAGACGTACTAAGGTCGGTGTAGGTGGTTCTAGCACCGACCGCTTGTTTAAAAAATGTTGTAAAGCTTAAAGGCCATCGTTGTTGGGTATCACTGTATACAGTGACTTGATGTCCATTGTGAAAACAAAGCGATTAGAATTTGAGCTGGCATAGCGAAAGGATTGTGCAATGTCAAGCATATGATTAGTGTCCTTGACGTAGCTAGGTAAACCATGAACCAAAGGAGAAGTGATCTTGTCGAGATAAGTAGCTAAGAGCTCAGTGGGGCAGTTTACAAGCGGATACAATGGGCCTCCCGGGGTTCCCTGGCTTGTGGATTTTTGGGAGAAGGTAGAACTTGGAAGTGCGAGGGTGATCCACGATTAGATTGGTAGCTGTGGCTGGGAGCTCTCCCTTAGTGAAGAATAATTCTTAGTGATTGCGTTCTGGACAACCGATATGACTCTGTTGTAAACGTTTCCGACGACCTACGGCAACAGTGTTTATGGCTAGCAGACAAAACGTTTGCGAAGACGCGTTACTCATTACATGTTGGTTTCATTAGCAGTTGCCTCCGACGAAGATTGATCCCGAATAGATTTCTTTTAAACTTCCACGCGTCGGACCTCTACAAACAAAATAAATCTACCAACTACAAAAGGCAAGTGTCTCATATTCTTAACGTTGCTTCTCGTAGGCTCATGGTAACATCCGTTAGGACCATGCAGCAACGGTGTCAGACTCTCACGACGGAGATTAGAAACATTCGCAATGACTTAAAAACTGTTTGCGACAATGACACTTACCGCCAAATTAGTAAGACTGTACACGAACTTAACTCTGAATTATTCAAGTTTCTTTCCACTACTAAAGAAAACAAACTTTGCAAACTAGCAAACTCGACAATGCCCGTCAGTAAGATCTCTGACGGCCATAAGAACAAAATCGTGGTTACGATTCCGAAAATCCTCCATCTTGACGAGAGTGAGAGATCCATTCTCAGCAGGGGTCTCTCTTTCGTGCCAGCGCGACCTTATAGTGACGAATTTACAACAAAAACAGATTGCGAGAGATTTTATCGCCGTCTTCGCTTGAAAACTCACTTTAGTCAAGAAGATGCCACCAGTGTCGATCAGACCCAACAATCTGACCAGACTGACGACATTTTCAAAACTCTAAAACCTACATCTTCAACATGGACCCCACTACCGGGAAAATGTGCTGCTTTGGACTACTATATCACTAAATGTCGCAAAGAAGTCAATAAGGTCAATTTAAAACCGACATCTTCAACATGGACCCCACCCCCGGGAAAATGTGCTGCTTTGGACTACTATATCACTAAATGTCGCAAAAAAGTCAATAAGGTCAATTTCAAGCAACGCAACACAGCAATGAACTTATCACGTGATGAACTGACCGCCCTCGTCTCGTTAAAACAACGAACCGAGATCGTCATTAAATCAGCCGACAAGGCTGGTGCTGTTGTAGTTTGGGATCGTTCTCTTTATATTAAAGAGGCTGAACGTCAACTCTCTGACAACAACTTCTATCAGCGGGTGGATCATGATCTTACAATGGAACATCACAACAAGGTCATTTCGGTTGTCCAGAACGCAATCACTAAGGAAGAGCTCCCAGCCACAGCTACCAATCTAATTACGGATCACCCTCGCACTTCTAAGTTCTACCTTCTCCCAAAACTCCGCAAGCCAGGGAACCCCGGGAGGCCCATTGTATCCGCTTGTAACTGCCCCACTGAGCTCGTAGCTTCTTATCTCGACAAGATCACTTCTCCTTTGGTTCATGGTTTACCTAGCTACGTTAATGACACTAATCAGATTTGACGATGATTTGAAGTCAGTACGACGAGTGCGGAAAAGTGAGATTTTGCTAAAACTTGCTCCGCACGGCCCCAAACGTTCGTTTTGCTCACTTTTCATAGAAATCTCACTGTTTTTGAAATTTGGCGATGATTTGAGGCCAGAAGGACGATTTTGAGATCTGGTGTGCGAAAAAATGAGATTATGCCAAAACTTGCTTCGTACGGCGGCAAACGTGCATTTTGTGCAGTTTTCATAAAAATCGCACTGCTTTTGAGATTTGGCGATGATTTGAGGACAGTACGACGATTTTGAGATCTGGTGTGCGGAAAAGTGAGACTTTGCAAAACCTTGCTCCTTACGGCGCCAAAGGTGCGTTTTGTGCACTTTTCATAGAAAGCGCATTTTTTTTCAGATTTGGCGATCATTTGAGGCCAGTACGACGATTTTGAGATCGGGTGTGCGGAAAAACGCACGTTTGGGGCCGTGCGGAGAAAGTTTTGGCAAAATCTCCCTTTTCCGCACACCAGATCTCAAAATCCTCGTACTGGCCTCAAATCATCGCCAAATATGAAAAACGGTGCGATTTCAATGAAAAGTGCACAAAACGCACGTTTCGGGCCGTGCGCAACAAGTTTTGGCAATATGTCACTTTTCCGCACACCAGATCTCTAAATCGTCGTACTGTCCTCAAATCATCGCCAAGTCTCAAAAGCGGTGCGATCTCTATGAAAAGTGCACAAAACGCACGTTTCGCGCCGTACGGAGCAAGTTTTGGCAAAATCTCACTTTTCCGCACAACAGATCTCAAAATTGGCGTACTGGCCTCAAATCACCGCCAAATCTGAAAAACGGTCCGATATCTATGAAAAGTGCACAAAACGCACGTTTGGGGCCGTGCGGAGCAAGTTTTGTAAAATCTCACTTTTCCGCACACTCGATCTCAAAGTCGTCGTACTGGCCTCAAATCACCGCCAAATCTGAAAAACAGTGCGATTTCTATGAAAAGTGCCCAAAAACGCACGTTTTGGGCCGTGCGGAGCAAGTTTTGGCAAAATCTCACTTTTCCGCGCACCAGAACTCAAAATCGTCGCACTGGCCTCAAATCATCGCCAAATCTCAAAAACAGTGCGATTTCCATGAGAAGTGCACAAAACGCACGTTTGGCGCCGTGCGGAGAAAGTTTTGGCAAAATCTCACTTTTCCGCACACCAGATCTCAAAATCGTCGCACTGGCCTCAAATCATCGCCAAATCTGAAAAACGGTGCGATTTCTATGAAAAGTGCACAAAAGGCACGTTTCGGGCCGTGCGGAGCAAGTTTTGGCAAAATCTCACTTTTCCGCACACCAGATCTCAATATCGTTGACTGGCCTCAAATCATCGCCAAAACTCAAAAGCGGTGCGATTTCTATGAAAAGTGCACAAAACGCACGTTTCGGGCCATGCGGAGCAAGTTTTGGCAAAACCTAACTTTTTCGCACACCAGATCTCAAAATCGTCGTACTGGCCTCAAATCATCGCCAAATGTGAAAAACAGTGCGATTTCTATGAAAAGTGCACAAAACGCACGTTTCGGGCCGTGCGGAGCAAGTTTTGGCAAAATCTCACTTTTCCGCACACCAGATCTCAAAATCGTCCTACTGGCCTCAAATCATCGCCAAATTTCAAAAACAGTGCGATTCTATGAAAAGTGAGCGAAACGAACGTTTGGGGCCATGCGGAGCAAGTTTTAGCAAAATCTCACTTTTCCGCACTCGTCGTACTGACTTCAAATCATCGCCAAATCTGATTAGTGTCATTAACGTAGCTAGGTAAACCATGAACCAAAGGAGAAGTGATCTTGTCGAGATAAGAAGCTACGAGCTCAGTGGGGCAGTTACAAGCGGATACAATGGGCCTCCCGGGGTTCCCTGGCTTGCGGAGTTTTGGGAGAAGGTAGAACTTAGAAGTGCGAGGGTGATCCGCGATTAGATTGGTAGCTGTGGCTGGGAGCTCTTCCTTAGTTATTGCGTTCTGGACAACCGAAATGACCTTGTTGTGATGTTCCATTGTAAGATCATGATCCACCCGTTGATACAAGTTGTTGTAAGAGAGTTGACGTTCAGCCTTTAATATAAAGAGAACGCTCCCAAACCACAACAGCACCAGCTTTGTCGGTTGATTTAATGACGATCTCGGTTCGTTGTTTTAACGAGACGAGGGCGGTCAGTTCATCGCGTGATAAGTTCATTGCTGTGTTGCGTTGCTTGAAATTGACCTTATTGACTTCTTTGCGACATTTAGTGATATAGTAGTCCATAGCAGCACATTTTCCCGGGGGTGGGGTCCATGTTGAAGATGTCGGTTTTAAATTGACCTTATTGACTTCTTTGCGACATTTAGTGATATAGTAGTCCATAGCAGCACATTTTCCCGGTAGTGGGGTCCATGTTGAAGATGTAGGTTTTAGAGTTTTGAAAATGTCGTCAGTCTGGTCAGATTGTTGGGTCTGATCGACACTGGTGACATCTTCTTGACTAAAGTGAGTTTTCAAGCGAAGACGGCGATAAAATCTCTCGCAATCTGTTTTTGTTGTAAATTCATCACTATAAGGTCGCGTTGGCACGAAAGAGAGACCCTTGCTGAGAATGGATCTCTCACTCTCGTCAAGATGGAGGTTTTCCTGAATCGTAACCACGATTTTGTTCTTATGGCCGTCAGAGATCTTACTGACGGGCATTGTCGAGTTTGCTAGTTTGCAAAGTTTGTTTTCTTTAGTAGTGGAAAGAAACTTGAATAATTCAGAGTTAAGTTCGTGTACAGTCTTACTAATTTGGCGGTAAGTGTCATTGTCGCAAACAGTTTTTAAGTCATTGCGAATGTTTCTAATCTCCGTCGTGAGGGTCTGACACCGTTGCTGCATGGTCCTAACGGATGTTACCATGAGCCTACGAGAAGCAACGTTACGAATATGAGACACTTGCCTTTTGTAGTTGGTAGATTTATTTTGTTTGTAGAGGTCCGACGCGTGGAAGTTTAAAAGAAATCCATTCGGGATCAATCTTCGTCGTAGGCAACTACTAATGAAACCAACATGTAATGAGTAACGCGTCTTCGCAAACGTTTTGTCTGCTAGCCATAAACACTGTTGCCGTAGGTCGTCGGAAACGTTTACAACAGAGTCATATCGGTTGTCCAGAACGCAATCACTAAGAATTATTCTTCACTAAGGGAGAGCTCCCAGCCACAGCTACCAATCTAATCGTGGATCACCCTTGCACTTCCAAGTTCTACCTTCTCCCAAAAATCCACAAGCCAGGGAACCCCGGGAGGCCCATTGTATCCGCTTGTAAACTGCCCCACTGAGCTCTTAGCTACTTATCTCGACAAGATCACTTCTCCTTTGGTTCATGGTTTACCTAGCTACGTCAAGGACACTATTCATATGCTAGACATTGCACAATCCTTTCGCTATGCCAGCTCAAATTCTAATCGCGTTGTTTTCACAATGGACATCAAGTCACTGTATACAGTGATACCCAACAACGATGGCCTTTAAGCTTTACAACATTTTTTAAAGAAGCGGTCGGTGCTAGAACCACCTACACAGACCTTAGTACGTCTTGCTGAATTGGTCCTCACACTTAACAGCTTCACCTTCAACGGCGGTTACTACCAACAAACGGATGGTGTCGCTATGGGAAGGAAATTTGGTCCTAACTACGCCTGTCTGTTCGTCGGTCACATCGATCAACAAATTTTCTTACAATATCCAGGAACCAAACATGACCACTACAAGCGATACATCGACGACATAGTGGGAACAGCTTCCTGTAGAGAAAGAGAACTTGACAACTTTGCCAATTTTGTCAACAACTTCCACCCGAGCCTTAAGTTCACTTGGTCCATCTCTGACGACCAACTGCCTTTTCTAGACCTCTTGCTGAAACCAACTGCTCGAGGATTAGCAACGTCCATACACTACAAAGAAACCGACTCTCACTCGTATCTCACATACTCATCTTCACACCCTGTCCGTTGTAAAGACTCCATTCCATACAGCCAATTTCTCCGCCTTAAACGGATATGCAGTGATGAGAACGATTTCATCAGCAAAAGCAAGGAAATGGCATCTTTCTTCCTGCACCGCAACTATCCTCCCACAGTCGTAGATCGAACCCTCCAACGCGTCAGCACCATCTCCCGAGAAGCAGCAATGCGACCATCTGACGATGCAAGCACCAACAAATAAGTCATCCCGCTGACACTTACTTATAATCCTGCCAACAGCTGTGTCAAGAACATCCTTACAAAAAAAATTGAAATCGTCAAATCTGATCCTGAGACTCCAATTTGAAAGACTCCTTGGTCCACAGCAATCTTCAGTCCAACTTCAATACGGGGGTTGACTCTAATGTAACCTTTCCCTGTCGCCGTCCACGTTTCAAGACCTGCGCCTACACCAATTCAGCGGCCATGATCAACACTCCTGGTGGACCGCTGACAATTCGAGAGAAGTTCACATGTACGACCAGTAAGCTCGTCTACATCATTACCTGTCGTACATGTACTCTGTGGTACATCGGACGAAACTGGACGTAGGCTCGGCGACAGATTCTGCGAGCATCTAATATCGGTAAGAAAGAAAGCGGACCTGCCCGTCGCTAAACACTTCTCCCCTCCCGGACACACAACAGATGACATGATGGTGTCCGTGGTTAGAACAGGTTTCAAAAGTACCACGGAGAGACGCAGCGCGAAGGGTCGACTAATTTTCAAATTCCAAACCCTTCAATCACGCGGCATGAACATTGACTTCAGTTTTATTTAGACTTCATCCGCGCGCGCTACAATGTTGCGCCATGGCGACATTTGGACCATTTAAACGGCTGACGCGCGTTTTCAGTTAACGGCTATTCAGTGAGGAAGGGACAGAAGTCCCGAAACGTCTGAACTTTCAGTTTCAAAAGCGCTTTAATAACATTGAGAGAAATAACTTGTTTATCGCTCATAACGTTTGGTTCCTTCTGCCATGTAACTGAACACATATTACGTAAAACAAAAGAAACAAAGAACGACAATGATGCAAATGGTAAACAAGACCAAAAATACAATGCCTCACAAACAATAGAAGACAATGAGTGGTTCATTGGTACCGGTACATGCAGAAAGACACTTACTTTTGAGTCATCATTTGGCTCATAAGGTGCAATTAGTGAGGCAGAAACATTACGCAGCCCTTTCGTGAATTTCTCGGGTATCTTCGGTATCAGTCGTTGCACTTCGTATAAACTTATTTCATAAATGAATACTGATGACATTGTTCCGCCAAAATAGTAAAATTTCCTTTCGCTTATTTCCACATTATATCGCCAAATGCCACAACATATACAACTTAGTTGGATAAAAAGATTCTATAGAACAAAACAAAAGGAATTGTTTGGAGATAAAGTGCAGGATTGCAAGGATAGAAGTGGATTACAGTTTTGTTTGAAATCAACATTGCCTATCTTTTCTTTGAGAAGCACTGTCAATCGTGGCGTTTATCTCAAACCAAAATGCGTGGGTTATAACCGCTCCGTCTATTTTGAGATTCTTCACTTAGTTGCATTCGCTTACTTAATGTTTGTGAGATGGAGAAATAAATTGTTTATTAGTCATAACGCTTTAAGTTGTTTGTTGGCTCCTAAGGTTCAATTTTGATGCAGAAACATTACGCAGCCGCTTCGTAAATATTTCGGTTATCTTCGGTAGCAGTCGTCTCACTTCGTATATACTCATTTCATAAATGAATACTGATGACACCGTTCCGCCAAGATAGTAAAATGTCGGGTCATGGCTCGTGTACGATGACTGTATTGTGATGTATTGTGTTAGGAAGTGTTAGGTTGTATTGTATTGTGTTAAGTTGTATTGTATTAGGTTTTATGACGTCGGTCAGTTCGTCGTACATGAGCCATGACCCAAAATTTCCCTTGGCTTTTTTCCACGTTATATCGCCAAATGCTACAAAATATACAACTTAGTTGGATAAAACGATTCTATAGAGCAAAACAAAAGAAATTATTTGGAGATAAAGTGTAGGATTGCAAGGATTGAAGTGGATTACAGTTTAGTTTGAAATCAACGTTGCCTTTCTTTATTTGAGAAGACAGAGTCAATCGTGGCCTTTGTCTCAAACCAAAATGTATCCGTTATAAACGCTCCGTCTATTTTGAGCTTCTTTACTTAGTTGCATTTGCTTAGTTAATGTTTGTGAGATGGAGAAATAAATTGTTTATTAGTCATAACTTTTGAGTCATTTGTTTGCTCCTAAGGTGCAATTATTGACGCAGAAACATTACGCACCCTCTTCGTGAATATTTCGGGTATCTTCGGTATCAGTCGTCGCACTTCGTATATACTAATTTCATAAATGAATACTGATGACACTGTTCCACCAAAATAGTAAAATTTCCCTTCGCCTATTTTCACGTTATGTCGCCAAATGCCACAAAATATACAACAAAGATGGATTAAAAAAATCTATAGAGCAAAACAAAAGGAACTGTTTGAAGATAAAGTGCAGGATTGCAAGGATTGAAGTGGATTACAGTTTAGTTTAAAATCAACGTTGCCTTTCTTTGTTCTCAGGTATATTTAAAAGGCCTGGGTCAGTTACGGTACATTTAAAAACTAAGGGGAGTGGTCTATCTCATAAAGTATGGAAAATATTGATATGAAACTTGGCCAAAGGCTTAAACTTGATACACAGATTAATTTTGATAAGTAGTTGTCACGAAAACAGTCACACAACTGATTAAGGTATCAAATTTCTATGTTTTTCTTTAGGCTAAGTGCAGTAGAACTTAAACTACTCTGATTGACAAAATATCGTTTGGATATTTTTAAGTGCGCAAAGTCATACACGAAACAAACTGGAAGGCGTGACCAGGTTACGTGACGATTGAAATGTCACGATTTTGTTTTCACGGAATAACAAGAAAACAGTCATGCCGCGTAGGAGGACCACGTTTGTAGTTACATTTAGAAAGTACCTTACAAGGGTAGAAACAATGCCACTTAAAACTCGCAGGAAACACAATTTTTCCTCGTCGGTAAGAGCACTGAAGGAACAAACCCGAAGTAAAACCTCAATTGGTCACGTGATAGGTTGCCATGGAAACATCAACGTCAAAAAGGACTGTCCCAACAAGTCAAATGCCGTTGCCAAGTCTCATACTTATGACACGTTTCCTTTTGAAGATAGACCACCCACCTTACTCTTTTGATGAAATAGGGGAAGAGCCAGTTGTCAATCGTAGCGTTTATCTCAAACCAAAATGCGTGCGTTGTAACCGCTCCGTCTATCTTAAGCATCTTCACTTAGTTGCATTTGCTTAGTTATAGTTTGTGAGATTGAGAAATAAATTGTTCGTTGGTCATAACTTTTGAGTCATTTGTTAGCTCCTAAGATGCAATTATTAATGCAGAAAAATTACGCAGCCTCTTCATGAATATTTCGGGTATCTTCGGTATCAGTCGCCGCACTTCGTATATACTCATTTCATAAATGAATACTGATGACACTGTTCCGCCAAAATAGTAAAATTTCCCTTGACTTATTTCCACGTTATATCGCCAAAAGTCAGAAAATATACAACTCAGTTGGATAAAAAGATTCTGTAGAGCAAAACAAAAGGAATTGTTTGGAGATAAAGTGCAGGATTGCAAGGATAGAAGTGGACTAAAGTTTAGTTTGAAATCAACGTTGCCTTTCTTTGTTTGAGAAGCACTGTCAATCGTAGCGTTTATCTCAAACCAAACAGCGTGCGTTATAACCGCTCCGTATATTTTGAGCTTCTTCACTTAGTTGTATTTGCTTAGTTAATGTTTGTGAGATGGAGAAATAAGTTGTTTATTGGTCATAACTTATGAGTCATTTGTTGGCTCCTAAGATGCAGATTATTGATGCAGAAACATAACGCAGCGTCCTCGTGAATAATTCGGGTATCTTCGGTATCAGTCGTCGTACTTTGTGTATACTCATTTCATAAATGAATACTGATGACACTGTTCCGCCTAAATAGTAAAATTTCCCTTCGCTTATTTCCACGTTATATCGCCAAATGCCACAAAATATACAACTTAGTTGTATAAAATGATTCTATAGAGCAAAACAAAAGGAATTGTTTGGAGATAAAGTGCAGGATTGCAAGGATTGAAGTGGATTACAGTTTAGTTTGAAATCAACGTTGCTTTTGTTACTTTGACAAGCAGTGTCAGTCCTGGCGTTTATCTTAAACCAAAATGCGTGCGATTTCTATGAAAAGTGTACAAAACGCACGTTTGGGGCCGTGCGGTACAAGTTTTGGTAAAATCTCACTTTTCCGCACACCAGATCTCAAAATCGTCGTACTGGCCTCAAATCATCGCCAAATCGGGAAAACAGTGCGATTCCTATGAAAAGTGCACAAAACGCACGTTTGGGGCCGTTAAAAATTGTGTACTTCGTGACCATTTTCTGGCAAAAATTATTTTAATGGCCACTCTACATTTACGACAAGTTATTCTTGATGAACATAAACGGATTCAGTCACCAAAATTAAGTGCTTTATCTCAGTGTCGAAAATATCCTGGGCCGATCGAGACGATCTTGCATATCATATCAAACAACAGACAAGGATAGCTATTTATTAGTCAGATTATAAACTAGTTATGAATAAAATAACGTTTCACCTTTATGGCTTATTGCGACACGCGCTCTGTCATTTGAATGTTTTTCGATATATAAGACTTGTCTTCTCGACATTTCTTCGTCTGTTAAGTACCTACATTCATATTAGACGTTTATTTTTACATGTAGTCGTTTCGGGCTGCAATCAGTTTACTTTTACTACATTAAAAGTGCCGTAGGGGAAATGTCTCGAATTAAACTTATTGAATTATTGGGATCCAGAAATGAATCTGTATAATCTGTATAATCTGCTTGGATGCGCAGAAAGAAAGCAATGGAACTAAAACTCACTGGAAACGCTCTAAATCGTTCCAAAAACCACACAGGAGACAAGGAAACACATAAGCGAAGTAATGTAGGCAATTTTTATTGAAATCTTGTTCGTATTTTTTAGCTCCTTGAATGGACCGTTTTTTCGCATACAAATTCTTATAATTTCGCTCGTAACGGTTACTGTGACACATATAGCTTGGGCTACCTGAGGTTAAATTAGGCCAACATACAATCATTTAAGAGGCTAGAGATATAAAGTTTGAACGACATAAACGTAAACGATTCCACTAGTGAGAATATTGTGCGTATTTTCGTGGGTTAGATTAAGCCTTTAAACGCAACTTAACTGGCAGTGTTTGCTTCACTGAAATACCAGTATATGATATAATGGGCTAACAACATGAAAACAGACGTCGATCGAAAGCGTTCGTCCAAAAACATTGTCGTAATAACGAGAATTTCTTACTGACGGTGAGCTGAGATGTCTGTCATCTAGTAGATCACAATATTCTTTGTCATCCATTGGCTGTAATCAAAAGAAAGAAAATTAAGATCTACTTTATTCAGTTTAGTTTAAGCATGGGCCTCTTCTGAATTTCGAACCAGGTTATGAGATCGGCGCATTTCACCGCACCAGATGTTATTTTCTTTCCGCAAGAAATCACCAGACATCCGATCCTGCTTTTATCGCGTTAAACTGAACAATCCCTTACGCTCGCAAAGTGTTGTCATCAGCCTAGGACTGCTTTTAATCTTTCAATTACATTGGAATTATGTCAATAAAGAACAGTTTATATGCAATACATTTTAAATCAGTCGCATCGGCGACGTAAAAGTCTTTTTTTCTCGGCCGCTAAAAGCAAAATTAACTGACGGATGTCTGATCAAACAGGATTTGAGATTTCCTTACCTTCTTTTTTGACAGTTCAACTCAAATAGTACTTAATTGCAATTGAACATAATTTTAACAGTACGATTTCTATGAAAAGCGCACAAAACGCACGTTTGGGGCCGTGCGGAACAAGTTTTGGCACAAATCTCACTTTTCCGCACCCCAGATCTCAAAATCGTCGTACTGTCGTCAAATCATCGCCAAATCTCAAAAGCAGTGCGATTTCTATGAAAAGTGCACAAAACGCACGTTTGGGGCCGTGCGGAGCAAGTTTTGGCAAAATCTCACCTTTCCGCACACCAGATCTCAAAATCGTCGTACTGGCCTGAAATCATCGCCAAATCTCAAAAACAGTCCAATTTCCATGAAAATTGCACAAAATGCACGTTTGGGGCCGTGCGGAGAAAGTTTTGGCAAAATCTCACTTTTCCGCACACCAGATCTCAATATCGTCGTACTGGCCTTAAATCATCGCCGAATCTGAAAAACAGTGCGATTTCTATGAAAAGTGCCCAAAACGCACGGTTGGGGCCCTGCGGAGCAAGTTTTGGCAAAATCTCACCTTTCCGCATACCAGATCTGAAAATCGTCGTACTGGCCTCTGATCATCGCCAAATCTGAAAAACAGTGCGCTTTCCATTGAAAGAGCACAAAACGCACGTCTGGCGCCGTGCGGAGCAAGTTTTGGCAAAATCTCTCTTTTCCGCACACCAGATCTCAAAATCGTCGTACTGGCCTCAAATCAATGCCAAATCTGAAAAACAGTGCGATTTCTATGAAAAGTGCACAAAACGCACGTTTCGGGCCGTGCGGAACAAGTTTTGGCAAAATCTCACTTTTCCGCACACCAGATCTCATAATCGTCGCACTGGCTTCAAATCATCGCCAAATCTCAAAAGCAGTGCGATTTCTATAAAAGTGCACAAAACGCAGGTTTGGGGCCGTGCGGAGCAAGATTTGGCAAAATCTCACTTTTCCGCACATCAGATCTCAAAATTGTCGTGCTGGCCTCAAATCATCGCCAAATCTGAAAAACAGTGCGTTTTCTATGAAAAGTGCACAAAACGCACGTCTGGCGCCGTGCGGAGCAAGTTTTGGCAAAATCTCTCTTTTCCGCACACCAGATCTCAAAATCGTCGTACTGGCCTTAAATCAATGCCAAATCTGAAAAACAGTGCGATTTCTATGAAAAGTGCACAAAACGCACGTTTCGGGCCGTGCGGAACAAGTTTTGGCAAAATCTCACTTTTCCGCACACCAGATCTCATAATCGTCGCACTGGCTTCAAATCATCGCCAAATCTCAAAAGCAGTGCGATTTCTATAAAAGTGCACAAAACGCAGGTTTGGGGCCGTGCGGAGCAAGATTTGGCAAAATCTCACTTTTCCGCACATCAGATCTCAAAATTGTCGTGCTGGCCTCAAATCATCGCCAAATCTGAAAAACAGTGCGTTTTCTATGAAAAGTGCACAAAACGCGCGTCTGGCGCCGTGCGGAGCAAGTTTTGGCAAAATCTCAATTTTCCGCACACCAGATCTCCAAATCGTCGCACTGGCCTCAAATCATCGCCAAACCTCAAAAGCAGTGCGATTTCTATGAAAAGTACACAAAACGCACGTTTGGGGCCGTGCGGAGCAAGTTTTGGCAAAATCTCACTTTTCCGCACACCAGATCTCAAAATCGTCGTACTGGCCTCAAATCATCGCCAAATTTAAAAAACAGTGCGACTTCTATGAAAAGTGCACAAAACACACGTTTGGCGCCGTGCGGAGCAAGTTTTGGCAAAATCTGACTTTTCCGCACACTAGATCTCAAAATCGTTGTACTGGCCTCAAATCATCGCCAAATCTGAAAAACAGTGCGATTTCTATGAAAAGTGCACAAAACGCATGTTTGAGGCCGTGCGGAGAAGCTTTTGGCAAAATCTCACTTTTCCGCACACCAGATCTCAAAATCGTCGTACTGACCTCAAATCATCGCCAAATCTGAAAAACAGTGCGCTTTCTATGAAATGTGCACAAAACGCACGTTTGGGGCCGTGCGGAGAAAGTTTTTGCAAAATCTCACTTTTCCGCACCCCAGATCTCAAAATCGTATTACTGGCCTCAAATCATCGCCAAATCTGAAGAACAGTGCGTTTTCTATGAAAAGTGCACAAAACGCGCGTTTGGCGCCGTGGGGAGAAAGTTTTGGCAAAATCTCACTTTTCCGCACACCAGATCTCAAAATCGTCGTACTGGCCTCAAATCATCGCCAAATTTCAAAAACAGTGCAATTTCTATGAAAAGTGAACAAAACGCACGTTTGGGGCCGTGCGGAGCAAGTTTTAGCAAAATCTCACTTTTCCGCACTCCACATCTCAAAATCGTCGTACTGAGTTCAAATCATCGCCAAATCTGATTAGTGTCATTAACGTAGCTAGGTAAACCATGAACCAAAGGAGAGGTGACCTTGTCGTGATAAGTAGCTAAGAGCTCAGTGGGGCAGTTACAAGCGGATACAATGGGCCTCCCGGGGTTCCCTGGCTTGTGGATTTTTGGGAGATGGTAGAACCTAGAAGTGCGAGGGTGATCCGCGATTAGATTGATAGCTGTGGCTGGGAGCTCTTCCTTAGTTATTGCGTTCTGGACAACCGAGATGACCTTGTTGTGATGTTCCATTGTAAGATAATGATCCACCCGTTGATACAAGTTGTTGTCAGAGAGTTGACGTTCAGCCTTTAATATAAAGAGAACGCTCCCAAACCACAACAGCACCAGCTTTGTCGGCTGATTTAATGACGATCTCGGTTCGTTGTTTTAACGAGACGAGGGCGGTCAGTTCATCACGTGATAAGTTCATTGCTGTGTTGCGTTGCTTGAAATTGACCTTATTGACTTCTTTGCGACATTTAGTGATATAGTAGTCCAAAGCAGCACATTTTCCCGGGGGTGGGGTCCATGTTGAAGATGTCGGTTTTAAATTGACCTTATTGAATTCTTTGCGACATTTAGTGATATAGTAGTCCAAAGCAGCACATTTTCCCGGTAGTGGGGTCCATGTTGAAGATGTAGGTTTTAGAGTTTTGAAAATGTCGTCAGTCTGGTCAGATTGTTGGGTCTGATCGACACTGGTGGCACCTTCTTGACTAAAATGAGTTTTCAAGCGAAGACGGCGATAAAATCTCTCGCAAGCTGTTTTTGTTGTAAATTCATCACTATAATGTCGCGTTGGCACGAAAGAGAGACCCTTGCTGAGAATGGATCTCTCACTCTCGTCAAGATGGAGGTTTTCCTGAATCGTAACCACGATTTTGTTCTTATGGCCGTCAGAGATCTTACTGACGGGCATTATCGAGTTTGCTAGTTTGCAAAGTTTGTTTTCTTTAGTAGTGGAAAGAAACTTGAATAATTCAGAGTTACGTTCGTGTACAGTCTTACTAATTTGGCGGTAAGTGTCATTGTCGCAAACAGTTTTTAAGTCATTGCGAATGTTTCTAATCTCCGTCGTGAGAGTCTGACACCGTTGCTGCATGGTCCTAACGGATGTTACCATGAGCCTACGAGAAGCAACGTTACGAATATGAGACACTTGCCTTTTGTAGTTGGTAGATTTATTTTGTTTGTAGAGGTCCGACGCGTGGAAGTTTAAAAGAAATCCATTCGGGATCAATCTTCGTCGGAGGCAACTGCTAATGAAACCAACATGTAATGAGTAACGCGTCTTCGCAAACGTTTTGTCTGCTAGCCATAAACACTGTTGCCGTAGGTCGTCGGAAACGTTTACAACAGAGTCATATCGGTTGTCCAGAACGCAATCACTAAGAATTATTCTTCACTAAGGGAGAGCTCCCAGCCACAGCTACCAATCTAATCGTGGATCACCCTCGCACTTCCAAGTTCTACCTTCTCCCAAAAATCCACAAGCCAGGGAACCCCGGGAGGCCCATTGTATCCGCTTGTAAACTGCCCCACTGAGCTCTTAGCTACTTATCTCGACAAGATCACTTCTCCTTTGGTTCATGGTTTACCTAGCTACGTCAAGGACACTAATCATATGCTAGACATTGCACAATCCTTTCGCTATGCCAGCTCAAATTCTAATCGCTTTGTTTTCACAATGGACATCAAGTCACTGTATACAGTGATACCCAACAACGATGGCCTTTAAGCTTTACAACATTTTTTAAACAAGCGGTCGGTGCTAGAACCACCTACACAGACCTTAGTACGTCTTGCTGAATTGGTCCTCACACTTAACAGCTTCACCTTCAACGGCGGTTACTACCAACAAACAGGTGGTGTCGCTATGGGAAGCAAATTTGGTCCTAACTACGCCTGTCTGTTCGTCGGTCACATCGATGAACAAATTTTCTTACAATATCCAGGAACCAAACCTGACCTCTACAAGCGATACATCGACGACATAGTGGGAACAGCTTCCTGTAGAGAAAGAGAACTTGACAACTTTGCCAATTTTGTCAACAACTTCCACCCGAGCTTTAAGTTCACTTGGTCCATCTCTGACGACCAACTGCCTTTTCTAGACCTCTTCCTGAAACCAACTGCTCAAGGATTAGCAACGTCCATACACTACAAAGAAACCTACTCTCCCTCGTATCTCACATACTCATCTTCACACCCGGGCCGTTGTAAAGACTCCATTCCATACAGCCAATTTCTCCGCCTTAAAGGGATATGAAGTGATGAGAACGATTTCATCAGCAAAAGCAAGGAAATGGCATCTTTCTTCCTGCACCGCAACTATCCCCCAACAGTCGTAGATCGAACCCTCCAACGCGTCAGCACCATCTCCCGAGAAGCAGCAATGCCACCATCTGACGATGCAAGCACCAACAAATAAGTCATCCCGCTGACACTTACTTATAATCCTACCAACAGCTGTGTCAAGAACATCCTTACGAAAAACTTTGAAATCCTCAAATCTGATCCTGAGACTCCAATTTGAAAGACTCCTTGGTCCACAGCAATCTTCAGTCCAACTTCAATACGGGGGTTGACTCTAATGGAACCTTTCCCTGTCGCCGTCCACGTTGCAAGACCTGCGCCTACACCAATTCAGCGGCCATGATCAACACTCCTGGCGGACCGCTGACAATTCGAGAGAAGTTCACATGTACCACCAGTAACCTCGTCTACATCATTACCTGTCGTACATGTACTCTGTGTTACATCGGCGAAACTGGACGTAGGCTCGGCGACAGATTTTGCAAGGATTGAAGTGGATTACAGTTTAGTTTGAAATCAACGTTGCCTTTCTTTATTTGAGAAGACAGAGTCAATCGTGGCCTTTGTCTCAAACCAAAATGTATCCGTTATAAGCGCTCCGTCTATTTTGAGCTTTTTTACTTAGTTGCATTTGCTTAGTTAATGTTTGTGAGATGGAGAAATTAATTGTTTATTAGTCATAACTTTTGAGTCATTTGTTTGCTCCTAAGGTGCAATTATTGACGCAGAAACATTACGCACCCTCTTCGTGAATATTTCGGGTATCTTCGGTATCAGTCGTCGCACTTCGTATATACTAATTTCATAAATGAATACTGATGACACTGTTCCACCAAAATAGTAAAATTTCCCTTCGCCTATTTTCACGTTATGTCGCCAAATGCCACAAAATATACAACAAAGATGGATTAAAAGAATCTATACAGCAAAACAAAAGGAATTGTTTGAAGATAAAGTGCAGGATTGCAAGGATTGAAGTGGATTACAGTTTAGTTTAAAATCAACGTTGCCTTTCTTTGTTCTCAGGTATATTTAAAAGGCCTGGGTCAGTTACGGTACATTTAAAAACTAAGGGGGGTGGTCTATCTCATAAAGTGTGGAACATATTGATATGAAACTTGGCCAAAGGCTTAAACTTGATACACAGATTAATTTTGATAAGTAGTTGTCACGAAAACAGTCACACAACTGATTAAGGTATCAAATTTCTATGTTTTTCTTTAGGCTAAGTGCAGTAGAACTTAAACCACTCTGATTGACACAATATCGTTTGGATATTTTTAAGTGCGCAAAGTCATACACGAAACAAACTGGAAGGCGTGACCAGGTCACGTGACGATTGAAATGTCACGATTTTGTTTTCACGGAATAACCAGAAAACAGTCATGCCGCGTAGGAGGACCACGTTTCTAGTTACCTTTAGAAAGTACCTTACAAGGGTAGAAATAATGCCACTTAAAACTCGCAGGAAACGCAATTTTTCCTTGTCGGCAAGAGCACTGAAGGAACAAACCGGAAGTAAAACCTCAATTGGTCACGTGATAGGTTGCCATGGAAACATCAACGTCAAAAAGGACTGTCCTAACAAGTCAAATACCGTTGCCAAGTCTCATACTTATGACACGTTTCCTTTTGAAGATAGACCACCCACCTTACTCTTTTGATGAAATAGGGGAAGAGCCAGTCCTTAATATACTTGAGTTTGAGAAGCAGTGTCAATCGTAGCGTTTATCTCAAACCAAAATGCGTGCGTTGTAACGGCTCCGTCTATCTTAAGCATCTTCACTTAGTTGCATTTGCTTAGTTATAGTTTGTGAGATTGAGAAATAAATTGTTCGTTGGTCATAACTTTTGAGTCATTTGTTAGCTCCTAAGGTACAATTATTGATGCAGAAACAGTACGAAGCCTTTTCGTGAATATCTCGGGTATCTTCGGTATCAGTCGCCGCCCTTCGTATATACTCATTTCATAAATGAATACTGATGACACTGTTCCGCCAAAATAGTAAAATTTCCCTTGGCTTATTTCCACGTTATATCGCCAAATGCGAGAAAATATACAACTTAGTTGGATAAAAAGATTTTATAGAGCAAAACAAAACTAATTGTTTGGAGATAAAGTGCAGGATTGCAAGGATTGAAGTGGATTACAGTTTAATTTGAAATCAACGTTGCATTTCTCTGTTTGAGAAGCAGTGTCAATCGAGGCGTTAATCTCAAACCAAAATGCGTGGGTTATAATCGCTCCGTCTACTTTGAGCTTCTTCACTTAATTGCATTTGCTTAGTTAATGTTTGTGAGATTGAGAAATAAATTGTTCATTGGTCATAACTTTTGAGTCATTTGTTGGCTCCTAAGGTGCAATTATTGATGCAGAAACATTACGGAGCCTGTTCGTGGATATTTCGGGTATCTTCGGTATCAGTCGTCGTACTTCGTTTATACTCATTTCATAAATAAATACTGATGACACTGTTCCGCCTAAGTAGTAAAATTTCCCTTCGCTTATTTCCACGTTATATCGCCAAATGCCACAAAATATACAACTTAGTTAGATCTAAAGATTCTATAGCTCAAACCAAAAGGAAGTGTTTGGAGATAAAGTGCAGGATTGCAAGGATTGAAGTGGATTACAAAGTAGTTTAAAATCAACGTTGCCTTTCTTTGTTTGAGAAGCACTGTCAATCGTGGCGTTTATCTAAAAAAAAAATGTGTGCGTTATAACCGCTCCGTAAATTTTGAGCTTCTTCACTTAATTGCATTTGCTTAGTTAATGTTTGTGAGATGGAGAAATAAGTTGTTTATTGGTCATAACTTATGAGTCATTTGTTGGCTCCTAAGATGCAGATTATTGATGCAGAAACATAACGCAGCGTCCTCGTGAATAATTCGGGTATCTTCGGTATCAGTCGTCGTACTTTGTGTATATTCATTTCATAAATGAATACTGATGACACTGTTCCGCCTAAATAGTAAAATTTCCCTTCGCTTCTTTCCACGTTATATCGCCAAATGACACACAATATGCAACTTAGTTGTATAAAATGATTCTATAGAGCAAAACAAAAGGAATTGTTTGGAGATAAAGTGCAGGATTGCAAGGATTGAAGTGGATTACAGTTTAGTTTGAAATCATCGTTGCTTTTGTTACTTTGACAAGCAGTGTCAGTCCTGGCGTTTATCTTAAACCAAAATGCGTGCGATTTCTATGAAAAGTGTACAAAACGCACTTTTGGGGCCGTGCGGTACAAGTTTTGGTAAAATCTCACTTTTCCGCACACCAGATTTCAAAATCGTCGTACTGGCCTCAAATCCTCGCCAAATCGGGAAAACAGTGCGATTCCTATGAAAAGTGCACAAAACGCACGTTTGGGGCCGTTAAAAATTGTGTACTTCGTGACCATTTTCTGGCAAAAATTATTTTAATGGCCAATCTACATTTTCGACAAGTTATTCTTGATGAACATAAACGGATTCAGTCACCAAAATTAAGTGCTTTCTTAAATGATTGTATCTTGGCCTAATTTAACCACAGGTAGCCCAAGCTATATGTGTCACAGTAACCATTACAAGCGAAATTATAAGAATTTGTATGAGAAAAAACGGTCCATTCAAGGAGCTAAAAAACACGAACAAGATTTCAATAAAAATTGCCTACCTTACTTCGCTTATGTGTTTCCTTGTCTCCTGTGTGGTTTTTGGAGCGATTTAGAACGTTTCCAGTGAGTTTTAGTTCCATTGCTTTCTTTCTGCGCATCCAAGCAGATTATACAGATTATACAGATTCATTTCTGGATCCCAATAATTCAATAAGTTTAATTCGAGACATTTCCCCTACGGCACTTTTAATGTAGTAAAAGTAAACTGATTGCAGCCGGAAACGTCTACATGTAAAAATAAAAGTCTTATATGAATGTAGGTACTAACAGACGAAGAAATGTCGAGAAGACAAGTCTTATATATCGAAAAACATTCAAATGACAGAGCGCGTGTCGCAATAAGCCATAAAGGTGAAACGTTATTTTATTCATAACTAGTTTATAATCTGACTAATAAATAGCTATCCTTGTCTGTTGTTTGATATGATATGCAAGAGCGTCTCGATCGGGCCAGGATATTTTCGACACTGAGATAAAGCACTTAATTTTGGTGACTGAATCCGTTTATGTTCATCAAGAATAACTTGTCGTAAATGTAGAGTGGCCATTAAAATAATTTTTGCCAGAAAATCGTCACGAAGTACACAATTTTTAACGGCCCCAAACGTGCGTTTTGTGCACTTTTCATAGGAATCGCACTGTTTTCCCGATTTGGCGATGATTTGAGGCCAGTACGACGATTTTGAGATCTGGTGTGCGGAAAAGTGAGATTTTACCAAAACTTGTACCGCACGGCCCCAAACGTGCGTTTTGTACACTTTTCATAGAAATCGCACGCATTTTGGTTTAAGATAAACGCCAGGACTGACACTGCTTGTCAAAGTAACAAAAGCAACGTTGATTTCAAACTAAACTGTAATCCACTTCAATCCTTGCAATCCTGCACTTTATCTCCAAACAATTCCTTTTGTTTTGCTCTATAGAATCATTTTATACAACTAAGTTGTATATTTTGTGGCATTTGGCGATATAACGTGGAAATAAGCGAAGGGAAATTTTACTATTTAGGCGCAACAGTGTCATCAGTATTCATTTATGAAATGAGTATACACGAAGTACGACGACTGATACCGAAGATACCCGAATTATTCACGAGGACGCTGCGTTATGTTTCTGCATCGATAATCTGCATCTTAGGAGCCAACAAATGACTCATAAGTTATGACCAATAAACAACTTATTTCTCCATCTCACAAACATTAACTAAGCAAATGCAACTAAGTGAAGAAGCTCAAAATTTACGGGGCGGTTATAAAGCACACATTTTTTTTTTAGATAAACGCCACGATTGACATTGCTTCTCAAACAAAGAAAGGCAACGTTGATTTTAAACTACTTTGTAATCCACTTCAATCCTTGCAATCCTGCACTTTATCTCCAAACACTTCCTTTTGGTTTGAGGTATAGAATCTTTAGGTCTAACTAAGTTGTATATTTTGTGGCATTTGGCGATATAACGTGGAAATAAGCGAAGGGAAATTTTACTACTTAGGCGGAACAGTGTCATCAGTATTCATTTATGAAATGAGTATACACGAAGTACGACGACTGATACCGAAGATACCCGAAATATCCACCAACAGGCTCCGTAATGTTTCTGCATCAATAATTGCACCTTAGGAGCCAACAAATGACTCAAAAGTTATGACCAATAAACAACTTATTTCTCCATCTCACAAACTATAACTAAGCAAATGCAACTAAGTGAAGATGCTTAAGATAGACGGAGCGGTTACAACGCACACATTTTGGTTTGAGATAAACGCGGCGATTGACACTGCTTCTCAAACTCAAGTATATTAAGGACTGGCTCTTCCCCTATTTCATCAAAAGAGTAAGGTGGGTGCTCTATCTTCAAAAGGAAACGTGTCATAAGTATGAGACTTGGCCACGGCGTTTGACTTGTTAGGACAGTCCTTTTTGACGTTGATGTTACCATGGCAACCCATCACGTGACCAATTGAGGTTTTACTTCCGGTTTGTTCCTTCAGTGCTCTTGCCGACAAGGAAAAATTGTGTTTCCTGCGAGTTTTAAGTGGCATTATTTCTACCCTTGTAAGGTACTTTCTAAAGGTAACTAGAAACGTGGTCCTCCTACGCGGCATGACTGTTTTCTGGTTATTCCGTGACAACAAGATGGTCGCATTGCTGCTTCTCGGGAGATGGTGTTGACGCGTTGGAGGGTTCGATCTACGACTGTTGGGGGATGGTTGCGGTGCAGGAAGAAAGATGCCATTTCCTTGCTTTTGCTGATGAAATCGTTCTCATCAGTGCATATCGGTTTAAGGCGGAGAAATTGGCTGTATGGAATGGAGTCTTTACAACGGACCGGGTGTGAAGATGAGTATGTGAGATACGAGTGAGAGTCGGTTTCTTTGTAGTGTATGGACGTTGCTAATCCTTGAACAGTTGGTTTCAGGAAGAGGTCTAGAAAAGGCAGTTGGTCGTCAGAGATGGACCAAGTGAACTTAAGGCTCGGGTGGAAGTTGTTGACAAAATTGGCAAAGTTGTCAAGTTCTCTTTCTCTACAGGAAGCTGTTCCCACTATTTCGTCGATGTATCGCTTGTAGAGGTCAGGTTTGGTTCCTGGATATTGTAAGAAAATTTTTTCCTCGATGTGACCGACGAACAGACAGGCGTAGTTAGGACCAAATTTGCTTCCCATAGCGACACCACCCGTTTGTTGGTAGTAACCGCCGTTGAAGGTGAAGCTGTTAAGTGTGAGGACCAATTCAGCAAGACGTACTAAGGTCTGTGTAGGTGGTTCTAGCACCGACCGCTTGTTTAAAAAATGTTGTAAAGCTTAAAGGCCATCGTTGTTGGGTATCACTGTATACAGTGACTTGATGTCCATTGTGAAAACAAAGCGATTAGAATTTGAGCTGGCATAGCGAAAGGATTGTGCAATGTCTAGCATATGATTAGTGTCCTTGACGTAGCTAGGTAAACCATGAACCAAAGGAGAAGTGATCTTGTCGAGATAAGTAGCTAAGAGCTCAGTGGGGCAGTTTAGAAGCGGATACAATGGGCCTCCCGGGGTTCCCTGGCTTGTGGATTTTTGGGAGAAGGTAGAACTTGGAAGTGCGAGGGTGATCCAAGATTAGATTGGTAGCTGTGGCTGGGAGCTCTCCCTTAGTGAAGAATAATTCTTAGTGATTGCGTTCTGGACAACCGATATGACTCTGTTGTAAACGTTTCCGACGACCTACGGCAACAGTGTTTATGGCTAGCAGACAAAACGTTTGCGAAGACGCGTTACTCATTACATGTTGGTTTCATTAGCAGTTGCCTCCGACGAAGATTGATCCCGAATGGATTTCTTTTAAACTTCCACGCGTCGAACCTCTACAAACAAAATAAATCTACCAACTACAAAAGGCAAGTGTCTCATATTCTTAACGTTGCTTCTCGTAGGCTCATGGTAACATCTGTTAGGACCATGCAGCAACGGTGTCAGACTCTCACGACGGAGATTAGAAACATTCGCAATGACTTAAAAACTGTTTGCGACAATGACACTTACCGCCAAATTAGTAAGACTGTACACGAACTTAACTCTGAATTATTCGTTTCTTTCCACTACTAAAGAAAACAAACTTTGCAAACTAGCAAACTCGACAATGCCCGTCAGTAAGATCTCTGACGGCCATAAGAACAAAATCGTGGTTACGATTCCAGAAAACCTCCATCTTGACGAGAGTGAGAGATCCATTCTCAGCAAGGGTCTCTCTTTCGTGCCAACGCGACCTTATAGTGATGAATTTACAACAAAAACAGATTGCGAGAGATTTTATCGCCGTCTTCGCTTGAAAACTCACTTTAGTCAAGAAGATGCCACCTGTGTCGATCAGACCCAACAATCTGACCAGACTGACGACATTTTCAAAACTCTAAAACCTACCTCTTCAACATGGACTCCACTACCGGGGAAATGTGCTGCTTTGGACTACTATATCACTAAATGTCGCAAAGAAGTCAATAAGGTCAATTTCAAGCAACGCAACACAGCAATGAACTTATCACGTGATGAACTGACCGCCCTCGTCTCGTTAAAACAACGAACCGAGATCGTCATTAAATCAGCCGACAAGGCTGGTGCTGTTGCTGTTAAAGAGGCTGAACGTCAACTCTCTGACAACAACTTCTATCAGCGGGTGGATCATGATCTTACAATGGAACATCACAACAAGGTCATTTCGGTTGTCCAGAACGCAATCACTAAGGAAGAGCTCCCAGCCACAGCTACCAATCTAATCGCGGATCACCCTCGCACTTCTAAGTTCTACCTTCTCCCAAAAATCCACAAGCCAGAGAACCCCGGGAGGCCCATTGTATCCCCTTGTAACTGCCCCACTAAGCTCTTAGCTACTTATCTCGAGAAGATCACTTCTCCTTTGGTTCATGGTTTACCTAGCTACGTTAATGACACTAATCAGACTTGGCGATGATTTGAAGTCAGTACGACGAGTGCGGAAAAGTCAGATTTTGCTAAAACTTGCTCCGCACGGCACCAAACGTGCGTTTTGTGCACTTTTCATAAAAATCGCACTGCTTTTGAGATTTGGCGATGATTTGAGGACAGTACGACGATTTTGAGATCTGGTGTGAGGAAAAGTGAGATTTTGCCAAAACTTGCTCCGTACGGCGCCAAACGTGCGTTTTGTGCACTTTTCATAGAAAGCGCATTTTTTTTTCAGATTTGACGATAATTTTAGGCCAGTACGACGATTTTGAGATCGGGTGTGCGGAAAAACGCACGTTTGGGGCCGTGCGGAGAAAGTTTTGGCAAAATCTCCCTTTTCCGCACACCAGATCTCAAATTCGTCGTACTGGCCTCAAATCATTCCCAAATTTCAAAAACAGTGCGATTTTTATGAAAAGTGCACAAAACGCACGTTTCGGGCCGTGCGGACCAAGTTTTGGCAAAATCTCACTTTTCCGCACAGCCGATCTCAAAATCGTCGTACTGGCCTCAAATCAGCGCCAAATCTCAAAAACAGTGCCATTTCTATGAAAAGTGCACAAAACGCACGTTTGGGGCCGTGCGGAGCAAGTTTTGGCAAAATCTCACTTTTCCGCACACCAGATCTCAAAATCATCGTACTGGCCTTAAATCATCGCCGAATCTGAAAAACAGTGCCATATCTATGAAAAGTGCACAAAATGCACCTTTGGGGCCGTGCGGAGCAAGTTTTGGCAAAATCTCACTTTTCGGCACACCCGATCTCAAAATCGTCGTACTGGCCTCAAATCATCGCCAAATCTCAAAAGCCGTGCGATTTCTATGAAAAGTGTACAAAACGCACGTTTGGGGACGTGCGGAGAAAGTTTTGGCAAAATCTCACTTTTCCTTACACCAGATCTCAAAATCGTCCTACTGGCCTCAAATCATCGCCAAATCTGAAAAATAGTGCGATTTTTATGAAAAGTGCACAAAACGCACGTTTGGGGCCGTGCGGAGAAAGTTTTGGCAAAATCTCACTTTTCCGCACACCAGATCTCAAAATCGTCGTACTGGCCTCAAATCATCACCAAATCTGAAAAATGGTGCGATTTCTATGAAAAGTGCACAAAATACACGTTTGGGGCCGTGCGGAGCAACTTTTGGCAAAATCTCACTTTTCCGCACACCCGATCTCAAAATCGTAGTACTGGCCTCAAGTCATCGACAATTCTGAAAAACAGTGCGATTTCTATGAAAAGTGCACAAAATACACGTTTGGGGCCGTGCGGAGCAACTTTTGGCAAAATCTCACTTTTCCGCACACCCGATCTCAAAATCGTCGTACTGGCCTCAAGTCATCGACAATTCTGAAAAACAGTGCGATTTCTATGAAAAGTGCACAAAACGCACGTTTGCGGCCGTGCGGAGAAACTTTTGTAAAATCTCACTTTTCCTCACACCAGATCTCAAATTCGTCGTACTGGCCTCAAATCATCGCCAAATCTGAGAAACAGTGCGATTTCTATGAAAAGTGCACAAAACGCACGTTCGGGGCCGTGCGGAGCAAGTTTTTGCAAAATCTCACTTTTCCGCACACCAGATCTCAAATTCGTCGTACTGGCCTCAAATCATCGCCAAATCTGAAAAACAGTGCGATTTCTATGAAAAGTGCACAAAACGCCCGTTTCGGGCCCTGCAGAGCAAGTTTTGGCAAAATCTCACTTTTCCGCACACCAGATCTCAAAATCGTCGTACTGGCCTCAAATCATCGCCAAATCTCAAAAAAAGTGCGATTTCTATGAAAAGTGCAGAAAACGCACGTTTCGGGCCGTGCGGAGAAAGTTTTGGCAAAATCTCACTTTTCCGCACACCAGATCTCAAAATCGTCGTACTGGCCTCAAATCATCGCCAAATCTCAAAAAAGGTGCGATTTTTATGAAAAGTGCACAAAACGCACGTTTCGGGCCGTGCGGAGAAAGTTTTGGCAAAATCTCACTTTTCCGCACACCAGATCTCAAAATCGTCGTACTGGCCTCAAATCATCGCCAAATCTCAAAAAAGGTGCGATTTTTATGAAAAGTGCACAAAACGCACGTTTCGGGCCGTGCGGAGAAAGTTTTGGCAAAATCTCACTTTTCCGCACACCAGATCTCAAAATCGTCGTACTGGCCTCAAATCATCGCCAAATCTGAAAAACAGTGCGATTTCTATGAAAAGTGCATAAAACGCACGTTTCGGGCCGTGCTGAGCAAGTTTTGGCAAAATCTCACTTTTCCGCACACCGGATCTCAAAATCGTCGTACTGGCCTCAAGTCATCGCCAAATCTCAAAAACAGTGCGGTTTCTATGAAAAGTGCACAAAACGCACGTTTGGGGCCGTGCGGAGAAAGTTTTGGCAAAATCTCACTTTTCCGCACACCAGATCTCAAAATCTATTACAGCCCGAAATGCTACTGGAAAGGTCTTGCCGCTGTCAAAAAACTAGCTGCAGCGGCCAAGGTCTCTGATGATGTCGCAAAGAAATGGCTGGTCAAACAAGCCCTTTGGCAAGTTTATCTCCCAGCGCCACGCCATATCCCTCGACCCAAGTTTGATGTCTCTAGACCCAATGCAGTGCATCAAGCAGATCTTCTCTTCCTGCCCCACGACAAACTTCCACACGGGAGAAAGATTTACAAATACGCATTAACCCTTGTGGATGTGGCTAGCCGTTACAAAGCAGCAGAGCCTCTGACTTCGAAAGAGTCTGAAGAAGTCTCAAGGGCATTTCAGAAGATTTACAGACGCGGGCCTTTGAAATGGCCGCAACTCTTGCAAGTTGACCCTGGGAAAGAGTTTATGGGGGCTGTGACAAAGACAATGGAAAACAACAAAACGACCATTCGGCGCGGACGGGTTGATATCCACAGAGACCAAGCAATTGTGGAGAGATTCAATCGCACCCTGGCTGAAAGGTTGTTTGGTTATCAGTATGCCGTTGAAATGAATATGCCCTCTGGCCGTTCGACTGCATGGGTCAAAAGACTGCCAGATGTTGTCTCGGCCTTGAACAATGAAGTAACAAGACTCACTGGCAAGAAGCCCGCTCAAGCAATCAATGAGAAAGCCGTTTCTGCCAAGCCTGCGACACCATATGCTAGGCCAGTTGGGTAGAAGGAGAAAAAGCTCCCACCACGGGCGAGTGTGAGATATCTGTACCAGCCTGGTGAACTGGAAGGGGGTGGGAGGCGTGCGACTGACCCGATCTGGTCTTTGAAGGTCTACCAAATACAAAGGATTGTAACCAAGCCGAATGAGCCAGTGGTTTATTATCTCTACGACGGGCCTAAGCGAGGCTTCGTTCGTGAGGAGCTGATGGTTGTGCCGCCGGGCACTCAGTTGCCACCGGCTGGACTCTAGCGTGGGTTAGGTATGTCTTTGTGACCATATGCCAGCGTGTGGATGCCATCATCCTTGATCCAGCGCTTGGAGTCAAAGGGAGAGAACGTTGTCTTGTTTAGATGCTCACCGAAGATTTGGTGGCCTTTGCTTCGGATCCTGTCCATCCCGTGCTTGAAGGTTATCCTGTCGAAGAGGGCATCCTTGTAATTCTGGTGGGTGATCTCTTTCTTTGTGACAACCTTGGTTGTGCCCTTTGCTTTCTTGATGTTTTTGTCGTCATCAAGAAGGATTGAGTACATCTTCGAGCGAAGACACACAGTCTCCGAGATCGGCTTACCTGCGCACTCGTCCTTCATCTTGCCGATGACCTTCTTGTTAAGCTGGCTGTGGAGTGGATGGTCCTTAGGATAATCACTTGTGTCGTAGAGTTCATCCAGAAGGTTCTCCATGTCTTTGTAGACATCATCCGTCTTGATCTCGAGGAGCAGAGAGTCTGTGTCTGTGTAGAGTAGGTCTACACACTGACCATATTTCAGCTTGAGATGTTTGTAATAGAAGTCGTACATCAGTGTTTTGGAGAGATCAAGGATGCACATGCCTGTGTAAACTGGGCGGTTTAATTTGATTTTCTCCTTGTGCATCTGGAGCCCCGCCAGTTTGGGCCCAAAGATCGTTGCTCTGGAAAACAGTGGGCTTGCGATAAGCTTTCTTATCTTGTCTCGCTCGTGCGCCCGGACAAGCTTCATGTCGATTCGATTTCTGAGGTTCTCAAATGTCTTACCGAAGACGGAGTTGTTCATGAGCTTGAAGAAGTTCTTCTCGAAGTCTGAAGTGGCCTTCTTTCTGAGCTCGGTATTCAGGGAGATGTATGGCTCCATCCACGCCCTCTGCTCGAACTTGAGCATTTTGTGGATTTTCGTCAACTTCATCCCAAGATCCAGGTACTGCTGAAGATTTCTGTAATGCAGCACGTACCGGGATTTGTTGTTAAGGGTAAGGAGCAGCTTCTGCGTCTTGTCTTTTGGCTGTCCCTCTGCCAAGGCCCTTTGGTATGGCGACATCCATTCCTTTGGAACGACCTGACTTTCTGGGGCAAGAGGATAAGCGTTGTGCTCATCATGCAACTCCTCGGGGTACTCAAGGTCAACCTCGAGAATGTAACCAATCTTTCTGTTTGACCTCCACCTCCTGATCTGGTGTTGTGTTGGAAAGACAGGGCACCATGCGAAGTTGCCAACTGGGAGAGGTTGACTCATGGCCCATCCATAGAGATTGTTCGCGTCGAGATACATGATGTAACTTGACTCTTCGTTGGGGTTGTGGTCATGAAGATAGGGGTTGTTGGCCTTACAGTACCGCCTGCTCTCCATGGATATGCCGCCTCGCGAGCCGCTTTCAACAAAGAGATGCATGTTGATGTCTGCGAGCAGCTCCAGGTTGATTTTCGTATACCTGAGAAGAGCGTCCCATGAGAGACCAGGGCTTGTATAATAATGTGCCGGGTCAAGCTTGTAATGTTGCAGACATGTCTTTCTGAAGTTCTCGAAAACATCAGCCAGAAGAAGCACATCTGTCTCAAGGTAGAGGTCGTGGTAATCCCCCATAGTCTTGCATCCAAATACCTCCCACACTTTTTGCGCGTGGGCGTATTCTTCGTCTGAGATGCCTTCCTTCTTGAGCACGCTGTAGAAGGCATCCTTCGGCGGGAGAGAGGCCTCATCGAATCGAGTCCAAGAGTCCATGTATTCGTAAGGGTAAATCCCTTTTTGCAGGAGAAGGTCGCGCCTGGATTGATTCTTCTCGTGGTTTGCCGTGATTGTGAAGGACTCTGGCTTGTTTGCATCAACCAGGGCACTGAGGCTTGACTGCATGAACTGCAAGCTGTCAATAAACCTCAGCTTACCAAGAGAGAAAGAGATGTATTTCTCCATGTTGTTTGGGATGCATTTCAAATCAGAATGTACATCCGCAATTCCACTCATGATGTGGTGTGCATCATAACCCTTCAAGTTGTGAAAGATTACCGGGATTATTTCAGTTTTCGGGTTGGTTCTGAAATGGTTGATGTTGCAAGAATGGTGAGCAGCACCCCGATATTTGCCTGTGATGTGGCAATGATCTTTGACTGCGTCTCGAACAGAGTCTTGGATAAGGGGCTCCTCACAGTAGAGACAATCGACTTGCTCTGGTAGGTTATCAGGAGGTGCCTTCCTTTGATTCCATGGTCCGACAAATGGAAACACATCCATCTCACCATCGTAATGGTGGACAAAGACTTTGAATGACTTTTTGTAGCAGTTGTTGGTGTGGCGATGAACGAAGCCCTCATAATTACCGGTATCAAAGTCATAGATCGCAATGGCATCCCTGAAGTTATCCTTGATGAGAGGCTTGTCACAGATGTGGCAATCTGTTGCACGGTTGAACTCTGCCCAGTCTGCTCTTGTCATGGAGAGTGGTGCCTTGTGTTTCAACTCATCTCTGATCACTCCTTCCAACTGTTGAAGAGTGTCAAGAAAGACTGACACGGCGTCCTCTCCTCTGTAAAGATAAGGGCCCTTTGTCTCTCCATCAGAGCGAACAGCTAACATACAGAACCCACAGGGTTTATGTACGGATGTTTCAGTGGTGCTGCTCTTTTGTGGATCTGGTATACAGCCGTGGACCTTTTCGACAATGCTTTCGAAGTCAGCATATATGACCCAAGGCTTCTTCATCTGATTTTGGAAGTTCTTGAAGTGGAGGAAGTTTTCGCCTTCTTTTGGCATTTCAACTCGTGCCGGCCTGCCTTTGACTCCTCTGCAATAGAAAAGATGATCGGTGAGAACCCGTTCTGAAGAAAAGGCTTGGAGACACCTGTCGCAATGATGCATGCGACGCCCAACGTTGAACTCGCTGTGCAGAAGCCTGCTCATGCTCTTGATGTAACAATAATGTGATGTATGTGTGTCTGTGAGCATCATCAGATTAATCCTTCGCAGATTGGGATCCTCTTGTTCACTGACTCTGATCACAACCACCTTGTTATTCTTCCAGCCATAAATGTTGATTGGAAGGTTGTTTTGGCGCTCAACCTTGGATATCTGACTCAATGGCGTTGGAAAATCAACTCCAGTTAAGTCTAGACCATCATCAATGGGATAACTGCCTGTTCTGTTTGCATTAACATTTACAGGAAACAATGCCGATCGCAGTGCCCAGCGCAGACACTGGTTATCTCTGTTCTTCACATTGATGATAGCCTGCTTTGGTCTGAGTTTTGATGGGGTTGGGATAAATGTGCCACCTCGTAGAGGCTGGTATGTCCCGAACTCAAGGTAAACAGTTTTGATGTTCTCAATCACCCAACCAGAACCCAACTGCTGCCATCTGGCAATCTCTTCCTCAAAGTCATTGACAATGCCTTCCAGAGTGCCCTCCTCTCGAAGCTGATAGAGTTGTGTAACAATCAGTGGATTGGTGTTCCAAAAGAAGTGATTAATTTTTCGATTGTCCTCGCCTTCCATTTGAAAGTGAACATCGAATGACAAAGTGACCTTCACCCCGCCAAGTTCTGTGACTTCGCGTGCAATTTTCTGGAGAAAAGCCGCTCGATTAGTTATGAAGAATGAATTGAGGTCCTTGATGGGGTAACCAGCAGGGACGTTCATCTTATAACCATGCAACCAATCACCAAAGTAATCTTGGTTCCTTGGGTTGAAGTCAAGACGCTGAGCCGCCATGTTATATACAGGGGTTTTATTTTCTTCAATTGGTGATCTCGTGCCGGGGCTCTGTGCCATTGCCATGTGGGTTGGTATGTACAGGGGTGGGGTTTCTTCAATTGGCCATACCCCTGGGGTGGTGATCTCGTACCGGATCAACATTCACAGCGGTGGTCTCGTACCGGACCAACATTCACAGTGAGTAGTTAGGGACGTTGGTGCATTCGGGATCACCAAAATAAGGCCCCAAATGCCCGAGTTACGCCCTCACACGAGGAATGACAATGACTCGTGTGAGGGCGTAACTCGGGCATTTGGGGCCTTATTTTGGTGACCCCGAATCACCAACGTCCCTAACTACTGCTTTGAACAGCGGAGGATAAAACAAAATGGCGCCCAAGTGAAGAAATCGAAGGAACTGAACTGTTTATGGTGTATTTTGGCTATTTGACGTACAGATTTTCAGTTTTTAACTTCAGAACTGGTAGGAACAGTAGGGAAAATGGAAAATCTCGGAAACTATTGATTATTATCCTACAAAACTTGGTGGGATAAACAATTGCATGCAAATACACAAACGTAGTTTTAATGCCGGCCAGAAAGTGAGGAATAGTTTAAAAAATATTTTTTTTGCGAGTGTGCTGTTCACAATTGAAAAATATTGATTTTCGCTGAAAATATTTCAATTCAAAGTGGTATTAAAACTACGTCAGTGCAAAATGTGCTATTGAAGCAGATTCAACGCAGTTTTGGCCATATTTTTAAATATCAGAGAAAAACCGAAAGTTCATGATTTTGGTCCATTAATAATTAAACCAGTAAGCGCCACAGGGAGCCAAAATAGAAAATCTCTTGACATATCTGTGTTCTCTTATAACCATTATGCCATCCAAAAGGAATGAGAATAACTCAGCCACTGTATAAGTATTTTATTTTTTCAAAATTCACCATTTTACCCAGGGCACATACATGTACCTTAAACAAAAGTTTGACAAAAAATGATCTAGCGCATTTTATTTCGTTTCTGACAACCTTTTTGGAAATAACTTGACTTCCACTAAATAGAGTTTTGTCATGCCACCCAAAGGAAAAGAAAATCGAGTTGTGCTTTCCAAATTGAGAAAAAATCAATAGGTCACCGAATTAGTTATGCAAATAATATTAGCGCAAACTAAGTTTTAATTAGTCTCTTTTCAGACAGCTGTCGTGTTGCCATGGTAATGGCTATGTCATAAGCACCCTTAAAGTATTGCCTGATAATAGCATCCTACAGAAATCCAAAGGTTTTTCCTATAATCGGTTGCGTCATTTTTTAATATTTCATCGTTGAAAGCAACGAACCCTTAAACCCATCAAAATACAATTTCTCATCTTGGGTGCTCATAACCTTAATTCTCATCACCTCTCTGCTGGCTTAAGCATTGCTATTACAAGGAGAAATTTGACACTGATCACAATTTGGGCAGCCATGCTGAATTATTTTTTGAGAATGTGGGATCTTTTGGTCGTGAGAATTAAGGTCATGATCACCTAGGACGAACTCTGAACTCCCCACTACAAGGTACAAGGAAGGAGAAATTATATTTTGATATTGGGGATAAAAGGGTTACACGTCACTCTGGGCAAGCCCTTTGTAATGGTAATTGGACTGAGTGGAGTACGATAAGGCCAGGCTGAATTGTACGACACAAAGTCCAATAAATTACGATAATTAATCGCATCAATAACAAAATTCGAGATTAAAGAAATCTCTGTTGACTTAATTCTACTAAAAACGTCAGGGATATTTTCAGTTTGAAACCAGTAGGAAAACAGCAAAAAAAGAATCTATTTAATTGCACCCGATTGACGTGATTGATTACAGCCATCCAATAATTATTCGCCAATCACAATCGAGAATTTTGTTATCGATACACACTCAAATGGATTAATCTGAGCAAAATGGACACACATATATTTTTTTGTTTATTCAAAGATGTTACATGTCAAGAAACAAAACGGCAAAATCATTTGTCCCCTTTATTTGAACAAAGGCATAATCATTGTCTCTTCAGCTCACAAAAGGAACAAACTGCCACTGGTCAGGCATGTGACGTGCTTTGATATCACTATCAGAGTCCTGAAAAATAAATGCATGAGATGTGAGGTCACTCATTTCTTTTGACAGTGCAGATGGTAACACTTAAATGGCAAGGTAGTGTTACTGTATTTCATTGACAAGTTCTCGTTTAAGAAGCCAGAACACGTGACAACTAGACTTGCCCGGACACAAGTACTATTCGCATGGATTAAATCTGTTAAATAATGCAAATATCAAATCAAAGACTATCCAGTAGAATGGAATCTTACAATTAATTAATTTTGTCCTTGGTGCAAATTTTATTTTCCTTTGTTCAAAACTCATTATCACACATTATCATACATTTCCATACCCAAAAACAAAGGAAAATAAAATTTGCACCAAGGACAAAATTGCACCACAACATATACAAGGGGTTTTTCATTAGTATACTAGAACATTTGAAAGCCTTACAATAATAATAATAATAATAATAATAATAATAGGAGGGGGGGAAGGAAGAGGAAAGGTGAATGATTATATCATTATATTTTCCAAGAAAACACTTCATGATATAAAGCTGGTGTTTCATCTCCCAAAAGAAACTTCTCTTCACCCTTGATGTTTAATATACTGAAGCAATGAAACCATACATGTTTGCATTTAATTTATTAATTAACTGAAATTGTATCTACTGATGTAATTGAAAGATGTGAAATAAAATTGTTGTTGTTTGATGCCTGATAGATCGCCATTACCGACAGGAAAAAACTGGTTCTTGAGAAAACTCCAATTTCAAAAGCAAGCTTAATAGTAAAAAAATATTAAAGCTCTCTTCTTTTATACCAATAATAATAATAATATTGTGGTGGTGAAAACTTCAACGTTCTGAATGAGATAACACAAAAAGTGATATATATATTTTTTTTAATCATCAAAACTTTATTACCTCAATGACAGAAAATTACAGTGAATAAAAGGATACATACAGTACACACATACAAAAAAAAAAGTAAAAGATAGAAGATTACATGGAAGTTGGTGCAAGCACATATTACATAATGATGATAATGATGGGCTGGGGTATACGCAAGAAGCATTGACATTAAATTACACTGACTACAAACATTAGTTAAAGGGGCAGTATCACGAGGTTCCATGTGCGGCACTGTTCAATATTCTTGCACCGGAATTTTGGACATACTGTATCACTGTTAAAAGTGATTTTTTCTTTCTTCTGGCTATCAAAACGGATTTTTTGATTCAACAAATACCTCCACTTCTCGACGGCCTTTTTGATTTTGCGGAATCAAACTTGAAAACTGGGCCGACGTTTTCAAGTTTCAACCTCGTGATACTGCCCCTTTAATAAATAAGACATTGATATTGATCCAAGATACATGTAGAAGCATCTTCTCCTTCTAAGAGATCATTTTCAGTTGAACTCAATACGAAGTTTGTGCTGTAACTTTCTAATAAACTCATCGAAGTCGCACTCATTTTTATTCAGCTTCTGACAATACAAAAAATATTTGGCAAAGAGAAGACAATAATTGAGTTTGGATAGTTTTGGATCATTGTTACTGCATTCCATTATTCCAAACAGTTTTTCGAACAGAGTAGGTGAAAAATGAGAATTATTTGCTTTGTTAAACCATATTACCACCTTTTTGAAAAAAGACTGAGAGAGTTGGCATTCTACATAGGAGTGTAATATCGATCCAGCTTATCGCAGTAAAGACATTTGCTGTTTGTTTCGATACCATAGGTGTGCAACTCTTTTTTGGTGACTATTATCCTATGGATTAATTTGAAATTGAATTCTCTTAGTTTATTCTCTTTACAAGTTCAGCTTATCTGGGTAAAAGCTTGTTTCCAATTAAAGTTATTTAGATTGAGGTCCTTTTTCCATTTCTTTGGACCCATAGGTTCGATTTTGCCTGCATTTATGAACAACCAATAGTAGTCCTTGCAGTTCATTTTTGCAAGGTCTATAGTAATAGAAGGAGAAAGCTGGTAGATAGTGCTATTCAGTATATTACGTTTGTCAATCAGAGGTAGATTTCTCGCCTTCTCGAGTAAGTATTTGGGAATCGCTGAGAGAACTTGTAAGTAATTCAAGAAGTTACATTTAACGCCATATTTTTTCTAGAATTCATGGAAGGATAACAGTTTTCCTCTGTGGTCTAAGATGTCCTGTATTGAAACAATTCCCTTTCCTAACCATTTAGAGTAAAATATTGAGTTTCCATCAATTAGAATGTGCTTGTTGTTAAACAAAAACACATCTGACTCGTCGTGTAGTCCATACAATGTCCTTAATTCAAGAAAATTCGCCAATATTTGTCTGTAGAAATGTGGAACATCTGATTCTTCTAAAAATTTCTTGTCATAATTGCAGCGAAGTAGGAAATTAAGACCACCATATTTTCCAAAGAAATAGTTTGGAATTGATTTCCAAGTTTCTGAAAAATATGAGTCTCTGACCACAAATCTAGAGATCCATGTCAAGAGTAATGATTTGAATAAAACTTCAACATTGGGAGCACGCACAAGCCACCATTGCTATAATCTTGGTGCATGACATCTCTTTTAATTTTATCCTGTTTTTTGTTCCAAATAAAATTGAAAACAGAGTTTTTAATTATAGAAATATAGGTATTAGGAATGACTAGCATCGAAGCAGAGTATACCAGGTGTGCAATGCCCAAACATTTCACAATGAGACACTTTCCAAGTAGAGAAAGATTGCATGCCCACCAAATATCAAGTTTTGTAATCATATTTATCTATTTTCATTTCTACATTTTTCTTGTTATTTTCTTTCATATTATAAGAAATAAATGTTCCTAGTGCTCTCACAGGTTCCTTGGTCCACTTTAAGCCAAAAGGTTTGGAGTCGTTAAATCTCCAGGAGCCTAACCATATTGCTTTCATTGGTCTTTTCCACGTTGAGTTTTAGACCCGAAATATCACCAAATTGTTCTTACTACAAGTTTAATTGAATTTTCGAATGAGGTTAAATTTCCTATAAAAAGTGTAGTGTCATCAGCAAATTGTCCAATCTTATGCTCTGTTGAAAATAATTTGATTCCTTGTATAGTGCAGTCTTGTCTAACCTTAGCTGCTAAGATTTCTACCCCTAAGATAAAAAGGTAAGGGGAGAGGGGACACCCCTGTCTTACTCCCCTCGATAGTTTAAAGTAGTCTGTTGTGCATGTATATCCATTATGTAAAACAGAGCTTTCAGTGTTCGTGTACAGTGTCTTCACCCATTGCTTTAAAAAGGTTCCAAAGTTGAACAAGTTCAACGTTGGCTGGATGAAATCCCATTCTACTGTGTCAAACGCTTTTCGAAAATCTAATAGGAGAAGTATACCAGGAATGTTCCGAAGTTTTGTCTGTTCCATGATGTCATTAATTAGTGTTATATTTTGTCCGAATTTTGTATCTACCTTTCATGAAGCCTGTTTGGTTACAGTTGATTAAACGCGGAAGGACTTTTTCTATTCTTGAAGCGATTGCCTTTGACAAAATTTTATAGTCAACGTTTAACAAAGTTATTGGTCGCCAGTTAGATACAGTCTGTCAGTAGCTCTCGTATGTCCGTGTTTTCCTTTGGAATAAGCGTTATTATTCCTCTACATTGTGAGACGGACAGCTCACAGTCTTCATAAGCCGCATTGAAACTATTAAGAAGATCTTGGCTTAATAACTCAAAGAAACACCTGTAAAACTTGACAATAAAACCATCTTCTCCTGGTGATTTTCCATTCCTCATTTATTTTAAAGCTGTTCGGCATTCTTCTAAGGTTAATTTACCCTCACATTCTTCGTATTCCTCCTCGCATAGTTTTGGCATTTGTAGATCTATGTTCCTCGTGAATTCTAGAAAGGACTCACTTGTAGCCTTGCAAGATGAAGTATACAAATTACCATAAAAAGTTTTAATTTCGTCAATTATTTGACTCTCGTTAACTGTGATATGACCCTCGGAAATTTTCAGTTCAGTTAAGACTTTCTTGTTGAAATTTTTTTTTCCATATTGAAGAAATACTTGGTAGGTTTCTCCCCTTCCTCAATCCATCGTACTTTGGAGCGAAGCATGGCACCTTCGGCCTTTTTTTCATAAAGATGTCTAAGCTCATTTTTTAAGTACAGTATTGTGCAAAAGTAATGCAAACGTAATTCGACGAATTTCGCGTATATTCGACGAAAATTAACGAACTTTCGTTTGGAGCGACATTTCGACGATATTTCGGGAGACCTATTGTTTGAGCGACAACGATATTTCGCCGCACTATGCGATATGTCGAGCGAATTTTCGTTTGTATTCAGCGATTTGTCGTTTGTTGTCAGCGATTTTTCGCTTGCTGTAAATGATACATTCCACATTGTACAGCGTCTCGTTTCATTTTGTATCTCGTTCGCTTGTAAGAAATCGACACTTGAGACTGAAGGAAGCGAATTACATTGTAACACGAAGTCAATGTTTACACCTCGAATTAAACAGGTTTAACATTATGAAAATGAAACTTACCTGTTTATGGGCCCCGTAGAAAGTCTAACTGAAATTATCCTACGCTAACTATACAGTGACACTATTTATTCTTCAACGCTAGAGCTTTGGAAACATTTTGCCGACTCAGGAAATAGTTACGCTGGATGATCTTCCATAATAAAACAGCTAGTTTTTCTCTCCCAGAAATGTCATCGAGCATCTTTTTGGCCAGACACGAGCGAGATTCAAGCCAGACAACAGTATTTGTATTTGTGTTCTTTAAGTTCGGGTTCCATGTTTTCCGGATTTTCATTGGCGTTTATTTTTTCATCTAGGGTTTCTAAACGCTTTTCAAGTTCATTTTCGACTTCTCAAGCCTTCCTGGCTTTGTTTTTGGAATAAGGGATGGTTATACTTCTAATTTCCATTTTTATGAGCTCCCACTTCAGTTTTGGATCTTTTATCTCTGAGTATTTTTGTCCAATGTCAGAATAGCTATGTGTTATTAAATTAACGTACATGTAGGTTTCGTCATTTAATGGTGAATTATTAAATTTCCAAAGACCAGGGCCACATACACTATTAACGAGTTTTAGGCATAGTTTAACAGTCTTATGATCCGGAGCTATTGACGTTTTTACAGTATATCAACCTTTTTATATCAAAAAGTGATATGCTTTTCAAAACAAACTTATTTTATTTGACAACAATGTCAACTGCCACTTTGGTACTTGAGTTGCACCAAAAAGGTATCAATGAACTACTCGGTGATGCAAGAACAAAAAAGAAATCTAAAAAGATCAATTTTATTCACTCACATGAAAATGCAGCGTTGGCCAGTGATCCAAAGGCAGGGTTTGAGCCAGGCCGCGCCATTGCACCAATCTCGCACTGCAATGGAAATTGTCCCTTAAAAAAACAGCCAAGGGGACAATTTGTCCCCTTCAAAATTTAGGGAAAAAACTCGAAAGGAAGCACACATGAAGAGATTTAGTTCAGTTAGAAATTGCAAGCTAAAACAGAACGTGGAAAGCATATTTTATCCCACGTTTAAAGTTCATTCTAAAGTCACATTTCAGTCATGCTCTACTGAACACGTACGTCTCATGCTCAACCAAGCGCGGTGAAGGCACCTGGCAATCTTTAACATGTCACATCGAAAACGTGTTCGAACATTAGAAAGCTTTTTCACTCCAAATCGAAGCCAGAGTGAATCAGAGAAAAATGATACAGAAGAAGAACAGTGTATTAATCACAGGAAGAAATGGACGAGGATCAAAGGAAACCGAAAAAATCACGAACTTTCCAGAAAACTTGGTTGCGAGATCACACGTGGTTGCGCTATGAAAAAGAGGCAATGTTCTGCTATTTTTGTCGGAAATCTAAGAAGACAAACCCCTTTGCATCGGCAGAAGGGTGTACAAATTTTAGAACTTCAACTAGAAGCTATGACGGATACGTTCAGCAATACACAGCGCCATGTTTTTAGAGCACAATCGCAAGCCATCCTCACAGCAATGAGAGCCGTCTACTGGCTGGCCAAGGAGGATATAGCCACAGTCAAGTATGACTCACTGCTCAATTTTCTGAATGAAGTTGGCCTCGAAAGTGTTAAGAATATTCGAGTGGGAGGAAATGCTACCTATCGATCTCATCAAAGTGCCGAAGGACTATGCAAGATGCTATAATTGCTACTGTTCTGAAGTCTAACATTGACAAACTAGTAGAAGCCAGCCCATTCTTTTCTCTGTTAATCGATGAATCAACAGATGTCAGTAATCATGAAAATCTTGTTTTTTATGTTAAGTTATTGAATGAATTTAACCCAGAACTGCACTTTTTAGAAAACATCAATATTAGGGATGGAAAGGCCGAAACTATTACCACTGCTGTTAACTTGCTAATGGAAAGGAGAAACTTGCACAAGGACAAAATGACAGGATTCGGCAGCGATGGAGCAAGTGTCATGACAGGAAAAAACAATGGAGTTTCAAAACAAATGAAGGACGATAGTCCATTTCTTGTGTCTATCCACTGCATGGCTCACAGGCTTGCGCTTTGCCCAAGCCAAGCGGATAATGGTATTCCTTATTTGGCAAAATTCAAAGAGATCCTTACTGCTCTGAACCGCTATTTTGACAAGTCTGCCCTCCGGTCACAGTCACTGGCAGAATTTCAGAAGATCTTTGAACATCCTGAGCTAAAAATCAAGGAAGTGTTTGATATCAGGTGGTTTTCATTCTACAGTGCTCTGGAGACACTGTACCGCACTTGGCAGTCTCTTGTGGCCTACATGGAATCCCGACCCAACAGTGATGATAAAGCCCGTGGATTCAAAAAGAGCCTGACGGAGTTCAATTTCGTTGCAACCCTCTGCATGATGATGGATGTGATTCCTATTCTCACATTCATGAGCCTTGCTTTGCAAAAGGAACATGTAGAGCTTGCTTCAGTTCAGGCAATGGTGAAATCAACTATTACTCAAATAACAGCTTTTAAGAGTAACAACGGCAAATTCTTGTCCGAGATTTTGCCATCACAAGATGATGTTTCAGAAGTTAAATGGAGAGAGAACACAATTAAAGTGACTGCCCGTGAAGTTCAACAATTTGAATCAATGAAATTGAAATTCCTTGACAATGTCTTACTAAATCTTGAAAAGAGATTCCCCGTAGATTCCACAAATGTAGTTAAATGCATTCAAATTCTTACTCTCCGCAATGTGCATTAATTTTTCAAAATGAAAATCTGTCGACCTACGGAAATGAAGAGCTGGAAATGTTGCTTTCCCACTATGGATCTGCAAAGAAAACCCAAGGCGGTAAAGATGTACCAGCAGTTGTGGATGCCGAAAAATGCAGAATTGAATGGAACTTTGTTAAAGAGCTGGTTGTTAGAGAGCATCACCCCATGGGCCACATTGCTGAACTACGGAAAATGCTCGCTACCCATCATAGCGATGAAGTCCAAAATTTAATTAAGCTTTGTCAAGTCACGCTTGTATTGCCTACTAATACGGCTGGCTGTGAAAGAGGTTTTAGTGCACAGAATCGAATTAAGAATGCTTTGAGAAACAGACTGAAAGCTGAGAGGTTGGATGTGCTCATGACTATTGACATCGAGGGGCCACCTTCCAAGGACTTTGACTTTTCTACAGCCCTTGATGTTTGGGCTGGAACCAACAGAAGAATTAGTACATGTACATCTACCAGTAATTAAGAAAGGAATTGAAGTTTGCAAGGGGATGCCGGGACAAGATTCTGCTGTGAAATGTTTTGAAGTATAAAGCATAGTCATTGATCCTCTGTTTAAATATGACGAGAAAAAAAAAGTCTTGACACCAATAACTTAACTTTTCTTGTTTGAATCACTTTTCTTGTATTACAAGGATCAGGTAAAAAAAAATGTTTTTGTTGGCTTGCTTGTATGAATGTAAAAAAAAATGTTGAATAAAAATTAATGTCTGTCCCCCTAAAAATAAAAATGTCCCCCAAAATTTTAGCCAAGGGGACAAATAAATATTGTCCCCCAGTGATCAAATCCTAGCTCAAACCCTGCAAAGGTGATTGGTAATATGCTCAATAGGTTTTTTTGCAACTATTGGTATAATATAAGGATTTGTATGATTTATTCCCGAAAGCCTCGTAGTGATGTCTATTGTTTCAAGCTGAATTTTAATATATTGAAGAGGGCTATTGCTCCTTATCTAACCTGTGGCATTTGTGCCTGGGGCAGCTGTGCACAAGTATAAAATTTTTTATGTTGTGGTTCAAATTAATAATAATATGAATAATAGCATTTGCAGATGATATTTGTCATGACTAATTTCTTACGTGACAAAAATCGCATGATGCACTTATTGAATTAATTTCAAAATTCGGGGACTGTTCCACCCTCAAACAAAACAAAGATAAACCTGAAGCTCACTGGCTAGGTAGCATACACCATAGCCAGGAATCTCTAGCCTTGATATTACAAAAATCAACCACAGACTATTAAAATTCTGGGCATCTATTTTACCTATGATCAGCGTAAAGGCCAAGAATTAAACTTCGATGCAACTTTAAAATCCCTGAGGAAAACTTTAAATTATTGGAAATGGAGGAATCTGACATTAATTAGTAAAGTCCAAATCATTAAGACTTTTGTAATCCCCAAATTTATGTATCGTGTCTCACTGATGTGCTTTAACAAAGACATTATGAAAGAAATGAATTCATTGATTTTTAATTTTGTCTGGAGGGGTAAAGATAAAATCAAAAGGACAGCTCTTTTGAAGCTCTGTAATCAAAGAAAGGCATTTTATAGAAAAGCGGGACAGTAGCAAAGATAGCCTTCTTGAAGACCTAACACCTGAAAAGGTTACCAGAAGTAAGGGACAAATACCTATTAAACTATAACAAGATACATTAGGTGTCTCTAAAAAATTCAAACTCACCAATGGCCTGTTAGTAGAGAACTTGCCTCTTTTATAATAACCAGCCTCTGCATTGCTGTGCATGTTTGTCTCATACAAAGAAAAAATACAAATATTTAACTTCCTTGACTGGTGTAAATTTTAGATGCTTTAAAAGCTACATCTAAGCGGAATACATACATACATATCTTTATTTCACTTCGAATTAAGAGTAGCATTTTTGCTAGAAGATGAAACTCGTAGCGAAACCGTGGTTGTCATCATGGATCAGGAAATCAATACGTCTTCAAAATAAAATGTTCATTAATTTGGACTGGCATAAATAAAGATTGTATAGGAATAAGTTAACTACCCTTATTTGCTTGAGTAAGCAACAATATAATCACAATTTCTTTATATGCCAGACGTGGAAAGGTATCAATAAACTACTCGGTGATGCAAGAATAAAAAAGAAATCTACATGTAAAAAGATCAATTTTATTCGCTCACATAAAAATGCAGCTTTGGCCAGTGATCCAAACTAGGTGATTGGTAATACGCTCAATAGGTTTTTTTGCAACTATTGGTATAATGTAAGGATTTCTATAGTTTATACCCTGAAGCCTCGCAGTGATTTCTATTGTTTCAAGCTGAATTTTAATATATTGAACGTGGGCTATTGCTCCTTATCTAACCTATGGTATTTGTGCCTGGGGCAGCTGTGCACAAGTATATGTTGTGGCTCAAATTTTTCTTTGGTTTGAAAATTTTCAAACCAGTTTGATTTTTGTTTGCCTTTGTCTCAGAATATGATAATGAATCTGAGAAAAAGGAAAATAAAAACTAAACTGGTTTGAAAATTTTTAATCCAAAGAAAAATTTCAACCACAACATATACATGTATCAATTAAAAGAGAAAACCAGCGAGAAAAGCGATCAATTCCTTAACATCTGCACTAGTCTACCGTTTTTGTCTCATGATAAAAAGATGATTTGTGAGGGGTATCTTTCGCACGCAGAATGCTTCAATTCATAATGCCCCAAATAAGTTCCAAAACGGAAAATCTCCGGGAAATGATGGACTCAGTGCTGAGTTTTATAAAGTTTTTTAGGCCACTGCTTGGACAGCTTTTAGTTGAATCTTTAAACTTCTCGTTTGAACATGGCGAACTGTCAAATTCGCAGAAGCAAGGAATAGTCTAAATTAATTGATAAAAAAAAATAGAGATAAGCATTATATATCAAATTGGAGACCAATTCTCTCTGCTAAACATTGACACCAAAATTGCATCCAAGGCCATCACACTAAGACTATGTATATAAATAGCCTGCAAGCAAGCTCTTGGGCTCAGGATTTCGGGTTTGGGGGTTGCGGAGGGCGAGAGCTTGCAACGATGTCTCAGAAATTTGAATGCCGCCCTAAATTTCTTCCAGTGGCTCCCCGCTGTCCGAGCTGTCAGAATTTGGCCAATCAGCGCAAACCAGAACCGAGCGTTAATGTAAACAGACATGAAAATAAAAATAGTGTTGGTAACGCAACACACTTTTCGACAGCCAGACTGTCCGCTTCTCTGTTTTCGTTGTAGTGTATCGCTGGACAAAATTAAGATAACTTTTTCCAAGCTCTCTGCTTTCACCAGTCTGAAGGTGTTTCTCTTTTGAATGCATGTTTATAATTCTGTGAATAGCGAGATGTTTATATTGAAAAGGTTTCAAATTACTTTCGGACTTATGCAAATTGCATGGCGAGCGAACAAAAGCAAATTAAAATAAATCACCAGTCAAAACACTAGAGCTCTTTCGATAGCCGTTCAAATGGCTAAAAATCTTTTACCTAAACAGTCTTTAACATTAGCCGTTCAAACGGCTGTATACTATTTTTTTTTAACGACTCGAACGGAAAGCCCTTAGTATCGTTTTCGCATGAGAGGTCACAAATGCTGGTCGATAATTTTCTTGACTGACCCAAAAAAACAGCTGAAACTTCGCCGATCTTAATTCTTCATCGGCAACAAGAGCCGCAGACATTCCAATACTTCTGGCTTCTGCTACCTGGTCATCGATCATCGATGATGCTTTGTAACGGACAGGCAACCAACACTGTTTGATGCTGCCTCCGTTTTATATTTGCAGCCGTGGCAGCAAACAGTTGAAATATAAAGCTTTTGCCATAGCCCATCGGCAAAACAGCGAGGACATCACTATCTTTAAGTAGTGCTTCAACTGCTTGACATTGCTCGGGTTTCAATTCCACAGGAAACTTCAGATACATGTATTTAGACAAATTCTCACACGCTTTATGAATGCAATCTTCTCCGCTCTCCGTCATTTTGTTTGTCTTGATCACGACGCACGAAGAATGACACCATGACAACGTCATCATAAAATTAAATTTCAACCAATCATCGTTTTCCGTCCACTTTTTGGATGGAGACATTCAAATTTCTGAGACATCGTTGCAAGCTCTCGATAAGACTAGAAAAAGTACTCCCAGATTTAATCAGTGTAGATCAGTGTGCTTATGTTAAAGGTGGAAACATTTTTGAAGCCGTTCGAACTATAGGTGACATAATGGATTTCAAAAAACTAAACAAAACTCCTGGCCTTATAATGCTCACTATTGATTTCAAAAAAGCTTTTGATTCTGTTAGCTGGCGTTTTTTGACTAAAACCCTCCAAAAATTTAACTTTGGGGAGTCATTTATACATGTAAGGTGGGTGAAAATGTTCTATACCAACATACATGTAACAAGTTGCACTATGAACAATGGATTAGCAAATGCTTCATTTACAATAACGAGAGGTGTTAGACAAGGCGATCCATTATCGCCGTATTTAATATTCATATTTATTAGTCTTAGAAATTCTCATCACTGGCATCAAACAGGATCAGAACATAAAAGGTTCGTTAAATATAAACGAAAAAGAATTGAAAGTCATAGCATTTGAAAATGATATTTGACTAATTTCTTATGTGACAAAAAATCGTATGATGCACTTATTGAATTAATTTCAAAATTCAGGGACTGTTCCGGCCTCAAACAAAACAAAGATAAAACTGAAGCTTACTGGCTACATGTAGGTAGCTTACACCATAGCAAGGAATCTCTTGATATAACAAAAATCAACCACAGACTATGATTAAAATTCAGTCTGGGCATCTATTTTACCTATGATCAGCGTAAAGGCCAAGAATTAAACTTTGATGCAACTTTAAAATCCCTGAGGAAAACTTTAAATTATTGGAAATGGAGGAATCTGACATTAATTGGTAAAGTCCAAATTGTTAAGACTTTTGTATATCGTGCCTCACTGATATGCTTTAACAAAGACGGTATGAAAGAAATGAATTCATTGATTTTTAATTTTGTCTGGAGGGGTAAAGATAAAATCAAAAGGACAGCTCTTTTGAAGTTCTGTAATCAAAGAAAGGCATTTTATAGAAAAGCGGGACAGTAGCAAAGATAGCCTTCTTGAAGACCTAATGCCTTAAAAGGTTACCAGAAGTAAGGGACAAAGACCTACATACATGTATTACACTATAACAAGATAGGTGTCTCTAAAAAATTCAAACTCACCAATGGCCTGTCAGGAGAGAAGTTGCCTCTTTTACATGTATAATAAACACCCTCTGCATTGCTGTGCATGTTTGTCTAATACAAAGAAAAAATACAAATATTTAACTTCCTTGACTGGTGTAAATTTTAGATGCTTTAAAAGCTACATCTAAGCGGAATACATACATACATATCTTTATTTCACTTCGAATTTAGAATAGCATTTTTGCAAGAAGATGAAACTCTTAGCGAAACCGTGGTTGTCATCAGGGATCAGGAAATCAATACGTCTTCAAAATAAAATGTTCATTAATTTGGACTGGCATGAATAATACAGATTGTATAGGAATAAGTTAACTACCCTTATTTGCTTGAGTAAGCAACAATATAATCACAATTTCTTTATACGGCAGACGTGGAAAGGTATCAAAGAACTACTCGGTGATGCAAGAACAAAAAAGAAATCTAAAAGGATCAATTTTATTCGCTCACATGAAAATGCAGCTTTGGCCAGTGATCCAAAGGTGATTGGTAATATGCTCAATAGGTTTTTTTGCAACTATTGGTATAATATAAGGATTTGTATGGTTTATACCCGAAATCCTCGTAGTGATGTCTGTTGTTTCAAGCTGAATTTCAATATATTGAACGTGGGCTATTGCTCCTTATCTAACCTGTGGTATTTGTGCCTGGGGCAGCTGTGCACAAGTATATGTTGTGGCTCAAATTTTTCTTTGGTTTGAAAATTTTCAAACCAGTTTGATTTTTGTTTGTTTTTGTCTCAGAATATGATAATGAATCTGAGACAAAGGAAAATAAAAACTAAACTGGTTTGAAAATTTTTAAACCAAAGAAAAATTTCAACCACAACATATACATGTATCAAAAGAGAAAAGCAGTAAGAAAAGCGATCAATTCCTTAACCTCTGCACTAGTCTACCGTTTTTGTCTCATAATAAAAAGATGATTTGTGAGGAGCATCTTTCGCACGCAGAATGCTTAAATGCCCTAAACAAGTTCCAAAACGGAAAATCTCCGGGAAATGACAGACTCAGTGCTGAGTTTTATAAAGTTTTTGTGGCCACTGCTTGGACAGCTTTTAGTTGAATCTTTAAACTGCTCGTTTGAACATGGCGAACTGTCAAATTCGCAGAAGCAAGGAATAGTCAAATTAATTGATAAGAAAAATAGAGATAAGCATTATATATCAAATTGAAGACCAATTCTCTCTGCTAAACATTGACACCAAAATTGCATCCAAGGCCATCGCTCTTAGACTAGAAAAAGTACTCCCGGATTTAAACTTGATATTAGATCTGGCTGACTGTTAGTGGTTAGTGTAAGTATTTCATCTTTGTGTTAGTATGCACGTTAGTATTAATAGACAATAGACAATTTATTTAATGTGGTCGTTACACTTAGCTATGGTATCAGTGTGTCCTAAAGGGTGCACCAGCTAATTTACAGGTACGCCACAAAATAAAAGTAAAAATATAAAAAACAAGGTAAATGATAAAAATAACTATGGCTATTAGCCTATAAACTACTAGATTATATAAGGAAGAATGAATAAAAATACGAATGAATCATAGTTGTGTACAATAAAAAGCAGGTAAAATTGATCAAATTGTATAAAACACTATTTACAGATGGCAGCTTAATATGTCAATGGTATTATATAGATCTTTTTTAAAAGCCTTGTAGCACTGAAATAATCTTATAGTGTTTGGTAAGTTGTTGCATAACTTGGGGGCATAGTATCTCAACAATTTTAAACCGTATTAGAATAGTAGTGTTATATGTACTACATATTTGTGCAAATTATTTTGATAAGCAATAAAAATCCATAAAAAAAAGATTATTGGTACTGCAAAATCGTGCCTCTCATTTAATTTTTTTTTTTGGTAATTCTCGAGAACATGCAGTCTCTTTTTTTGTCAAAGCAGAATGTCTTTTCTGCCATTTTTTTTTTTTCAATATGTAAGTTACTTAATGTATGACATTCATGAGTAGTCCGTCCCAACTAATCTTTTTAACCAATTCACCAAAACCAGTACGGTCCACAATTATAATACCAGATCAGCGTCAAATGAATGTTTCTATGTGAAAGCTTCTAGAACTGACCAAATGAAAAAAATCTTTTGCAAGGATTGGTGTATCAATTTGGAACTCTATCCCTCATTCTGTTAAATCTCTAAGTAAACCCAAGTTTCGAAATAAGATTAAACAAATACTTCTTGCTCTAAGTATTTTCATGTAAGATACATGACTTGTGCTAGATATTTTGCTAAACGAGCGAGCCTGCTGGTCGGCACATGCACAAATTCTTGTATAAAGTTCTGGCATCTAAAACGAATTATCATCTGTTTTCTCTTTTTCAATCAGGGTCTGGAATAGCCTACCCCTGAACGTTGTTGAGGCACAAACTCAGTGTAAATTCTTTCAGAGCTACATACTGTAAGGTAGACATGCATGTTCTGATTATTTGTATTTTTTTGTTATCATTACTTAATATTATTAGGAAGGCCGCTGAACACTTGCTAAGAATCATCTCATCGATGGAGAGCAAGTATTTGGAAAATAAAATAAATAAAATAATATAAACTACAGAATGCAGGGCCACTTTTGAAGAAGTATTAACCTGATTATGGCTCGGCGGCTCGGAAGTCAAATTGAACAACTAGTATTAGTCACTGCCGAGCCACCGAGCCGTCGAGCCACTAAATTATATACCATCCTCGTTCTATTTAAACTCTTACGTTTCCTGTTTCTAGATATGATTTTAGATTGTTTTCCTTCACTGACGAGCCGCGGAGCAGTGAGCCACTTTAGTGGTATTCCTGTAATTCTGTTCAGTGTTGCTCGAGGTCAAGTTACACCAGCCGCCAACTTTCCTTTGTACAAATGACTCAAAACATACCGTTTACAGCGTAATCCTTGCCGACGCCGGTCTGGAGGGCCCAGGAAGCATTTCCTGCAAAAAAATAACTGTCATTTTTTTCTCATCGCTGGTCTGTTTGCAGGTATATCAGCCTTGTTGTCAAAATGGCATCCGTGCGTGCAGAGAGGGCCCTTGTACGAGTCTATACTTCGTTCCCAGGGTCTCTCTATATGAATTTTTTTTTTCCTCACTGGGGGTGAAAAACATTTCAGAATGGAGTGATTTTGGAGCCGAGATTGACGCTGACACAAACAAAAAACAAAACAAAAGCAAATCAGAGGGTGTGGATTCCATTTTTCTTTCTGACTTGATGAAGAAAAGTAAAAAGGAACGCAAATTGAATCCATAGAGCTACAATAGGCGACAATACTGTTGACACAGTGTCATTTTGAACCCCATTTTCTTCGGGACGAGAGGCATTTTAGCCCCACCCCCCTTATTCAAAACCCCCATCCCCCCAGACAATGTTGTGTATCGTTTAGTCAGGTCTGTCGCTACAATCCTACAACATTGGATGGGGGAACGGGGGTTAATGCGGCAGAGTGTAGTGAATGGAAAGATACAGTGATAAATATGGCACGAAAACCGTTTTTGTTATACAGTGTGTCAACTATTTTTGTCGCCTATTGTAGCTAGTAGGTCCAGTAGCTACGATCAGAGACTCACCCACGGAATGCTGCGACTGAAATTTTGAGCGCAATTTGCCTGGAAACGGGGCCTCGGTTGAACTCGGGAAACTATGGGCAATGTGGACTGTCTCCCGGTGTCGCGTTCTGAACGCAATTCGAATCAGTTGTGGCGGTGAATATGTGATTGTTTGGCCTTAACTTGGCAAACCTTGTGAACTGTGAAATGTCGTCCGCCATGTTTGGAGACCGCTGGACAAATGGAGCGAATATGCAGAAAGCGCGCGTCGCGGACAAAAGTGGCCTGCATCAGTGCTGAAAATAACAATAATGACTGCGTATATAAGAATCAATAAGACTTACTATTTTATTTTTAATCAAGTCACGATGGCCTAAGAACAAGAGTTTTTATGGCAGAATTTTCAATTTTCAAAGATTTACTTAAATCAATTGCTGCTCTAGACAGTTCAGCAGTGACGGATTCCAGTTAAACGAAACTTAATGCAAGAAGCTAAGGAAGGATCAGTTTTGCCAAAAACAAACCGAACTTTGGCGGCTCTCCAGTTAAGGTGGATTTCCACTGTCGCCTAAATTTTGACGTGAATAAAACGGGCGTAAATAAAACGCACGTAAACCGTGACTACCACTGTCGCGTTATTTTTACGTGCGTAAATAAAATAAGAGACGATGTATCCATGGCTTGCGTAAACGTAAAAAGTTGAACATGTTTAGCTAGTTTAATAAAGTTTTTACTATTATGGCTCTTTTCAAATTTTGCTGATAAATTAATGAATCCTGTTCTCAGCAAACGCGCGCGCCAAAGTCAAGTCATTTTTCAGGCCACTTTCGTAACAGTTTAACCGAAATTATCCACCAAACATGAAGAAAAAGTGTTTCTGCTAAATAAAAAGTATTCTTTGTTTACTGTTTCACAATAGGGATTTTGCGAAATTAATTCGCGAGTGGTCCATCTTAGCAGTCCGCATGTAAAAATTCGGACCGCTATCAGAACCTATCAGAATGCTCTAGTTCAGCGACATAGTGAGCAGAATAGCATTCTAGAGTGCAAACACGCATCAAAACGAGTTCAAAAATGACACGTTATTACACTCTTCTGACCGCACGGCTAGGACCTTAGCAGCGACCTTAGCAGCGTGATCGAGTGGTTAGGGCGTCGGACTTGAAATCCGGAGGTCCCGGGTTCAAGTCCCGCTCTGACCACTTGCTGGAGTTGTTTCACGGCAGACCCGAGTTCAACTCCTCGACCACGCTTGTAAAATAGCCAACTGGTTTGCCTCCTGCCAGTTGCGGTTTTTAAAAAATGTTATGATCTATTTGCAATATTTGTTTCCGTAAGTGGCGTGCCTGTGAAATAGCTTGATAGCTAAGTGCTCGTCCACTATAAACAACATTTATTTGTATTTTTTTTTTTTGTATTTTGTCGTATAATAAACAATTTATTCAGCGAAAAGTTGTGTAATACGGCTGGGCATTTTTACTCGTCAGTTTTTAGTTTTTCTCGCCTTTAACTGACTCGTAAAAATACTCAGCCGTATCACACAACTTCACGCTGAGTAACCTCTATTTATTATATGGCAAATTCCCTTTTCCAAACTATTGTATAAGAGAAAACAATTTGTTATTAAAGTCTGGAAAAACGCAAATATGATTAGGTTTGATCGAGTTTCTTTTTCGCGTTAATTTTTTTGTGAGAGCGCGAATAAAATATATTGTCGTTACCTCGCTCCTTTGCATTTTGATCCCGTAACAATATCTAGATGAAAGGAATGAAACCTTCGTTTCTACGCCTTTCTAATCTGATAAAGATCCAGCAAAGCACGTCATTTCGCTCCCTCTCTACGCCATCTCGGGTTCTTTATCAGATTATAAACACATCGAAAACGGATGTTTTATTCCTTAAATATGAACGCGCGAGGTAAAGATAATGGCTGCGGCCGCACTTAGTGAGTTAACTGGGTTATTTTTTTAGTAACCCGGTTAAAATAACCCGGTGAAAATAACTCGGTGAAAAGTGAAATAACCGAGTTTATTTTTCTGAGCGGCTGCACTTCAGAAGGTTGAACTTTGAACGTAAGAGATCATGTTATCATTTGTTGGCGAGAGCTGCACAAAACAATACGATTAATGAGCGAAAACAATGCCTCTGCACGTGCATTTTACATATTGTTATTCCCTGCAAAACAACATCGTCAAATGATCAAATTATAGGTTTTGTGGAGAACATAAACACACGACGGTTTTCCTTTCCCTATTTGAAATTGAAAGTCGTCCCTACGGAGGTCTACGAATTCAACAGGAAGCCAAAAATTACCTGCACTAAACCACCTAGCGAGGTGGTTTAAATAAACCTAACTCGGTTAAAAAAATCTATTGTTCTTTAATTAATTTCCATGGGAACCGCTAACACGGTTAAAATTCGGTGAACGCCAAAAATACGCGGCCGCATCAGGAATTTTGTTAAACCAGTTAATTTTAATAAGTTAATTGCAAATAACCGGGTTAACTACTCTAGTGAAGTCGCAGCCAATTTGAATAATCTTGTGCGCTCCTAAACTCGTAGCGTAAGCCGCGTGCATTATTAAAGAAATAAAAAACGCGCCGAGTGTATTGTTGAGTTATATAAACACGCGGGAATTTTTAAGAACACGAGAGAAGTGCTTCTCTGCACTTCTCTCGTGTTCTTAAAAATTCCCAAGTGCTTATATAACTCAACAATGCACGAAGGTCGACAGGTTTTTTTTTATTTCCTTTATGAAATAAAAACGGTTATAATGAACCTTACGTCACGCACGTGCTTTATAATGAACTCAATTATAGCGCGCGCATTTTCTTGCCTTCGGCTCGCGCTTCTCTGCACTTCTCTCGCATTCTCAAAAATTCCCAAGTGCTTTAATATCAGATAACTTAACAAATACGCTCGGCGCGTTTTTAATTTCTTTACTCGAGTACATTGCCGAGTTACTTATAATAAGCACGCCGGAATTTTTAAAATCACGAAAGAAGTGCATAGATCTCGAACTTTTCGAGTGCCCCTTAAAATCCCCGCCTGCTTATGTGACTCTCAACAATCGCGTTGAAAGAACTTTTTGCGGGGTGACTAGCTTGTTCACTTCAACCAAAGATAGTCTTGTTTCTTCGTTCATTTCTTTTATTCTTACAAGCTCGCTGTTCGTTAGCTTTTACAATATTCTCCTGCCGAGGTTTCTACACCTCATTTTTATATTGGCCAGAAAACCCACGAAACATTACGGAGCCTGTTCGTGGATATTTCGGGTATCTTCGGTATCAGTCGTCGTACTTCGTGTATACTCATTTCATAAATGAATACTGATGACACTGTTCCGCCTAAATAGTAAAATTTCCCTTCGCTTATTTCCACGTTATATCGCCAAATGCCACAAAATATACAACTTAGTTAGACCTAAAGATTCTATAGCTCAAACCAAAAGGAAGTGTTTGGAGATAAAGTGCAGGATTGCAAGGATTGAAGTGGATTACAAAGTAGTTTAAAATCAACGTTGCCTTTCTTTGTTTGAGAAGCACTGTCAATCGTGGCGTTTATCTAAAAAAAAAATGTGTGCTTTATAACCGCTCCGTAAATTTTGAGCTTCTTCACTTAGTTGCATTTGCTTAGTTAATGTTTGTGAGATGGAGAAATAAGTTGTTTATTGGTCATAACTTATGAGTCATTTGTTGGCTCCTAAGATGCAGATTATTGATGCAGAAACATAACGCAGCGTCCTCGTGAATAATTCGGGTATCTTCGGTATCAGTCGTCGTACTTTGTGTATACTCATTTCATAAATGAATACTGATGACACTGTTCCGCCTAAATAGTAAAATTTCCCTTCGCTTCTTTCCACGTTATATCGCCAAATGCCACAAAATATACAACTTAGTTGTATAAAATGATTCTATAGAGCAAAACAAAAGGAATTGTTTGGAGATAAAGTGCAGGATTGCAAGGATTGAAGTGGATTACAGTTTAGTTTGAAATCAACGTTGCTTTTGTTACTTTGACAAGCAGTGTCAGTCCTGGCGTTTATCTTAAACCAAAATGCGTGCGATTTCTATGAAAAGTGTACAAAACGCACGTTTGGGGCCGTGCGGTACAAGTTTTGGTAAAATCTCACTTTTCCGCACACCAGATTTCAAAATCGTCGTACTGGCCTCAAATCATCGCCAAATCGGGAAAACAGTGCGATTCCTATGAAAAGTGCACAAAACGCACGTTTGGGGCCGTTAAAAATTGTGTACTTCGTGACCATTTTCTGGCAAAAATTATTTTAATGGCCAATCTACATTTTCGACAAGTTATTCTTGATGAACATAAACGGATTCAGTCACAAAAATTAAGTGCTTTATCTCAGTGTCGAAAATATCCTGGCCCGATCGAGACGCTCTTGCATATCATATCAAACAACAGACAAGGATAGCTATTTATTAGTCAGATTATAAACTAGTTATGAATAAAATAACGTTTCACCTTTATGGCTTATTGCGACACGCGCTCTGTCATTTGAATGTTTTTCGATATATAAGACTTGTCTTCTCGACATTTCTTCGTCTGTTAGTACCTACATTCATATTAGACTTTTATTTTTACATGTAGACGTTTCCGGCTACAATCCGTTTACTTTTACTACATTAAAAGTGCCGTAGGGGAAATGTCTCGAATTAAACTTATTGAATTATTGGGATCCAGAAATGAATCTGTATAATCTGTATAATCTGCTTGGATGCGCAGAAAGAAAGCAATGGAACTAAAACTCACTGGAAACGCTCTAAATCGCTCCAAAAACCACACAGGAGACAAGGAAACACATAACCGAAGTAAGGTAGGCAATTTTTATTAAAATCTTGTTCGTATTTTTTAGCTCCTTGAATGGACCGTTTTTTCTCATACAAATTCTTATAATTTCGCTCGTAACGGTTACTGTGACACATATAGCTTGGGCTACCTGTGGTTAAATTAGGCCAAGATACAATCATTTAAGAGGCTAGAGATATAAAGTTTGAACGACATAAACGTAAACGATACCACTAGTGAGAATATTGTGCGTATTTTCGTAGGTTAGATTAAGCCTTTAAACGCGACTTAACTGGCAGTGTTTGCTTCACTGAAATACCAGTATATGATATAATGGGCTAACAACATGAAAACAGACGTCGATCGAATGGGTTTGTCCAAAAACATTGTCGTAATAACGAGAATTTCTTACGGACGGTGAGCTGAGATGTCTGTCATCTAGTAGATCACAATATTCTTTGTCATCCATTGGCTGTAATCAAAAGAAAGAAAATTAAGATCTACGTTATTCAGTTTAGTTTAAGCATGGGCCTCTTATGAATTTCGAACCAGGTTATGAGATCGGCGCATTTCACCGCACCAGATGTTATTTTCGTTCCGCAAAAAAATCACCAGACTTCCGATCCTGCTTTTATCGCGTTAAACTGAACAATCCCTTACGCTCACAAAGTGTTGTCATCAGCCTAGGACTGCTTTTAATCTTTTAATTACATTGGAATTATGTCAATAAAGAACAGTTTATGTGCAATACATTTTAAATCAGTCGCCTCGGCGAAATAAAAGTATTTTTTTCTCGGCCGCTAAAAGCAAAATTAACTGACGGATGTCTGATCAAACAGGATTTGAGATTTCTTTACCTTCTTTTTTGACAGTTCTACTCAAATAGTACTTAATTGCAAAAAATCTGGTCAATTGAACATAATTTTAACAGTACGATTTCTATGAAAAGCGCACAAAACGCACGTTTGGGGCCGTGCGGAGCAAGTTTTGGCAAAATCTCACTTTTCCGCACACCAGATCTCAAAATCGTCGTACTGGCCTCAAATCATCGCCAAATTTCAAAAACAGTGCGATTTCTATGAAAAGTGAGCAAAACGGACGTTTCGGGTCGTGCCGAGCAAGTTTTAGCAAAATCTGACTTTTCCGCACTCGTCGTACTGACTTCAAATCATCGCCAAATCTGATTAGTGTCATTAACGTAGCTAGGTAAACCATGAACCAAAGCAGAAGTGATCTTGTCGAGATAAGTAGCTAAGAGCTCAGTGGGGCAGTTACAAGCGGATACAATGGGCCTTCCGGGGTTCCCTGGCTTGTGGATTTTTGGGAGAAGGTAGAACTTAGAAGTGCGAGGGTGATCCGCGATTAGATTGGTAGCTGCGGCTGGGAGCTCTTCCTTAGTGATTGCGTTCTGGACAACCGAAATGACCTTGTTGTGATGTTCCATTGTAAGATCATGATCCACCCGCTGATAGAAGTTGTTGTCAGAGGTTTGACGTTCAGCCTCTTTAATATAAAGAGAACGCTCCCAAACCACAACAGCACCAGCCTTGTCGGCTGATTTAATGACGATCTCGGTTCGTTGTTTTAACGAGACGAGGGCGGTCAGTTCATCACGTGATAAGTTCATTGCTGTGTTGCGTTGCTTGAAATTGACCTTATTGACTTCTTTGCGACATTTAGTGATATAGTAGTCCATAGCAGCACATTTTCCCGGGGGTGGGGTCCATGTTGAAGATGTCGGTTTTAAATTGACCTTATTGACTTCTTTGCGACATTTAGTGATATAGTAGTCCAAAGCAGCACATTTTCCCGGTAGTGGGGTCCATGTTGAAGATGTAGGTTTTAGAGTTTTGAAAATGTCGTCAGTCTGGTCAGATTGTTTGGTCTGATCGACACTGGTGGCATGTTCTTGACTAAAGTGAGTTTTCAAGCGAAGACGGCGATAAAATCTCTCGCAATCTGTTTTTGTTGTAAATTCATCACTATAAGGTCGCGTTGGCACGAAAGAGAGACCCTTGCTGAGAATGGATCTCTCACTCTCGTCAAGATGGAGGTTTTCCGGAATCGTAACCACGATTTTGTCCTTATGGCCGTCAGAGATCTTACTGACGGGCATTGTCGAGTTTGCTAGTTTGCAAAGTTTGTTTTCTTTAGTAGTGGAAAGAAACTTGAATAATTCAGAGTTAAGTTCGTGTACAGTCTTACTAATTTGGCGGTAAGTGTCATTGTCGCAAACAGTTTTTAAGTCATTGCGAATGTTTCTAATCTCCGTCGTGAGAGTCTGACACCGTTGCTGCATGGTCCTAACGGATGTCACCATGAGCCTACGAGAAGCAACGTTAAGAATATGAGACACTTGCCTTTTGTAGATGGTAGATTTATTTTGTCTCTAGAGGTCCGACGCGTGGAAGTTTAAAAGAAATCCATTCGGGATCAATCTTCGTCGGAGGCAACTGCTAAAATCTCACGTTGCCGCAAACCAGATCTCAAAATTGTCGTACTGCCCACAAATCATCGCCAAATCTGAAAAACAGTGCGATTTCTATGAAAAGTGCACAAAACGCACGTTTGGGGCCGTGCGGAGAAAGTTTTGGCAAAATCTCACTTTTCCGCACCCCAGATCTCAAAATCGTCGTACTGGCCTCAAATCATTGCCAAATCTGAAAAACAGTGCGATATCTATAAAAAGTGCACAAATCGCACGTTTGGGGCCGTGCGGAGAAAGTTTTGGCAAAATCTCACCTTTCCGCACACCAGATGTCAAAATCGTCGTACTGTCCTCAAATTATCGCCAAATCTCAAAAGCAGTGCGATTTCTATGAAAAGTGCACAAAACGCACGTTTCGCGCCGTACGGAGCAAGTTTTGGCAAAATCTCACTTTTCCGCACACCAGATCTCAAAATGGTCGTACTGGCCTCAAATCATCGCCAAATCTGAAAAACAGTGCGATATCTATAAAAAGTGCACAAATCGCACGTTTGGGGCCGTGCGGAGAATGTTTTGGCAAAATCTCACTTTTCCGCACACCAGATCTCAAAATCGTCGTACTTGTCTCAAATCATCGCCAAAACTGAAAAACGGTGCGATTTCTATGAAAAGTGCACAAAACTCACGTTTCGAGCCGTGCGGAGCAAGTTTTGGCAAAATCTCACTTTTCCGCACACCAGATCTCAAAATCGTGGTACTGGCCTCAAATCATCGCCAAATCTCAAAAACAGTGCGATTTCTATGAAAAGTGCACAAAATGCAAGGTTGGGGCCGTGCGGAGATAGTTTTGGCAAAATCTCACTTTTCCGCACACCAGATCTCAAAATCGTCGTACTGTCCTCAAATTATCGCCAAATCTCAAAAGCAGTGCGATTTCTATGAAAAGTGCACAAAACGCACGTTTCGCGCCGTACGGAGCAAGTTTTGGCGAAATCTCACTTTTCCGCACACCAGATCTCAAAATCGTCGTACTGTCCTCAAATTATCGCCAAATCTCAAAAGCAGTGCGATTTCTATGAAAAGTGCACAAAACGCATGTTTCGCGCCGTACGGAGCAAGTTTTGGCAAAATCTCACTTTTCCGCACTCCAGATCTCAAAATCGTCGTACTGACTTCAAATCATCGCCAAATCTGATTAGTGTCATTAACGTAGCTAGGTAAACCATGAACCAAAGGAGAAGTGAACTTGTCGAGATAAGTAGCTACGAGCTCGGTGGGGCAGTTACAAGCGGATACAATGGGCCTCCCGGGGTTCCCTGGCTTGTGGATTTTTGGGAGAAGGTAGAACTTAGAAGTGCGAGGGTGATCCGCGATTAGATTGGTAGCTGTGGCTGGGAGCTCTCCCTTAGTGAAGAATAATTCTTAGTGATTGCGTTCTGGACAACCGATATGACTCTGTTGTAAACGCTTCCGACGACTCTGTTGTAAACGTTTCCGACGACCTACGATCCTAATCGTGGATCACCCTCGCACTTCCAAGTTCTACCTTCTCCCAAAAATCCACAAGCCAGGGAACCCCGGGAGGCCCATTGTATCCGCTTGTAAACTGCCCCACTGAGCTCTTAGCTACTTATCTCGACAAGATCACTTCTCCTTTGGTTCATGGTTTACCTAGCTACGTCAAGGACACTAATCATATGCTAGACATTGCACAATCCTTTCGCTATGCCAGCTCAAATTCTAATCGCTTTGTTTTCACAATGGACATCAAGTCACTGTATACAGTGATACCCAACAACGATGGCCTTTAAGCTTTACAACATTTTTTAAACAAGCGGTCGGTGCTACAACCACCTACACAGACCTTAGTACGTCTTGCTGAATTGGTCCTCACACTTAACAGCTTCACCTTCAACGGCGGTTACTACCAACAAACGGGTGGTGTCGCTATGGGAAGCAAATTTGGTCCTAACTACGCCTGTCTGTTCGTCGGTCACATCGAGGAAAAAATTTGCTTACAATATCCAGGAACCAAACCTGACCTCTACAAGCGATACATCGACGAAATAGTGGGAACAGCTTCCTGTAGAGAAAGAGAACTTGACAACTTTGCCAATTTTGTCAACAACTTCCACCCGAGCCTTAAGTTCACTTGGTCCATCTCTGACGACCAACTGCCTTTTCTAGACCTCTTCCTGAAACCAACTGCTCAAGGATTAGCAACGTCCATACACTACAAAGAAACCGACTCTCACTCGTATCTCACATACTCATCTTCACACCCGGTCCGTTGTAAAGACTCCATTCCATACAGCCAATTTCTCCGCCTTAAACGGATATGCAGTGATGAGAACGATTTCATCAGCAAAAGCAAGGAAATGGCATCTTTCTTCCTGCACCGCAACCATCCCCCAACAGTCGTAGATCGAACCCTCCAACGCGTCAACACCATCTCCCGAGAAGCAGCAATGCGACCATCTTGTTGTCACGGAATAACCAGAAAACAGTCATGCCGCGTAGGAGGACCACGTTTCTAGTTACCTTTAGAAAGTACCTTACAAGGGTAGAAATAATGCCACTTAAAACTCGCAGGAAACACAATTTTTCCTTGTCGGCAAGAGCACTGAAGGAACAAACCGGAAGTAAAACCTCAATTGGTCACGTGATAGGTTGCCATGGCAACATCAACGTCAAAAAGGACTGTTCTAACAAGTCAAATGCCGTTGCCAAGTCTCATACTTATGACACGTTTCCTTTTGAAGATAGACCACCCACCTTACTCTTTTGATGAAATAGGGGAAGAGCCAGTCCTTAATATACTTGAGTTTGAGAAGTAATTTTGGTGACTGAATCCGTTTATGTTCATCAAGAATAACTTGTCGTAAATGTAGAGTGGCCATTAAAATAACTTTTGCCAGAAAATGGTCACGAAGTACACAATTTTTAACGGCCCCAGACGTGCGTTTTGTGCACTTTTCATAGGAATCGCACTGTTTTCCCGATTTGGCGATGATTTGAGGCCAGTACGACGATTTTGAAATCTGGTGTGCGGAAAAGTGAGATTTTACCAAAACTTGTACCGCACGGCCCCAAAAGTGCGTTTTGTACACTTTTCATAGAAATCGCACGCATTTTGGTTTAAGATAAACGCCAGGACTGACACTGCACTGAAGGAACAAACCGGAAGTAAAACCTCAATTGGTCACGTGATAGGTTGCCATGGAAACATCAACGTCAAAAAGGACTGGCTTAACAAGTCAAATGCCGTTGCCAAGTCTCATACTTATGACACGTTTCCTTTTGAAGATAGACCACCCACCTTACTCTTTTGATGAAATAGGGGAAGAGCCAGTCCTTAATATACTTGAGTTTGTGAAGAAGTGTCAATCGTAGCGTTTATCTCAAACCAAAATGCGTGCGTTGTAACCGCTCCGTCTATCTTAAGCATCTTCACTTCGTTGCATTTGCTTAGTTATAGTTTGTGAGATGGAGAAATAAGTTGTTTATTGGTCATAACTTTTGAGTCATTTGTTGGCTCCTACGGTGCAATTATTGATGCAGAAACATTACGGAGCCTGTTCGTGGATATTTCGGGTACCTTCGGTATCAGTCGTCGTACTTCGTGTATACTCATTTCATAAATGAATACTGATGACACTGTTCCGCCTAAGTAGTAAAATTTCCCTTCGCTTATTTCCACGTTATATCGCCAAATGCCACAAAATATACAACTTAGTTAGACGTAAAGATTCTATAGCTCAAACCAAAAGGAAGTGTTTGGAGATAAAGTGCAGGATTGCAAGGATTGAAGTGGATTACAAAGTAGTTTAAAATCAACGTTGCCTTTCTTTGTTTGAGAAGCACTGTCAATCGTGGCGTTTATCTAAAAAAAAATGTGTGCTTTATAACCGCTCCGTAAATTTTTAGCTTCTTCACTTAGTTGCATTTCCTTAGTTAATGTTTGTGATATGGAGAAATAAGTTGTTTATTGGTCATAACTTATGAGTCATTTGTTGGCTTCTAAGATGCAGATTATCGATGCAGAAACATAACGCAGCGTCCTCGTGAATAATTCGGGTATCTTCGGTATCAGTCGTCGTACTTCGTGTATACTCATTTCATAAATGAATACTGATGGCACTGTTCCGCCTAAATAGTAAAATTTTCCTTCGCTTCTTTCCACGTTATATCGCCAAATGCCACACAATATGCAACTTAGTTGTATAAAATGATTCTATAGAGAAAAACAAAAGGAATTGTTTGGAGATAAAGTGCAGGATTGCAAGGATTGAAGTGGATTACAGTTTAGTTTGAAATCAACGTTGCTTTTGTTACTTTGACAAGCAGTGTCAGTCCTGGCGTTTATCTTAAACCAAAATGCGTGCGATTTCTATGAAAAGTGTACAAAACGCACTTTTGGGGCCGTGCGGTACAACATTTGGTAAAATCTCACTTTTCCGCACACCAGATTTCAAAATAGTCGTACTGGCCTCAAATCATCGCCAAATCGGGAAAACAGTGCGATTCCTATGAAAAGTGCACAAAACGCACGTCTGGGGCCGTTAAAAATTATGTACTTCGTGACCATTTTCTGGCAAAAATTATTTTAATGGCCACTCTACATTTACGACAAGTTATTTCTGATGAACATAAACGGATTCAGTCACCAAAATTACTTCTCAAACTCAAGTATATTAAGGACTGGCTCTTCCCCTATTTCATCAAAAGAGTAAGGTGGGTGGTCTATCTTCAAAAGGAAACGTGTCATAAGTATGAGACTTGGCAACGGCATTTGACTTGTTAGGACAGTCCTTTTTGACGTTGATGTTGCCATGGCAACCTATCACCTGACCAATTGAGGTTTTACTTCCGGTTTGTTCCTTCAGTGCTCTTGCCGACAAGGAAAAATTGTGTTTCCTGCGAGTTTTTAAGTGGCATTATTTCTACCCTTGTAAGGTACTTTCTAAAGGTAACTAGAAACGTGGTCCTCCTACGCGGCATGACTGTTTTCTGGTTATTCCGTGACAACAAGATGGTCGCATTGCTGCTTCTCGGGAGATGGTGTTGACGCGTTGGAGGGTTCGATCTACGACTGTTGGGGGATGGTTGCGGTGCAGGAAGAAAGATGCCATTTCCTTGCTTTTGCTGATGAAATCGTTCTCATCACTGCATATCCGTTTAAGGCGGAGAAATTGGCTGTATGGAATGGAGTCTTTACAACGGACCGGGTGTGAAGATGAGTATGTGAGATACGAGTGAGAGTCGGTTTCTTTGTAGTGTATGGACGTTGCTAATCCTTGAACAGTTGGTTTCAGGAAGAGGTCTAGAAAAGGCAGTTGGTCGTCAGAGATGGACCAAGTGAACTTAAGGCTCGGGTGGAAGTTGTTGACAAAATTGGCAAAGTTGTCAAGTTCTCTTTCTCTACAGGAAGCTGTTCCCACTATTTCGTCGATGTATCGCTTGTAGAGGTCAGGTTTGGTTCCTGGATATTGTAAGCAAATTTTTTCCTCGATGTGACCGACGAACAGACAGGCGTAGTTAGGACCAAATTTGCTTCCCATAGCGACACCACCCGTTTGTTGGTAGTAACCGCCGTTGAAGGTGAAGCTGTTAAGTGTGAGGACCAATTCAGCAAGACGTACTAAGGTCTGTGTAGGTGGTTGTAGCACCGACCGCTTGTTTAAAAAATGTTGTAAAGCTTAAAGGCCATCGTTGTTGGGTATCACTGTATACAGTGACTTGATGTCCATTGTGAAAACAAAGCGATTAGAATTTGAGCTGGCATAGCGAAAGGATTGTGCAATGTCTAGCATATGATTAGTGTCCTTGACGTAGCTAGGTAAACCATGAACCAAAGGAGAAGTGATCTTGTCGAGATAAGTAGCTAAGAGCTCAGTGGGGCAGTTTACAAGCGGATACAATGGGCCTCCCGGGGTTCCCTGGCTTGTGGATTTTTGGGAGAAGGTAGAACTTGGAAGTGCGAGGGTGATCCACGATTAGGATCGTAGGTCGTCGGAAACGTTTACAACAGAGTCGTCGGAAGCGTTTACAACAGAGTCATATCGGTTGTCCAGAACGCAATCACTAAGAATTATTCTTCACTAAGGGAGAGCTCCCAGCCACAGCTACCAATCTAATCGCGGATCACCCTCGCACTTCTAAGTTCTACCTTCTCCCAAAAATCCACAAGCCAGGGAACCCCGGGAGGCCCATTGTATCCGCTTGTAACTGCCCCACCGAGCTCGTAGCTACTTATCTCGACAAGTTCACTTCTCCTTTGGTTCATGGTTTACCTAGCTACGTTAATGACACTAATCAGATTTGGCGATGATTTGAAGTCAGTACGACGATTTTGAGATCTGGAGTGCGGAAAAGTGAGATTTTGCCAAAACTTGCTCCGTACGGCGCGAAACGTGCGTTTTGTGCACTTTTCATAGAAATCGCACTGCTTTTGAGATTTGGCGATCATTTGAGGACAGTACGACGATTTTGAGATCTGGTGTGCGGAAAAGTGAGATTTTGCCAGAACTTTCTCCGCACGGCCCCAAACGTTCGTTGTGTGCACTTTTCATAGATATCGCACTGTTTTTCAGATTTGGCGATGATTTGAGGCCAGTACGACAATTTTGAGATCTAGAGTGCGGAAAAGTGAGATTTTGCCAAAACTTTCTCCACACGGCCCCAAACTTGCGTTTTTTGCACTTTTCATAGAAATCGCACTGTTTTTCAGATTTGGCGATGATTAGAGGCCAGTACGACGATATTCAGATCCGGTGTGCGGAAAAGTGAGATTTTGCCAAAACTTGCTCCGCACGGCTCGAAACGTGAGTTTTGTGCACTTTTCATAGAAATCGCACCGTTTTTCAAATTTGGCGATGATTTGAGGCCAGTACGACGATTTTGAGATCTGGTGTGCGGAAAAGTAAGATTTTGCCAAAACTTCCTCCGCACGACCCGAAACGTGCGTTTTGTGCACTTTTCATAGATATCGCACTGTTTTACAGATTTGGCGATGATTTAAGGCCAGTACGACGATTTTGAGATCGGGTGTGTGGAAAAGTGAGATTTTTCCAAAACTTGCTTTGCAAGGCCCCAAACGTGCGTTTTGTGCACTTTTCATAGATATCGCACTGTTTTTCAGATTTCGAGATGATTTGAGGCCAGTACGACGATTTTGAGATCTGGTGTGCGGAAAAGTGAGATTTTGCCAAAACTTGCTCCGCACGGCTCCAAACGTGCGTTTTGTGCACTTTTCATAGAAATCGCACTGTTTTTCAGATTTGGCGATGATTTGAGGCCAGTACGACGATTTTGAGATCTGGTGTGCGGAAAAGTGAGATTTTGCCAAAACTTGCTCCGCACGGCTCCAAACGTGGGTTTTGTGCACTTTTCATAGAAATCGCACTGTTTTTCAGATTTGGCGATGATTTGAGGCCAGTACGACGATTTTGAGATCTGGTGTGCGGAAAAGTGAGATTTTGCCAAAACTTGCTCCGCACGTCCCGAAACGTGCGCTTTTGTGCACTTTTCATAGATATCGCACTGTTTTTCAGATTTGGCGATGATTTGAGGACAGTACGACGATTTTGAGATCTGGTGTGCGGAAAGTGAGATTTTGCCAAAACTTGCTCCGCACGGCCCCAAACGTGCGTTTTGTGCACTTTTCATAGAAATCGCACTGTTTTTCAGATTTGGCGATGATTTGAGGCGAGTACGACGATTTTGAGATCTGGTTTGCGGCAACGTGAGATTTTGCCAAAACTTTTTCCGCACGGCCCCAAACGTGCGATTTGTGCACTTTTCATAGATATCGCACTGTTTTTCAGATTTCGTGATGATTTGAGGCCAGTACGACGACTTTGAGCTCTGGTGTGCGGAAAAGTAAGATTTTGCCAAAACTTGCTCCGCACGACCCGAAACGTGCGTGTTGTGCACTTTTCATAGATATCGCACTGTTTTTCAGATTTCGCGTTGATTTGAGGTCAGTACGACGATTTTGTGATCTGGTGTGCGGGAAAGTGAGATTTTGCCAAAACTTGCTCCGCACGGCCCCAAACGTGCGTTTTGTGCACTTTTATAGAAATCGCACTGTTTTTGAAATTTGGCGATGATTTGAGGCCAGTACGACGATTTTGAGATCTGGTTTGCGCCAACGTGAGATTTTGCCAAAACTTTCTCCGCACGGCCCCAAACTTGCGATTTGTGCACTTTTCATAGATATCGCACTGTTTTTCAAATTTGGCGATGATTTGAGGCGAGTACGACGATTTTGAGATCTGGTGTGCGGAAAAGTAAGATTTTGCCAAAACTTGCTCCGCACGACCCGAAACGTGCGTTTTGTGCACTTTTCATAGATATCGCACTGTTTTTCAGATTTGGCGATCATTTGAGGTCAGTACGACGATTTTGAGATCTGGTGTGCGGAAAAGTGAGATTTTGCCAAAACTTGCTCCGCACGGCCCCAAACGTGCGTTTTGTGCACTTTTATAGAAATTGCACTGTTTTTTAAATTTGGCGATGATTTGAGGTCAGTACGACGCTTTTGAGATCTGGTGTGAGGAAAAGTGAGATTTTGCTAAAACTTGCTCCGCACGGCCTCAAACGTGCGTTTTGTGCACTTTTCATAAAAATGGCACTGTTTTTCAGATTTGGCGATGATTTCAGGCCAGTACGACGATTTTGAGTTCGGGTGTGCGGAAAAGTGAGATTTTGCCAAAACTTGCTCCGCACGGCCCGAAACGTGCGTTTTGTGCACTTTTCATAGAAATGGCACTGTTTTTCAGATTTGGCGATGATTTCAGGCCAGTACGAATATTTTGAGTTCGGGTGTGAGGAAAAGTGAGATTTTGCCAAAACTTGCTCCGCACGGCCCAAAACGTGCGTTTTGTGCACTTTTCATAGAAATGGCACTGTTTTTCAGATTTGGCGATGATTTCAGGCCAGTACGACGATTTTGAGATCTGGTGTGCGGAAAAGTGAGATTTTGCCAAACCTTCTTCCGCACGGCTCGAAATGTGCCTTTTGTTCACTTTTCATAGAAATCGCACGGTTTTTTAGATTTGGCGATGATTTGAGGCCAATACGACGATATTGAGATCTGGTGTGCGGAAAAGTGAGATTTTGCCGAAACTTGCTCCGCACGGCTCGAAACGTGCGTTTTGTGGACTTTTTATAGATATCGCACTGTTTTTCAGATTTGGCAATGATTTGAGGCCAGTACGACGCTTTTGAGATCTGGTTGCGTAAAAGTGAGATTTTGCCAAAACTTTCTCCGCACGGCCCCAAACGTGCGTTTTGTGCACTTTTCATAGAAATCACACTGTTTGAGATTTGGCGATGATTTGATGCCAGTACGACGATTTTGAGATCTGGTGTGCGGAAAAGTGAGATTTTGCTAAACCTTCTTCCGCACGGCTCGAAACGTGCCTTTTGTTCACTTTTCATAGAAATCGCACCGTTTTTCATATTTGGCGATGATTTGAGGCCAGTACGACGATATTGAGATCTGGTGTGCGGAAAAGTGAGATTTTGCCGAAACGTGATCCGCACGGCTCGAAACGTGCGTTTTGTGCACTTTTCATAGAAATCGCACCGTTTTTCAGATTTGGCGATGATTTGAGGCCAGTACGACGATTTTGAGATCTGGTTTGCGGAAAAGTGAGATTTTGCCAAAACTTTCTCCGCACGGTCCCAAACGTGCGATTTGTGCACTTTTTATAGATATCGCACTGTTTTTCAGATCTGGCAATGATTTGAGGCCAGTACGACGCTTTTGAGATCTGGTTGCGGAAAAGTGAGATTTTGCCAAAACTTTCTCCGCACGGCCCCAAACGTGCGTTTCGTGCAGTTTTCATAGAAATCGCACTGTTTTTGAGATTTGCCGATGATTTGAGTCAGTACGATTTTGAGATCTGGTGTGCGGAAAAGTGAGATTTTGCCAAAACTTTCTCGGCACGGCCCCAAACGTGCGTTTTGTGCACTTTTCATAGAAATCGCACAGTTTTTGAGATTTCGCGATGATTTGATGCCAGTCGACGATTTTGAGATCTGGTGTGCGGAAAAGTGAGATTTTGCCAAAACTTGCTCCGCACGGACTCAAACGGGTGCGTTTTGTGCGCCTTTTCATAGAAATCGTACTGTTAAAATTATGTTCAATTGACCAGATTTTTTGCAATTAAGTACTATTTGAGTTGAACTGTCAAAAAAGAAGGTAAAGAAATCTCAAATCCTGTTTGATCAGACATCCGTCAGTTAATTTTGCTTTTTGCGGTCGAGAAAAAAATACTTTTATTTCGCCGATGCGACTGATTTAAAATGTATTGCACATAAACTGTTCTTTATTGACATAATTCCAATGTAATTAAAAGATTAAAAGCAGTCCTAGGCTGATGACAACACTTTGTGAGCGTAAGGGATTGTTCAGTTTAATGCGATAAAAGCAGGATCGGAAGTCTGGTGATTTCTTGCGGAACGAAAATAACATCTGGTGCGGTGAAATGCGCCGATCTCATAACCTGGTTCGAAATTCAGAAGAGGCCCATGCTTAAACTAAACTGAATAAAGTAGATCTTAATTTTCTTTCTTTTGATTACAGCCAATGGATGACAATTTTGTGATCTACTAGATGACAGACATCTCAGCTCACCGTCCGTAAGATATTCTCGTTATTACGACAATGTTTTTGGACAAACCCATTCGATCGACGTCTGTTTTCATGTTGTTAGCCCATTATATCATATAACGGTATTACAATGAAGCAAACACTGCCAGTTAAGTTGCGTTTAAAGGCTTAATCTAACCTACGAAAATACGCACAATATTCTCACTAGTGGTATCGTTTACGTTTATGTCGTTCAAACTTTATATCTCTAGCCTCTTAAATGATTGTATCTTGGCCTAATTTAATCACAGGTAGCCCAAGCTATATCTGTCACAGTAACCGTTACGAGCGAAATTATAAGAATTTGTATGAGAAAAAACGGTCCATTCAAGGAGCTAAAAAATACGAACAAGATTTCAATAAAAATTGCCTACCTTACTTCGCTTATGTGTTTCCTTGTCTCCTGTGTGGTTTTTGGAGCGATTTAGAGCGTTTCCAGTGAGTTTTAGTTCCATTGCTTTCTTTCTGCGCATCCAAGCAGATTATACAGATTATACAGATTCATTTCTGGATCCCAATAATTCAATAAGTTTAATTCGAGACATTTCCCCTACGGCACTTTTAATGTAGTAAAAGTAAACTGATTGCAGCCGGAAACGTCTACATGTAAAAATAAAAGTCTAATATGAATGTAGGTACTAACAGACGAAGAAATGTCGAGAAGACAAGTCTTATATATCGAAAAACATTCAAATGACAGAGCGCGTGTCGCAATAAGCCATAAAGGTGAAACGTTATTTTATTCATAACTAGTTTATAATCAGGGGCCGTATTCACGAAATCCTACCTAAGATATATCTTAAGATATAACTTAAGAGAAAATTTAGGAGCTTCCTAAGATATGTCCTAAGTGCTATTCACGAACGATATCTTATGACCATCCTAAGGTAAGCGTAACTTAGCAGTCTCCTAAGTTCAATGGTCGCGGGCAGTTATCGATTAGTAAAAGTAAACCAATCAGAGACAGTTTATATGGCGCGATCTTATGAATAATAAGTTATGAAAATTACATGAATGAATATTTTGTATTGTGTAAATTGTTGTTGTAATCACAATGACGATACAATAATCTTTATTTCATCTCAAATTTAAGATAGCAAAACCGTGATAATATCTTCGTTCATGGTCAGTAGCGAAAGCAACAAACAAATCCATCATCATTTTAATAGGGTCTACTTCGATATTTCTTGTACAAGGGCTTATTTTCACGAAAAACGGAAATATAACTCTGCAAAGATAGCCTCCGTCAAGACATGTTTGAATAAGTTAGGAGGTCAATTTTGACCTCCTAAGTTTAGGAGAAAAATTAAGACATATCTTAAGTTAGGAGGTCTTCGTGAATACCAGTTAAGACATGTCTTAAAAATTTAGGAGGTCCTAAGTTTAGAAGAAAAAATAAGACATGTCTTAAAATAGGAGGTCTTCGTGAATACCAGTTATCTCCTAAGTTATATCTTAGGAGGCTCTTTGGACTTAGGATGCTTTCGTAAATACGGCCCCTGACTAATAAATAGCTATCCTTGTCTGTTGTTTGATATGATATGCAAGATCGTCTCGATCGGGCCAGGATATTTTCGACACTGAGATAAAGCACTTAATTTTGGTGACTGAATCCGTTTATGTTCATCAAGAATAACTTGTCGAAAATGTAGATTGGCCATTAAAATAATTTTTGCCAGAAAATGGTCACGAAGTACACAATTTTTAACGGCCCCAAACGTGCGTTTTGTGCACTTTTCATAGGAATCGCACTGTTTTCCCGATTTGGCGATGATTTGAGGCCAGTACGACGATTTTGAGATCTGGTGTGCGGAAAAGTGAGATTTTACCAAAACTTGTACCACACGGCCCCAAACGTGCGTTTTGTACACTTTTCATAGAAATCGCACGCATTTTGGTTTAAGATAAACGCCAGGACTGACACTGCTTGTCAAAGTAACAAAAGCAACGTTGATTTCAAACTAAACTGTAATCCACTTCAATCCTTGCAATCCTGCACTTTATCTCCAAACAATTCCTTTTGTTTTGCTCTATAGAATCATTTTATACAACTAAGTTGTATATTTTGTGGCATTTGGCGATGTAACGTGGAAATAAGCGAAGGGAAATTTTACTATTTAGGCGGAACAGTGTCATCAGTATTCATTTATGAAATGAGTATACACAAAGTACGACGACTGATACCAAAGATACCCGAATTATTCACGAGGACGCTGCGTTATGTTTCTGCATCAATAATCTGCATCTTAGGAGCGAACAAATGACTCATAAGTTATGACCAATAAACAACTTATTTCTCCATCTCACAAACATTAACTAAGCAAATGCAACTAAGTGAAGAAGCTCAAAATTTACGGAGCGGTTATAACGCACACATTTTTTTTTTTAGATAAACGCCACGATTGACAGTGCTTCTCAAACAAAGAAAGGCAACGTTGATTTTAAACTACTTTGTAATCCACTTCAATCCTTGCAATCCTGCACTTTATCTCCAAACACTTTCTTTTGGTTTGAGCTATAGAATCTTTAGATCTAACTAAGTTGTATATTTTGTGGCATTTGGCGATATAACGTGGAAAGAAGCGAAGGGAAATTTTACTACTTAGGCGGAACAGTGTCATCAGTAGAGTATACACGAAGTACGACGACTGATACCGAAGATACCCGAAATATCCACGAACAGGCTCCGTAATGTTTCTGCATCAATAATTGCACCTTAGGAGCCAACAAATGACTCAAAAGTTATCACCAATGAACAATTTATTTCTCAATCTCACAAACATTAACTAAGCAAATGCAATTAAGTGAAGAAGCTCAAAGTTGACGGAGCGATTATAACCCACGCATTTTGGTTTGAGATTAACGCCACGATTGACACTGCTTCTCAAACAAAGAAATGCAACGTTGATTTCAAATTAAACTGTAATCCACTTCAATCCTTGCAATCCTGCATTTTATCTCCAAACAATTAGTTTTGTTTTGCTCTATAGAATCTTTTTATCCAACTGAGTTGTATATTTTCTGGCATTTGGCGATATAACGTGGAAATAAGCCAAGGGAAATTTTACTATTTTGGCGGAACAGTGTCATCAGTATTCATTTATCAAATGAGTATATACGAAGTGCGGCGACTGATACCGAAGATACCCGAGATATTCACGAAAAGGCTTCGTACTGTTTCTGCATCAATAATTGCACCTTAGGAGCTAACAAATGACTCAAAAGTTATGACTAACGAACAATTTATTTCTCAATCTCACAAACCATAACTAAGGAAATGCAACTAAGTGAAGATGCTTAAGATAGACGGAGCGGTTACAACGCACGCATTTTGGTTTGAGATAAACGCTACGATTGACAACTGGCTCTTCCCCTATTTCATCAAAAGAGTAAGGTGGGTGGTCTATCTTCAAAAGGAAACGTGTCATAAGTATGAGACTTGGCAACGGCATTTGACTTGTTAGGACAGTCCTTTTTGACGTTGATGTTTCCATGGCAACCTATCACGTGACCAATTGAGGTTTTACTTCCGGTTTGTTCCTTCACTGCTCTTGCCGACAAGGAAAAATTGTGTTTCCTGCGAGTTTTAAGTGGCATTATTTCTACCCTTGTAAGGTACTTTCTAAAGGTAACTAGAAACGTGGTCCTCCTACGCGGCATGACTGTTTTCTGGTTATTCCGTGAAAACAAAATCGTGACATTTCAATCGTCACGTGACCTGGTCACGCCTTCCCGTTTGTTTCGTGTATGACTTTGCGCACTTAAAAATATCCAAACGATATTTTGTCAATCAGAGTGGTTTAAGTTCTACTGCACTTACCCTAAAGAAAAACATAGAAATTTGATACCTTAATCAGTTGTGTGACTGTTTTCGTGACAACTACTTATCAAAATTAATCTGTGTATCAAGTTTAAGCCTTTGGCCAAGTTTCATATCAATATGTTCCACACTTTATGAGATAGACCACCCTCCTTAGTTTTTAAATGTACCGTAACTGACCCAGGCCTTTTAAATATACCTGAGAACAAAGAAAGGCAACGTTGATTTTAAACTAAACTGTAATCCACTTCAATCCTTGCAATCCTGCACTTTATCTTCAAACAATTCCTTTTGTTTTGCTGTATAGATTCTTTTAATCCATCTTTGTTGTATATTTTGTGGCATTTGGCGACATAACGTGAAAATAGGCGAAGGGAAATTTTACTATTTTGGTGGAACAGTGTCATCAGTAGAGGGTGCGTAATGTTTCTGCGTCAATAATTACACCTTAGGAGCAAACAAATGACTCAAAAGTTATGACTAATAAACAATTAATTTCTCCATCTCACAAACATTAACTAAGCAAATGCAACTAAGTAAAAAAGCTCAAAATAGACGGAGCGCTTATAACGGATACATTTTGGTTTGAGACAAAGGCCACGATTGACTCTGTCTTCTCAAATAAAGAAAGGCAACGTTGATTTCAAACTAAACTGTAATCCACTTCAATCCTTGCAAAATCTGTCGCCGAGCCTACGTCCAGTTTCGCCGATGTAACACAGAGTACATGTACGACAGGTAATGATGTAGACGAGGTTACTGGTCGTACATGTGAACTTCTCTCGAATTGTCAGCGGTCCACCAGGAGTGTTGATCATGGCCGCTGAATTGGTGTAGGCGCAGGTCTTGCAACGTGGACGGCAACAGGGAAAGGTTCCATTAGAGTCAACCCCCGTATTGAAGTTGGACTGAAGATTGCTGTGGACCAAGGAGTCTTTCAAATTGGAGTCTCAGGATCAGATTTGAGGATTTCAAAGTTTTTCGTAAGGATGTTCTTGACACAGCTGTTGGTAGGATTATAAGTAAGTGTCAGCGGGATGACTTCTTTGTTGGTGCTTGCATCGTCAGATGGTCGCATTGCTGCTTCTCGGGAGATGGTGCTGACGCGTTGGAGGGTTCGATCTACGACTGTTGGAGGATAGTTGCGGTGCAGGAAGAAAGATGCCATTTCCTTCCTTTTGCTGATGAAATCGTTCTCATCACTGCATATCCGTTTAAGGCGGAGAAATTGGCTGTATGGAATGGAGTCTTTACAACGGCCCGGGTGTGAAGATGAGTATGTGAGATACGAGTGAGAGTCGGTTTCTTTGTAGTGTATGGACGTTGCTAATCCTCGAGCAGTTGTTTTAAGGAAGAGGTCTAGAAAAGGTAGTTGGTCGTCAGAGATGGACCAAGTGAACTTAAAGCTCGGGTGGAAGTTGTTGACAAAATTGGCAAAGTTGTCAAGTTCTCTTTCTCTACAGGAAGCTGTTCCCACTATGTCGTCGATGTATCGCTTGTAGAGGTCAGGTTTGGTTCCTGGATATTGTAAGAAAATTTGTTCCTCGATGTGACCGACGAACAGACAGGCGTAGTTAGGACCAAATTTGCTTCCCATAGCGACACCACCCGTTTGTTGGTAGTAACCGCCGTTGAAGGTGAAGCTGTTAAGTATGAGAACCAATTCAGCAAGACGTACTAAGGTCGGTGTAGGTGGTTCTAGCACCGACCGCTTGTTTAAAAAATGTTGTAAAGCTTAAAGGCCATCGTTGTTGGGTATCACTGTATACAGTGACTTGATGTCCATTGTGAAAACAAAGCGATTAGAATTTGAGCTGGCATAGCGAAAGGATTGTGCAATGTCTAGCATATGATTAGTGTCCTTGACGTAGCTAGGTAAACCATGAACCAAAGGAGAAGTGATCTTGTCGAGATAAGTAGCTAAGAGCTCAGTGGGGCAGTTTACAAGCGGATACAATGAGCCTCCCGGGGTTCCCTGGCTTGTGGATTTTTGGGAGAAGGTAGAACTTGGAAGTGCGAGGGTGATCCACGATTAGATTGGTAGCTGTGGCTGGGAGCTCTCCCTTAGTGAAGAATAATTCTTAGTGATTGCGTTCTGGACAACCGATATGACTCTGTTGTAAACGTTTCCGACGACCTACGGCAACAAGAGACAGCCACCAATGTCTTGGGCTACAGACGGAAAAAGAACAAGGAATGGATAACAGCTGGTACTTGGCAGAAGATAGAAGAAAGGAAACAGCTGAAGGCCAAGATATTGAGCACAAAGTCACTCAGACTCCGAGAGCAGGCTCAAGAAGCCTACAAGATGAAGGACAAAGCGGTGAAGAAGAGCGCTCGGAATGACAAAAGAGCTTTTGCTGAGGAGCTAGCAGGTGAAGCCGAGCGTGCTGCTGCAAGAGGTGAGATAAGTACTGTTTATAAGATCACAAAACAACTCTGTGGCAAAAACACCAGCCAGTCTGACCCTGTCAAAGACAAGGATGGCAACAACCTCACAACAGAGCGTGAACAAGCAGCCAGATGGGTACAACACTTCCGTGAGGTACTCAACCGCCCAGAACCAGATGATCCTGCTGACCCTCCACCAGCCGAGGATGTTTTGAACATCAACATCAGTCCCCCAACTGAAGCAGAAGTCAGGTGTGCCATCAAAGCTATGAAGAGTGGGAAAGCTCCAGGCATCGACTCCATCCATGCTGAAATGCTGAAAGCTGACCTTGGTACTTCAACCAAGGTTCTCACGGACCTCTTCAGAGACATCTGGGAGACTGACACAATACCGGGCGACTGGACCAAAGGTCTAATTGTCAAGATCCCCAAGAAAGGCAACCTCCGGGATTGCGACAACTGGCGGGGCATCACACTGCTCTCAATTCCATCAAAGATTTTCTGCAGGATTCTTCTTGCTAGAATTGATGCAGCCATTGACACTGTACTGAGACAGGAACAGGCAGGATTTAGAAGAGGTCGGGGGTGCATAGATCAGATCTTTGCTCTGAGAAACATCATCGAGCAGTGCATCGAGTGGAACACCCCTCTCTACATTAACTTTATAGACTTCAGGAAAGCTTTCGACAGTGTACACCGCGACACCCTATGGAAGATCTTGAAAACATATGGTGTCCCTCCAAAGATGGTTACACTCATGGGTTTGTTCTACCACCAGTTCGAGTGTAGTGTCATCATAGATAACAACCTGTCAGAATGGTTCTTCGTGGAGTCAGGTGTACGCCAGGGATGTATCATCTCTCCCATCCTCTTCCTGCTTGCCATTGACTGGATCATGCGCAGAACAACGGCTGACAGACCCCGGGGCATTCAGTGGACACTCTTTTCCCAACTTGAAGATCTTGATTTTGCGGATGACCTTGCTGCTCTCTCCACAACACGTTGCCACCTACAGGAGAAAACCGACAGGCTCAGTAAGTTTGCCAAGCAGGCAGGCTTGAACATTAACACCTTTAAGACCAAGGTAATGTGCATCAATGCCACTCCCGATGCACCAATTACAGCAGAGGGTGAACAACTTGACTTTGTCGAGGAATTCACCTACCTAGGTAGTCTCGTCGCCAAGGATAATGCAGCACATAAGGACATTAAGGCAAGACTTGGGAAAGCTCGCGGTGCTTTTGCACGACTCCAGCCTGTCTGGAAATCGAAGCAATACAGCCTTGGAACGAAGCTGAGACTCTACAACAGTATCGTCAAGCCGAGTGCTGGAGAGTGATAAAGAGTGACATGAACAAGATCAACGCCTTCCACAACGGATGCCTCAGGAGAATATGTCGCATCTTCTGGCCCAACAAGATCTCAAACAAAGAACTCTATAAGAAGACAAAGAGCCAGAGTGTGATACTTGAGATCAAGCGCCGCCGGATCCGATGGCTCGGGCATGTCCTCAGAATGGACCTAGATCGTATCCCCAAGATCGCCCTTAGATGGACACCACCTGGAAAAAGGAGGCGAGGGCGACCCAAGACAACTTGGAGACGTACTGTGATGGCCGAGCTGAGCGAGATGGGCTTGTCATGGGGCGAGGCACAGCATGCAGCAAAGGACCGGTCCAGATGGAAACAGATCATTGACGCCTTATGTCCCGCACGGGATGAAGAGGACTAACTAACTAACGGCAACAGTGTTTATGGCTGGCAGACAAAACGTTTGCGAAGACGCGTTACTCATTACATGTTGGTTTCATTAGCAGTTGCCTCCGACGAAGATTGATCCCGAATAGATTTCTTTTAAACTTCCACGCGTCGGACCTCTACAAACAAAATAAATCTACCAACTACAAAAGGCAAGTGTCTCATATTCTTAACGTTGCTTCTCGTAGGCTCATGGTAACATCCGTTAGGACCATGCAGCAACGGTGTCAGACTCTCACGACGGAGATTAGAAACATTCGCAATGACTTAAAAACTGTTTGCGACAATGACACTTACCGCCAAATTAGTAAGACTGTACACGAACTTAACTCTGAATTATTCAAGTTTCTTTCCACTACTAAAGAAAACAAACTTTGCAAACTCGACAATGCCCGTCAGTAAGATCTCTGACGGCCATAAGAACAAAATCGTGGTTACGATTCCGAAAATCCTCCATCTTGACGAGAGTGAGAGATCCATTCTCAGCAAGGGTCTCTCTTTCGTGCCAGCGCGACCTTATAGTGATGAATTTACAACAAAAACAGATTGCGAGAGATTTTATCCCCGTCTTCGCTTGAAAACTCACTTTAGTCAAGAAGATGCCACCAGTGTCGATCAGACCCAACAATCTGACCAGACTGACGACATTTTCAAAACTCTAAAACCTACATCTTCAACATGGACCCCACTACCGGGAAAATGTGCTGCTTTGGACTACTATATCACTAAATGTCGCAAAGAAGTCAATAAGGTCAATTTAAAACCGACATCTTCAACATGGACCCCACCCCCGGGAAAATGTGCTGCGTTGGACTACTATATCACTAAATGTCGCAAAAAAGTCAATAAGGTCAATTTCAAGCAACGCAACACAGTTTGGCAAAATCTCACTTTTCCGCACATCAGATCTCAAAATAGTCGTACTGGCCTCAAATCATCGCCAAATCTGAAAAACAGTGCGATATCTATGAAAACTGCACAAAACGCACGTTTCGGGCCGTGCGGAGCAAGTTTTGGCAAAATCTCACTTTTCCGCACGCCAGATCTCAAAATCGTCGTACTGGCCTCACATTATCGGCAAATCTCAAAAGCAGTGCGATATCTATGAAAAGTGCACAACTCGCACGTTTGGTGCCGTGCGGAGAAAGTTTTGGTAAAATCTCACCTTTCCGCAAACCAGATCTTAAAATCGTCGTACTGGCCTCAAATCATCGCCAAATTTAAAAAACAGTGCGATTTCTATGAAAAGTGCACAAAACACACGTTTGGCGCCGTGCGGAGCAAGTTTTGGCAAAATCTCACTTTTCCGCACCCCAGATCTCGAAATCGTCGTACTGGCCTCAAATCATCGCCAAATCTGAAAAACAGTGCGCTTTCTATGAAATGTGCACAAAACGCACGTTTGGGGCCGTGCGGGGAAAGTTTTAGCAAAATCTCACTTTTCCGCACCCCAGATCTCAAAATCGTCGTACTGGCCTCAAATCATCGCCAAATCTGAAAAACAGTGCGTTTTCTATGAAAAGTGCACAAAACGCGCGTTTGGCGCCGTGGGGAGAAAGTTTTGGCAAAATCTCACTTTTCCGCACCCCAGATCTCAAAATCGTCGTACTGGCCTCAAATCATCGCCAAATCTCAAAAACAGTGCGATTTCTATGAAAAGTGCACATAACGCACGTTTCGCGCCGTACGGAGCAAGTTTTGTCAAAATCTCACTTTTCCGCACCCCAGATCTCAAAATCGTCGTACTGGCCTCAAATCATCGCCAAATTTCAAAAACAGTCCGATTTCTATGAAAAGTGAACGAAACGCACGTTTGGGGCCGTGCGGAGCAAGTTTTAGCAAAATCTCACTTTTCCGCACTCCAGATCTCAAAATCGTCGTACTGAGTTCAAATCATCGCCAAATCTGATTAGTGTCATTAACGTAGCTAGGTAAACCATGAACCAAAGGAGAGGTGACCTTGTCGAGATAAGTAGCTAAGAGCTCAGTGGGGCAGTTACAAGCGGATACAATGGGCCTCCCGGGTTCCCTGGCTTGTGGATTTTTGGGAGAAGGTAGAACTTAGAAGTGCGAGGGTGATCCGCGATTAGATTGATAGCTGTGGCTGGGAGCTCTTCCTTAGTGATTGTGTTCTGGACAACCGAAATGACCTTGTTGTGATGTTCCATTGTAAGATCATGATCCACCCGTTGATACAAGTTGTTGTCAGAGAGTTGACGTTCAGCCTTTAATATAAAGAGAACGCTCCCAAACCACAACAGCACCAGCTTTGTCGGCTGATTTAATGACGATCTCGGTTCGTTGTTTTAACGAGACGAGGTCGGTCAGTTCATCACGTGATAAGTTCATTGCTGTGTTGCGTTGCTTGAAATTGACCTTATTGACTTCTTTGCGACATTTAGTGATATAGTAGTCCAAAGCAGCACATTTTCCCGGGGGTGGGGTCCATGTTGAAGATGTCGGTTTTAAATTGACCTTATTGAATTCTTTGCGACATTTAGTGATATAGTAGTCCAAAGCAGCACATTTTCCCGGTAGTGGGGTCCATGTTGAAGATGTAGGTTTTAGAGTTTTGAAAATGTCGTCAGTCTGGTCAGATTGTTGGGTCTGATCGACACTGGTGGCACCTTCTTGACTAAAATGAGTTTTCAAGCGAAGACGGCGATAAAATCTCTCGCAATCTGTTTTTGTTGTAAATTCATCACTATAAGGTCGCGTTGGCACGAAAGAGAGACCCTTGCTGAGAATGGATCTCTCACTCTCGTCAAGATGGAGGTTTCCCGGAATCGTAACCACGATTTTGTTCTTATGGCCGTCAGAGATGTTACTGACGGGCATTGTCGAGTTTGCTAATATGCAAAGTTTGTTTTCTTTAGTAGTGGAAAGAAACTTGAATAATTCAGAGTTAAGTTCGTGTACAGTCTTACTAATTTGGCGGTAAGTGTCATTGTCGCAAACAGTTTTTAAGTCATTGCGAATGTTTCTAATCTCCGTCGTGAGAGTCTGACACCGTTGCTGCATGGTCCTAACGGATGTTACCATGAGCCTACGAGAAGCAACGTTACGAATATGAGACACTTGTCTTTTGTAGTTGGTAGATTTATTTTGTCTGTAGAGGTCCGACGCGTGGAAGTTTAAAAGAAATCCATTCGGGATCAATCTTCGTCGGAGGCAACTGCTAATGAAACCAACATGTAATGAGTAACGCGTCTTCGCAAACGTTTTGTCTGCTAGCCATAAACACTGTTGCCGTAGGTCGTCGGAAACGTTTACAACAGAGTCATATCGGTTGTCCAGAACGCAATCACTAACAAATTATTCTTCACTAAGGGAGAGCTCCCAGCCACAGCTACCAATCTAATCGTGGATCACCCTCGCACTTCCAAGTTCTACCTTCTCCCAAAAATCCACAAGCCAGGGAACCCCGGGAGGCCCATTGTATCCGCTTGTAAACTGCCCCACTGAGCTCTTAGCTACTTATCTCGACAAGATCACTTCTCCTTTGGTTCATGGTTTACGTAGCTACGTCAAGGACACTAATCATATGCTAGACATTGCACAATCCTTTCGCTATGCCAGCTCAAATTCTAATCGCTTTGTTTTCACAATGGACATCAAGTCACTGTATACAGTGATACCCAACAACGATGGCCTTTAAGCTTTACAACATTTTTTAAACAAGCGGTCGGTGCTAGAACCACCTACACTGACCTCACACTTAACAGCTTCACCTTCAACGGCGGTTACTACCAACAAACGGGTGGTGTCGCTATGGGAAGCAAATTTGGTCCTAACTACGCCTGTCTGTTCGTCGGTCACATCGAGGAAAAAATTTTCTTACAATATCCAGGAACCAAACCTGACCTCTACAAGCGATACATCGACGAAATAGTGGGAACAGCTTCCTGTAGAGAAAGAGAACTTGACAACTTTGCCAATTTTGTCAACAACTTCCACCCGAGCCTTAAGTTCACTTGGTCCATCTCTGACGACCAACTGCTTTTTCTAGACCTCTTCCTGAAAGCAACTGTTCAAGGATTAGCAACGTCCATACACTACAAAGAAACCGACTCTCACTCGTATCTCACATACTCATCTTCACACCCGGTCCGTTGTAAAGACTCCATTCCATACAGCCAATTTCTCCGCCTTAAACGGATATACAGTGATGAGAACGATTTCATCAGCAAAAGCAAGGAAATGGCATCTTTCTTCCTGCACCGCAACCATCCCCCAACAGTCGTAGATCGAACCCTCCAACGCGTCAAGACCATCTCCCGAGAAGCAGCAATGCGACCATCTTGTTGTCACGGAATAACCAGAAAACAGTCATACCGCGTAGGAGGACCACGTTTCTAGTTACCTTTAGAAAGTACCTTACAAGGGTAGAAATAATGCCACTTAAAACTCGCAGGAGACACAATTTTTCCTTGTCGGCAAGAGCACTGAAGAAACAAACCGGAAGTAAAACCTCAATTGGTCACGTGATGGGTTGCCATGGCAACATCAACGTCAAAAAGGACTGTCCTAACAAGTCAAATGCCGTCGCCAAGTCTCATACTTATGACACGTTTCCTTTTGAAGATAGAGCACCCACCTTACTCTTTTGATGAAATAGGGGAAGAGTCAGTCCTTAATATTCTTGAGTTTGAGAAACAGTGTCAATCGTCGCGTTTATCTCAAACCAAAATGCGTGCGTTGTAACCGCTCCGTCTATCTTAAGCATCTTCACTTAGTTGCATTTGCTTAGTTATAGTTTGTGAGATGGAGAAATAAGTTGTTTATTAGTCATAACTTTTGAGTCATTTGTTGACTCCTAAGGTGCAATTATTGATGCAGAAACATTACGGAGCCTGTTGGTGGATATTTCGGGTATCTTCGGTATCAGTCGTCGTACTTCATGGATACTCATTTCATAAATGAATACTGATGACACTGTTCCGCCTAAATAGTAAAATTTCCCTTCGCTTATTTCCACGTTATATCGCCAAATGCCACAAAATATACAACTTAGTTAGACCTAAAGATTCTATAGCTCAAACCAAAAGGAAGTGTTTGGAGATAAAGTGCAGGATTGCAAGGATTGAAGTGGATTACAAAGTAGTTTAAAATCAACGTTGCCTTTCTTTGTTTGAGAAGCACTGTCAATCGTGGCGTTTATCTAAAAAAAAAATGTGTGCTTTATAACCGCTCCGTAAATTTTGAGCTTCTTCTCTTAGTTGCATTTGCTTAGTTAATGTTTGTGAGATGGAGAAATAAGTTGTTTATTGGTCATAACTTATGAGTCATTTGTTCGCTCCTAAGATGCAGATTATCGATGCAGAAACATAACGCAGCGTCCTCGTGAATAATTCGGGTATCTTCGGTATCAGTCGTCGTACTTCGTGTATACTCATTTCATAAATGAATACTGATGACACTGTTCCGCCTAAATAGTAAAATTTCCCTTCGCTTATTTCCACGTTATATCGCCAAATGCCACAAAATATACAACTTAGTTGTATAAAATGATTCTATAGAGCAAAACAAAAGGAATTGTTTGGAGATAAAGTGCAGGATTGCAAGGATTGAAGTGGATTACAGTTTAGTTTGAAATCAACGTTGCTTTTGTTACTTTGACAAGCATTGTCAGTCCTGGCGTTTATCTTAAACCAAAATGCGTGCGATTTCTATGAAAAGTGTACAAAACGCACGTTTGGGGCCGTGCGGTACAAGTTTTGGTAAAATCTCACTTTTCCGCACACCAGATCTCAAAATCGTCGTACTGGCCTCAAATCATCGCTAAATCGGGAAAACAGTGCGATTGCTATGAAAAGTGCACAAAACGCACGTTTGGGGCCGTTAAAAATTGTGTACTTCGTGACCATTTTCTGGCAAAAATTATTTTAATGGCCACTCTACATTTACGACAAGTTATTCTTGATGAACATAAACGGATTCAGTCACCAAAATTAAGTGCTTTATCTCAGTGTCGAAAATATCCTGGCCCGATCGAGACGCTCTTGCATATCATATCAAACAACAGACAAGGATAGCTATTTATTAGTCAGATTATAAACTAGTTATGAATAAAATAACGTTTCACCTTTATGGCTTATTGCGACACGCGCTCTGTCATTTGAATGTTTTTCGATATATAAGACTTGTCTTCTCGACATTTCTTCGTCTGTTAGTACCTACATTCATATTAGACTTTTATTTTTACATGTAGACGTTTCCGGCTGCAATCAGTTTACTTTTACTACATTAAAAGTGCCGTAGGGGAAATGTCTCGAATTAAACTTAATGAATTATTGGGATCCAGAAATGAATCTGTATAATCTGTATAATCTGCTTGGATGCGCAGAAAGAAAGCAATGGAACTAAAACTCACTGGAAACGTTCTAAATCGCTCCAAAAACCACACAGGAGACAAGGAAACACATAAGCGAAGTAAGGTAGGCAATTTTTATTGAAATCTTGTTCGTATTTTTTAGCTCCTTGAATGGACCGTTTTTTCTCATACAAATTCTTATAATTTCGCTTGTAATGGTTACTGTGACACATATAGCTTGGGCTACCTGTGGTTAAATTAGGCCAAGATACAATCATTAAAGAAAGCACTTAATTTTGGTGACTGAATCCGTTTATGTTCATGAAAAATAACTTCTCGAAAATGTAGATTGGCCATTAAAATAATTTTTGCCAGAAAATGGTCACGAAGTACACAATTTTTAACGGCCCCAAACGTGCGTTTTGTGCACTTTTCATAGGAATCGCACTGTTTTCCCGATTTGGCGATGATTTGAGGCCAGTACGACGATTTTGAAATCTGGTGTGCGGAAAAGTGAGATTTTACCAAAACTTGTACCGCACGGCCCCAAACGTGCGTTTTGTACACTTTTCATAGAAATCGCACGCATTTTGGTTTAAGATAAACGCCAGGACTGACACTGCTTGTCAAAGTAACAAAAGCAACGTTGATTTCAAACTAAACTGTAATCCACTTCAATCCTTGCAATCCTGCACTTTATCTCCAAACAATTCCTTTTGTTTTGCTCTACAGAATCATTTTATACAACTAAGTTGCATATTGTGTGGCATTTGGCGATATAACGTGAAAAGAAGCGAAGGGAAATTTTACTATTTAGTCGGAACAGTGTCATCAGTATTCATTTATGAAATGAGTATACACAAAGTACGACGACTGACACCGAAGATACCCGAATTATTCACGAGGACGCTGCGTTATGTTTCTGCATCGATAATCTGCATCTTAGGAGCCAACAAATGACTCATAAGTTATGACCAATAAACAACTTATTTCTCCATCTCACAAACATTAACTAAGCAAATGCAATTAAGTGAAGAAGCTCAAAATTTACGGAGCGGTTATAACGCACACATTTTTTTTTTAGATAAACGCCACGATTGACAGTGCTTCTCAAACAAAGAAAGGCAACGTTGATTTTAAACTACTTTGTAATCCACTTCAATCCTTGCAATCCTGCACTTTATCTCCAAACACTTCCTTTTGGTTTGAGCTATAGAATCTTTAGATCTAACTACGTTGTATATTTTGTGGCATTTGGCGATATAACGTGGAAATAAGCGAAGGGAAATTTTACTACTTAGGCGGAACAGTGTCATCAGTATTCATTTATGAAATGAGTATACACGAAGTACGACGACTGATACCGAAGATACCCGAAATATCCACGAACAGGCTCCGTAATGTTTCTGCATCAATAATTGCACCTTAGGAGCCAACAAATGACTCAAAAGTTATGACCAATGAACAATTTATTTCTCAATCTCACAAACATTAACTAAGCAAATGCAATTAAGTGAAGAAGCTCAAAGTAGACGGAGCGATTATAACCCACGCATTTTGGTTTGAGATTAACGCCACGATTGACACTGCTTCTCAAACAGAGAAATGCAACGTTGATTTCAAATTAAACTGTAATCCACTTCAATCCTTGCAATCCTGCACTTTATCTCCAAACAATTAGTTTTCTTTTGCTCTATAGAATCTTTTTATCCAACTAAGTTGTATATTTTCTGGCATTTGGCGATATAACGTGGAAATAAGCCAAGGGAAATTTTACTATTTTGGCGGAACAGTGTCATCAGTATTCATTTATGAAATGAGTATATACGAAGTGCGGCGACTGATACCGAAGATACCCGAGATATTCACGAAAAGGCTTCGTACTGTTTCTGCATCAATAATTGCACCTTAGGAGCTAACAAATGACTCAAAAGTTATGACCAACGAACAATTTATTTCTCAATCTCACAAACTATAACTAAGCAAATGCAACTAAGTGAAGATGCTTAAGATAGACGGAGCGGTTACAACGCACGCATTTTGGTTTGATATAAACGCTACGATTGACAACTGGCTCTTCCCCTATTTCATCAAAAGAGTAAGGTGGGTGGTCTATCTTCAAAAGGAAACGTGTCATAAGTATGAGACTTGGCAACGGCATTTGACTTGTTGGGACAGTCCTTTTTGACGTTGATGTTTCCATGGCAACCTATCACGTGACCAATTGAGGTTTTACTTCCGGTTTGTTCCTTCAGTGCTCTTACCGACAAGGAATAATTGTGTTTCCTGCGAGTTTTAAGTGGCATTGTTTCTACCCTTGTAAGGTACTTTCTAAATGTAACTACAAACGTGGTCCTCCTACGCGGCATGACTGTTTTCTGGTTATTCCGTGAAAACAAAATCGTGACATTTCAATCGTCCCGTGACCTGGTCACGCCTTCCAGTTTGTTTCGTGTATGACTTTGCGCACTTAAAAATATCCAAACGATATTTTGTCAATCAGAGTGGTTTAAGTTCTACTGCACTTAGCCTAAAGAAAAACATAGAAATTTGATACCTTAATCAGTTGTGTGACTGTTTTCGTGACAACTACTTATCAAAATTAATGTGTGTATCAAGTCTAAGCCTTTGGCCAAGTTTCATATCAATATGTTCCATACTTTATGAGATAGACCACCCCCCTTAGTTTTTAAATGTACCGTAACTGACCCAGGCCTTTTAAATATACCTGAGAACAAAGAAAGGCAACGTTGATTTCAAACTAAACTGTAATCCACTTTAATCCTTGCAATCCTGCACTTTATCTTCAAACAGTTCCTTTTGTTTTGCTGTATAGATTCTTTTAATCCATCTTTGTTGTATATTTTGTGGCATTTGGCGACATAACGTGAAAATAGGCGAAGGGAAATTTTACTATTTTGGTGGAACAGTGTCATCAGTATTCATTTATGAAATTAGTATATACGAAGTGCGACGACTGATACCGAAGATACCCGAAATATTCACGAAGAGGGTGCGTAATGTTTCTGCGTCAATAATTGCACCTTAGGAGCAAACAAATGACTCAAAAGTTATGACTAATAAACAATTTATTTCTCCATCTCACAAACATTAACTAAGCAAATGCAACTAAGTAAAGAAGCTCAAAATAGACGGAGCGCTTATAACGGATACATTTTGGTTTGAGACAAAGGCCACGATTGACTCTGTCTTCTCAAATAAAGAAAGGCAACGTTGATTTCAAACTAAACTGTAATCCACTTCAATCCTTGCAATCCTACACTTTATCTCCAAATAATTTCTTTTGTTTTGCTCTATATAATCGTTTTATCCAACTAAGTTGTATATTTTGTAGCATTTGGCGATATAACGTGGAAAAAAGCCAAGGGAAATTTTGGGTCATGGCTCATGTACGACGAACTGACCGACGTCATAAAACCTAATACAATACAACTTAATACAATACAATACAACCTAACACTTCCTAACACAATACATCACAATACAGTCATCGTACACGAGCCATGACCCGACATTTTACTATCTTGGCGGAACGGTGTCATCAGTATTCATTTATGAAATGAGTATATACGAAGTGAGACGACTGCTACCGAAGATAACCGAAATATTTACGAAGCGGCTGCGTAATGTTTTTGCATCAAAATTGAACCTTAGGAGCCAACAAACAACTTAAAGCGTTATGACTAATAAACAATTTATTTCTCCATCTCACAAACATTAAGTAAGCGAATGCAACTAAGTGAAGAATCTCAAAATAGACGGAGCGGTTATAACGCACGCATTTTGGTTTGAGATAAACGCCACGATTGACAGTGCTTCTCAAAGAAAAGATAGGCAATGTTGATTTCAAACTAAACTGTAATCCACCTCTATCCTTGCAATCCTGCACTTTATCTCCAAACAATTCCTTTTGTTTTGTTCTATAGAATCTTTTTATCCAACTAAGTTGTATATGTTGTGGCATTTGGCGATATAATGTGGAAATAAGCGAAAGGAAATTTTACTATTTTGGCGGAACAGTGTCATCAGTATTCATTTATGAAATAAGTTTATACGAAGTGCAACGACTGATACCGAAGATACCCGAGAAATTCACGAAAGGGCTGCGTAATGTTTCTGCCTCACTAATTGCACCTTATGAGCCAAAATGATGACTCAAAAGTTAGTGCCTTTCTGCATGTACCGGTACCAATGAACCACTCATTGTCTTCTATTGTTTGTGAGGCATTGTATTTTTGGTCTTGTTTACCATTTGCATCATTAACGTTCTTTGTTTCTTTTGTTTTACGTAATATGTGTTCAGTTACATGGCAGAAGGAACCAAACGTTATGAGCAATAAACAAGTTATTTCCCTCAATGTTATTAAAGCGCTTTTGAAACTGAAAGTTCAGACGTTTCGGGACTTCTGTCCCTTCCTCAGTGAATAGCCGTTAACTGAAAACGCGCGTCAGCCGTTTAAATGGTCCAAATGTCGCCATGGCGCAACATTGTAGCGCGCGCGGATGAAGTCTAAATAAAACTGAAGTCAATGTTCATGCCGCGTGATTGAAGGGTTTGGAATTTGAAAATTAGTCGACCCTCCGCGCTGCGTCTCTCCGTGGTACTTTTGAAACCTGTTCTAACCACGGACACCATCATGTCATCTGTTGTGTGTCCGGGAGGGAAGAAGTGTTTAGCGACGGGCAGGTCCGCTTTCTTTCTTACCGATATTAGATGCTCGCAGAATCTGTCGCCGAGCCTACGTCCAGTTTCGCCGATGTAACACAGAGTACATGTACGACAGGTAATGATGTAGACGAGCTTACTGGTCGTACATGTGAACTTCTCTCGAATTGTCAGCGGTCCACCAGGAGTGTTGATCATGGCCGCTGAATTGGTGTAGATTTGAGGATTTCAATTTTTTTTGTAAGGATGTTCTTGACACAGCTGTTGGTAGGATTATAAGTAAGTGTCGGCGGGATGACTTATTTGTTGGTGCTTGCATCGTCAGATGGTCGCATTGCTGCTTCTCGGGAGATGGTGCTGACGCGTTGGAGGGTTCGATCTACGACTGTGGGAGGATAGTTGCGGTGCAGGAAGAAAGATGCCATTTCCTTGCTTTTGCTGATGAAATCGTTCTCATTACTGCATATCCGTTTAAGGCGGAGAAATTGGCTGTATGGAATGGAGTCTTTACAACGGACCGGGTGTGAAGATGAGTATGTGAGATACGAGTGAGAGTCGGTTTCTTTGTAGTGTATGGACGTTGCTAATCCTCGAGCAGTTGGTTTCAGCAAGAGGTCTAGAAAAGGCAGTTGGTCGTCAGAGATGGACCAAGTGAACTTAAGGCTGGGGTGGAAGTTGTTGACAAAATTGGCAAAGTTGTCAAGTTCTCTTTCTCTACAGGAAGCTGTTCCCACTATGTCGTCGATGTATCGCTTGTAGTGGTCAGGTTTGGTTCCTGGATATTGTAAGAAAATTTGTTGATCGATGTGACCGATGAACAGACAGGCGTAGTTAGGACCAAATTTGCTTCCCATAGCGACACCACCCGTTTGTTGGTAGTAACCGCCGTTTAAGGTGAAGCTGTTAAGTGTGAGGACCAATTCAGCAAGACGTACTAAGGTCTGTGTAGGTGGTTCTAGCACCGACCGCTTTTTTTTAAAAATGTTGTAAAGCTTAAAGGCCATCGTTGTTGGGTATCACTGTATACAGTGACTTGATGTCCATTGTGAAAACAAAGCGATTAGAATTTGAGCTGGCATAGCGAAAGGATTGTGCAATGTCTAGCATATGATTAGTGTCCTTGACGTAGCTAGGTAAACCATGAACCAAAGGAGAAGTGATCTTGTCGAGATAAGTAGCTAAGGGCTCAGTGGGGCAGTTTACAAGCGGATACAATGGGCCTCCCGGGGTTGCCTGGCTTGTGGATTTTTAGAGAAGGTAGAACTTGGAAGTGCGAGGGTGATCCACGATTAGATTGGTAGCTGTGGCTGGGAGCTCTCCCTTAGTGAAGAATAATTCTTAGTGATTGCGTTCTGGACAACCGATATGACTCTGTTGTAAACGTTTCCGACGACCTACGGCAACAGTGTTGATGGCTAGCAGACAAAACGTTTGCGAAGACGCGTTACTCATTACATGTTGGTTTCATTAGCAGTTGCCTCCGACGAAGATTGATCCCGAATGGATTTCTTTTAAACTTCCACGCGTCGGACCTCAACAAACAAAATAAATCTACCAACTACAAAAGGCAAGTGTCTCATATTCTTAACGTTGCTTCTCGTAGGCTCATGGTAACTTCCGTTAGGACCATGCAGCAACGGTGTCAGACTCTCATGACGGAGATTAGAAACATTCGCAATGACTTAAAAACTGTTTGCGACAATGACACTTACCGCCAAATTAGTAAGACTGTACACGAACTTAACTCTGAATTATTCACGTTTCTTTCCACTACTAAAGAAAACAAACTTTGCAAACTAGCAAACTCGACAATGCCCGTCAGTAAGATCTCTGACGGCAATAAGAACAAAATCGTGGTTACGATTCCGGAAAATCTCCATCTTGACGAGAGTGAGAGATCCATTCTCAGCAAGGGTCTCTCTTTCGTGCCAACGCGACCTTATAGTGATGAATTTACAACAAAAACAGATTGCGAGAGATTTTATCGCCGTCTTCGCTTGAAAACTCACTTTAGTCAAGAAGATGTCACCAGTGTCGATCAGAACCAACAATCTGACCAGACTGACGACATTTTCAAAACTCTAAAACCTACATCTTCAACATGGACCCCACTACCGGGAAAATGTGCTGCTTTGGACTACTATATCACTAAATGTCGCAAAGAAGTCAATAAGGTCAATTTAAAACCGACATCTTCAACATGGACCCCACCCCCGGGAAAATGTGCTGCTATGGACTACTATATCACTAAATGTCGCAAAGAAGTCAATAAGGTCAATTTCAAGCAACGCAACACAGCAATGAACTTATCACGTGATGAACTGACCGCCCTCGTCTCGTTAAAACAACGAACCGAGATCGTCATTAAATCAGCCGACAAGGCTGGTGCTGTTGTGGTTTGGGAGCGTTCTCTTTATATTAAAGAGGCTGAACGTCAACTCTCTGACAACAACTTCTATCAGCGGGTGGATCATGATCTTACAATGGAACATCATAACAAGGTCATTTCGGTTGTCCAGAACGCAATCACTAAGGAAGAGCTACCAGCCACAGCTACCAATCTAATCGCGGATTACCCTCGCACTTCTAAGTTCTACCTTATCCCAAAAATGCACAAGCCAGGGAACCCCGGGAGGCCCATTGTATCCGCTTGTAACTGCCGCACTTAGCTCGTAGCTACTTATCTCGACAAGATCACTTCTCCTTTGGTTCATGGTTTACCTTGTTACGTTAATGACACTAATCAGATTTGGCGATGATTTGAAGTCAGTACGACGAGTGCGGAAAAGTGAGATTTTGCTAAAACTTGCTCCGCACGGCCCCAAACGTTCGTTTTGCTCACTTTTCATAGAAATCGCACTGTTTTTGAAATTTGGCGATAATTTGAGGACAGTACGACGATTTTGAGATCTGGTGTGCGGAAAAGTGAGATTTTGCCAAAACTTTCTCCGTACGGCGCCAAACATGCGTTTGTGCACTTTTCATAGAAAGCGCACTGTTTTTCAGATTTGGCGATGATTTGAGGCCAGTACGACGATTTTGAGATCTGGGGTGCGGAAAAGTGAGATTTTGCCAAAATTTTCTCCACACGGCCCTAAACGTGCGTTTTGTGCACTTTTCATAGATATGGCACTGTTTTTCAGATTTCGCGAAGATTTGAGGCCAAGTACGACGATTTTGAGATCTGGTGTGCGGAAAAGTGAGATTTTGCCAAAACTTGCTCCGCACGGCCCCAAACGTGCGTTTTGTGCACTTTTCATAGAAATTGCACTGTTTTTCAGATTTGGCGATGATTTGAGGCCAGTACGAGGATTTTGAGATCGGCTGTGCGGAAAAGTGAGATTTTGCCAAAACTTGCTCCGCACGGCCCCAAACGTGCGCTTTGTGTACTTTTCATAGAAATCGCACTGTTTTTCATATTTGGCGATGATTTGAGGCCAGTACGACGATTTTGAGATCGGGTGTGCCGAAAAGTGAGATTTTGCCAAAAGTTGCTCCGCACGGCCCCAAACGTTCGTTTTGTGCACTTTTCATACAAATCGCACTGTTTTTCAGATTTGGCGATGATTTGAGGCCAGTACAACGATTTTGAGATCGGGTGTGCCGAAAAGTGAGATTTTAGCAAAACTTGCTCCGCACGGCCCCAAACGTGCGTTTTGTGCACTTTTCATAGAAATTGCACTGTTTTTCAGATTTGGCGATGATTTGAGGCCAGTACGAGGATTTTGAGATCGGCTGTGCGGAAAAGTGAGATTTTGCCAAAACTTGCTCCGCACGGCCCCAAACGTGCGCTTTGTGCACTTTTCATAGAAATCGCACCGTTTTTCAGATTTGGCGATGATTTGAGGCCGGTACGACGATTTTGAGATTGGGTGTGCGGAAAAGTGAGATTTTGCCAAAACTTGCTCCGCACGGCCCCAAACGTGCGTTTTGTGCACTTTTCATAGAAATCGCACCGTTTTTCAGATTTGGCGATGATTTGAGGCCAGTACGACGATTTTGAGATCTGGTGTGCCGAAAAGTGACATTTTGCCAAAACTTGCTCCGCACGGCCCCAAACGTGCGTTTTGTGCACTTTTCATAGAAATCGCACCGTTTATCAGATTTGGCGATGATTTGAGGCCAGTACAACGATTTTGAGATCGGGTGTGCCGAAAAGTGAGATTTTGGCAAAACTTGCTCCGCACGCCCCAAACGTGCGTTTTGTGCACTTTTCATAGAAATCGCACCGTTTATCAGATTTGGCGATGATTTGAGGCCAGTACGACGATTTTGAGATCTGGTGTGAGGAAAAGTGAGATTTTGCCGAAACTTGCTCCGCACGGTCTCAAACGTGCGTTTTGTGCACTTTTCATAGAAATCGCACCGTTTATCAGATTTGGCGATGATTTGAGGCCAGTACGACGATTTTGAGATCTGGTGTGAGGAAAAGTGAGATTTTGCCGAAACTTGCTCCGCACGGTCTCAAACGTGCGTTTTGTTCGCTTTTCATAGAAATCGCACAGTTTTTCAGATTTGGCGATGATTTGAGGCCAGTACGACGATTTTGAGATCTGGTGTGCGGAAAAGTGAGATTTTGCCAAAACTTGCTCCGCACGGCCCCAAACGTGCGTTTTGTGCACTTTTCATAGAAATTGCACTGTTTTTCAGATTTGGCGATGATTTGAGGCCAGTACGAGGATTTTGAGATCGGCTGTGCGGAAAAGTGAGATTTTGCCAAAACTTGCTTTGCACGGCCCCAAACGTGCGTTTTGTGCACTTTTCATAGAAATTGCACTGTTTTTCAGATTTGGCGATGATTTGAGGCCAGTACGAGGATTTTGAGATCGGCTGTGCGGAAAAGTGAGATTTTACCAAAACTTGCTCCGCACGGCCCCAAACGTGCGCTTTGTGTACTTTTCATAGAAATCGCACTGTTTTTCATATTTGGCTATGATTTGAGGCCAGTACGACGACTTTGCGATCTGGTGTGCGGAAAAGTGAGATTTTGCCGAAACTTGCTCCGCACGGCCCCAAACGTGCGTTTTGTGCACTTTTCATAGAAATCGCACTGTTTTTCAGATTTGGCGACGATTTGAGGCCAGTACGACGATTTTGAGATCTGGTGTGAGGAAATCTGAGATTTTGCCAAAACTTGCTCAGCACGGCCCCAAACGTGTGTTTTGTGCACTTTTCATAGAAATCGCACTGTTTTTCAGATTTGGCGATGATTTGAGGCCAGTACGACGATTTTAAGATCTGGTGTGAGGAAAAGTGAGATTTTGCCAAAACTTGCTCCGCACGGCCCCGAACGTGCGTTTTGTGCACTTTTCATAGAAAGCGCACTGTTTTTCAGATTTGGCGACGATTTGAGGCCAGTACGACGATTTTGAGATCGGCTGTGCGGAAAGGTGAGATTTTGCCCAAACTTGCTCCCCACGGCCCGAAACGTGCGTTTTGTGCACTTTTCATAGAAACGCAGCGTTTTTCAGATTTGGCGACGATTTGAGGCCAGTACGACGATTTTGAGATCGGGTGTGAGGAAAAGTGAGATTTTGCCAAAACTTGCTCCGCACGGCCCCAAACGTGCGTTTTGTGCACTTTTCATAGAAATCGCACTGTTTTTGAGATTTTGCGATGATTTCAGGCCAGTACGACGATATTGAGATCTGGTGTGCGGAAAAGTGAGATTTTGCCGAAACTTGCTCCGCACGGCCTCAAACGTGCGCTTTGTGTACTTTTCATAGAAATCGCACTGTTTTTCAGATTTAGCGACGATTTGAAGCAAGTACGACGATTTTGAGATCGGGTGTGCCGAAAAGTGAGATTTTGCCAAAACTTGCTCCGCACGGCCCCAAACGTGAGTTTTGTGCACTTTTCATACAAATCGCACTGTTTTTCAGATTTGGCGATGATTTGACGCCAGTACGACGATTTTGAGATCTGGTGTGAGGAAAAGTGAGATTTTGCCAAAACTTGCTTTGCACAACCCCCAACGTGCGTTTTGTGCACTTTTGATAGATATCGCACTATTTTTCAGATTTCGCGATGATTTGAGGCCAGTACAACGATTTTGAGATCGGGTGTGCCGAAAAGTGAGATTTTGGCAAAACTTGCTCTGCACGGCCCCAAACGTGCGTTTTGTGCACTTTTCATAGAAATCGCACCGTTTTTCAGATTTGGCGATGATTTGAGGCCAGTACGACGATTTTGAGATCTGGTGTGAGGAAAAGTTAGATTTTGCCAAAACTTGCTCTGCACGGCCCGAAACGTTCGTTTTGTGCACTTTTCATAGAAATCGCACTGTTTTTGAAATTTGGCGATGATTTGAGGCCAGTAAGACGATTTTGAGATCTGGTGTACGGAAAGGGAGATTTTGCCAAAACTTTCTCCCCACGGCCCCAAACGTGCGTTTTTCCGCACACCCGATCTCAAAATCGTCGTACTGGCCTAAAATTATCGCCAAATCTGAAAAAGAAAATGCGCTTTCTATGAAAAGTGCACAAAACGCACGTTTGGCGCCGTACGGAGCAAGTTTTGGCAAAATCGCACTTTTCCGCACACCAGATCTCAAAATCGTCGTACTGTCCTCAAATCATCGCCAAATCTCAAAAGCAGTGCGATTTTTATGAAAAGTGCACAAAACGTACGTTTGGCGCCGTATGGAGCAAGTTTTGGCAAAATCTCACTTTTTCGCACACCAGATCTCAAAATCGTCCTACTGGCCTCAAATCATCGCCAAATTTCAAAAACAGTGCGATTTCTATGAAAAGTGAGCTAAACGAACGTTTGGGGCCGTGCGGAGCAAGTTTTAGTAAAATCTGACTTTTCCGCACTCGTCGTACTGACTTCAAATCATCGCCAAATCTGATTAGTGTCATTAACGTAGCTAGGTAAACCATGAACCAAAGGAGAAGTGATCTTGTCGAGATAAGTAGCTAAGAGCTCAGTGGGGCAGTTACAAGCGGATACAATGGGCCTCCCGGGGTTCCCTGGCTTGTGGATTTTTGGGAGAAGGTAGAACTTAGAAGTGCGAGGGTGATCCGCGATTAGATTGGTAGCTGTGGCTGGGAGCTCTTCCTTAGTGATTGCGTTCTGGACAACCGAAATGACCTTGTTGTGATGTTCCATTGTAAGATCATGATCATGAAGTTGTTGTCAGAGAGTTGACGTTCAGCCTCTTTAATATAAAGAGAACGCTCCCAAACCACAACAGCACCAGCCTTGTCGGCTGATTTAATGACGATCTCGGTTCGTTGTTTTAACGAGACGAGGGCGGTCAGTTCATCACGTGATAAGTTCATTGCTGTGTTGCGTTGCTTGAAATTGACCTTATTGACTTCTTTGCGACATTTAGTGATATAGTAAGTCCAAAGCAGCACATTTTCCCGGGGGTGGGGTCCATGTTGAAGGTGTCGGTTTTAAATTGACCTTATTGACTTCTTTGCGACATTTAGTGATATAGTAGTCCAAAGCAGCACATTTTCCCGGTAGTGGGGTCCATGTTGAAGATGTAGGTTTTAGAGTTTTGAAAATGTCGTCAGTCTGGTCAGATTGTTGGGTCTGATCGACACTGGTGGCATCTTCTTGACTAAAGTGAGTTTTCAAGCGAAGACGGCGATAAAATCTCTCGCAATCTGTTTTTGTTGTAAATTCATCACTATAAGGTCGCGTTGGCACGAAAGAGAGACCCTTGCTGAGAATGGATCTCTCACTCTCGTCAAGATGGAGGTTTTCCGGAATCGTAACCACGATTTTGTTCTTATGGCCGTCAGAGATCTTACTGACGGGCATTGTCGAGTTTGCTAGTTTGCAAAGTTTGTTTTCTTTAGTAGTGGAAAGAAACTTGAATAATTCAGAGTTAAGTTCGTGTACAGTCTTACTAATTTGGCGGTAAGTGTCACTGTCGCAAACAGTTTTTAAGTCATTGCGAATGTTTCTAATCTCCGTCGTGAGAGTCTGACACCGTTGCTGCATGGTCCTACGGATGTTTACCATGAGCCTACGAGAAGCAACGTTAAGAATATGAGACACTTGCCTTTTGTAGTTGGTAGATTTATTTTGTTTGTAGAGGTCCGACGCGTGGAAGTTTAAAAGAAATCCATTCGGGATCAATCTTCGTCGGAGGCAACTGCTAATGAAACCAACATGTAATGAGTAACGCGTCTTCGCAAACGTTTTGTCTGCTAGCCATAAACACTGTTGCCGTAGGTCGTCGGAAACGTTTACAACAGAGTCATATCGGTTGTCCAGAACGCAATCACTAAGAATTATTCTTCACTAAGGGAGAGCTCCCAGCCACAGCTACCAATCTAATCGTGGATCACCCTCGCACTTCCAAGTTCTACCTTCTCCCAAAAATCCACAAGCCAGGGAACCCCGGGAGGCCCATTGTATCCGCTTGTAAACTGCCCCACTGAGCTCTTAGCTACTTATCTCGACAAGATCACTTCTCCTTTGGTTCATGGTTTACCTAGCTACGTCAAGGACACTAATCATATGCTAGACATTGCACAATCCTTTCGCTATTCCAGCTCAAATTCTAATCGCTTTGTTTTCACAATGGACATCAAGTCACTGTATACAGTGATACCCAACAACGATGGCCTTTAAGCTTTACAACATTCTTTAAACAAGCGGTCGGTCCTAGAACCACCTACACAGACCTTAGTACGTCTTGCTGAATTGGTCCTCACACTTAACAGCTTCACCTTCAACGGCGGTTACTACCAACAAACGGGTGGTGTCGCTATGGGAAGCAAATTTGGTCCTAACTACGCCTGTCTGTTCGTCGGTCACATCGAGGAACAAATTTTCTTACAATATCCAGGAACCAAACCTGACCTCTACAAGCGAAACATCGACGACATAGTGGGAACAGCTTCCTGTAGAGAAAGAGAACTTGACAACTTTGCCAATTTTGTCAACAACTTCCACCCGAGCTTTAAGTTCACTTGGTCCATCTCTGACGACCAACGGCTTTTTTAAGACCTCTTCCTTAAACCAACTGCTCGAGGATTAGCAACGTCCATACACTACAAAGAAACCGACTCTCTCTCGTATCTCACATACTCATCTTCACACCCGGTCCGTTGTAAAGACTCCATTCCATACAGCCAATTTCTCCGCCTTAAACGGATGAGATGAGTGATGAGAACGATTTCATCAGCAAAAGCAAGGAAATGGCATCTTTCTTCCTGCACCGCAACTATCCTCCAACAGTCGTAGATCGAACCCTCCAACGCGTCAGCACCATCTCCCGAGAAGCAGCAATGCGACCATCTGACGATGCAAACACCAACAAAGAAGTCATCCCGCTGACACTTACTTATAATCCTACCAACAGCTGTGTCAAGAACATCCTTACGAAAAACTTTGAAATCCTCAAATCTGATCCTGAGACTCCAATTTGAAAGACTCCTTGGTCCACAGCAATCTTCAGTCCAACTTCAATACGGGGGTTGACTCTAATGGAACCTTTCCCTGTCGCCGTCCACGTTGCAACGCCTGCGCCTACACCAATTCAGCGGCCATGATCAACACTCCTGGTGGACCGCTGACAATTGGAGAGAAGTTCACATGTACGACCAGTAACCTCGTCTACATCATTACCTGTCGTACATGTACTCTGTGTTACATCGGCGAAACTGGACGTAGGCTCGGCGACAGATTTTGCAAGGATTGAAGTGGATTACAGTTTAGTTTGAAATCAACGTTGCCTTTCTTTATTTGAGAAGACAGAGTCAATCGTGGCCTTTGTCTCAAACCAAAATGTATCCGTTATAAGCGCTCCGTCTATTTTGAGCTTTTTTACTTAGTTGCATTTGCTTAGTTAATGTTTGTGAGATGGAGAAATAAATTGTTTATTAGTCATAACTTTTGAGTCATTTGTTTGCTCCTAAGGTGCAATTATTGACGCAGAAACATTACGCACCCTCTTCGTGAATATTTCGGGTATCTTCGGTATCAGTCGTCGCACTTCGTATATACTAATTTCATAAATGAATACTGATGACACTGTTCCACCAAAATAGTAAAATTTCCCTTCGCCTATTTTCACGTTATGTCGCCAAATGCCACAAAATATACAACAAAGATGGATTAAAAGAATCTATACAGCAAAACAAAAGGAATTGTTTGAAGATAAAGTGCAGGATTGCAAGGATTGAAGTGGATTACAGTTTAGTTTAAAATCAACGTTGCCTTTCTTTGTTCTCAGGTATATTTAAAAGACCTGGGTCAGTTACGGTACATTTAAAAACTAAGGGGGGTGGTCTATCTCATAAAGTGTGGAACATATTGATATGAAACTTGGCCAAAGGCTTAAACTTGATACACAGATTAATTTTGATAAGTAGTTGTCACGAAAAAAGTCACACAACTGATTAAGGTATCAAATTTCTATGTTTTTCTTTAGGCTAAGTGCAGTAGAACTTAAACCACTCTGATTGACAAAATATCGTTTGGATATTTTTAAGTGCGCAAAGTCATACACGAAACAAACTGGAAGGCGTGACCAGGTCACGTGACGATTGAAATGTCACGATTTTGTTTTCATGGAATAACCAGAAAACAGTCATGCCGCGTAGGAGGACCAAGTTTCTAGTTACCTTTAGAAAGTACCTTACAAGGGTAGAAATAATGCCACTTAAAACTCGCAGGAAACACAATTTTTCCTTGTCGGCAAGAGCACTGAAGGAACAAACCGGAAGTAAAACCTCAATTGGTCACGTGATAGGTTGCCATGGAAACATCAACGTCAAAAAGGACTGTCCTAACAAGTCAAATGCCGTTGCCAAGTCTCATACTTATGACACGTTTCCTTTTGAAGATAGACCACCCACCTTACTCTTTTGATGAAATAGGGGAAGAGCCAGTCCTTAATATACTTGAGTTTGAGAAGCAGTGTCAATCGTAGCGTTTATCTCAAACCAAAATGCGTGCGTTGTAACCGCTCCGTCTATCTTAAGCATCGTCACTTAGTTGCATTTGCTTAGTTATAGTTTGTGAGATTGAGAAATAAATTGTTCGTTGGTCATAACTTTTGAGTCATTTGTTAGCTCCTAAGGTGCAATTATTGATGCAGAAACAGTACGAAGCCTTTTCGTGAATATCTCGGGTATCTTCCGTATCAGTCGCCGCACTTCGTATATACTCATTTCATAAATGAATACTGATGACACTGTTCCGCCAAAATAGTAAAATTTCCCTTGGCTTATTTCCACGTTATATCGCCAAATGCCAGAAAATATACAACTTAGTTGGATAAAAAGATTCTATAGAGCAAAACAAAACTAATTGTTTGGAGATAAAGTGCAGGATTGCAAGGATTGAAGTGGATTACAGTTTAATTTGAAATCAACGTTGCATTTCTTTGTTTGAGAAGCAGTGTCAATCGTGGCGTTAATCTCAAACCAAAATGCGTGGGTTATAATCGCTCCGTCTACTTTGAGCTTCTTCACTTAATTGCATTTGCTTAGTTAATGTTTGTGAGATTGAAAAATAAATTGTTCATTGGTCATAACTTTTGAGTCATTTGTTGGCTCCTAAGGTTCAATTATTGATGCAGAAACATTACGGAGCCTGTTCGTGGATATTTCGGGTATCTTCGGTATCAGTCGTCGTACTTCGTGTATACTCATTTCATAAATGAATACTGATGACACTGTTCCGCCTAAGTATTAAAATTTCCCTTCGCTTATTTCCACGTTATATCGCCAAATGCCACAAAATATACAACTTAGTTAGACCTAAAGATTCTATAGCTCAAACCAAAAGGAAGTGTTTGGAGATAAAGTGCAGGATTGCAAGGATTGAAGTGGATTACAAAGTAGTTTAAAATCAACGTTGCCTTTCTTTGTTTGAGAAGCACTGTCAATCGTGGCGTTTATCTAAAAAACAAATGTGTGCGTTATAACCGCTCCGTAAATTTTGAGCTTCTTCACTTAGTTGCATTTGCTTAGTTAATGTTTGTGAGATGGAGAAATAAGTTGTTTATTGGTCATAACTTATGAGTCATTTGTTCGCTCCTAAGATGCAGATTATTGATGCAGAAACATAACGCAGCGTCCTCGTGAATAATTCGGGTATCTTCGGTATCAGTCGTCGTACTTTGTGTATACTCATTTCATAAATGAATACTGATGACACTGTTCCGCCTAAATAGTAAAATTTCCCTTCGCTTCTTTCCACGTTATATCGCCAAATGTCACAAAATATACAACTTAGTTGTATAAAATGATTCTATAGAGCAAAACAAAAGGAATTGTTTGGAGATAAAGTGCAGGATTGCAAGGATTGAAGTGGATTACAGTTTAGTTTGAAATCAACGTTGCTTTTGTTACTTTGACAAGCAGTGTCAGTCCTGGCGTTTATCTTAAACCAAAATGCGTGCGATTTCTATGAAAAGTGTACAAAACGCACGTTTGGGGCCGTGCGGTACAAGTTTTGTTAAAATCTCACTTTTCCGCACACCAGATTGCAAAATCGTCGTACTGGCCTCAAATCATCGCCAAATCGGGAAAACAGTGCGATTCCTATGAAAAGTGCACAAAACGCACGTTTGTGGCCGTTAAAAATTGTGTACTTCAATCAAGCCCAAGCTATATGTGTCACAGTAACCGTTACGAGTGAAATTATAAGGATTTGTATGAGAAAAAACGGTCCATTCAAGGAGCTAAAAAATACGAACAAGATTTCAATAAAAATTGCCTACCTTACTTCGCTTATGTGTTTCCTTGTCTCCTGTGTGGTTTTTGGAACAATTTAGAGCGTTTCCAGTGAGTTTTAGTTCCATTGCTTTCTTTCTGCGCATCCAAGCAGATTATACAGATTATACAGATTCATTTCTGGATCCCAATAATTCAATAAGTTTAATTCGAGACATTTCCCCTACGGCACTTTTAATGTAGTAAAAGTAAACTGATTGCAGCCGGAAACGTCTACATGTAAAAATAAAAGTCTAATATGAATGTAGGTACTAACAGACGAATAAATGTCGAGAAGACAAGTCTTATATATCGAAAAACATTCAAATGACAGAGCGCGTGTGGCAATAAGCCATAAAGGTGAAACGTTATTTCATTCATAACTAGTTTATAATCTGACTAATAAATAGCTATCCTTGTCTGTTGTTTGATATGATATGCAAGAGCGTCTCGATCGGGCCAGGATATTTTCGACACTAAGATAAAGCACTTAATTTTGGTGACTGAATCCGTTTATGTTCATCAAGAATAACTTGTCGTAAATGTAGAGTGGCCATTAAAATAATTTTTGCCAGAAAATGGTCACGAAGTACACAATTTTTCACGGCCCCAAACGTGCGTTTTGTGCACTTTTCATAGGAATCGCACTGTTTTCCCGATTTGGCGATGATTTGAGGCCAGTACGACGATTTTGAGATCTGGTGTGCGGAAAAGTGAGATTTTACCAAAACTTGTACCGCACGGCCCCAAACGTGCGTTTGTACACTTTTCATAGAAATCGCACGCATTTTGGTTTAAGATAAACGCCAGGACTGACACTGCTTGTCAAAGTAACAAAAGCAACGTTGATTTCAAACTAAACTGTAATCCACTTCAATCCTTGCAATCCTGCACTTTATCTCCAAACAATTCCTTTTGTTTTGCTCTATAGAATCATTTTATACAACTAAGTTGTATATTTTGTGACATTTGGCGATATAACGTGGAAATAAGCGAAGGGAAATTTTACTATTTAGGCGGAACAGTGTCATCAGTATTCATTTATGAAATGAGTATACACAAAGTACGACGACTGATACCGAAGATACCCGAATTATTCACGAGGACGCTGCGTTATGTTTCTGCATCAATAATCTGCATCTTAGGAGCGAACAAATGACTCATAAGTTATGACCAATAAACAACTTATTTCTCCATCTCACAAACATTAACTAAGCAAATGCAACTAAGTGAAGAAGCTCAAAATTTACGGAGCGGTTATAACGCACACCTTTTTTTTTAGATAAACGCCACGATTGACAGTGCTTCTCAAACAAAGAAAGGCAACGTTGATTTTAAACTACTTTGTAATCCACTTCAATCCTTGCAATCCTGCACTTTATCTCCAAACACTTCGTTTTGGTTTGAGCTATAGAATCTTTAGATCTAACTAAGTTGTATATTTTGTGGCATTTGGCGATATAACGTGGAAATAAGCAAAGGGAAATTTTACTACTTAGGCAGAGCAGTGTCATCAGTATTCATTTATGAAATGAGTATACACGAAGTACGACGACTGATACCGAAGATACCCGAAATATCCACGAACAGGCTCCGTAATGTTTCTGCATCAATAATTGCACCTTAGGAGCCAACAAATGACTCAAAAGGTATGACCAATGAACAATTTATTGCTCAATCTCACAAACATTAACTAAGCAAATGCAATTAAGCAAAGAAGCTCAAAGTAGACGGAGCGATTATAACCCACGCATTTTGGTTTGAGATTAACGCCACGATTGACACTGCTTCTCAAACAAAGAAATGCAACGTTGATTTCAAATTAAACTGTAATCCACTTCAATCCTTGCAATCCTGCACTTTATCTCCAAACAATTAGTTTTGTTTTGCTCTATAGAATCTTTTTATCCAACTAAGTTGTATATTTTCTGGCATTTGGCGATATAACGTGGAAATAAGCCAAGGGAAATTTTACTATTTTGGCGGAACAGTGTCATCAGTATTCATTTATGAAATGAGTATATACGAAGTGCGGCGACTGATGCCGAAGATACCCGAGATATTCATGAACAGGCTTCGTACTGTTTCTGCATCAATAATTGCACCTTAGGAGCCAACAGATGACTTTAATGTTATGACCAATAAACAATTTATTTCTCCATCTCACAAACATTAACTAAGCAAATGCAACTAAGTGAAGAAGCTCAAAATATACGGAGCGGTTATAACGGACGCTGTTTGGTTTGAGATAAACGCTACGATTGACAGTGCTTCTCAAACAAAGAAAGGCAACGTTGATTTCAAACTAAACTTTAGTCCACTTCTATCCTTGCAATCCTGCACTTTATCTCCAAACAATTCCTTTTGTTTTGCTCTATAGAATCTTTTTATCCAACTAAGTTGTATATTTTCTGACATTTGGCGATAAGTAGTGAGTGGGGGATGGCTCAAATGCGGTTTTTTGAGCTGATCGACAATTTTTTGCACCGATAATCAATTTTTCCTCACTTCGCTCGAAAAAATTGATTATCGGCGCAAACAATTGTCGATCAGCTCAAAAAACCGCATTTGAGACCCTCCCCCACTCACTACTCTGGATAAACCGTCCTCAAACACCCGTAAGAGGGAGTCAAAATGTGTTTTTCCCCGAGCCCACCCGCAACGGCAAGCGAGGCATCACCAATTGAAGAAATCCAAAACCCTCCATATAAACGTGACAATGCCCCTCGTCAACGAACCAATGACTGCCGTTGCGTTTTTGAAAATGCGTGGGATTGAGTTGAAAGAAGGTGATGAATTATATGCAAAGAACAAAGGGACGTTCGAATACAACCCTTGCAGACATTGTGGTTTAAACTTCACCCAAGGTCATTCTCTTGTTGAGCATCAAAAATACGCTTGCAAGAATCTGAAAACAGAAAAACGCCCGAAAGTGCTTTGTCCCGACTGCAATCGAAGATTGTCTATACAAACGGTTAACAGACACTTAAGAAATGGTTGCCCTTCCGTGAAAAGAAACCCTCGAGTTTTTATACATCGTGAGGTTGTTCGAGATGTTTTTGCCGAGTCATATGTCAGACAGCATGAACTGAATGCATGGCTTGACGCTCAAGAACAAGAACCATTTAAAAACAAAAGCCTGGAGGCTCTCAACCCCTTACCCAGGATCCGAGATTTGAGCTTTGTTTCTGATTTCATCGCAGGTAAGACATCACTCGCAGATTTTCAAACAGAGTTGTGTGGTTATCACCAATTGAAAAAACATTCACCCTTCGTATACCAATGATGGCGACAACACAAGATTTCATGAACTTTCTCAAATCGAGGAACACTGGTCTGAAACAAAAGAGCGCCGACTGGCTCTCAGCCAGACAAAATACAATTGGTGCTTCTGAAGTCTCTGCTTTAACAGCCACTTCGCCGTTCGAAACGCGAAGAAGCTTGCTCTTAAAGAAAATTCAACCCCCGGTTATGCATAACAATGCGGCTTGTACCTGGGGCAATCTGTTTGAGCCGATTATACGCAAGTATTTTGAGCAAAAACATTCTGTTTCCGTTTTTGGTCACAGCATTTCTCTTAATCTGTCAAGCGAGCATCCGCTTTATCGAAAGGTCACTTGTAGTCCAGACGGTTATTTCATGAATAAAGATAACACATTAAATTTGTTAGAATTCAAGTGTCCGTTCAAGCGAAAAATAGCGATGAACAGAATTCCTAGCTATTATCGCGATCAGATACAAACAGGGCTTGCTTTGAGTGGTGACATGGTCTCCAAAGGCTTGTTTGTTGACGGCTATTTCAGAATGTGTTCTTTAAAACAGCTTGAACCAAGTTTAGCTCACAATTCTTTTCTCAACGCCGGGAGAACATACACGACAAAAAATAAATCAACTCTTGCCTGGAGGGTCTGTTATCTATTCAGCAAACAAAACATCAAGATCAATCAAGCCGAACTTATTGATCTTGGAGCAACACAATCAATTGCTTTGTTTGAACATGTCATGGGTTTAATTGCCACTAAAGAGATTTGGGTTTATTATGGCAAAATAAGAATGACGTTCACAGAACGTGACGAAAATGCTGAATTTCTAAGTTTAAACGCTATGAAAGAAGCGTTCTCTAACCCGCGTAGAGAAGGGCCAAAACCTGTTACAATGTTCGCTTGGAAATTACTCGATCTCACTGAAATTTGGGAGTTTAAAAAACCATATTTCTTGAGGGACATTCAAAGGTCTGTTGAATGTTTTCATGATAATCTATCAAAGTTAAAAGGAAGAATCAAAAATTATACTTATACCGAGGACTCTGCCACAACTCCAAACACAGGCGATGACAAGGCCTTTTTGGAAGCCTTTTTAATGAAGCAAGCGGCAATGCTTACTCCAGAGTTCTGAATGCATTATTCCATAAAAATTCGTTTTTGATTATCATCGCATCAGACATCCATTGTTGTCTACGATAATTTATAATCACTCGTTGCGGGGCTTCAAGCGGTGTTATAATGTTCAGGATTTTGTAGATCACAAACGTATAAGATATTCTCGGAAGCTGAGCTTCTATTTGTTTGAAGATACGTTTCGTTTCATTGATTTGATCGAGAGTCAACTGCACAGGCAGAATTTTGAGCTTTTTTATCAGCCGGTTCAAAGCATAACCAAATACATAACTTCGTCCCGGCCGATGGCTTTGTCTGTGGAAATTGTTTTGATGTGTACATGCCTTAGCATCATCGAGCACTTCCACACGGCCGCATCTTTTACAATAAAGTTCACAAGAATTGATTGATTGAAAAAAGGAGCCACCACAGTCATAACAAGACAGGAGTCTTCGGGCCCAGCGTTCAATCTCCATGTCATTGTAATGTTTTTGTAGATATTGCTGCCCAATCTCTGCCAACCCCACATCTTCGCATAACTGATAAAGTTTTTCCGGCAGGCACAAGCGGTGTATTTCTTTTGTGTAATCGCTGCCGTATAGCGAGCGAAGGATGGCAAATTTGTGTTCTTTGTCAAGTTCATTGAGCCGTGCGCCAAACTCAGTCATGTCTATATTTAGAGATTACATTTTTTCAATTGGGGGGTTTCCCGCGATTTCCGGTGTTGTGTTTCGGGCCGTATTTAGAAAATTACAACTTTTCGAAGCTTCTCGAACATACCGAAGCGCCCCACAAATACCGAAGCGCCCCAACTTTGTTGAAAAAAGTTTTTCTGGGGCGCTTCGGTATTTATTTTTTGAAAAAGTTTTTGTGGGGAGCTTCGGAATTTATTTTTTGAAAAAGTTTTTTGGGGCGCTTCGTAATTTATTGGCGGGATTTTTCCCTCAAGATTTGTAGATTAAAACCTGAATTTAATCTCTCAAATCGGACTTGGATGCTGCGGTGAGAAGACTTATCTTTTTTTGAAACTCTTGTTTGACTTCCTTGCGAAGTTCGTTTTTGGGTTTATCGAGGTCTGGCGCTTGTGTTTGAGTGGCAACGTCTTTTTTTGCCTTAACACCATCCCTGATTGCAGCTTTGAGTTCGCGATATTTTTCCACCTCACGAGTAATTATGGCGAATTCTGCATCACTGATCCTCTTGTCTTCCAGAGCCTTTGAGACCAGATCATTGACAGAGTTGCGTTTAGCCAGGGCCAGTGTGTAGATTTTCTCGTGTTTTGTCACTTTTCGCTCTAATCGCTTTTTAGCAGCTGTAAAGCCAACAGAGGATAGCCCACAGAGGGTCGCGACGCCGGCAAGTGCTGGACTTGCAATAATTCCGAACCCAGTCAATGCAGTGGCTAGGGCCCCTGATGACAGCCCAACAGAAAGCGACCCAAGGCCAACCGCCGAGTAATGAACTAAGGATTGGGTTCGTTTATATTTTTTTGCGACTTGTCTGTAATGCTCGGCTTCATCAGACAACTCCTTCAGCAAGTCAGAGATTTTTTTCAGCCGGAAGTCTTCTGCATTGATTTGAGTGATCTCACGCATAGGGTATAGCTGTTGTGTCTCGCTGTATTCGGGGGCCGATGGAAGCACATTAGCAGAACTCATGGCGTGGGGTATATATATGATTTTTTAATTTAACTCAACTTCAAATTCCAAAGGCGCGCCATTGAAGTTGAAGAGGTCATTGTTCTCATCTCTCACTGACAGTGTGATAGAGTTAACAAATTCGCCAGACGAGACGTCACGCAAGACGTTCTGTTGTGTTGTCTCGTAATGAACCTTCTCAAAAGCTTTTCCACGAATATCAAACCGAGCCAAAACTGTCGAAGGCTTACCGTTGAGAAGGTTTTGTTCTTTATCAACCAGATCACAGTGGATAAAGTAAGTGCTTGGTGCCCTTAAACGCTTGACGAAGGTTATTAGCATCAATACAGGTCTTATGCCAAGCAATTCTGCCAGATTGTCACTAAGCGTAACACTGCTGCTGTTATTCGTAATGACCATGACCCCGTATGGCCTGTTTGTTTTAATTGTTAGATTTAAACGGCTGTTATAGTCTTTTAGGCTTTCAAAGTCTTTCGCTAAACTCTCAATAGAGTGATGTCCTGGAAGTAAGGTTGCACCACGTGATGAACCATTAGGCGGAGGGGCTGTTGGTGAAATCTTTGCTTCTTCTTTCAAATTATGCCACGAGTTGAAAATTGAGCAAGAGATGAGCCGTATGTAATTTGGCATCGGAAGTGCGTGGTCGAAATAGATCGTGTGGGGGTTCGAAGTCGTGACAAATGTTAACACAACCATGACAGATGCGAGTATATAATTACTTTTTAAATTATAATTATATACAATCATGTTTGGCAGACGGCCTGGTGGATTTAATCCTAATTCAAATCTTGGCATCTCCATCGGTGGCCACAATTACGGACCCCCACCCCCTTTTAATTCAAACCTAAACGTCAATAGCCACCCTCCATATAAGCCACCACCCCCTGATCCTGAAATAGCTTGGTTGAGTTCGCCGGAGGCAGCAAAGCTCTCTGCCGCGGCCAAGGCAAAGGCGCTCTCAGACTTCAAAAAGCGTTTCCCTCCCGCCGATATGTCCCATTTTGAAGTGCAAGTAGAGTATGGTGCCGACCACAAAACCGCCACAGGAGAAGTGCTTTACAAAAAGGCCCCTAGCTCATGGGGGCTAATCACAGAAATGCCCCACAAAGATTGGACTGGCGCCGAAAGAGACGCTCTTGGCCTTGTCTATGATGGGGGTTTCCCTTATCAGTTATCGTTGGGACAACCAGAAAAGTCAATACCGGCCATTGCTTTCTCCACCACAATAGACAAAGACATGATGATTGGCGCAATCTTGAACGACAAAGAGCAAAGGATCTATGTCACTCCAACTGAGCATTTCACAACGAAATACAGAAACATATTCAGGGACACACAGATATCCTTCACAACCGCCAAATATGGCCGAAAGTGGATGGGTGGCCCGCATATGAGCTTTTGGCCACAACAACTCTCCTTCGCCCTGTGGTGTGCAACAACCGGCTGTGGAATCTCGCGTGACATTCTCTTCGATAAGAACTCAAGTCTATCCCTAACCACACAGCTCCGGTCGTTTTACCGGTTTCACGTTTATTTCACAACAAGGCGAATACTCTACCAGATGGGTGGGGAACAAAGCGTGAGTGCTTTGCCAGACGACCCCCCATTCAACCAGAAAGACAACAAGTACAACATCGACGCGTACAAGAAGCTTTGCATAGAGTTCGGTATCGACCCCAGTTCTGACTTCCGTCACACATATGGCAAGAACCACGGTCTAGGGAATGTCTACATTTGGGTTTATGGAGATGGCCCAACATCTACCGATTACACTTATCCAGACTCTGATCTAGCTCTGTTCGATGATGAGCGCGTCACTGACAGAAAATACTCCAATTATAAAGCCAATGGAATATCTTACGTCCGCAACGACGAAGGGGCGGACACCCAGTTCGAGCACTTTGTGCCAAATTACGCACAGGGGCTAACACAGCCAGGGCTCGCGCGTATGAACCAATCAATCGAGGCCTTTGTGTACTGCATTCTTGGTTCACAGGCCAAAACCCGCAGCAGCATCATTGGAAAAGGAGGCCGGGCGTTCGAAACGCAGAGAGTCTTCCTCACCCATCTAGAGGAGGCCATAATACTGAACGACATCGCAACAAGCGTACAGCGTTACCAGCTTGCCATCCAAGCAACGAAAGTGCGCCTAGACTTTGCGACAGCACCTGGAAGCTGGCTCATGCCATCGCGCATGATTATCAACACAGAGAGCGTGATCGGGTATAACAACAATCTACAGGAGGCAACGCAAGGGATGAAGCTGGGGGTGAACAGTGGTGTTAATCTGGGCACAAAAAAGCCTCCCTTCGCCATATGGACGGTGGACCGACAAAGATAAATCCACCAAACAGTCACCCATCAAACCCGATACATCTCCAGGCCACACAGGCACAGGGCATCGCCCCAGCCACACCACAACCCACACCCACACCACAACCAGCCCCCGCACCCGAACCACAGCCAGACTCACATCACGTCTCCAAGGCAGTCGTTGGTGTGGGTGCGATTGCTTTGGCAGGACTTTTCGTTTGGTTGCGATAAGTGTTCAAGACTTTGAACGCTTGGTGATCCTTTCAACAAGGAAGGCCACCACGGCAAGGATGAGCAGCCAGGCGTGTTCACCCAGAAAGGAGATGACCGACCCAGCCGCTTTGAAGATGAAGCTAACAATTGTGCCAATGAGGCCAGGCAGTGCGCTGGCTGCTTTTTTGGCAAGCTCTTTAAGACCATTGCCAATAGCCTTGGTGGCCTTTGCCAGGTCGTTCAAGGTGGCGAGTACAACAGCGCTGATGGTGATGCCAGCTGCCAGAACAATCGCTTGCAGGGTCCATCCGTATTTCTTGAAGATTTCTCTGACCCTCTCTCTCAAAGACAGGGCTTGTTCCCTTTCTTGAACCTGTGGTCTGAGCCTTGCCAGCTCTTCTTCTCGCTCAGCAACCCGGGCTTCTGCGGCTTCTCTTTCAGAGGGAGAAGTGTTCTCATCCTCTATCACGCGCTTGTCCTCCTCGTTCTGTCGTTCAAGCTCGGTTTCTCTTTCGTTTAACTCATCAAGAGGTTTTGTTGAGTTTAGCCTTGCTTCAACTTCATTTCTTTCCTTCACCTTAGCAGAATAGCGTGTTCTGGCTTTGTCGGCCTTTGCCTGTGCTTGGGCGAGTTCTTTGTCTGTTCGTTTTTGTATTTTTTGCAGGTCCCTTAATTCCTTTTCCTCGTTTTTAAGATCTCGTAGAAAATTCTTTTCCAGCATATCTAAGCGGTCTATCTCGGCTTGTTTCTCAAGTCTTGAACCGTCCTGCTCAAGAGCATCCTTCCTCGCGTGAGTTTGCTCAATTTTGTTTCTGAGGTTTTGCAATTCATTTTCTTTTCGTTGTCTTTCCACAGCAACCCTTTCATCCTCCTTCAGTTGTTTTTCTGCCTCCTTCAATCTTTGTCCTTCTTCCCTTATTGAGGCATCTGCTTCAGAGACAAACTCTTCAGCACTTGGGCCAAGGGATGTTTTGAACTTGTCTGTGAACGATTTAAGAAAGCTCCCCATCTTGCTTGAAAATAAGAGATTCGCCGCCCTTTGGCCCAAAGGAAACTATTTTGTCAGAATTTGCTGGTTTTTTACCGAAACCAATTGGACCTAATTTCGCGATGTTTACTTTTGGAAACTTCTTTTTGATCCAGTCAATGGCTCCATCAATGTCTTTGGCTTTTTCAATTCCATCTTTGATTTCCCCAAGAAGAGGGACGGTTGGAGGATCACCTGGCAGCCCACTTTCTTCGTCAGGCATCGTATGCCTTTCATGATGTTCACCGCCATTGTATGGAGTGGATGCAGCGTCTGGGTTAAAGGGTGTTGTTGTGTCAATTTCTTGTTCGCCATCGTCGTCATCATCACCACTATCGTGGTCTAATTCCCAGTCAAGCCCTTTATTCTTATTCCCACCAGGTATATCATATCCGCCTTCAGCCATGATGATATATAAATATGAATTTTAAAAACACAAATATATACCATGGCTGTGCAACCGAATTTACTTCCATCTCACATGGAAAAGACACTGGGCGCCATGAAGGCAGAGCGAACCGTCAAGCGCATCACATTCAACCCCTCTGAGGCCAACCCCGGCGAGACACTGTACGTCTCGGTGCCTAAGCTGGGCGAGCACGATGTTATTGTGTCCGGCTCGCTGGCCCTGGTGTTTAACATCAGCCTAGCCGGGGGCCATGCAAACAACTTTCTCGTACAAAATGTTTCTCGGGCCCTGGTTGACAGATTCGTTGTAAAGTTTGCAGCCACCACTGTCCAGGACACGGTTGGGTACGACATCTACAAGATCTTCGAAGACCTCTTCAAATCGATCGATGGGCGGGAAAATATGCTTATGGAGGGCATCCAGAGTGTGGATTTGTGTAAGATCCGCTCTGGTGCTGGCGACAAGAAGACCTCTGGTGTGGATGCGGAAACCAAACTGGAGACAATATACAAGAATAAGTATCGCATCAAGCTGGATCACCAAATCTTAACTGATCACGGAGTCCTATATCCTCGGGCACTGTATAACGATCTGGTCTTCGAACTAACCCTCGCCCCCGCAAACCAAGTTGTCCGAGGCTCAGACACAAGCAAGCTCGTGTACAAGTTGGAAAACATCCAGCTGGAGTATGAGACGATCAGAAGTAAGGAGCTGGCCGACGAGGCAACAAGCACTTACATTAGTGGTAAGGGGTTCGCCTATGACCTGGTAATGCGAGATCGGGTGCATCCCTTCTCAAAAAGTGGTGACACCCGGCTGAATCTTCGGGTTAACCCACAGCGCCGGTCTCTCAAGGGCATCCTCTTGCTGTTCATCAACCCCTACACGGCTGGTGTCAGGGACTCTGAGAACTATTTCAATCCCGACATCACCAAAGTGAAGGTCACAGTCAACGGTGTTCCAAACAGACTTTACAACGAGGGCATCAGTGGCACAGACATGTGGAGAGAGATAACCCGGCATTTTACCCAACACACGGACGGCAGGCCTAACATGAACTTGACCAAATATCTCACAGGCAACAAGTTTGGTCTCTGGATTGACCTGCGGACCATGGCTGACACATCCCTGCACGGCGGCGGCCAACGGCTCGTCAACACACAGGATGGCGTGCAACTCGAGATCGAACGAAATGGCACAGGCTCGGGAAACGCACTCTGTCACATCTTCACCCTCTCAGACTCACAGATGAACATCATGGGCAGGCAGCTGGAATCTGTACAGTACTAAGAAAACGCAACACACATTATATACCCACCAGCCCCATGGCCACAAGAAACAAGATCAACTTCTATCCCAAACCGGCTCCTCTGCCATCCACCGGATTCCTGTCACACAATAAAATACAAAGACTTCTGGTAAAGGCCCCCTCCCCGCCAGTTTGCAAACCAACTAATATAGCGGTTGGTTATGGACCCAAGAAAGCTGCCATTCAATGCACTAATCGTGGGCCCCACTAACTCTGGCAAGACACAGTATCTTCTCTCACAACTGCGAGGCCCCTTTAGGGGTTGTTTTGATTACATCGTTTTATTCTGCCCCACATTTGTTAAGAACAAGACATACGATGGCTTCGTGGACCGCGATCCACACATCTTCGTGATTGTCCGCCAACAGCACGAGATCGAAGACTGGTTGAGGCTGGCGAGCTTCTTTTTCACATGCACCAACACTTTATTCATTCTCGATGACTGCGCCGCCTCCAAAGATGTCAAAGGTCGAACGGGCCAGCTGGTCAATCTTGGGTTCAGCGCAAGGCATGACGGCATATCCGTGTGGGTCTTGACGCAGCAGATCACCAGCATTGCCAAGCCATATCGTGATAACATTGCAGCGATCGTGCTCTTTTACACGCCATCCAGCAAGACAACCAAAGCCATATTCGAAGATTATGCTGGCGAGCTCTCCCACGAGGAGTACAAAGAGTTTATCGCAAGGCTCAAATCCCGCAAGTTCTCCCACCTGGTTTTCTCTTTGAGACACCCGTATGGAATTGAGTACAAGATTTAAACACACATATATACCATGAATGCGCCAACCAGCCTACACAAGCTCACTGTGCTTTCACAGCTTTTGGATGAATTGCACAAACACACACTTGAGGTGCAAAACAAAATTATCAAAGCCGCTGGTGAGGAAGATCTGCGCCTCATGCTTCTCAACAGATATCCATTGCGGTTGACTTCTATGCCAGACACCATGGCGGGGATGGTACGCGAGCTTGAAACCCTTTTGCCAGACATCAAGAGAATTATTGAAAATTAAAAAACACATATGTATACCCCGGATGGCTGAAGCAGCTGAAGACCAGGTCGCCTTGAACGAAGTAATGCAGATGCTGGAGGCCACCCCTGGTGCCGCACCTCCAACAGGGTTAGTTGGTGACAATGACATTCCTGCCAAACGTGAGAAGCTGGCAATCCTTGTTTCAACTGGCAAAGCCAAAGAAGCCATCGGCGTGCAGCTCACACACGATCATGTCAAGCGGTTGTCAGACAAGGACGTTGACAAGTACTGCAAACGGTACGAGGCCTACGTTGGCAACAAGACAACCGAATCCCTAGTTGATTCTGGCATCATGCTCATATCCAAAGGCGTTGGCATGGTGATCCCGGTTGATGATGTCAAGGAATTGCAGAAAGAACTCAAGAACGACTACATAATCAACCAGGAGCTGTCAAATCTTGCTGGGGCTATTGCCGTGCGATGCGGGCGATTGCTGGCGCTTGCCAATGCTGCTCTCATCACAACAAAACACATCAAGTTTGAACGAGAGCCTGATCACAAGACTGACTTGATAGAATTGGAACCACCAGCCACACATCCAACCAGAGACAGTGAAGGCTATCCACTTGAGGGACTTGATGAAGTTGGGTTGGGACCTGTGGCGACCTCGCAACAACCTTGAAGAAACCTGGCAGCAACCTGTCAGCAACCTGGCACATCTAAAAATAAAACTCACATATATACAGGATGGCCGCACCACTCGAGACGATCCCTGAAGAAACTCCAACACCAACTCCAACACCTGCCCGTGTTACCTCTGAGGCTCCAAAAACAAAGCCTGCAACAGAAAAGAACCCCGGCCGTGTTGCTTCTGGCAAAAGGCTAGCAGAACGCAACCGCATGGCCCGGGAAGCCAAGAAAAAGGCCGAAACACAAAAGCCTGCACCCTCAACAAGTGAAAACAATTCTGCAACAAGTGGTGCAACAAGTGACACAACAAGTGACAGCAACAGCAACTCAATCGTTTATATTCTGGGGGTTGGTGGGTTGATTGTCTCTGCTGCAGGTGTTTATTACCAGCGCGAAGCCATAATGCAAAGGCTTGGGCGCAAATCAAACACACCAGCAAACGCCCCCACGCCAACACCACCTGCAACCCCACCTGCAACACCCCCATCTCGAATTCCGGTAAGACAAGGAATAAAAAATATGGAATAAAAAAACATATATATACTGACACCATGAATCCTTTCCAAGCTTTGATGAATTCTGCTGCAATCAGTGGTGTGGTTCTTCTTTGGTTTGGACTTACTTCGGTCGCCTTTGATACAGTTTGCGGTTTAGCCTTGAATAAGCACAACGCGCCCGAGCCCGAGCCCGAGTCTGAGCCCGAGTCTGAGTCTGAGCCTGAGCCTGAGCCTGAGTCTGAGTCTGAGGACGCTGAGACACAATTCCATTTCGTCCGAGTTCGAGCCAAGGAATTCCGAACCCTAGCCAATGGACCTCGAGTCCGAACCCGAGGTCGAGGGAGAGGAAGTCGAGTCTGAGTCAGAAAATTAAAAAATCATATGTATACCGGGCACAAACCAATGTCTGACAACAAACTTGTGAAGTCTATCCTCGACGCCGCAACAATCACTGGCCTTGTCGCTGGTATTGGTTGGATTGGGAAAAAGACCATCAAAGAAAACTTAACCGCTGACCCCAGTGCAAGCTTGATGAATTATGTCAAGTTCACAGCCGTCATGGCCGGCACCATCGCGCTGAAGAAATATCTCGAGGACCAGAAAATCCTCCCAGACAACTTGTAAACCATATGTATACACAATGGCCTCGATTGCAATAATGGCTCTTGGTGCTGTTCTCAATGCAGCCGCTTTCACGGGCGGCAATTATCTCGCAAAATATCTGTCTGGTGATAATGGCAAGGCAGCAATGGATGAGAAAATCCGACATGACCACGCCCTGGAACAATACCAAGCGGCTTACGCAAAATACCAGAAGGACCGCACCAAGCTCCTCGACTGGATTGCAGCCAATGATCGGAAGGAACACCAAGCTAGCAAAAACTTCCAAACCACTGACCAAGCCCTGGTCTTGTATAACCAGATGCACCAAACGCAACCAGATAAACAAATCAAAGACAACAAAGAGCCTGTCTTCTCGGACTTCTACAAGCCCAGTACACAACAGAAGAATGGCGAACTTGCGTTCATTGGAGGCACCCAGCTTGCGGGTGGGTATGCGGCTTATCGCTTTCTGTAAACAAACATATATACCCCATGGAGGCGAAACTCTCTAAGATCTATTACAGCCCGAAAGGGTATTGGAAAGGGCTTGCCGCTGTAAAAAAGCTAGCTGCAGCGGCCAAGGTCTCTGATGATGCCGCAAAGAAATGGCTGGTTAAACAAGCCCTTTGGCAAGTTTACCTCCCAGCGCCACGCCATATACCTCGTCCCAAGTTTGATGTCTCATCACCCAATGCAGTGCATCAAGCAGATCTTCTCTTCCTGCCCCACGACAAACTTCCACACGGGAGGAAGGTTTACAAATACGCATTAACCCTTGTGGATGTGGCTAGCCGTTACAAAGCAGCAGAGCCTTTGAAATGGCCTCAACTCTTGCAAGTTGACCCTGGGAAAGAGTTTATGGGGGCTGTGACTAAGACAATGGAAAACAACAAAACAACCATTCGTCGCGGGCGGGTTGATATCCACAGAGACCAAGCAATTGTGGAGAGATTCAATCGCACCCTGGCTAAAAGGTTGTTTGGTTATCAGTATGCCGTTGAGATGAATATGCCCTCTGGCCGGTCGACTGCTTGGGTCAAAAGACTGCCAGATGTTGTCTCGGCCTTGAACAATGAAGTAACAAGACTCACTGGCAAGAAGCCAAAGGATGCAATCAAAGAGAAAGCAATATCCTCCAAGCCTGCGACTCCATATGCTAGGCCTGTTGGGGTGAATGAGAAGAAGCTCCCTCCCCGGGTGAGTGTGAGATATTTGTATCAGCCCGGTGAGCTGGAAGGGGGTGGGAGGCGCGCGACTGATCCGATCTAGTCTTTGAAGGTCCACAACATTGAGAAGGTTGTCACCAAACCAGATGCGCCTGTGGTTTATTATCTCTACGACGGCCCCAAGAGAGGCTTCGTTCGTGAGGAGTTGATGGTTGTGCCACCGGGCACTCAGTTGCCCCCAGCGGGGTTGTGAAACTCGATTGGTTCTGTGTGGATGCCGTCTGGCAGAACCCAACGCTTGTCGTAATAAGCGGAAAGGCCCAGCTTGTGCTGCTCGTAAGTGAACATGGCACCGTTGTGCATTCGGAAGCCCCTGTTGGTGGCCATGTCCCTGCCCCCCTCGAGGGCTCTTTCGTACCTTTCCCAGCGAAGCTCGTTCTGCTTCTTGTTGACGCCCTTGGAGGACATCTTGGCCTCGCCGCTAGGCTCGTTTTCGACATAATAACACTTGCTGCACAGGGCGATGGCCCGTGTGCCTTCCTTCTCAAGCTTGAACAAGCCCGGCTCTCTGCCACTCCACTTGTCCCAAGCCAACCAATTCTTCTTCTCCGCCTCGAACTGGGCGCGAAGTTCCGGGCGAACGGCCTCTTCCAGAGTGTCGTGCGCAAGAGCGAAGTACATGCTGTCCGTGTCCATCTGGATGAGCTCGAAGTCGCGCCTGTCGATGAAGTAATCTAGGAAGTCGTAATAGAACTCCAGCATGCGTAGCTTGGCAAGTTGGTACACAACAATGCCCACTTGAAAAGGACGGTCGATTGTGACCTTTTGCTTTCGCAGCTCGATCTTGTAAGCAGCTCCAATCTCTTCGAGGTCATCGAACAAGGGTGAGCGGAGATGCTTGTCGACCTGGTCCTCGTCAATTGTATACAACGTTCTTGTCTGGCGCTCCACGGCTTCGATGAACTTGCCGTAAGCACTGTTGCCAAGAAGCTTGAACACTTCAGCAAGCAGGGCCTTCTCCCTGTCAGCGTCGCCTTTCCTTCGGTTGTTGGCTACCTCGCGAACGAACCAGTCAAAGAGCTTTTGGGGTATGTAATCGATCGTGCGGTAGACTGCTGTGATCTTAAGCCCGATGTTGAGATACCACTTCAAGAGGGGTGCGTAGATCAGCATCTTTTTCGCCGACAACACACCCAGAAGCTTTTTCTGGTCGGGAAAGCGGGTTCGGCCACTTTCTTGGAGGTAATCGTGCATATGCTGTGGAACAAATTCGTCAGGCACTGCTTGGTTTATGAAGAGCGGGGGAAACTCTTCGAACTGCTCCCACAACTCTCGAGGGACTTCGATGTCCACTTCCGCAAACCCGAACCATCCGCCTGTATGCAGCTTAATTTCAAGAACTCTCGCTGCCTGCTCCGGAGCATTGTAATGCACAACCTTCTCTTTACCACAGGGCATCTCCTGCAGCATCGTGCTTGGGTAAAGGGAGTTAGCATCGAACCCCACAATCCGTTTCGTGATGCGAGCTAAGGCGTATTTGTGAGAACGGATGCAGGTTTCGCCGCGCACGTGTTTGCGGGTGAAGACCAGGCTTGGCCCGCCAACCACAGCCCCCTTCAGCATGGCGTAAGCTTCTGGGCCGGGGGCGTATAGGGCTGGAGCATTGCGGCCTCTCAATGAGCCTCGCAAGACGTATTGCATTGATACTCCTGGCAAAGAGACCGCGTCTTTGAAGATGTCCACCCCGAGGCCCGTGTAAAAGCCCTTCATCGTTTGGAGAGCTTCGAGGAAGGGAGCCACGTCTAGATTGTTATAATGCTCAAGCCAGTCCCCGAATGTCTTCATACCTTGCTCGTGGAAGATGCGATTGCATTCTTCGTGCTCCTTGGGAGAAAGAACGAAGGCTTTTTTGAGTTGTGAGTACCAGCACTCGTATGGAGGAAGCCCCGGGAAATCCAGCTTGTCGGCGCTGTCAAACCACTCGTATGGAAGCCAGGACTTGGTCTGTGTCGCTCCATACGTCTTGACCCACTTGTCGTACGTGATGCCTGGGGCCAAATAATTCATGATGTCCAAGAACTTGTAGCTGGGAGTGTTGATGAACATGATGCGCCCCTCTTTCTCCGCGGCGAAGACCTCCTTCTCGCCAGCGAGATGAGTGACAAAGTACTTGCGGATAAGCTTGAGATCGTAATGACCTGAGTTGAAGCCGACCACAGGCACTTGGTTGCACCATTTGTCGATAAGCTTGAGTTGCTTCTCAGGAAGATTCTCAAGGTCCGGGGGCATGTATTTTACAGCCACGTCTTCTCGGATGGCTGCGCTTCGCCGCTCCAGGGAGGCATAAAACAGCCTGATAAGCTCGTCAGGATCTTTAGAGCAAATGTACTCAGGCTCAGGGTTCAACGTGTCGGCAATGGAGACTGAGATGGGCACATGCTCGCTTTCATAAGTGAGATCGTGTGTCGGACGAGCTGCCTTGGTCTTGTCCTGGTACGCTTCGAAGTCATAGACGATCGCGTGGGGATATGTTTTGTTTCTTTTCTGTGGGCAACGATCATTCCACCAGGGGGCAGGCCGTTCATGCTCCCACCTTTCCACCACGGTGTACCCGGCGTCTCGAAGAAACTGAGTTCGTTGCAGAGTCTTTTGGTAAGCAATCGTCCTTGTGATTGTGTTGCCCCTTCGGTCAACATGAACCGCTTCGTCCCTCGTTCCCTCGGGGTAACATTCATCGCAACCGTGCCAGTGACAACCGTGGAACTGAAAAACTGTCTTGCTTTCTGGGTGATAGCCGTCGACTGGAGCCCCACAGATATAGCTCTCACCACCATGGCCGCATCTGTGATGGTGGATGTGAATGCCGGCCTGCTTCGCCTCCCACTCCAACCAGCACACGCCCTTGACACCGAAACTCCTTCTGGTAAAAGGCTTCTCAAAAGCTGACTCCGGAGGGAGGATACGTTTCCCGGGGCAGTCGATTTTGGTTTGGCCACGAGTACACGTCTTGGAGTGGCGAGTTAAATGACAAGCTTGTGTGAACCTCCCGCCGCACTCGCCACAAGTGTAATTGTTTGTGACTTTATTGATGTTGGTGATCAAGAAGGAGTGGTCCTCATAAATACCAACAGTCATGGTTGGAGCGCCCACCTTGTTGTAATTCGCAGGGCTGTGAGATAAAGTGAAGTCACCATTGGGGTGAACAAGATATGCGGCAATTCCTTGCTTGAAATGCTTTTCGATTTTAGAGAGGTGCCGCAAATTTAGCTGACCTCGAAGCCCCGGATAAAAGGCGAAGAAGCTTTCCGCGAGTTCTCTGGATCTGCGAGTGTTGTCCCTTTTATGAGCACCGCGATGGACAGCCAAACAACGAAAGAGACAAAGATTGTCGTTGAAAGTGTCAAGAGAAATGACTTCTCTTTTGTTGCGAATCCAATCAGGAAGACGGCCGAGGCCTATTTGCAAGGGTTGTCGGTCAAGAATGACTTTGACCTCAACCAGGACGGTGCGTTCATAAACCCATTTGGTGTCAGGCCTTTTGAGTCTTGCGTTTTGAAGACGAAGCTCTTCCTGAGATTGCAACCACTGTCGTGTCTCGGAGAGAGTGGCTAGCCAAGGCCCGGTTTGATTGTTTTGATAAAAACTTCTCAACTCCTCGTTTTCAGTGTTTCGCAGCTTGACTGTGGAGATTAACTTGATTGCGTGTCGTGTGTGAACATTTTGCTTGATTTTGTTCAAAATTCTGGCGACAAGAGAGTTTTCGAGCCCGTTTACAAACTGAAACGTGATTGTTCGTCTGCCATGTTCAATCTGTCGGTCAACCCGATCATAGATTTGAACAAATTGCTCGAAATCTAGCTCCGGTGGGTTGTTTTGAAGCTCGACCTCCTCGGCAGGCTCGAGCCGCTCGATATTTCGTGCCTGTTCGTCCAGCCGGGCAATAAGCTCGCGTTGATCGTCATCACGCCGTCTTCGGCGTTGTGGCATTGCGTATATATAAGGGTTTTTAATTTCTTCAATTGGTGATGCCTCGCTTGCCGTTGCGGGTGGGCTCGGGGAAAAACACATTTTGACTCCCTCTTACGGGTGTTTGAGGACGGTTTATCCAGAGTAGTGAGTGGGGGAGGGTCTCAAATGCGGTTTTTTGAGCTGATCGACAATTTTTTGCGCCGATAATCAATTTTTTCGAGCGAAGTGAGGAAAAATTGATTATCGGCGCAAAAAATTGTCGATCAGCTCAAAAAACCGCATTTGAGCCATCCCCCACTCACTACTCGATATAACGTGGAAATATGCCAAGGGAAATTTTACTATTTTGGCGGAACAGTGTCATCAGTATTCATTTATGAAATTAGTATATACGAAGTGCGACGACTGATACCGAAGATACCCGAAATATTCACGAAGAGGGTGCGTAATGTTTCTGCGTCAATAATTACACCTTAGGAGCAAACAAATGACTCAAAAGTTATGACTAATAAACAATTTATTTCTCCATCTCACAAACATTAACTAAGCAAATGCAACTAAGTAAAGAAGCTCAAAATAGACGGAGCGCTTATAACGGATACATTTTGGTTTGAGACAAAGGCCACGATTGACTCTGTCTTCTCAAATAAAGAAAGGCAACGTTGATTTCAAACTAAACTGTAATCCACTTCAATCCTTGCAATCCTACACTTTATCTCCAAACAATTTCTTTTGTTTTGCTCTATAGAATCGTTTTATCCAACTAAGTTGTATATTTTGTAGCATTTGGCGATATAACGTGGAAAAAAGCCAAGGGAAATTTTGGGTCATGGCTCATGTACGACGAACTGACCGACGTCATAAAACCTAACACAATACAACTTAATACAATACAATACAAAACAACCTAACACTTCCTAACACAATACATCACAATACAGTCATCGTACACGAGCCATCACCCGACATTTTACTATCTTGGCGGAACGGTGTCATCAGTATTCATTTATGAAATGAGTATATACGAAGTGAGACGACTGCTACCGAAGATAACCGAAATATTTACGAAGCGGCTGCGTAAGGTTTCTGCATCAAAATTGAACCTTAGGAGCCAACAAACAACTCAAAGCGTTATGACCAATAAACAATTTATTTCTCCATCTCACAAACATTAAGTAAGCAAATGCAACTGAGTGAAGAATCTCAAAATAGACGGAGCGGTTATAACCCACGCATTTTGGTTTGAGATAAACGCCACGATTGACAGTACTTCTCAAAGAAAGATAGGCAATGTTGATTTCAAACTAAACTGTAATCCACTTCTATCCTTGCAATCCTGCACTTTATCTCCAAACAATTCCTTTTGTTTTGTTCTATAGAATCTTTTTATCCAACTAAGTTGTATATGTTGTGGCATTTGGCGATATAATGTGGAAATAAGCGAAAGGAAATTTTACTATTTTGGCGGAACAGTGTCATCAGTATTCATTTATGAAATAAGTTTATACGAAGTGCGACGACTGATACCGAAGATACCCGAGAAATTCACGAAAGGGCTGCGTAATGTTTCTGCCTCACTAATTGCACCTTATGAGCCAAATGATGACTCAAAAGTTAGTATCTTTCTGCATGTACCGGTACCAATGAACCACTCATTGTCTTCTATTGTTTGTGAGGCATTTGTATTTTTGGTCTTGTTTACCATTTGCATCATTGTCGTTCTTTGTTTCTTTTGTTTTATGTAATATGTGCTCAGTTACATGGCAGAAGGAACCAAACGTTATGAGCAATAAACAATTTATTTCTCTCAATGTTATTAAAGCGCTTTTGAAACTGAAAGTTCAGACGTTTCGGGACTTCTGTCCCTTCCTCAGTGAATAGCCGTTAACTGAAAACGCGCGTCAGCCGTTTAAATGGTCCAAATGTCGCCATGGCGCAACATTGTAGCGCGCGCGGATGAAGTCTAAATAAAACTGAAGTCAATGTTCATGCCGCGTGATTGAATGGTTTGGAATTTGAAAATTAGTCGACCCTCCGCGCTGCGTCTCTCCGTGGTACTTTTGAAACCTGTTCTAACCACGGACACCATCATGTCATCTGTTGTGTGTCCGGGAGAGGAGAAGTGTTTAGCGACGGGCAGGTCCGCTTTCTTTCTTACCGATATTAGATGCTCGCAGTATCTGTCGCCGAGCCTACGTCCAGTTTCGCCGATGTAACACAGAGTACATGTACGACAGGTAATGATGTAGACGAGGTTACTGGTCGTACATGTGAACTTCTCTCGAATTGTCAGCGGTCCACCAGGAGTGTTGATCATGGCCGCTGAATTGGTGTAGGCGCAGGTCTTGCAACGTGGACGGCGACAGGGAAAGGTTCCATTAGAGTCAACCCCCGTATTGAAGTTGGACTGAAGATTGCTGTGGACCAAGGAGTCTTTCAAATTGGAGTCTCAGGATCAGATTTGAGGATTTCAAAGTTTTTCGTAAGGATGTTCTTGACACAGCTGTTGGTAGGATTATAAGTAAGTGTCAGCGGGATGACTTCTTTGTTGGTGCTTGCATCGTCAGATGGTCGCATTGCTGCTTCTCGGGAGATGGTGCTGACGCGTTGGAGGGTTCGATCTACGACTGTTGGGGGATAGTTGCGGTGCAGGAAGAAAGATGCCATTTCCTTGCTTTTGCTGATGAAATCGTTCTCATCACTGCATATCCGTTTAAGGCGGAGAAATTGGCTGTATGGAATGGTGTCTTTACAACGGACCGGGTGTGAAGATGAGTATGTGAGATACGAGTGAGAGTCGGTTTCTTTGTAGTGTATGGACGTTGCTAATCCTTGAGCAGTTAGTTTCAGGAAGAGGTCTAGAAAAGGCAGTTGGTCGTCAGAGATGGACCAAGTGAACTTAAGGCTCGGGTGGAAGTTGTTGACAAAATTGGCAAAGTTGTAAAAGTTCTCTTTCTCTACAGGAAGCTGTTCCCACTATGTCGTCGATGTATCGCTTGTAGTGGTCAGGTTTGGTTCCTGGATATTGTAAGAAAATTTGTTGATCGATGTGACCGACGAACAGACAGGCGTAGTTGGGACCAAATTTGCTTCCCATAGCGACACCACCCGTTTGTTGGTAGTAACCGCCGTTGAAGGTGAAGCTGTTAAGTGTGAGGACCAATTCAGCAAGACGAACTAAGGTCTGTGTAGGTGGTTCTAGCACCGACCGCTTGTTTAAAAAATGTTGTAAAGCTTAAAGGCCATCGTTGTTGGGTATCACTGTATACTGTGACTTGATGTCCATTGTGAAAACAAAGCGATTAGAATTTGAGCTGGCATAGCGAAAGGATTGTGCAATGTCTAGCATATGATTAGTGTCCTTGACGTAGCTAGGTAAACCATGAACCAAAGGAGAAGTGATCTTGTCGAGATAAGTAGCTAAGAGCTCAGTGGGGCAGTTTACAAGCGGATACAATGGGCCTCCCGGGGTTCCCTGGCTTGTGGAGTTTTGGGAGAAGGTAGAACTTGGAAGTGCGAGGGTGATCCACGGTTAGATTGGTAGCTGTGGCTGGGAGCTCTCCCTTAGTGAAGAATAATTCTTAGTGATTGCGTTCTGGACAACCGATATGACTCTGTTGTAAACGTTTCCGACGACCTACGGCAACAGTGTTTATGGCTAGCAGACAAAACGTTTGCGAAGACGCGTTACTCATTACATGTTGGTTTCATTAGCAGTTGCCTCCGACGAAGATTGATCCCGAATGGATTTCTTTTAAACTTCCACGCGTCGGACCTCTACAGACAAAATAAATCTACCAACTGCAAAAGGCAAGTGTCTCATATTCTTAACGTTGCTTCTCGTAGGCTCATGGTAACATCCGTTAGGACCATACAGCAACGGTGTCAGACTCTCACGACGGAGATTAGAAACATTCGCAATGACTTAAAAACTGTTTGCGACAATGACACTTACCGTCAAATTAGTAAGACTGTACACGAACTTAACTCTGAATTATTCAAGTTTCTTTCCACTACTAAAGAAAACAAACTTTGCAAACTAGCAAACTCGACAATGCCCGTCAGTAAGATCTCTGACGGCCATAAGAACAAAATCGTGGTTACGATTCCGGAAAACCTCCATCTTGACGAGAGTGAGAGATCCATTCTCAGCAAGGGTCTCTCTTTCGTGCCAACACGACCTTATAGTGATGAATTTACAACAAAAACAGATTGCGAGAGATTTTATCGCCGTCTTCGCTTGAAAACTCACTTTAGTCAAGAAGATGCCACCAGTGTCGATCAGACCCAACAATCTGACCAGACTGACGACATTTTCAAAACTCTAAAACCTACATCTTCAACATGGACTCCACTACCGGGAAAATGTGCTGCTTTGGACTACTATATCACTAAATGTCGCAAAGAAGTCAATAAGGTCAATTTAAAACCGACATCTTTAACATGGACCCCACCCCCGGGAAAATGTGCTGCTTTGGACTACTATATCACTAAATGTCGCAAAGAAGTCAATAAGGTCAACTTCAAGCAACGCAACACAGCAATGAACTTATCACGTGATGAACTGACCGCCCTCGTCTCGTTAAAACAACGAACCGAGATCGTCATTAAATCAGCCGACAAGGCTGGTGCCGTTGTGGTTTGGGAGCGTTCTCTTTATATTAAAGAGGCTGAACAACAACTTCTATCAGCGGGTGGATCATGATCTTACAGTGGAACATCACAACAAGGTCATTTCGGTTGTCCAGAACGCAATCACTAAGGAAGAGCTCCCAGCCATAGCTACCAATCTAATCGCGGATCACCCTCGCACTTCTAAGTTCTACCTTCTCCCAAAAATCCACAAGCCAGGGAACCCCGGGAGGCCCATTGTATCCGCTTGTAACTGCCTCACTGAGCTCTTAGCTACTTATCTCGACAAGATCACTTCTGCTTTTGTTCATGGTTTACCTAGCTACGTTAATGACACTAATCAGATTTGGCGAAGATTTGAAGTCAGTACGACGAGTGCGGAAAAGTGAGATTTTGCTAAAACTTGCTCCGCACGGTCCCAAACGTTCGTTTTGCTCACTTTTCATAGAAATCGCACTGTTTTTGAAATTTGGCGATGATTTGGGGCCAGTACGACGATTTTGAGATCTGGTGTGCGAAAAAGTGAGATTTTGCCAAAACTTGCTCCGTACGGCGCCAAACGTGCGTTTTGTGCACTTTTATAGAAATCGCACTGCTTTTGAGATTTGGCGATGATTTGAGGACAGTACGACGATTTTGAGATCTGGTGTGCGGAAAAGTGAGATTTTGCCAAAACTTTCTCCGCACGGCCCCAAACGTGCGTTTTGGGCACTTTTATAGAAATCGCACTGCTTTTGAGATTTGGCGATGATTTGAGGACAGTACGACGATTTTGAGATCTGGTGTGCGGAAAAGTGAGATTTTGCCAAAACTTTCTCCGCACGGCCCCAAACGTGCGTTTTGGGCACTTTTATAGAAATCGCACTGCTTTTGAGATTTGGCGATGATTTGAGGACAGTACGACGATTTTGAGATCTGGTATGCGGAAAAGTGAGATTTTGCCAAAACTTGCTCCGCACGGCCCCAAACGTGCGTTTTGGGCACTTTTATAGAAATCGCACTGCTTTTGAGATTTGGCGATGATTTGAGGCCAGTACGACGATTTTGAGATCTGGTGTGCGGAAAAGTGAGATTTTGCCAAAACTTACTCCGCACGGCCCCAAACGTGCGTTTTATGCACTTTTCATAGAAATCGCAATGCTTTCGAGATTTGGCGATGATTTGAGGCCAGTACGACGATTTTGAGATCTGGTGTGCGGAAAAGTGAGATTTTGCCAAAACTTGCTCCGCACGGCCCGAAACGTGCGTTTTGTGCACTTTTCATAGAAATCGCGCTGTTTTTTAGATTCGGCGATGATTTGAGGCCAGTACGACGATTTTGAGATCGGCTGTACGGAAAAGTGAGATTTTGCCAAAACTTGCTCCGCATTGCCCCAAACGTGCGTTTTGTGCACTTTTCATAGAAATCGCACTGTTTCTCAGATTTGGCGATGATTTGAGGCCAGTACGATGATTTTGAGATCGGGTGTGCGGAAAAGTGAGATTTATCCAAAACTTGCTCCGCACGGCCCGAAACGTGCGTTTTGTGCACTTTTCATAGAAATGGCACTGTTTTTCAGATTCGGCGATGATTTGAGGCCAGTACGACGATTTTGAGATCGGGTGAGAGGAAAAGTGAGATTTTGCCAAAACTTGGTACGCACGGCCCCAAAGGTGCGTTTTGTGCACTTTTCATAGAAATCGCACTGTTTTTCAGATTTGGCGATGATTTGGGGCCGGTACGACGATTTTGAGATCGGGTGTGCGGAAAAGTGAGATTTTGCCAAAACTTGCTCCGCACGGCCCCAAACGTGCGTTTTGTGCACTTTTCATAGAAATCGCACTGTTTTTCAGATTCGGCGATGATTTGAGGCCAGTACGACGATTTTGAGATCGGGTGAGAGGAAAAGTGAGATTTTGCCAAAACTTGGTACGCACGGCCCCAAAGGTGCGTTTTGTGCACTTTTCATAGAAATCGCACTGTTTTTCAGATTTGGCGATGATTTGGGGCCGGTACGACGATTTTGAGATCTGGTGTGCGGAAAAGTGAGATTTTGCCAAAACTTGCTCCGCACGGCCCCAAACGTGCGTTTTGTGCACTTTTCATAGAAATCGCACTGTTTTTCAGATTCGGCGATGATTTGAGGCCAGTACGACGATTTTGAGATCGGCTGTGCGGAAAAGGGAGATTTTGCCAAAACTTGCTCCGCACGGCCTCAAACGTGCGTTTTTGCACTTTTCATAGAAATCGCACTGTTTTTCCGATTTGGCGATGATTTGAGGCCAGTACGACGATTTTGAGATCGGGTGTGCGGAAAAGTGAGATTTTGCCAAAACTTGCTCCGCACGGCCCCAAACGTGCGTTTTATCCACATTTCATAGAAATGGCACTGTTTTTCAGATTTGGCGATGATTTGAGGCCAGTACGACGATTTTGAGATCTGGTGTAAGGAAAAGTGAGATTTTGCCAAAACTTGCTCCGCAGGGCCCCAAATGTGCGTTTTGTGCACTTTTCATAGAAATCGCACTGTTTTTGAGATTTGGCGATGATTTGAGGCCAGTAGGACGATTTTGAGATCTGTTGTGCGGAAAAGTGAGATTTTGCCAAAACTTGCTCCGCACGGCCCCAAACGTGCGTTTTCTGCACTTTTCATAGAAATCGCACTGTTTTTCAGATTTGGCGATGATTTGACGCCAGTACGACGATTTTGAGATCTGGTGTGAGAAAAAGTGAGATTTTGCCAAAACGTGCTCCGCAGGGCCCCAAACGTGCGTTTTGTGCACTTTTCATAGAAATCGCACTGTTTTTCAGATTCGGCGATGATTTGAGGCCAGTAGGACGATTTTGAGATCTGGTGTGCGGAAAAGTGAGATTTTGCCAAAACTTGCTCCGCACGGCCCCAAAGGTGCGTTTTGTGCACTTTTCATAGAAATCGCACTGTTTTTCAGATTTGGCGATGATTTGGGGCCGGTACGACGATTTTGAGATCTGGTGTGCGGAAAAGTGAGATTTTGCCAAAACTTGCTCCGCACGGCCCCAAACGTGCGTTTTGTGCACTTTTCATAGAAATCGCACTGTTTTTCAGATTCGGCGATGATTTGAGGCCAGTACGACGATTTTGAGATCGGCTGTGCGGAAAAGGGAGATTTTGCCAAAACTTGCTCCGCACGGCCTCAAACGTGCGTTTTTGCACTTTTCATAGAAATCGCACTGTTTTTCCGATTTGGCGATGATTTGAGGCCAGTACGACGATTTTTAGATCGGGTGTGCGGAAAAGTGAGATTTTGCCAAAACTTGCTCCGCACGGCCCCAAACGTGCGTTTTATCCACATTTCATAGAAATGGCACTGTTTTTCAGATTTGGCGATGATTTGAGGCCAGTACGACGATTTTGAGATCTGGTGTAAGGAAAAGTGAGATTTTGCCAAAACTTGCTCCGCAGGGCCCCAAATGTGCGTTTTGTGCACTTTTCATAGAAATCGCACTGTTTTTGAGATTTGGCGATGATTTGAGGCCAGTAGGACGATTTTGAGATCTGTTGTGCGGAAAAGTGAGATTTTGCCAAAACTTGCTCCGCACGGCCCCAAACGTGCGTTTTCTGCACTTTTCATAGAAATCGCACTGTTTTTCAGATTTGGCGATGATTTGACGCCAGTACGACGATTTTGAGATCTGGTGTGAGAAAAAGTGAGATTTTGCCAAAACGTGCTCCGCAGGGCCCCAAACGTGCGTTTTGTGCACTTTTCATAGAAATCGCACTGTTTTTCAGATTCGGCGATGATTTGAGGCCAGTAGGACGATTTTGAGATCTGGTGTGCGGAAAAGTGAGATTTTGCCAAAACTTGCTCCGCACGGCCCCAAACGTGCGTTTTGTGCACTTTTCATAGAAATCGCACTGTTTTTCAGATTTGGCGACGATTTGAGGCCAGTACGACGATTTTGAGATCAGGTGTGCGGAAAAGTGAGATTTTGCCAAAACTTGCTCCGCACGGCCCCAAACGTGCGTTTTGTGCACTTTTCATAGAAAGCGCACTGTTTTTCAGATTTGGCGATGATTTGAGGTCAGTACGTCGATTTTGAGATCTGGTGTGAGGAAAAGTGAGATTTTAGCAAAACTTGCTCCGCACGGCCCCAAACGTGCGTTTTGGGCACTTTTCATAGAAATCGCACTATTTTTCAGATTTGGCGATGATTTGAGGCCAGTACGACGATTTTGAGATCTGGTGTGCGGAAAAGTGAGATTTTGCCAAAACCTGCTCCGCACGACCCCAAACGTGCGTTTTGTGCACTTTTCATAGAAATCGCACTGTTTTGATGTCGTTAATGCGCATGCGGAAAACGAGATATAGGTATCATGTATATAAAAAGGGACAAAAGTTGTTAACAAAGGTTTCTTTCTTTAACTTTGTTAACTGTTGTCCGGGGGGGGGTAGTTCTTTATACTAGCTATATTATGGCATTGAGAATATAGTTGGTTAAACCGGTTAGGATTTCAAGAAGAGCGTCACATACGGCGCACTAAAATTTTTGGGGAGCTCCCCCCGACCTATTGTTAATTTCCCTAGGGTATTGGGATGTCATGTGATGTCATGTTTTTAAGTGGAAGTGTCCGAGAGGCACATTTTATAAGCGATTTCAACGTTTTGAGTTTTTCAAAAGAGATATTGGCACTATTTGGGAGCTAATTGAAAACATAAGCTTACCGCAATATTGCGTAACGTGTTAGCATTTCTTATTCACGGGTTGGATGTGGCGTAATACAATCAAGTTGAAGTTTCCTCTCAGTCAAATAAAGACTATTTTGAACAAATACGCTACACTAACATGAAAATTATTTATAGTCACACTCGAGACTCTTTTGTTACTCACTACTTTTATTGATTTGCTGGCTCCTAAAAGGGCTCTTGCCCTTACGCCGGCTATAATAAACACAAGCAACAAGTCGCATTACTTCCGTCTAAAAACTAATACTACACTACATTCACCTACATGTATTCATAGAAATATACATATATTTGCCTCAATCAAACAGTGGGCTGGCATGAACGAAGCAGTCGCTAGACCGTCAAAAATGCCAACGAAGGTTTTAGCAAGCGTAGAGAATACAAGCTAAAATTACAGCCTTTACTGAGACAAACTTACGATACGACCAAAAACAGATCGCTGGATTCACCCCTCTCATAAAATAGAAGTCTGTATACGGGTGAACATTTCAAGTTCGTTTACCAACAGGTTGCAACTGAACTGACTGAAAATTCTAAAAATTGACAGGAATCTTCTGCGACACCTCCTTTCAACAACCTTGACGGGCTTTTTTAATTTCGTTCCTATTACAAAGTTATCGTCTCTTTCGTAGAAAAATACGTAAACATTGGGAACATCAAACTTTAAGAGGGTATAAAGGAAAAGTAACACACATCTGAACAGCGCCACCATTTTGGACGGCAATCTATCCGTTCCGATGTTAATCGCGTAACGCTTTCCGGTCCTAGATTTCTGTTTGTGCAATGACGAGATCAAAACTCCCCCCCCTCCCCCGAAAATAACCTTCAGGCTGATTAGGGTATTACATTTCACAATTCCAAACCTGAAAATTAAAACTTAGAAATAAAAAAAAAATTAAACTTAGTTTGCATAAATATATAGCGTTTTCCGATTTAGCGGAAATAACGCGAAAACGGGAGGATTTTTTCCGGATATATAATTGATACTATCCATTAGATTATTACAATGGAATTCAATTCATTCTATAGGTGTCAGAACATTCACTGAAGCGTGATGCTTGAAGTTGTTTCTCGCGGTGAATTTGCCTGTAAAGAGCTATAAACCCGGCGCATCTTTTTCTCGACAGCTACAGTGAGCTTACTTTCCCATTTTGTAAACAAGGCCAAACACACGACAAATTAATCTAGCACTGCTAAATGAGGGTGCTAATGGGGGTACCCAATTGTCAGTTAACTACTTTTTTTTTGGCCAATTGTCAGTTAACAAGAGGCTACACTGGTAGCCTATACTCATGCGCTTGTATAAGAAAGTTGTACGTTTTTTTTAACTGGGTCACGTTGTCGGAAATCGGTTTATTTCAATATTTTCATTCATTGATCTTATCAAGTGATTTAGTTTGACAAGTAGGAAATTACGTATATCAGTAAGGCTTTTAAATTTGCAAAGTTAAGATAAGGTTACTTTACAGGCCATGTGAATGACCAGAGGGACTTTGTGATTAAATCATTCTTACTTGAGAATTGTCATGGACTTCTTGTGCCAAACAGAGGCGTTCGCGACAACGCACCCCTTCCCTCTCAACGAATTTTGCGTGACCCAAGTCTTGTTTTGTTTACATAATACCAGATATCATTTATTACGACTTAATTTACGACTGAATTTGAACACGTTTTATAAGCATTTCTCCAAAGCTAGCGAGAATACAAAGAAAACGTCAATCACAGAATTGATATCAACATAAATTCCCATCGAAAAATGAAATTTCTTTACCGGTAAAGTCCAAATGCCAGTGGGGTTGACTCGGCTATTTAAAAGCAGAAAAAACCTCCACCAATAGTGAATAGTGTGAGTTATAAGGAAACTACAGAAATGTTAGCTGTCTCGACCCGCAAAAAGTTCCTCCCGCAAAACAAATTCAGTCGGGCAATCCACAAAATTTTCCTTCCGCAAAAATTTGCTCGTGCACGGTAGCTAAATCACCAAAACTATGACGTCTTTCCCATAGTATTGCATAACCAAACCGTAATAGCAATGATTCAGTATTCCAAAATAGAACAAACCCAAAGTTCATGCTATTTTGCTCTGCCATATCGCTCATCAGTAAAATACAAACTTTTCCGTCCCATTTAACTTCCTTAAAACGTCTCCATTCGTAAAAATACACCGTGAAATTCTCAAACCGCGTTTCCCAAGAAAACGCATTTGACCTATTTTTACCCTTCTAAAGCAGCTTTAATGGCTTTACGACAAATGATTGAAAATTTGAAACATTGATATTTCTTGATAGGTAACGTGAGATATCGAAACTTAATAAGAACTTAAATACCTTTGCGGTGACGTAATGTGAGATATGACAAGTTCATGACAAGTTCTGACATCCCAATACCCTAGGGAAATTAACAATAGGTCCGGGGGTGCTCCTCAAACATTTTAGTGGCGGTATGTGACACACTTCTTGAAATCCTAAGCGATTTAACCAACCATATCCTCAATACCCTAATATAGCTTCTATAAAGAAGAAAGAAGTAACCCCCCCGGACAAAAGTTAACAATGGACCGTTGTTAACAATTTTTGTCCCTTTTTGTATTGATTCCTAAATCTCGTTTATGCGCATGCGCATTAACGAGATAAAAAAGGAAACTTTATTACGAAAGACATCGTAGCTGTCAAAGCCAGGCAAACACTGAAAAGCAATTCTCACTATCTTTTGCCTCAACTGAGTCTCAAGCTGTCGCGTGCTATATTTTTCTGACTTTTCTTGTAATCTTCACCGGATATGTTTCTGTCTTTCCTGCATGCCACAACGGCTATCTTTAAAATAAGGAACGGGGAATCGAGGAATAGGAACGGGAACGGGAACGGGAACGGGGAACGGGGAATCTTTAACCCATTGACTCCTGAGAATTTTTAAGTTTTGAGTGATATTCTGCATATAAACGAGCCATAGGATTTCGTGACTCCATATTTGGGGTTACCATCGAAAGTTCTGCTGTTCTAAAACACTGAAGGCTCGAGTTTACTAGAAACGTCATTCTGACATAGTATTTTTGCTTCGTTGTGCTATAAGAACGGCTCAAATATGGTTTGTATACGATTTTTGGTAAGTTTGAAGCCATTTTTCATCTTTAGTAGCTTTCTCAAAGAAGCGAGTAAGGTGATGTACTTCGTTTGCCAATTGGCCATTTGCACGATGACGTCGTATGACTACAACTACCAGAATCCTTCAGTTGTTTTGTTTTGTAGTGCAAATTAGGGCTATTGTTATTTAAACCGCACTGGGATTATAAAATTTAAATAAGAAAGGTAAGACGAAATGAATTCTGGTAGTTGTAGTCAAATGACGCCATCGTGCAAATGGCCTATTTCGCTTGTTGCTCGTGGAACTGGAAAAATGGCCGCTCCAAAACGAAGTAGTCTTAAGACTCGACTACTGATGAATTTCTTGACCTACCACGGCATATTTTGGAATTTGCGACAGTAGTAGTACGTCAGCATTTTACGCCGTTTTATGGATTTCCCTTGGATTTCCCACATACTAATTTGGATTTCCCGCATACTAATTTGGATTTCCTGCATACTCATTTGGATAGGTAATTATTTACCTATACCTATACCAACACAATAGGAACAATAGACCGGCCCAAACTTTCCCGCTCTATTCCAACTCACTTCAAAACAAAACACAACTGACACAGATATCCTTTACAGACATAGATCAAAACAACATGCCTTGACCAAGACTCGAACCTGGGTAACTGCGGCCACAACGCAGCTGTGGACATCATAACTGGGTAAACTGATTAGAGGGTTCCGAAACATTCAAGTTTAGAAGCAATAAAATTGCACAGTATAAAAAAACCGCTTCTTATTCGTATTTACCGCAACATTCTTATTGCCCGGCTTCATCGCTAGACTCTATATCGATTTTCAGTTTCCCACCCAACACCCACTTTAAGTTTTAATTTCTTTATTGGTAGCTTCAAAGTTCAAACTTTTAATTATGCGAACACTGAACTCTAGATTTGCATGGAAAATTAGCACCTCGGAAAAATTAACAATGCAACCAATTACATGAGCGTGCTAAAACAATAAACCCGCACTTTGTTTAAGTTCAAATAGATTTAATAACAGCAAAACGCATTAGGGTTTTATCAAATTATTATGTCAACAAAAGCTGTTTTATTTAGAACAGCTCAAACCTATGTACCACACAAATGATAAGGAAATCAAGAACAAAATGTTAGAATGAAATAACTTTACGGACGTAGCGCGAATTCACTATAAGGCCGTATTGCAGTCATAAAGCTTTGTTGGCTTTTTTCGGAAGCAAAGGTTTCCTCTAAAAACGATTTTACGTTTGGTTCATCATCCACTTTGTTTTAGCGTTCGAATAATGTGGTGTCATATGTAAAGAAGTAATTAGGTAACCGTGTTTACTGTTATGATCAAACGATAGGGGTACAGGAAGGGTACAGAAAGGGTACAAGAGTTTTCACCACCACCACCACAATTCTATTATTTCCACCACCACTATGAGAAACTATTTGAGGATTGCTTGAAATGTAAATAAAATAAAATAAAACCGATCACAAGTAGCGCAAAAATGGAATTTCATTGTAATCCACAAATAATTTCTCATAGCTTGTAGATCCTTGAGGAGGAGGAGGAGGAGGAGAAAACAATAGAATTGTGGAGGGAGAGGAGAAGGAGAAGGAAGAGGAGGAGGAGGAGGAGGAGGGTCGATGTGGGGTCGATATTGTGGTCGTTTCCCAAAATGTTTGTTCCTTCGCATGTTTTTAACTTTATCTTTCCAAATAGCTATTTGATTCTGCTTTTAGCCATCGATTCTAGTAAGGCTGATGGCAAATATCCAATTTTAAGTGTGTTTAATTCAACTTGACTGTGGATGCCATTTTAAGGAGCATTTTTGATCAATTTGTCTTGTGAGAGAAGGGAACATAACAACAGGCCCAAGACATTCATCTGCCGATAAGAAAATGATTATGTATTCATGTTCCCGTTAATTCCGTGAGATCCGTGTGTTCCGTCCTTTTAGTAGAAGTTTGTGTTGTGGTAATATATTACACTAAATCAGCCAACTGACACTGCAAGTTCCAACCCAGCAAAACTTCTACGAAAAGGACGGAACATATGGATCTCACGGATTTAACGGGATATGAATATATGATCAATTACTTCTCTCTATTTCTGTAAGTATATTTATTAATAGTATATTAGATAATATAGTTTTAAGATACTTACAGAAATAGAGAGAAGTAATTGATCATATATTCATATCCCCGTTAAATCCGTGAGATCCATATGTTCCGTCCTTTTAGTAGAAGTTTTGCTTGGTTGGAACTTGCAGTGTCAGTTGGCTGATTTGGTGTAATATATTATCACAACACAAACTTCTACGAAAAGGACGGAACATATGGATCTCACGGATTTAACGGGGATATGAATATATGATCAATTACTTCTCTCTATTTCTGTTAGTATATTTATTAATAGTATATTAGATAATATACTTTTAAGATACTTACAGAAATAGAGAGGAGTAATTGATCATATATTTATATCCCCGTTAAATCCGTGAGATCCATATGTTCCGTCCTTTTCGTAGAAGTTTTGCTTGGTTGGAACTTGCAGTGTCAGTTGGCTGATTTAATGTAATATATTACCACAACACAAACTTCTACTAAAAGGACGGAACATATGGATCTCACGGATTTAACGGGGATATGAATATATATAATCATTTTTGCGTTCCCTATTGCTGCAAGTATCTTAAATGAATGGCCTTGTGTTTTTCTTTAAAGTTTTTTTCGCCTTCAGAACATATCAAGCACATATTCTACCCGTTTATTTCCCACTGAAAACTGTACAATAAGTTTCGCATCTTGTTGAATGCGAAATAAAGCTGCAACAACCTTCTTCAGGCCAAATCAACACCACATTCTGCTGTTTGTTTTTTGCTGTAAGTTTACAGTGATATGCGAAATAAAGCTGCCAAACGTTAGCAACAATCGCCTTGAAATCAAAACAAAACACCACTCCCTGTCTACTTTTCTTCCATCTTTTCATTACTATTGTTCAATGGATGTTACCGCAGCATGTGAAATAAAGCTGCCGAAAATTAGCAACAATCACCTTGAAACCAAAATAACTCCACCCCCTGTCTATGTTGCTTCATCTTTTCACTACTATTAAATAAATGGATGTTACCGCTACATGTGAAATAAAGCTGCCAAAAGTTAGCAACAATCGCCTTGAAACCAAATCAACGCCACCCCCTGTCTATTTTTCTTCATCTTTTCATTACTTTGTATCTGAGCAACATAATTACGCCACTCAAAGTACATCCTTACAACATCTAACTTCCAGTTCCTTTAGAATAAACATAAGACAATTTTGTCCAACAATCATCGGATGCTATTACTGGAATGATATTCCTATATTCATACGCAAAAAGCAAACTAGACAACAATTTGAAAGAGCACTTTATCAATATTAGTTTGCTCAGTATTAATAACTATCTCACCAATCTTTCTATGTTTCTATTCCTTTCTTTGTAGTGTGTTTTCTCTTTTTCTTAAAAAATGTAATTTTAGTCATACGGCATATAATAAGTTTACATATATCTTGCCCTTCTCCATTTTTTTCTTATCCTGTAAGCTTCAAAAACGTTTGCAATAAAAAAATGGAGTAAATAAATACAAAATACAATACAAAATAAATGGATGTTACCGCTACATGTGAAATAAAGCTGCCAAAAGTTAGCGACAATTGCCTTGAAGCCAAATCAACACCACTTTCTGTTCAATTGAAAAATGAACAACAGTCATTTCTGACTTAGTTCTAAATTAGTTCAACATTGTCTTTGAAAGAGTAGGCTTAATGAAGCTTAGAAATATCATCCACAGAAAGTGTTGAACGGAACAAAAGTGCAGTCTTTTCTAGGCAAATTTAGGTAGTAGTTTTTTAGATTTATTCCTATTAATTTCACAAGTACAGGACGGTTATTTAAGCAGCAGTTTTTGGCGTCTTTTTTGTCTGCACATTTTGGCGAAGATGCGTCGTGCCAAGCAGCCGAGTATGCAGTTAAACAGCGAAGCAATAAGAGGAACTGTCTTATGTTACATGAGCCCCGTAGTTTCTGGCCAGTGTAGTATCATTAGTGCCAAATGTGTATGGAACGTGAAAGAAAAAGACCTGCCAAAATCATGGAACGCCATCTGCCAGAAGCGAGATTCATGTGACAAAGCCATTTCAGGTTAGTTTACTTTTTGAAAGTTTGCTTGCAATTGGCCTTTTAAAATTTTACTAGCGCTTAACATGTATTTCTCTCTTTTTCAAGGTATACCGAATGCAGCTTTCTTCTTCAGTGCCATATCAACGCAAGAAAAGAAAAAGGGGAGTATAAACGAAAGCGATGACAGCGAAGAAGATCAAGATCCAAGCCCCACGCCCGCTACTTCATCTCAACAAGTACTTGATGGAAATCCAACAACCATCAACAAGTCGCTTTGGCCTTCAATTACCTATTGGCTGGCACTGACAACACCTAATGGTGCTCCTGCGAATCCACTCGTGGTCCATCGAGCACTGCTGGAGTGTGGAGTGGGAGTCACGGCAAATCAGGTATTACGAACGATAGAAATTTATGACAATGCGTTGTTGCTTGCGATTCAATGACATGCCATCTCTCTTACAAATTAGTGTCTTACAGGCTGGTTAAGTATGAACAAAGAGGCTTGAAACGTAAACGTATTTCAGTTTTTCGTGCACTGAATAAAAGTTTTCTATTTTGTTTTCAGGTACAGTTTCAAGATGGAAAAGAATGCATCGCCATCAAGGAACTCTATAAAGTCTTGAAAGACCACAGAAACCCTTGCATGCAGGAACTTGTGGCGTCATCGTACCAAAACAACTACCAAGATGAATTTAGCCATCTGGTTGGAATGTCACCTCTCTCTTCCCAAGAACTTGAAGATTGTCGAACGGAAAACGTCGTGCGCGTGACTTTGATCAACACTAGTTTTCATCAGTCATTAACGAGAGCGCTAGAGAAGATGATCGAGGCTAAACTGCAGCTAGACATGTTTGGCTTCAACATTCTCGACGCAGCTACTCTGTCTTTTGGACGGGAAGAAATACGGCTTTCTGACAAGTTGGCAATTCTCGTCAATGACATAACCATTGCAATGCAGAAGCTCAAATATGAGAAAGAAGGCAAAGAAGCAAAGGCAAAGCAGAGGCAAAGTGTACAAAAAGAACCCGAGATCACGGTACACGTACTCCTTCAAGTGCGAAGCAAGAGCATTCGTCAACACTCTCGCTACGAACGAGCAGTTTAAATCGAGACTCATCCGAGAAATGAGAAAAATCATCGAACTGTTAGCAGATCCACACTGCGAACTCTTCCAGCCACTGACCATTGACTACAATCTGATAGAAGTCAACGACGGTGTCTGTTGGTCCCTGAAAAACCGTGCCTTCGTAGAAAACCCCATTGAAGAGCATCAAATAGGCACGGTATCACCCAGGGCGTTTTGTGCCTATGACTCGACCAAAGAAGCCAACCCTAAGTATTTTCAGGAGATCTTGGAGAACAGCCTCTCCCAAAGCGATGTGTCAACCTTCTGTGAAGATTTTCTCAAACTGCTGAATTACAATAAGAAAGAGCACAAAGACAAAGTTCCTTACCTTGTTGGGGATGCCAACAGTGGTAAGACGAGTTTGTTCTTTCCAATCCAGGGACTAATACACCATGGAAACATTGCAACGGTTACAAAGCAACGCGCTTTTAATAAAGCAATGATCAGCCCATTTACAGAAGTAATCTTCATTGATGAAGCAGATGTGAATACCTTGGACATTGCTGACTGGAAAGTGCTCACACAGGGGGGATACGCCGCTCATGACGTCAAGTATCAGACTGCCAGGGCATTCATCAATAAATGCCCAATGCTGATTACAGCACAGCGTAAACTGGATTTTGGTCTTGTGCACCAACCTGCCATGGATAAACGTCTTCGCACGTACCATTTTAAGAGTCTCCAAAATCCCAAGAAGAAGGCGGCAGCATGGTTGAAAAAGCATGCCATGGAATGCGTCGTGTGGGCTGCAGAGCAAGCCAAATCCTGTGCAAGTGACACCGAGAGCGATGACGACGACGACACTGACAGTGACGACGAGAGGTCACAAAACGAAGAAGGAATTTTGCAAGAACAAGAAAAGAAAGATCTGCGATCTCTGTCACTCGCTAATCCACTTGTCGAAGAGACCCAATTTGGTGAAGCGGAAGCAAGTGACGAAGAAGATCCTGTCGATGCTATGGATCAGTCTGATGCCGACGATGTTGCTGCGGATTCCACGTCAAGCGATGTCCTTGACGATTTGAGAGCAACGTTGAGCAGATCCGATCCAGACAGTCTGCGATACAGGCAGGTGAAGCACATGCTGCGAGAACAAGAACGAAAAAGAACAGCGCAAAAGAACCTCGCTGAAAAGCAACACCAGTTGAGAAAAGCCGCCTTGAGAGCGATGGGAGTATGCACCCAGAGCGCAGACTTGCTGCCACCAGAACCAGACGCATTGACGCCCACTCCGATTCGAAGGGAGCTGCAGAGGCGTAGCGACCAACAAAGAGCGCATGAAGAACAACGTCGACGCGAGAAAGCCCGTCAAGCATTCCAAGGCACCTGGTTGAAAAAGACCGAAAGGGAGTTGCATGACTGCGTCAAACAACTGCACACCAGCCTTGATAAAAACTTCAAAGCATCCATGGGTGCCCTGCTGGAAGTGCTACAAGACAGGTTGAAGAATCATCACAAGAACATTGGAACACTCGGCACCAAGGAGGCCTTAGATGAACGAAGGCGAACCTGCGTTGAAATGGGTCTGCTTCAGCGGCGACACAGCCACCTGGTCAAGTGCGTCTTCGAGGCCCTGCCAACAACAGAAGAGCTTGGAGAGAGTGCAGGATCACTGCAACAAGAACAAGAACACGAACCAAGCAACAACGAGGATGACGAAGATATGTTCTTGACCCAGGTGGCAAGCTGGGAAGTCGACCACATACAATTCGAGAGAACACGCCGCGTCCGGGGAGAATCGCAAAGGGGAAAAAAGCGAACCCGCCAAGACAGATCTCAGCCTACAAGCGGCAAGAAGAAGAAAACTTGCTCCAATACAATATTGAACTATTTCTCCAGCCAACCATAAACATTGTTGTTTTGATGTTCATTTATCCCTGGTTTTGATTTCCAAGTGTAACAATGACTAGAAAACAGAACATATTTATCAAAGTCACAATTAAAACGAATGGTTCTGTTGCGTATACAGTTTGATCTGCTTTTTTTTTTCTAGTCTTGTTAAGCTAGGGGCATTTTGAGTCCAGCCCTTTTCTTTAGAGAGTCCGCGGTTCTTCCTTCTTGAAATTGGAAATCGTCATCTCTCAAAATAGCTGTCCACTGTCCAAACCCGTGCTTATTTATTCCCTGCTTTAGAAACTCGTCCTCGGCTGACGTGAATTTCCACACCCGGCGAAGTTTCCTCTGAATGCGCAAGTTTCCCGTGGGATGATCATCCCTGTTAAGGGGGAGTGAGCTTGTCTTTTCTACGTCAGCTTCAACTGACGTTGCCGAGCTCGAAGTTGAAACGCCAAACCTTGCGTGGACGTCCTTATCCACCTCTGTTCCTTTGGTACCTTGGCGTTTTTGTAGACACTCGTGTCCCTTCATGGCCACTTCTCGGGATCGTTGTTTTTGATAGTGAACTTTAGCAACTGCAGAGCTGTGTTTTTGGTCTTCCGACAAAATCCTTTGCTCTTCGCTAGTGAGCTGATTGAGGCTTTGCGTTTCAACAATTTGACGGTAACGTGTAGGATGAATGTATTTTCCAATTGCATCAAAAACCAGTTTGCTCATAGTCTCGCCCAATTTGCTATGTTGCCCTCCATTTCTGGTGACCAGAACAAAGTCACACTGGGGTTTTAGCAATGGTCTCACAAAAGAGATGTAGCCATCCAGCACTTGCATGTTTGTATCGGTTAGAATCAAAGAATCAAATCCATACTTTCCAGCAGTCTTGAACGTTTTCTGATCAATAAATCCACCGTTTTCCTTAGCTGTACTGATCATTTCTACCGTTAAATACTGATAAGTCATAGGCCGCGACCCCTTCACTTTGATGAACAAATACATCGCTACAAATTTTGTGGCAAATGTTAAGTCTGAGGGATTAACTTGTCCTGGACTGCTTTTGCACATCTTCACGGTGTTTTCCTAGCGCGGCAAGTGAAATGTCACCACCTCCAACAATTCTTCCATTGTCGCCCAGTGCCCTCTTGCTTCCAGAGTGTCAATGTCTAGATCCTGTGTCCACTGCAATCTCATCATCTTTGCAACTGTCTTTCGGGCCCTTTTAAGGTACAACTCCGTCGCGGATAACTTTTGAAGAACTGCGTCTGATGCGCCATGAAGTTTTCTGAAGTCGATTAATTCAGAAATAGCATTTATGTATCCCAAACGTCCACCATGTCCGAGCTTGCATTCGTCTTGCAAGTAGTCGATAAACTTGAACAACAGATTTGGAGAACACAGACTAAAGTCCATCACGTCAAAAGTCAACTCTTCCTCATCTTCGCAACAAAATTTAAGAAACTTAAAGCATCTTGTCACTAACTGTTTAGCTGCACGATCTTTCTTGCAACCACCGCCACTTCCGGTCAACCATTTTGTGAATGCTCCGCCAATTTTATCAGAGACTGAAAATGAAGGAAGTATTTTGACGGCATGTTTTGGGGTTTCACTTGTTTTAACACCAATTGTTGTTGTTACTGGAACGTCCCTTGCTACTTGTAAAGAATCTGTGATTTCAATCGGGTCGGGCTTTTCGTCAAAATAAAAGAACCAACTGTGCTTGGTATTCACATGTTTCCTGCACCCTCGCTGACTTTGAAATCCATCATGGTCACACACTTGTATTGGGCAATGATATAAAGTGTCTGTTTCGTCCTTTTCCAAGTGAAGTCGTTTTGGTTTGGGTGATGCTCCATCAATGTTCGACCATTCAACTTTGCACTTCTTGCTCATTTTTCCCGTTAAGGAACATTTGGCCAACACACTTGCCTTTTTACCTTGGCAAAAAACAACCAAACTGCGGAACCAATGACAAACAAGGAACCTCTTGCATGTTTCAACTTGCCACAGCATGCCCTTGCTTGCCCGCCCTTATTACTATTGTACAAAATTCATGACAGTGCGATACAACCAAAATGGTGTTGAACTTGCCCAAGCAGGCCTGTGCGTGCGTTGAAATAATGTTTATATAATTAAAGCACTTACAGTAAGAAAGAACAATTGTTCCTCTTAAGTATGAAAAGGAATAAGCTGTCCAAACAGGTACAGTTACTGTTAGGAACACATGTTTCTAAATCACCAATTTGGGAACGATGTGTTCCATTCACAAGTAGGAATTCGGAACAAAACGGTCCTAAGTGTTCCTAAATTACCAATTTCGGAACAATGTGTTCCATTCACAGATGGGAATTCGGAACAAAACGGTACCTAAATTGTTCCTAACTTACCAATTTGGGAACACCATGTTCCATTTGCAGATGGGACTTCGGAACAAAACGGTCCTAAATTGTTTTTAAATAACCAAATTGGGAACAGTATGTTCCATTCACAGATGGAACTTCGGAACAAAACAGTGACCTAAATTGTTCCTGAATTACCAATTTGAAAAAGTGTTCCATTCACACATGGGAACTCGGAACAAACCGTTCCTAAATTGTTCCTAAATTACCAATTTGGGAACAATATGTTCCATTCACAGATGGGAACTTCGGAACAAAACAGTGACCTAAATTGTTCCTGAATTACCGATTTGGGAAAACTGTGTTCCATTCACACATGGGAACTCGGAACAAAACAGTCCTAAATTGTTCCTGAGTTACCAATTTGGGAACAATGTGTTCCATTAACACATGGGAACTCGGAACAAAACGTTCCTAAATTGTTTCTAAATTACCAATTTGGGAACAATATGTTCCATTCACGGATGGGAACCCGGAACAAAACAGTCCTAAATTGTTCCTGAATTACCAATTTGGGAACAATGTGTTCCACTCACACATGGGAACTCGGAACAAAACGGTCTTGTTTTAGCTTAGAATGAACGTTTTGTTCCTACTTTATTAAAACGTTGGTCCTCTTAAGGTCAAAAGGACCAAAATAATAAGGAACAATTGATCATAGGGGAACGTTCCTTAACAAGTATCGGAACAGCCAAAAAAACGGAAAATATGTTTAAAAATGGGGTAAAGTTTTGACAAAACAGTCAGGAAAGCGTATAAAAAACATTTAGGTGGGATGGAAGCACTCCCCAAAATCTGGCAAAATTTATCGCCCTCTCAAGTAGAAAAACTTGGCAAGAGAAAATTTTGGGAAACGTAAAAGGCGGTGGTAGTGGTGGAAATAATAGAATTGTGGTGGTGGTGGTGGTGAAAACTCCTGTACCCTTTCTGCACTCTTCCTGTACCCTTCCTGTACCCCTATCATTTGATCATAACAGTAAACACGGTTATCTAATTACTTCTATATATGACACCACATTATTCGAACGCTAAAACAAAGTGGATGATGAACCAAACGTAAAATCGTTTTTAGAGGAAACCTTTGCTTCCGAAAAAAGCCAACAAAGCTTTATGACTGCAATACGGCCTTATAGTGAATTCGCGCTACGTCCGTAAAATTATTTCATTCTAACATTTTGTTCTTGATTTCCTTATCATTTGTGTAGTACATAGATTTGAGTTGTTCTAAATAAAACAGCTTTTGTTGACATAATAATTTGATGAAACCCTAATGCGTTTTGTTATTATTAAATCTATTTGTATAATACGTATAATACGGTTTCGAGTTCAATTTGGGATTAATTTGCACGAGTGAGTTTTTCAAAAAGCTCAAATTACACGAGCCGCTTCGCTTCATGTAATTGGTTGCATTGTTAATTTTTGCCGGGGTGCTGTTCCATGCAAATTTAGAGTTCAGTGTTTGCATAATTAAAAGTTTGAACTTTGAAGCTACCAATAAAGAAATTAAAACTTAAAGTGGGTGTTGGGTGGGAAACTGAAAGCGATATAGAGTCTAGCGATGAAGCCGGGCAATAAGAATGTTGCGGTAAATACGAATAAGAAGCGGTTTTTTATACTGTGCAATTTTATTGCTTCTAAACTTGAATGTTTCGGAACCCTCTAATCAGTTTACCCAGTTATGATGTCCACAGCTGCGTTGTGGCCGCAGTTACCCAGGTTCGAGTCCTGGTCAAGACATGTTGTTTTGATTTATGTCTGTAAAGGATATCTGTGTCAGTTGTGTTTTGTTTTGAAGTGAGTTGGAATAGAGCGGGCAAGATTGGGCCGGTCTATTGTTCCTATTGTGTTGGTATAGGTATAGGTAAATAATTACTTACCTATCCAAATGAGTATGCAGGAAATCCAAATTAGTATGCGGGAAATCCAAGGGAAATCCATAAAACGGCGTAAAATGCTGACCTACTACTACTTGCGACCACTGAACACAACAAGCGCGAAATTTCGGTGGTAGGTCGGAGTGGCTGTGGACTTAGTATAAATATGTAATATGTGGGTGACGGAACGAACGCTGTCAACAATTCTCGCTATTTCCCAGCATGCAGTGCGGTCGTGATGTTGAAAATCGAGGCAAGGCCAGGATGCACTAGAACGAGAGGCTGTAGCTCGGCCGGGCAACGAATAAGAGCAAAAAAATAATCACTTCCAAGCTAGGACTAGGACTGAATTTTGCTGTGAATGTTGACTTTTGGGTTTGCCACGATGATTTGAATAAAAAAACTTAAAGGCAAAAACGTGATTTTTGTTGTTTTTCTGTGACGTTAAAAACGGTAATTTTTGTTATTGTGTAAATTCAAATGCTGATATTCTGCAAAAATCGCTGACTTTTTGTGTTTATTGGGTATCTCAATTTGAGGGACTTTATAGTCAATGCTCACAACTGCTAGTTAAGGCAATGTTCGCACAATTGAGAAAAGCAATGGAGTCTTGTACGGGCGGTTTCGGGCGGTTTCGGGCGGTTCAGGGTTTAAATGGGTTTAAATGGAGAATCTTTAAAAGCGGGAATCTTTAAAAGCGGGAATCTTTGAAACGGGGAATCTTGAAGACGAGGAATCTTTAAAACGGGGAATCTTAAAAAGCGGGAATCTTTAAAACCGGAAATCTTTGAAATCGGGAATCTTTAAAACGGGGAATCTTGAAAATCGGGAATCCTGAAAACGTTATAAAGTGGAGGCATTTATGCCGTAAACAAGATAAATAAGCTTAAAATGAGATATTTAACCGATCAGCACATTATAATAAGTTGCTGCTCAAAAGTTGTTACTGCTTGACAGGCCTAACACAAATCCTGCTTGTCGCTAAAAGCATTTTAACCCAGCTTTTATAGAATAAGTCTACCCCAAGTACTTGCGCTCACATTAAATCACGGACTGAAAAATGAACTGATCCTAAGCAGCGAATAATTCCTACTTAAGCGGCTACTACTGATCTTGGAACTCTTTCAAAGTGAGCTAAAAAAAACTCCATTGTTATGCTAAGAGAGAGAAAACAAGCGACGTATAACTAAATAATTAAGACGGCTCTGGAAAGCGTAAATTCCCCGTCAGCATCACAGCTAGAGGTTTTTTCCTGATATCAAAGGAACGACAACAACAGGCGGGCAACAGGCCTGTTATATCTTTATTTTGATCCAAAAGGAAAAATCTCTCAGGCACGTACTTGGGATAGCCTTATTCTAAAGCTGGGCTAAAATGCTTTTAGCGACAAGCAGGATTTGTGTTAGGCCTGTCACCTTTTAAACTTAAAGAGTGTACAAAACCGTAAGAATTACAAAACAGCTATTAAACATGCTGGAGATTCATATTTCAAACCGGATGCAATGACGCCATACATCTGATTAAGGCAATGTTCGCACAATTGAGAAAAGCAATGGAGTCTTGTACGGGCGGTTTCGGGCGGTTTCGGGCGGTTTCGGGCGGTTCAGGTGTCAATGGGTTTAAATGGAGAATCTTTAAAAGCGGGAATCTTTAAAATGGGAATCTTTAAAAGCGGGAATCTTTAAAACGGGGAATCTTGAAAACGAGGAATCTTTAAAACGAGGAATCTTTAAAACGGGGAATCTTTAAAAGCGGGAATCTTTAAAACGGGGAATCTTAAAAAGCGGGAATCTTTAAAACCGGGAATCTTTGAAATCGGGAATCTTTGAAATCGGGAATCTTTAAAACGGGGAATCTTGAAAATCGGGAATCTTGAAAACGTTATAAAGTGGAGACATTTAAGTAGTCTATCCGGGATGACTAGACGAATTTTATTCATATATTCAGCAGCCATGAGTTAATGAGCTGGGACCTGAAGGTAATGAGATGCAAGCCGTGTTGGTACGGGAGGGGTTTAATGAGATGCAAACCGCATAGGTACAGGAGGAGTTTTAATGAGATGCAGGTCTTGTACGTATAGGGGGAGGGAAAAGTGTATTTAATTACGAGAGAGAAGTGTATGGTGAGATGTGATGTTACGTGTCCACCCAGCCATCCGGGTGGTGGTTTCAATTTAAAGGCAAAAGAACAAAGGACGGATGATGAACCAATGAGAATACACTGACGTCATGGTCAAACCGGTTCAAACCACTTTGTCTAGATGTATATTATTCAAAATGGCCACTCTCTAGAAAAACGAGGCAAACCGGTTTTGTTCACCCTTATTGGCTTCAAATCTGGTTGTTTTTTTTTATCGTAGAAACCAGTTTTGTTTTCTTCTATTTATACGTGACAAAAACATGATGTTTCATTGTAAAATACCTTTTGGGGAGAAACGTATTAAGGATTCATGAATGGATAGATCAACACTGTAAGTAGAAGTAAATGTATTAAATACTTATTAGATTTTATTCGTGTGTAATTTAAACCGGATAACCAGTATTACCAAGTTTGTACCTTTTAAACAAACGGGTTTTTCAAAAAATTATAAAAACGAGCGCAAGGGCAAGGGTTTTTATAGTGCATGATAAGGATGAACAGCATAATTGAACGGGAACTCTTTGCATTGGAAATGGAATCATTAACGACACAAATGGGGAGATTGCAAATAGAAGAGAAAGTGGTTACGTTACTGAATGATTTTTGGGATCAAGCGTGCGACGAGACTATACTTCGCAGAAGGATTGAATTTACGTGTGAACACAATGGAATGGAATTTACAGTTGGAGAATTGAAAGTACCATTATTTTACTTCCACGACGAAAAGAAATTCTGGTATCAATTGAACTGCCTTTTAAAGTCAAAGACACAAACAGAATATTGGTTAAAGGTTATCATTGAAGAAACATTCCTAAACGATTGGTGTTTAAAGTGCAACTAACCTCCAATAATGTTTTTCGCCAAACGAAATCTCCTAATTGTCCTGATTACCTGTGCGAATTTTTTTTTACCGTAGCATTTTTCCTTGATTTTTTATAATTTTTTAAAGTTTCAAATTTTGGCGGTTCTTTCGGCCACTACCGAGCAATGTGAAGAATGGGTCCGAGTTTTGTTTGGGCGTCTTGTGACGTCATCGAAGGAGATTGATTTTCATGATGCGAAGAGCAAAGGAACTGTGGGCAAACACAAAAAAGGCATCGGACTTCACAAAATCCCTTTTTTGGCTTTTGAGTACCATTTGCGTTAAAATGCCTTCACGTTTGTCGCTTCGCGGTGATATGCTTACGAGAACACGGCAAATGGCCTCCTTCGATGACGTCACAGCAAAGTTCGTACCCACCTCCCACAAATGCTCGGTAACGGGGCAGAAGCACCTAACTTCAAACAGCTGTAGAAACGCTGGGATTTTATCAATTACGATAATTTTTTCGCGCAACTAATCAGGACAAACAGGAGATTTTATTTAGCGAAAGAAAAAAATTGGGGTTAGTTGCACTTTAAAGCCATTTACCCCTAAGACATTCAAGAAATACATGACCCGAAGACATTCAAGGAATCCATGTCCATTTTGAAATGAGAAGCAAAGAGACAAGAATGAAATGAAAAACTGCCTTTATTATTTACAATACATCAATAAACTGTACCTATTTTTAATTACAAAATTCAAAAAAAAATATAAACCTAATTAGTTACATTTGATAAAGAAAGAAAAAGGAAAACAAAATGAAAAATAAAAGAAAAATAATTTATGAATACATGGGCTCTTCTTCCTCTTCTTGCTCCTCGTCCTCCTCGTCACCCAGCGGTTTAGAAATCAAATAATGGTCTATTTTTTGTTTTTCCTTTCTACATTGAAAACATAATTGGCTACCTGGACAATTACAATTTAAATATTTTCTGTATGATTTGGCAAAATAAAATTTCTGAAATGTTGTGAGAGGACGATAAAAATAATTACTAACAGTACACTCTCTAGAAACGTCTGTAGCAGCGTGATTGATCTGGCATTTCTGTGTATGAGAAACAGGTGACAAAGCAATTCTTCCGATAAGGTAAAACGCTAATATTTTTGCAAACATGTTGTTTTTGCAACAGCAACCAATTGTTTTGATTGTCTATTTCTAGACTGAAATTATCAATTCAGAGAGAGAGAGAGAGAGAGACATGCATGAAATAAATTTCTAAGTGTTTATTAACACATTGTTTTCCTATGTCGGCACACGATAAAGAAATGCCGATACAGTGAGGTGACATGAGTGTTAGCACGCGCTAAAGCAATTCTTCCGATAAGGTAAAACGCTAATATTTTTTTCACCGCTTCGTGCAAACATGTTGTTCTTGCAACAGCAACCAACTGTTTTGATTGTCTATTTCTAGACGGAAATTATCAATTCAGAGAGAGAGAGAGAGACATGCATGAAATAAAGTTCTAAGTGTTAATTAACACATTGTTTTCCTATGTCGGCGCACGATAAAGAAATGCCGATACAGTGAATATTTCACAGTTGATCATCGTTTCTTTTTGTAAACACTGAATGTAGATTCTTCGTGACTGTCTATTGAGGAACTAAAATTAATAATAAGTTACAACGATGACTTACTCTTTTTTGTTTCTCCATGAAACAGCTCAGCTCCTCGCACCTTTCAGAAGGGGGTAGGGGAAGTATTTCCCTACAATTTGGGCAGTTTGATGAACTTGGTACCAATGATATTCTCCACTGCCGCATGCACCTCTTGTGCGCAAACTGATCGCAACAAATCGATTTCGGGAGGTTCCAATCCTCTTCGAGACAAATAAAACATGTTGACAGGACCTACACATACAAAAAAATGAACTACGTCTTAAAGCGAAAAACGTTCCCATGATACTAAATAAAGAACCTAAGTTTTCAGTTCCAAAGACAGTCGATCGTTTTTCTTCTAAAAGTAAATTCAACGTGGTCGTAAAGAACGCGACGCAAATGTTAAGATGCTAACGTTTTCTTAAGTAAAAGTATCGCATTCTTAGCGGCAGACGAAACCAAACGGTTTGTTCTGAAAGTCAAATCAAACAAAATATTTTGCGTTCGGTAAAAAGGACTGCATACTTAGCGGTAAACGAAACCAAGCGTTTTGTTCTAAAAGTCAAAGCAAATTCAACGTGATAGTAATCTTTAAAGTAAATCAGGCGTTCTTTTTCTTCCGTCAAGTCAAATTAAACTAAATATTTTCGTAAAGAATACAACGCGAAAACGTTTCGCACTAAGATTAACAACTGTGAACGCAGTAAAAGTACCTTATACTTAACGGTAAAAAGAAATGAACCTGAATATTCTCGTAAAGATTACTGTGTAGAGCGATTTTCCATAAGATTAACAACTGTGAACGCAGTAAAAGTACCTTATACTTAGCGGTAAAAAGAAATGAACCTGAATATTCTCGTAAAGATTACTGTGTAGAGCGATTTTCCATAAGAAAACGTGCAAATGTACTTACAAAACGGACGATAAGTCTTGGTCTTCCAGGTTGTTGACTTTCCATTTTCTCCTTCGACTTTTCAAGTACCAGTTACAGACGTCTCCATTGTTAAAAGTAAATGGGTGGATTATGAACCAATTCAAAGTGGGACCAATCCTATTGAATTTGTTATCAAGTCTCTATCAGATTACATTGATATCAACAAGACTGAACTGCGGTTAGTGGTGAAAATTACAAAACGGAATGGAGGAGAGACAGGAGCTGGAAAGAAGTATACGTTAATCAACAACGCTCTTCATTCTATCATCAAACAGTTCACTATCAAGATCAATGAAACCCTTGTCACGGAACAATCAGACACACAAGCCTACAATGCTTACATTAAGACCTTGCTTAACTTTACTGATCAGGCCAAGAAATCTTACTTGACAAAAGCGTTGTACTACAAAGACACTGCTGGACACATGGATGAGACGGATAATACAACAGATCGTAATTTGGGCCTCAAAAAGAGAGGTTCTTTTACCACTGGAGATGCTGAAGTTGGAATGGTTGGTGTACCCCTGTGTGATGTATTCAACATTGATAAGTTACTGTTGGATGGATTGGAAATCAAAATCAGGATAGATCTAAACAGCAATGAATTTGTTCTGATGGGTGGTGAAGACGCCAACGATTGCAAGTTACAAGTTGTGTCAAGCACGCTCCGTGTACGTACCGTTCATGTGGCAGACAGCACTAAATTGGCCCACGTAAACACCATGACGGGTCAGAAAGCGCTTCCTGCAATCTACACACTAACAAGAACCCCTACGCATGCTAGGATCATCCCCAGAGGTGTATTGAATCACACAGAGACTGACCTATTCAATGGTCTCATTCCCCAATGCATCATATTTGGAATGGTGCGGAACGATGCCTACAATGGTAACTTGGGGAGGAACCCATTTAACTTCCAACTGTTTGATCTGAATGCTGTTCGTCTAACAGTCAATGGAGAAGAAATGCCTTACTCAGGCATCGACGTGACAGGTGGTAAGAAAATCGATGGCTACAACACATTTTTCTCAGGCAGTGGTGATATGAATTGTGGTCATGGCATAGACATTGACAGAGAAGATTGGGAGCAGGGGTATGGTTTATTTCGCTTGGACACAACACCAGCAGGAAGTGGTCACCCGGATCATTTGATCCCTCATCGCAGCGGAAATGTCAATTTGTATTTAAAATTTGGCACTGAGACCCCTGCAGTTCTCACTTTAATTGTGTACGCAGAATTCCAGAATCATTTGGAGATTGATCGTAACAGACGCGTGGTGTACGACCTCTCTCAAGGTGCTTAAAAGATGCATACCACATACGAATTATGGCAAGCTGCTTTACAAGATCATGTCCTGGCACCCGTCATGAGAGGCGTATATCCCAGTGACAAGGTACCCATCATCAACACCTTTCCATCCTGCCTGATTGCGAATACAGACCTTCATGATCTACCTGGAACGCATTGGGTTGCAATGTACTTTGTGTCACCTTATGAAAGCGAATTCTTTGACAGTTATGGTTTCCCTCCTGAGACGTATGACATGGATGGATATTTGTTACAGGATGACACACATTACAATGACAAGCCACTCCAAGGACTAGGATCAGATACATGTGGAGACTATTGTTTGTTTTACTTATTTCATCGAGCACGCAATGTCAATTTGAATGCTATACAAGCTAAATTTAGAAGACACGATTCACAGTGGAATGATGCACAAGTAGCAAAGTTTGTACACAGTTATGTTAAAACCATAAACAATGTTAGGAATAAGATGGTTCTAGATAATGAGCAACAAGTTTGTAAATCATTTCGGTGTTGGCGTAAGCAATCAATAAAATATTCTTGAGGTTAACATAAACAATGTGTGCGCATCTTTGATATCTATTTAAAAGGAGTGTGATTTTAAACAACCCCCAAACTGTATCCGCTTTTCGTTGCGACAACATGTCTCAGTTTAAATGTCCAAGCAGTATTATGATAGCGGGTCCAAGTCAGTGTGGCAAGACAACGTTTACAAGACAACTACTTCAACAAGCGGATTCTTTGTTTGAGCGACCCATTCGTAAAATCGTATATTGTTACGGCCAGTGGCAAAACTGTTTTAAGGATATGACAGCGCAAGTGACATTTGTAGAGGGTATTCCCGAGGATATTCCAAGTTTATTTCCATCCAACTGTCGTCCAGGAATACTGGTGTTGGATGACTTAATGAGAGATTGTAGCGATGACGAACGCATTCTGGATCTGTTTACCAAAGTGTCCCATCATTGCGATGTCACCTGTATTTATCTGACTCAAAACCTCTTTCCACCAGGAAAGTTTTCCCGGAGTATCTCTTTGAATGCTCATTACATTATCGCTTTCAATAACCCTCGCGATACACTAGGGTTTCGAACATTGGCCCAGCAAGCATTTGCAGGAAATGTGCCTTACGGGTGGGAAAGTTTCCAAGACGCCACTTCACAACCCTTTGGATACCTGGTCTTGGATTTACACCCTCGCACACCCAACATTCAACGACTACGGACAAGAATATTACCTGCAACGCATTCCTACCCAGTGATCTACGTAAACAAGAAACTCTATAAAACAGATGAACCACTACCAGTTTATTTCAGTTAACATCATGCCTGCCTGCAAGTCGCATCAGCGAACGATCCGTATGAAAAAGAATCAACGTGGTGGTAAAATGGTCTTGCGTTCTGGCACTACTACACCTCGTTCAAAACGAACACGCCCGGGAATGTCTAAACAGTCTAAAGTTGGCCAACATTTACCCTTTCTTTGTACGTGTTTTAAGAGCAACGGAAAACAACGCAAAGATATGATATCCCATGCGAACAAAGGTCAAATTGAAGCTATTGGTGAGATTGCTCTAAATCTCCTTAAAGGAAACATTGTGGTACCGAGGTCATCATTTACACGATTGAAGCCGCACAAGTCAAAGCTCCTGTATTTGACCCGCAAGACACCAAGTCTTAAAAGAAAAAAGGAAGTGCTCAATCAGAAAGGTGGATTTCTACCAGCCCTAGCTGCATTGGTTGCGCCTCTTGCTGTTGATTTATTGGGTAAAGTTTTAAAATGAAACATGCACAAAAGATGTTGATGGTGTCCGAACAATTATTGCAAAGTATGGAAACAGAACATCGATTGACTGCCCCCGCTCAACTTCCGACTCTGACGCGCTTAGATCAAGATATGAAACAAATCATGGATTCGTCCTTACTAGAAGATCAAAAAGTCCTCATGTTGGATCAACTTCTACAGAGGTATCAAGGGTTGACAAAACAGATGAAGAATGAAACCACCGTAAAACCCACAGTGGTACTTCCTACACCAGAACCATCGCCACCACCAACCACTTCGCCTAAATCTGAAGCAAAAACGACCAAAACAGTTAGAAAATTGCCTGTTACACCTGTGTCTACGAAAGAATCGAAACTCCCTAGAAGAAAAGAAACACCGCCTTCTGTTTTGCCTGACGAATCAGCACTTTCTTTGCTTTTGGAAACGCCACCTGATTCCATGCGCAAAACTCTGAAAAAACGCAAGGCGAGAACACCTGTGGTGGCCAGGTTACGAAGCAATAAGCAATGGGAACCTTACTAAACCGGACGAACCAGTTTGTCAAGCTGAATTGAAATAAAAGGGACAAACACTGTGTTGTTAAAACACTTTTAATTGGATTGGCTTTACATCATGACTCCTGATATCATTAAACACCATGTGCTAGAAGTGAATGATGAAAAAACAAAAGACGCCTATTGGATATGTCTGGCTTTCATGGTGTATGACGACATACAGAAGAGAGATCCCAGTTCTGTACAAGACAATAAACAGCTGACGACATGTTTGGATCATGCGTTTACGGTTTTGGATCACTATCGCACAAAGGCCTATTGGGTATGGCACGAATTATTGGACATTCTGGATTTGCTTGCACCTTATGAACAAGACTGGATTGATAATCTACAGCAAGAAAGAGAACGCATTGAAAGCGCCATTTTGAATCCCGATCAGTTTTGTAAAACCTGTTGGTACTGGTTAGACATAAATAGCATTGATGAGGTGGACCAGTCCTAACCAGTTCGTACTTGTTAAACAGGTTTATTGATTGGTCAAAAAAACTGGTTTTTAAAAAACTGTATAAAGTTTTTTTTTGCGATAGTGTTGATCACACATCAGTTTCAAGATGAGTTACTCAAAGTGTGGACTCTGCCTACAAGACCTTGAGGTGATCAAGCCTGCATCAGGTATTCCCTACATTCGCTGTTTGAATTGGAGAGAGTGTCCCTTCTTCTGCCGTGAAGACAATGTCTATGGTTATCAACAATGCATCAATGCCCATGTGATACCTGCATATAAAGTACGCGAAGGTGGAAAACAACTCTGTTGCAAACACATGGAAGTGTCAACCTTGAGGGTATCAAGATCAGAAAAGAACCCTTTCAGGCCATACTTCATGTGCAGATAAAAGGAAAAGTGTCAGTACTTTCAATGGGCTGATGAATTGTCTGCAGATGTCTTTGGTCCTCCAATGAACAAGCCAGGAGAAACTGTAGCGAACGCGGTCATTAAAAATCATGACAAGATCAAACGACCTACACTTCAGAGACAATTTAGCAGAATAGATAAATCAAAGTGTCAAAGAGATCTTGGACAATTAATTGCAGATGGCTTGTGAAATAAACATAAACATCACACTCTTTGTAACAAAACAAAACTGTTTGTAATCATTGTTTTTGTTTACTCAATAAAATTACTTTGAAACCATGAAATATTGTATCGTATTCATTTTGTGGAAACATCGTTCTGGGTGTCATCTTGAATACTTAATAAGGGTGAACAAAACCGTTTGACTCGTTTTTCGAGAGAGTGGCCATTTTGAATAATATACATCTAGACAAACTGGTTTGAACCGGTTTGACCATGATGTCAGTGTATTCTCATTGGTTCATCATACGTTTTTTGTTCTTTTGCCTTTAAATTGAAACCACCACCCGGATGGCTGGGTGGACACGTAACATCACATCTCACCATACACTTCTCTCTCGTAATTAAATACACTTTTCCCTCCCCCCTATACGTACAAGACCTGCATCTCATTAAAACCTCTCCTGTACCTATGCGGTTTGCATCTCATTAAACCCCTCCCGTACCAACACGGCTTGCATCTCATTACCTTCAGGTCCCAGCTCATTAACTCATGGCTGCTGAATATATGAATAAAATTCGTCTAGTCATCCCGGATAGACTACTCATTTATGCCGTAAACAAGATAAATAAGCTTAAAATGAGATATTTAACCGATCAGCACATTATAATAAGTTGCTGCTCAAAAGTTGTTACTGCTTGACAGGCCTAACACAAATCCTGCTTGTCGCTAAAAGCATTTTAACCCAGCTTTTATAGAATAAGTCTACCCCAAGTACTTGCGCTCACATTAAATCACGGACTGAAAAATGAACTGATCCTAAGCAGCGAATAATTCCTACTTAAGCGGCTACTACTGATCTTGGAACTCTTTCAAAGTGAGCTAAAAAAAACTCCATTGTTATGCTAAGAGAGAGAAAACAAGCGACGTATAACTAAATAATTAAGACGACACTGGAAAGCGTAAATTCCCCGTCAGCATCACAGCTAGAGTTTTTTTCCTGATATCAAAGGAACGACAACAACAGGCGGGCAACAGGCCTGTTATATCTTTATTTTGATCCAAAAGGAAAAATCTCTCAGGCACGTACTTGGGATAGCCTTATTCTAAAGCTGGGCTAAAATGCTTTTAGCGACAAGCAGGATTTGTGTTAGGCCTGTCACTTTTTAAACTTAAAGAGTGTACAAAACCGTAAGAATTACAAAACAGCTATTAAACATGCTGGAGATTCATATTTCAAACCGGATGCAATGACGCCATACATCTGATGACAATGGAGGTACTGCCTAGCTTCGAGAAACACGTAAACTTAAACGCAGAATAAAGGGTGTTACGAAAACTAAGACCTAAGACCTAAGACCCATCTTAGTTTTCGTGATCATATAAAATTGACGGCTTGAATTTTGAGTCTTAGTTTTCGTAATTACGAAAACTAAGACCCCTAAATTTACCCCTAAATTTAACTTCAAATTCGAAGAAACGGATCGGACGGAAGATAATTTGATGGATTAGACTTGGAACGGTCATAATTCAACTTCATAACTCGATGGAATGGATTTTAGGGGTCTTAGTTTTCGTGAAGTCGAATTATGACCCATCATGGGTGTCTCGAAAACGAAGACCCTCTCAAAGGCGAAGACCCCTCGAAAACAAAGAGCCCCTCGAAAACGAAGACCCCTTGAAAGCAAAGACTACAGTTACCGACGCTCTAACTTGGATGACATTAATCTCGAGCCTTCAACTCAGCGGACTATGGACTGGATTAAACTAGGTTTCAATTAAACTTAAATTGAATTGAAATAAAGTTTTAAGGTTATTGTATAGGTCAAAATGTGCGAGTGGAAGTTATAGTTTACGTGACGCATTACGTGTTGTTCTGAACGTGTATTGCATTGAGGAAAACCAAACATTACAAATGATATTTTAACTGTCTTTATTTAAACTAACAGGTAATTATTAATTTTATATTTGTTCACTTGGATAATGACTTTAAGTCCATTCCTGTTTTAGAAAAGTACTTTCCAATTGAAGGAAACAAAAAAATCGTTGTCTAACGTAAAAAAAACACCAAGGAAATAACAACAAAAACGAAATTTTGTTTTTAACTTAACTTCCTCCATGCGAATCGTGTCACACTTTGAGTAGTATAGGGCGTTGGTGTTCCGGGAACACCTGAAATAAGCTGCCAAACGCCCGAGTTACCGGCCCCCGCGGACTCATTGCATTCGTCCTGGGGGCCGGTAACTCGGGCGTTTGGCAGCTTATTTCAGGTGATCCCGGATGACCAACGCCCTATACTACTATTCTGTTTGCATATGCTGATCCGGTACGAGATCACTAATTGGAGAAATCCCACCCCCTGTATATACCCACCCACATGGCAATGGCGGCTCAAGGTCTTGACTTCAACCCAAGGAACCAAGACTAATTCGGCAGTTGGTTACATGGCTACAAGATGAACGTCCCTGATGACTACCAAATCAAGGACCTTAATGCTTTTTTCATAGCCAATAGGGCGGTTAATCTCTAGAAAATAGCACGCAAAGTCACAGAGCTTGGTGGAGTGAAGGTCACTTTGTCATTCGATGTTCATTTTTCAAAGGAAGGCGATGACAATCGAGAAATGGATCACTTCTTTTGGAACGTCAACCCACTGATAGTAACACATCTCTATCAGCTGCGAGAGGGGGACATCCTGGAAGGCATTGTGAATGGCTTTAAGGAAGAGATTGCCAGATGGCAGCACATGGGTTCTGGCTGGGTGATTGAGAAAATTAACACTGTCTACCTTGAGTTCGGGTTGTACCATCCACTACGAGGCGGCACATTTATCCCAACCCCATCAAAACTCAGGTCAAAGCAGGCTATCATCAATGTGAAGAACAATGACAACCAGTGTCTCCGCTGGGCACTGAGATCGGCATTGTTCCCTGTAAATGTTAACACAAACAGGACAGGTAGTTATCCCGTTGATGATGGTCTAGACTTCACTGGAATCGATTTTCCAACACCATTGAGCCAGATATCCAAGGTTGAGCGCCAAAACAACCTTCCAATCAACGTTTATGGCTGGCAGAACAACCGTGTGGTTGTAATCGGAGTCAGTGAGCTAGAGGACCCCAATCGTCGAAGGATTAATCTGATGATTCTCACAGACAGACACACCTCGCATTACTGTAACATCAAGAGCATGAGCAGGCTCCTACACAGTGAGTACAACGTAGGGCGCCGTATGCATCACTGTGACAGGTGTCTCCAAGCCTTTTCTTCAGAACAGATTCTTACTGACCATCTCTTCTACTGTAGGGGAGTCAAAGTCAGGCCGGTACGAACCGAAATGCCAAAAGAAGGCGAAAACTTCCTCCACTTCGAGAACTTCCAGAACCAGATGAAGAAGCCTTGGGTTATCTATGGCGACTTCGAAAACATAGTCGAAAAAGTCCACGGTTGCACACCAGACCCATCACAGAGCAACACCACTGAAACATCCGTGCATAAACCCTGCGGGTTCTGCATGTTAGCCGTTCGCTCTGATGGAGAGACAAAGGGTCCTTACCTATACAGAGGAGAGGACTCGGTGCCACTCTTTCTTAACAGCCTTCAACAGTTGGAAGTAGAGATCAGAGACGAGCTGCAACACAAGTCACCACTCTCCATGACAAGAGCAGACTGGGCAGAATTCAACCGTGCAACAGATTGTCACATCTGTGACAAGTCTCTCATCAAGGAGAACCACAGGGATGCCATTGCGGTTTACAACCCAAACACCGGAGAACATGCGGGCTTTGTTCATCGGCACACCAACAAATGCTACCAAAAGACATTCAAAACTTACATGCAGGGCGAGGATGATAAATTGGAAGCGTTCCCATTTGTCGGACCAAGAAACCAAAGGCAGGCCACCCCAGACAATTTATTCGAGCAGGTCGATTGTCTCTTCTGCGGAGAGTCCCTTATCCAAGGCTCTGTTCGAGACGCAGTCAGAGATCATTGCCACATCACAGGAAAGTACCGAGGTGCGGCTCACTTCATTGTTCAAAGCAGAGACAACATCTGGCAGTCTTTTGACCCATGCAGTAGACCGGCCAGAGGGCATATTCATTTCAACGGCATACTGGTAGCCAAACAGTCTTTCAGCCAGGGTGCGATTGAATCTCTCCACAATTGCTTGGTCTCTGTGGATATCGGGGCGCCCTCGGCGAATGGTAGATTTGTTGTTTTCCATGGTCTTAGTGACGGCTCCCATAAACTCACTCCCAGGGTCAACTTGCAAGAGTTGAGGCCACTTCAAAGGCCCCTTCCTATATATTTTCTGAAATGCCCTTGAGACTCCTTCAGACTCTCTCGAAGTCAGGGGCTCCGCAGCTTTGTATCAGCTAGCCACATCAACAACTGTCAGGGCATATTTGTAGACCTTTCTGCCTTTAGGGAGCTTGTCATGGGGTAGGAAGAGAAGGTCCGCTTGATGCACTGCATTGGGTGATGAGACATCAAACTTGGGCCGAGGGATGTAGCGTGGTGCTGGGAGGTATATTTGCCAAAGGGCCTGTTGGACCAGCCATTTCTTTGTCGCCTCTTCAGAGACTCTAGCCGCATGGGGCCAGCTTTTTTACAGCGGCAAGACCTTTCCAATACCCTTTCGGGCTGTAGTATATCTTAGAGAGTTTGGCCTCCATAGGGGGTGTGCGGGGTATATACTTATGTATTGTGTTGTTTGTTTACAGAAAGCGATAGGCCGCATACCCACCCGCAAGCAGGGTGCCTCCAATGAACGCAAGTTCACCAGTCTGCTGTTGTTGGCTGGGCTTGTAGAAGTCCGAGAACTGAGGCTCTTTGTAATCTTTGATTTGTTTATCTGGATGTGTTTGGTGCATCTGGTTATACCAGGCCAGGGCTTGGTCGGTGGTTTGGAAGTTTTGGCTAGCTTGGTGTTTCATCCGATCGTTGGTTGCAATCCAGTCGAGGAGCTTGGTGCGGTCCTTCTGGTATTTGGCGTAAGCCGCTTGGTATTGTTCCAGGGCTTTGTCGTGACGGATTTTCTCATCCATTGCTGCCTTTCCGCTATCACCAGACAGATATTTCGCGAGATAGTTGCCGCCCGTGAAAGCGGCCGCATTGAGAACAGCGCCAAGGGCCATTATTGCAATTGAGGCCATTGTGGTGGTGGTGTGTATACATATGGTTTTACAGTTGGCGCGATGCTGCCAGATTTACATGTTGTCTGGGTGGATTTTCTGGTCCTCGAGATATTTCTTCAGCGCGATGCTGCCAGCCATGACGGCTGTGAACTTGACGTAGTTCATCAAGCTTGCACTGGGGTCGGCAGTGAAGTTTTCTTTGATGGTCTTTTTCCCAATCCAACCAATACCGGCGACAAGGCCAGTGATTGTTGCTGCGTCGAGGATAGCCTTCACAAGCTTGTTGTCAGACATGGTTTGTGTGCAGTATATACATATGTGTTTGTTTTTTATTCCATTTTTCTAATTCCTTGTCTTACCGGAATTCGAGATGGTGGTGGTGAAGCGGGCTCTGGGGTCGCCGCTGGTGGTGGTGGTGGTGTGTTTGGTGTGCGTCCAAGCTTTTGCATTATGGCTTCGCGTTGGTAGTACACACCCGCAGCAGAGACAATCAACCCACCAAACCCCAGAATATAAAAGATTGAGTTGCTGTTGGTGTCACTTGTTGCGCCACCGGTGTCACTTGTTGAGGGTTGGTTTGCAGCACTGGACTGTGTTGAGGGTGCAGTCTTTTGTGCTTCGGCCTTTTTCTTTGCTTCACGGGCCACGCGGTTGCGTTCTGCTAGCCTTTTGCCAGAAGCAACGCGGCCGGGGTTCTTTTCTGTTGCAGGTTTCGTTTTTGGGGTCTCAGAGGTAACACGAACAGGGGTTTGGGTTGGAGTTTGAGTTTCTTCAGGGATCGCCTCGAGTGGTGTGGCCATAGTGTATATAAATGTGAATTTTTATTTTTGTAAATGTGACAAGTGTGCTGACAGGTTGCTGCCAAGTTCCAGCCAGGTTCCTTCAAGGTTCCTTCAAGGTTGCTGCCAGATTAACACCAACTTCATCAAAGCCCTCAAGTGGATAGCCTTCACTGTCTCTGCTTGGATGTGTGGGTTGGGGTTCCAATTTTATCAAGTCAGGCTCTCGTTCAAGCTTGATGTGTTTTGTCGCGATGAGAGCAGCATTGGCAAGCGCCAGCCATCGTCCGCATCGCATGGCAAGAGCCCCAGCAAGATTTGACAGCTCTTGGTTGATTATGTAGTCGTTTTTGAGTTCTTGCTGCAACTCCTTGACATCCTCAACCGGGATCACCATGCCAACGCCTTTGGACATGAGCATGATAGCGGAATCAACTAGGGATTCGGTTGTCTTGTTGCCTATGTAGGCCTCGTACCTTTTGCAGTACTTGTCAACGTCCTTGTCTGACAGCCGCTTGACATGATCGTGTGTGAGCTGCACGCCGATAGCTTCTTTGGCCTTACCAGTAGAAACGAGGATGGCTAGCTTCTCACGTTTGGCAGGAATGCCATTGTCACCAGCTATCCCTGTGGGAGGTGTGGTATCAGGGGTGGCCTCCAGCAACTGCAATACTTCGTTCAAAGCGGCCTGCTCTTCTTGTGCTTGTGCCAACAGCAAGGTGTATGTATATTATGTGTTTGTTTTTGTTTTTTATTTTTCGATAATTCTCTTGATCTCGGGCAAAAGGGTTTCAAGCTCCCGTATAAGCCCCGCCATGGTGTCTGGCATAGAATTCAGCCGCAATGGATATCTGTTGAGAAGCATGAGGCGCAGATCTTCCTCACCAGCGGCTTTGATAATTTTGTTTTGCGCATCAAGCGTATGGGCACGCAATTCATCCAAAAGCTGTGAAAGCACAGTGAGCTTGTGTAGGTTGGTTGGTGCATTCATAGCCATGTATGTATTGTATATATGTGTGTCTATTTACTGTATTTACATCTTGTACTCAATTCCATACGGGTGCCTCAGTGAGAAAACCAGGTGTGAGAACTTGCGGGACTTGAGCCTGGCGATAAGCTCTTTGTACTCCTCGTGGGAGAGCTCACCGGCATAGTCTTCGAAGATGGCCTTGGTAGTCTTGCTGGAGGGTGTGTAAAATAGCACAATCGCTGCGATATTATCACGGTATGGTTTGGCAATGCTGGTGATCTGCTGGGTCAAGACCCACACGGATATGCCGTCATGTCTTGCGCTGAACCCCAGATTAACCAGCTGGCTCGTGCGGCCTTTGACATCTTTGGAGGCGGCGCAGTCATCGAGTATGAATAGAGTGTTGGTGCATGTGAAAAAGAAGCTCGCCAACTTCAACCAGTCTTCGATCTCATACTGTTGGCAGACAATCACGAAGATTCGCGGATCGCGGTCCACGAAGCCATCGTATGTCTTGTTCTTGACAAATGTGGGGCAGAATAAAACGATGTAGTCAAAACAACCCCTAAAAGGGCCTCGCAGTTGGGTTAGAAGATACTGTGTCTTGCCAGAGTTAGTGGGTCCCACGATTAGTGCATTGAATGGCAGCTTTCTTGGCTCCATTACCAACACCTATATTAGTTGGTTCATGTGTTGGTGGGGAGGGTGCCTTTGCCAGAAGTTTTTGTATTTCATTGTATGATAGTGGCTTGGTGGATGGCAGTGGAGCCGGCTTATCAAGGAATTTTAATGCTTGTTGCTTGTTGCTTGTTGCTTGTGGCCATGGGGGCTGGTGTATATTAGTGTGTCCTAGTACTGGACAGATTCCAGCTGCCTGCTCATGATGTTCATCTGTGAGTCTGAGATGGTGAAGATGTGGCAGTTTGCATTTCCCGAGCCGGTGGTGTTTCTTTCAATCTCAAGTTGCACGCCATCCTGTGTGTTCACGAGCCGTTGGCCGTTGTCGTGCATATTGTGTCAGCCATGGGCCGAAGGTCAATCCAGAGGCCAAACTTGTCGCCTGTGAGATATTTGGTCAGGTTCATGTTGGGCCGTGCACCGCGAGAGCCAACATTGTATTGTCGGGATATTTCCCTCCACATGTCAGTACCACTGATGCCCTCGTTGTGAATCCTGTTGGGGACACCATTAACTGTGACCTTCACTTTGGTGATGTCGGGGTTGAATATTTTTCAGACTCCCTTGCACCCGCATTATAGGGGTTCATGAAGAGCAGGAGGAAGCCCTTGAGTGACCGGCGCTGCGGGTTTACCCGAAGATTCAGACGAGAGTCCCCGCCTTTTGAGAAGGGATGCACCCGATCTCGCATGACGTGATCATAGGCGAACTCCTTGCCATTAGTGTAAGTGCTTATTGCCTCGTTAGCCAGACTCTTACTTCTGATCGTCTCATACTCCACCTGGAGGTTTTCCAATTTGTAAACAAGCTTACTTGTATCCGAACCCCGGACAACGTGGGCTGCATCGGCGAGGGTGAGCTCGAAAACCAGATCGTTATAGAACGCCTGTGGGTAGAAGACGCCGTGATCAGTTAAGATTTGGTGATCGAGGTTGATGCGATACTTATTTTTATATATTGTCTCCAGCTTGGTTTCCGCATCCACGCCGGAGGTCTTCTTGTCGCCAGCACCAGAGCGGATCTTGCACAAATCCACACTCTGGATGCCATCCAGGAGCATATCGGCTCGCTCATCCGCTGATCGGAAGAGGTCTTCGAAGATCTTGTAAATGCTGTACCCAACCGTGTCCTGGACGGTGGTTGCGGCAAACTTTACAACGAGCCTGTCCACCAGGGCCCGAGAAACATTTTACACGAGATAGTTGTTAGCGTGTCCCCCGGCTAGGTTGATGTTGAACACAAGGGCCAGCGAGCCAGACACAATGACATCGTGCTCGCCCAGCTTGGGCACCGAGACGTATAGTGTCTCGCCGGGATTGGCCTTAGAGGGGTTGAATGTGATGCGCTTGACGGTTCGCTCTGCTTTCATGGCGCCCAGTGTCTTTTCACTGTGAGATGGAAGTAGATTCGGTTGCACAGCCATGGTATATTTATTTATGTTTTAAAATTTAAAATTATATTTATATATCATCATGGCTGAAGGCGGATATGATATACCTGGTGAGAATGAGAATCCATGGCTTGACAAGGGCATAGACCACGATGATGACGAAGAAGAAGTTGACACAACAACCCCCTTTCAACCAGGCGGCACATCCACCCCATACCATGGCGGCGAGCAGCATGAAATGGTCAGGCTGCCTACTGAGCAGAGTGGATTTGATCCTGAAGACATCCCCCTGCTTGAGAGCTTCATACATGATGATGATAAACCAAAAATAGTTGCAAAAGCTGTGGACTGGATCAAAAAGCGATTTCCAAAAGTGGATGTCAAAAGTCTAGGTCCAATTGGTTTCGGAAAAAGTGGGAGAGGAAATGAAGCGAAAATAGTTTCCTTTGGCCCAAAGGGTGGCGAAACTTCCATTTTCAAGCAAGATGGGTCCCTTCGTAAATCATTCACAGACAAGTACAAAAAAGCTCTTGGCCCAAGCGCTGAAGAGCTTGTCTCTGAAGACGATGCATCAATAAGGGAAGAAAGACAAAGATTGAAGGAGGCAGAAAAACAACTGAAGGAGAATGAAAGGGTTGCTGTGGAACAACAACAAGCAGCAAATGAGGTGCAAAACCTCAGAAACAGAATTGAGCAAACTCAAGCGAGGATTGACAATCTGGAGCAGGAACACGGTTCAAGCGTTGAAAATCAATCCGCGATAGAGCACCTAAAACTACTAAAAAAGAATCTTCAAGGCGATCTTGAAAACCAGAAAAAAGAATTAGGTGCCCTTCAAAAAATACAAAAACAACGAGACCAAGAACAGGCAAAGGTTGACAAACTCAGAACACGCCTTTCCGCCAAAGAGAAGGAAAGAAATGAAGTTGAAGCAAGGCTAAACTCTACTAAACCTCTTGATGAGTTAAACGAAAGAGAAGCCGAGCTTGAACGCGAAAACGAGGAAGACAGACGCGTGATAGAGGATGAGAACACTTCTCCATCTGATAGAGAAGCCGCGGAAGCCCGAGTTGCTGAGCGAGAAGAAGAGCTGGCAAGGCTCAGAACACAGGTTGAGGAGAGGGAACAAGCCCTGCCTTTGAGAGAGAGGATCAAAAATATCTTCAAGAAATACGGATGGACACTGCAAGCTGTTGTTCTGGCAGCTGGCATCACCATCAGCGCTGTGGTACTCACCACCTTCAATGGCCTGGCAAGGGCCACCAATTGGACCTAATTTCGCGATGTTTACTTTTGGAAACTTCTTTTTGATCCAGTCAATGGCTCCATCAATGTCTTTGGCTTTTTCAATTCCATCTTTGATTTCCCCAAGAAGAAGGACGGTTGGAGGATCACCTGGCAGCCCACTTTCTTCGTCAGGCATCGTATGCTTTTCATGATGTTCACCGCCATTGTATGGAGTGGATGCAGCGTCTGGGTTAAAGGGTGTTGTTGTGTCAATTTCTTGTTCGCCATCGTCGTCATCATCACCACTATCGTGGTCTAATTCCCAGTCAAGCCCTTTATTCTTATTCCCACCAGGTATATCATATCCGCCTTCAGCCATGATGATATATAAATATGAATTTTAAAAACACAAATATATACCATGGCTGTGCAACCGAATCTACTTCCATCTCACATGGAAAAGACACTGGGCGCCATGAAGGCAGAGCGAACCGTCAAGCGCATCACATTCAACCCCTCTGAGGCCAACCCCGGCGAGACACTGTACGTCTCGGTGCCTAAGCTGGGCGAGCACGATGTTATTGTGTCCGGCTCGCTGGCCCTGGTGTTTAACATCAGCCTAGCCGGGGGCCATGCAAACAACTTTCTCGTACAAAATGTTTCTCGGGCCCTGGTTGACAGATTCGTTGTAAAGTTTGCAGCCACCACTGTCCAGGACACGGTTGGGTACGACATCTACAAGATCTTCGAAGACCTCTTCAAATCGATCGATGGGCGGGAAAATATGCTTATGGAGGGCATCCAGAGTGTGGATTTGTGTAAGATCCGCTCTGGTGCTGGCGACAAGAAGACCTCTGGTGTGGATGCGGAAACCAAACTGGAGACAATATACAAGAATAAGTATCGCATCAAGCTGGATCACCAAATCTTAACTGATCACGGAGTCCTATATCCTCGGGCACTGTATAACGATCTGGTCTTCGAAATAACCCTCGCCCCCGCAAACCAAGTTGTCCGAGGCTCAGACACAAGCAAGCTCGTGTACAAGTTGGAAAACATCCAGCTGGAGTATGAGACGATCAGAAGTAAGGAGCTGGCCGACGAGGCAACAAGCACTTACATTAGTGGTAAGGGGTTCGCCTATGACCTGGTAATGCGAGATCGGGTGCATCCCTTCTCAAAAAGTGGTGACACCCGGCTGAATCTTCGGGTTAACCCACAGCGCCGGTCTCTCAAGGGCATCCTCTTGCTGTTCATCAACCCCTACACGGCTGGTGTCAGGGACTCTGAGAACTATTTCAATCCCGACATCACCAAAGTGAAGGTCACAGTCAACGGTGTTCCAAACAGGCTTTACAACGAGGGCATCAGTGGCACAGACATGTGGAGAGAGATAACCCGGCATTTTACCCAACACACGGACGGCAGGCCTAACATGAACTTGACCAAATATCTCACAGGCAACAAGTTTGGTCTCTGGATTGACCTGCGGACCATGGCTGACACATCCCTGCACGGCGGCGGCCAACGGCTCGTCAACACACAGGATGGCGTGTAACTCGAGATCGAACGAAATGGCACAGGCTCGGGAAACGCACTCTGTCACATCTTCACCCTCTCAGACTCACAGATGAACATCATGGGCAGGCAGCTGGAATCTGTACAGTACTAAGAAAACGCAACACACATTATATACCCACCAGCCCCATGGCCACAAGAAACAAGATCAACTTCTATCCCAAACCGGCTCCTCTGCCATCCACCGGATTCCTGTCACACAATAAAATACAAAGACTTCTGGTAAAGGCCCCCTCCCCGCCAGTTTGCAAACCAACTAATATAGCGGTTGGTTATGGACCCAAGAAAGCTGCCATTCAATGCACTAATCGTGGGCCCCACTAACTCTGGCAAGACACAGTATCTTCTCTCACAACTGCGAGGCCCCTTTAGGGGTTGTTTTGATTACATCGTTTTATTCTGCCCCACATTTGTTAAGAACAAGACATACGATGGCTTCGTGGACCGCGATCCACACATCTTCGTGATTGTCCGCCAACAGCACGAGATCGAAGACTGGTTGAGGCTGGCGAGCTTCTTTTTCACATGCACCAACACTTTATTCATTCTCGATGACTGCGCCGCCTCCAAAGATGTCAAAGGTCGAACGGGCCAGCTGGTCAATCTTGGGTTCAGCGCAAGGCATGACGGCATATCCGTGTGGGTCTTGACGCAGCAGATCACCAGCATTGCCAAGCCATATCGTGATAACATTGCAGCGATCGTGCTCTTTTACACGCCATCCAGCAAGACAACCAAAGCCATATTCGAAGATTATGCTGGCGAGCTCTCCCACGAGGAGTACAAAGAGTTTATCGCAAGGCTCAAATCCCGCAAGTTCTCCCACCTGGTTTTCTCTTTGAGACACCCGTATGGAATTGAGTACAAGATTTAAACACACATATATACCATGAATGCGCCAACCAGCCTACACAAGCTCACTGTGCTTTCACAGCTTTTGGATGAATTGCACAAACACACACTTGAGGTGCAAAACAAAATTATCAAAGCCGCTGGTGAGGAAGATCTGCGCCTCATGCTTCTCAACAGATATCCATTGCGGTTGACTTCTATGCCAGACACCATGGCGGGGATGGTACGCGAGCTTGAAACCCTTTTGCCAGACATCAAGAGAATTATTGAAAATTAAAAAACACATATGTATACCCCGGATGGCTGAAGCAGCTGAAGACCAGGTCGCCTTGAACGAAGTAATGCAGATGCTGGAGGCCACCCCTGGTGCCGCACCTCCAACAGGGTTAGTTGGTGACAATGACATTCCTGCCAAACGTGAGAAGCTGGCAATCCTTGTTTCAACTGGCAAAGCCAAAGAAGCCATCGGCGTGCAGCTCACACACGATCATGTCAAGCGGTTGTCAGACAAGGACGTTGACAAGTACTGCAAACGGTACGAGGCCTACGTTGGCAACAAGACAACCGAATCCCTAGTTGATTCTGGCATCATGCTCATATCCAAAGGCGTTGGCATGGTGATCCCGGTTGATGATGTCAAGGAATTGCAGAAAGAACTCAAGAACGACTACATAATCAACCAGGAGCTGTCAAATCTTGCTGGGGCTATTGCCGTGCGATGCGGGCGATTGCTGGCGCTTGCCAATGCTGCTCTCATCACAACAAAACACATCAAGTTTGAACGAGAGCCTGATCACAAGACTGACTTGATAGAATTGGAACCACCAGCCACACATCCAACCAGAGACAGTGAAGGCTATCCACTTGAGGGACTTGATGAAGTTGGGTTGGGACCTGTGGCGACCTCGCAACAACCTTGAAGAAACCTGGCAGCAACCTGTCAGCAACCTGGCACATCTAAAAATAAAACTCACATATATACAGGATGGCCGCACCACTCGAGACGATCCCTGAAGAAACTCCAACACCAACTCCAACACCTGCCCGTGTTACCTCTGAGGCTCCAAAAACAAAGCCTGCAACAGAAAAGAACCCCGGCCGTGTTGCTTCTGGCAAAAGGCTAGCAGAACGCAACCGCATGGCCCGGGAAGCCAAGAAAAAGGCCGAAACACAAAAGCCTGCACCCTCAACAAGTGAAAACAATTCTGCAACAAGTGGTGCAACAAGTGACACAACAAGTGACAGCAACAGCAACTCAATCGTTTATATTCTGGGGGTTGGTGGGTTGATTGTCTCTGCTGCAGGTGTTTATTACCAGCGCGAAGCCATAATGCAAAGGCTTGGGCGCAAATCAAACACACCAGCAAACGCCTCCACGCCAACACCACCTGCAACCCCACCTGCAACACCCCCATCTCGAATTCCGGTAAGACAAGGAATAAAAAATATGGAATAAAAAAACATATATATACTGACACCATGAATCCTTTCCAAGCTTTGATGAATTCTGCTGCAATCAGTGGTGTGGTTCTTCTTTGGTTTGGACTTACTTCGGTCGCCTTTGATACAGTTTGCGGTTTAGCCTTGAATAAGCACAACGCGCCCGAGCCCGAGCCCGAGTCTGAGCCCGAGTCTGAGTCTGAGCCTGAGCCTGAGCCTGAGTCTGAGTCTGAGGACGCTGAGACACAATTCCATTTCGTCCGAGTTCGAGCCAAGGAATTCCGAACCCTAGCCAATGGACCTCGAGTCCGAACCCGAGGTCGAGGGAGAGGAAGTCGAGTCTGAGTCAGAAAATTAAAAAATCATATGTATACCGGGCACAAACCAATGTCTGACAACAAACTTGTGAAGTCTATCCTCGACGCCGCAACAATCACTGGCCTTGTCGCTGGTATTGGTTGGATTGGGAAAAAGACCATCAAAGAAAACTTAACCGCTGACCCCAGTGCAAGCTTGATGAATTATGTCAAGTTCACAGCCGTCATGGCCGGCACCATCGCGCTGAAGAAATATCTCGAGGACCAGAAAATCCTCCCAGACAACTTGTAAACCATATGTATACACAATGGCCTCGATTGCAATAATGGCTCTTGGTGCTGTTCTCAATGCAGCCGCTTTCACGGGCGGCAATTATCTCGCAAAATATCTGTCTGGTGATAATGGCAAGGCAGCAATGGATGAGAAAATCCGACATGACCACGCCCTGGAACAATACCAAGCGGCTTACGCAAAATACCAGAAGGACCGCACCAAGCTCCTCGACTGGATTGCAGCCAATGATCGGAAGGAACACCAAGCTAGCAAAAACTTCCAAACCACTGACCAAGCCCTGGTCTTGTATAACCAGATGCACCAAACGCAACCAGATAAACAAATCAAAGACAACAAAGAGCCTGTCTTCTCGGACTTCTACAAGCCCAGTACACAACAGAAGAATGGCGAACTTGCGTTCATTGGAGGCACCCAGCTTGCGGGTGGGTATGCGGCTTATCGCTTTCTGTAAACAAACATATATACCCCATGGAGGCGAAACTCTCTAAGATCTATTACAGCCCGAAAGGGTATTGGAAAGGGCTTGCCGCTGTAAAAAAGCTAGCTGCAGCGGCCAAGGTCTCTGATGATGCCGCAAAGAAATGGCTGGTTAAACAAGCCCTTTGGCAAGTTTACCTCCCAGCGCCACGCCATATACCTCGTCCCAAGTTTGATGTCTCATCACCCAATGCAGTGCATCAAGCAGATCTTCTCTTCCTGCCCCACGACAAACTTCCACACGGGAGAAAGGTTTACAAATACGCATTAACCCTTGTGGATGTGGCTAGCCGTTACAAAGCAGCAGAGCCTTTGAAATGGCCTCAACTCTTGCAAGTTGACCCTGGGAAAGAGTTTATGGGGGCTGTGACTAAGACAATGGAAAACAACAAAACAACCATTCGTCGCGGGTGGGTTGATATCCACAGAGACCAAGCAATTGTGGAGAGATTCAATCGCACCCTGGCTGAAAGGTTGTTTGGTTATCAGTATGCCGTTGAGATGAATATGCCCTCTGGCCGGTCGACTGCTTGGGTCAAAAGACTGCCAGATGTTGTCTCGGCCTTGAACAATGAAGTAACAAGACTCACTGGCAAGAAGCCAAAGGATGCAATCAAAGAGAAAGCAATATCCTCCAAGCCTGCGACTCCATATGCTAGGCCTGTTGGGGTGAATGAGAAGAAGCTCCCTCCCCGGGTGAGTGTGAGATATTTGTATCAGCCCGGTGAGCTGGAAGGGGGTGGGAGGCGCGCGACTGATCCGATCTAGTCTTTGAAGGTCCACAACATTGAGAAGGTTGTCACCAAACCAGATGCGCCTGTGGTTTATTATCTCTACGACGGCCCCAAGAGAGGCTTCGTTCGTGAGGAGTTGATGGTTGTGCCACCGGGCACTCAGTTGCCCCCAGCGGGGTTGTGAAACTCGATTGGTTCTGTGTGGATGCCGTCTGGCAGAACCCAACGCTTGTCGTAATAAGCGGAAAGGCCCAGCTTGTGCTGCTCGTAAGTGAACATGGCACCGTTGTGCATTCGGAAGCCCCTGTTGGTGGCCATGTCCCTGCCCCCCTCGAGGGCCCTTTCGTACCTTTCCCAGCGAAGCTCGTTCTGCTTCTTGTTGACGCCCTTGGAGGACATCTTGGCCTCGCCGCTAGGCTCGTTTTCGACATAATAACACTTGCTGCACAGGGCGATGGCCCGTGTGCCTTCCTTCTCAAGCTTGAACAAGCCCGGCTCTCTGCCACTCCACTTGTCCCAAGCCAACCAATTCTTCTTCTCCGCCTCGAACTGGGCGCGAAGTTCCGGGCGAACGGCCTCTTCCAGAGTGTCGTGCGCAAGAGCGAAGTACATGCTGTCCGTGTCCATCTGGATGAGCTCGAAGTCGCGCCTGTCGATGAAGTAATCTAGGAAGTCGTAATAGAACTCCAGCATGCGTAGCTTGGCAAGTTGGTACACAACAATGCCCACTTGAAAAGGACGGTCGATTGTGACCTTTTGCTTTCGCAGCTCGATCTTGTAAGCAGCTCCAATCTCTTCGAGGTCATCGAACAAGGGTGAGCGGAGATGCTTGTCGACCTGGTCCTCGTCAATTGTATACAACGTTCTTGTCTGGCGCTCCACGGCTTCGATGAACTTGCCGTAAGCACTGTTGCCAAGAAGCTTGAACACTTCAGCAAGCAGGGCCTTCTCCCTGTCAGCGTCGCCTTTCCTTCGGTTGTTGGCTACCTCGCGAACGAACCAGTCAAAGAGCTTTTGGGGTATGTAATCGATCGTGCGGTAGACTGCTGTGATCTTAAGCCCGATGTTGAGATACCACTTCAAGAGGGGTGCGTAGATCAGCATCTTTTTCGCCGACAACACACCCAGAAGCTTTTTCTGGTCGGGAAAGCGGGTTCGGCCACTTTCTTGGAGGGAATCGTGCATATGCTGTGGAACAAATTCGTCAGGCACTGCTTGGTTTATGAAGAGCGGGGGAAACTCTTCGAACTGCTCCCACAACTCTCGAGGGACTTCGATGTCCACTTCCGCAAACCCGAACCATCCGCCTGTATGCAGCTTAATTTCAAGAACTCTCGCTGCCTGCTCCGGAGCATTGTAATGCACAACCTTCTCTTTACCACAGGGCATCTCCTGCAGCATCGTGCTTGGGTAAAGGGAGTTAGCATCGAACCCCACAATCCGTTTCGTGATGCGAGCTAAGGCGTATTTGTGAGAACGGATGCAGGTTTCGCCGCGCACGTGTTTGCGGGTGAAGACCAGGCTTGGCCCGCCAACCACAGCCCCCTTCAGCATGGCGTAAGCTTCTGGGCCGGGGGCGTATAGGGCTGGAGCATTGCGGCCTCTCAATGAGCCTCGCAAGACGTATTGCATTGATACTCCTGGCAAAGAGACCGCGTCTTTGAAGATGTCCACCCCGAGGCCCGTGTAAAAGCCCTTCATCGTTTGGAGAGCTTATAATGCTCAAGCCAGTCCCCGAATGTCTTCATACCTTGCTCGTGGAAGATGCGATTGCATTCTTCGTGCTCCTTGGGAGAAAGAACGAAGGCTTTTTTGAGTTGTGAGTACCAGCACTCGTATGGAGGAAGCCCCGGGAAATCCAGCTTGTCGGCGCTGTCAAACCACTCGTATGGAAGCCAGGACTTGGTCTGTGTCGCTCCATACGTCTTGACCCACTTGTCGTACGTGATGCCTGGGGCCAAATAATTCATGATGTCCAAGAACTTGTAGCTGGGAGTGTTGATGAACATGATGCGCCCCTCTTTCTCCGCGGCGAAGACCTCCTTCTCGCCAGCGAGATGAGTGACAAAGTACTTGCGGATAAGCTTGAGATCGTAATGACCTGAGTTGAAGCCGACCACAGGCACTTGGTTGCACCATTTGTCGATAAGCTTGAGTTGCTTCTCAGGAAGATTCTCAAGGTCCGGGGGCATGTATTTTACAGCCACGTCTTCTCGGATGGCTGCGCTTCGCCGCTCCAGGGAGGCATAAAACAGCCTGATAAGCTCGTCAGGATCTTTAGAGCAAATGTACTCAGGCTCAGGGTTCAACGTGTCGGCAATGGAGACTGAGATGGGCACATGCTCGCTTTCATAAGTGAGATCGTGTGTCGGACGAGCTGCCTTGGTCTTGTCCTGGTACGCTTCGAAGTCATAGACGATCGCGTGGGGATATGTTTTGTTTCTTTTCTGTGGGCAACGATCATTCCACCAGGGGGCAGGCCGTTCATGTTCCCACCTTTCCACCACGGTGTACCCGGCGTCTCGAAGAAACTGAGTTCGTTGCAGAGTCTTTTGGTAAGCAATCGTCCTTGTGATTGTGTTGCCCCTTCGGTCAACATGAACCGCTTCGTCCCTCGTTCCCTCGGGGTAACATTCATCGCAACCGTGCCAGTGACAACCGTGGAACTGAAAAACTGTCTTGCTTTCTGGGTGATAGCCGTCGACTGGAGCCCCACAGATATAGCTCTCACCACCATGGCCGCATCTGTGATGGTGGATGTGAATGCCGGCCTGCTTCGCCTCCCACTCCAACCAGCACACGCCCTTGACACCGAAACCATCAAAAGCTGACTCCGGAGGGAGGATACGTTTCCCGGGGCAGTCGATTTTGGTTTGGCCACGAGTACACGTCTTGGAGTGGCGAGTTAAATGACAAGCTTGTGTGAACCTCCCGCCGCACTCGCCACAAGTGTAATTGTTTGTGACTTTATTGATGTTGGTGATCAAGAAGGAGTGGTCCTCATAAATACCAACAGTCATGGTTGGAGCGCCCACCTTGTTGTAATTCGCAGGGCTGTGAGATAAAGTGAAGTCACCATTGGGGTGAACAAGATATGCGGCAATTCCTTGCTTGAAATGCTTTTCGATTTTAGAGAGGTGCCGCAAATTTAGCTGACCTCGAAGCCCCGGATAAAAGGCGAAGAAGCTTTCCGCGAGTTCTCTGGATCTGCGAGTGTTGTCCCTTTTATGAGCACCGCGATGGACAGCCAAACAACGAAAGAGACAAAGATTGTCGTTGAAAGTGTCAAGAGAAATGACTTCTCTTTTGTTGCGAATCCAATCAGGAAGACGGCCGAGGCCTATTTGCAAGGGTTGTCGGTCAAGAATGACTTTGACCTCAACCAGGACGGTGCGTTCATAAACCCATTTGGTGTCAGGCCTTTTGAGTCTTGCGTTTTGAAGACGAAGCTCTTCCTGAGATTGCAACCACTGTCGTGTCTCGGAGAGAGTGGCTAGCCAAGGCCCGGTTTGATTGTTTTGATAAAAACTTCTCAACTCCTCGTTTTCAGTGTTTCGCAGCTTGACTGTGGAGATTAACTTGATTGCGTGTCGTGTGTGAACATTTTGCTTGATTTTGTTCAAAATTCTGGCGACAAGAGAGTTTTCGAGCCCGTTTACAAACTGAAACGTGATTGTTCGTCTGCCATGTTCAATCTGTCGGTCAACCCGATCATAGATTTGAACAAATTGCTCGAAATCTAGCTCCGGTGGGTTGTTTTGAAGCTCGACCTCCTCGGCAGGCTCGAGCCGCTCGATATTTCGTGCCTGTTCGTCCAGCCGGGCAATAAGCTCGCGTTGATCGTCATCACGCCGTCTTCGGCGTTGTGGCATTGCGTATATATAAGGGTTTTTAATTTCTTCAATTGGTGATGCCTCGCTTGCCGTTGCGGGTGGGCTCGGGGAAAAACACATTTTGACTCCCTCTTACGGGTGTTTGAGGACGGTTTATCCAGAGTAGTGAGTGGGGGAGGGTCTCAAATGCGGTTTTTTGAGCTGATCGACAATTTTTTGCGCCGATAATCAATTTTTTCGAGCGAAGTGAGGAAAAATTGATTATCGGCGCAAAAAATTGTCGATCAGCTCAAAAAACCGCATTTGAGCCATCCCCCACTCACTACTCGATATAACGTGGAAATATGCCAAGGGAAATTTTACTATTTTGGCGGAACAGTGTCATCAGTATTCATTTATGAAATTAGTATATACGAAGTGCGACGACTGATACCGAAGATACCCGAAATATTCACGAAGAGGGTGCGTAATGTTTCTGCGTCAATAATTACACCTTAGGAGCAAACAAATGACTCAAAAGTTATGACTAATAAACAATTTATTTCTCCATCTCACAAACATTAACTAAGCAAATGCAACTAAGTAAAGAAGCTCAAAATAGACGGAGCGCTTATAACGGATACATTTTGGTTTGAGACAAAGGCCACGATTGACTCTGTCTTCTCAAATAAAGAAAGGCAACGTTGATTTCAAACTAAACTGTAATCCACTTCAATCCTTGCAATCCTACACTTTATCTCCAAACAATTTCTTTTGTTTTGCTCTATAGAATCGTTTTATCCAACTAAGTTGTATATTTTGTAGCATTTGGCGATATAACGTGGAAAAAAGCCAAGGGAAATTTTGGGTCATGGCTCATTTTACGACGAACTGACCGACGTCATAAAACCTAACACAATACAACTTAATACAATACAATACAAAACAACCTAACACTTCCTAACACAATACATCACAATACAGTCATCGTACACGAGCCATCACCCGACATTTTACTATCTTGGCGGAACGGTGTCATCAGTATTCATTTATGAAATGAGTATATACGAAGTGAGACGACTGCTACCGAAGATAACCGAAATATTTACGAAGCGGCTGCGTAAGGTTTCTGCATCAAAATTGAACCTTAGGAGCCAACAAACAACTCAAAGCGTTATGACCAATAAATAATTTATTTCTCCATCTCACAAACATTAAGTAAGCAAATGCAACTGAGTGAAGAATCTCAAAATAGACGGAGCGGTTATAACCCACGCATTTTGGTTTGAGATAAACGCCACGATTGACAGTACTTCTCAAAGAAAGATAGGCAATGTTGATTTCAAACTAAACTGTAATCCACTTCTATCCTTGCAATCCTGCACTTTATCTCCAAACAATTCCTTTTGTTTTGTTCTATAGAATCTTTTTATCCAACTAAGTTGTATATGTTGTGGCATTTGGCGATATAATGTGGAAATAAGCGAAAGGAAATTTTACTATTTTGGCGGAACAGTGTCATCAGTATTCATTTATGAAATAAGTTTATACGAAGTGCGACGACTGATACCGAAGATACCCGAGAAATTCACGAAAGGGCTGCGTAATGTTTCTGCCTCACTAATTGCACCTTATGAGCCAAATGATGACTCAAAAGTTAGTATCTTTCTGCATGTACCGGTACCAATGAACCACTCATTGTCTTCTATTGTTTGTGAGGCATTTGTATTTTTGGTCTTGTTTACCATTTGCATCATTGTCGTTCTTTGTTTCTTTTGTTTTATGTAATATGTGCTCAGTTACATGGCAGAAGGAACCAAACGTTATGAGCAATAAACAATTTATTTCTCTCAATGTTATTAAAGCGCTTTTGAAACTGAAAGTTCAGACGTTTCGGGACTTCTGTCCCTTCCTCAGTGAATAGCCGTTAACTGAAAACGCGCGTCAGCCGTTTAAATGGTCCAAATGTCGCCATGGCGCAACATTGTAGCGCGCGCGGATGAAGTCTAAATAAAACTGAAGTCAATGTTCATGCCGCGTGATTGAATGGTTTGGAATTTGAAAATTAGTCGACCCTCCGCGCTGCGTCTCTCCGTGGTACTTTTGAAACCTGTTCTAACCACGGACACCATCATGTCATCTGTTGTGTGTTCAGGAGAGGAGAGGTGTTTAGCGACGGGCAGGTCCGCTTTCTTTCTTACCGATATTAGATGCTCGCAGTATCTGTCGCCGAGCCTACGTCCAGTTTCGCCGATGTAACACAGAGTACATGTACGACAGGTAATGATGTAGACGAGGTTACTGGTCGTACATGTGAACTTCTCTCGAATTGTCAGCGGTCCACCAGGAGTGTTGATCATGGCCGCTGAATTGGTGTAGGCGCAGGTCTTGCAACGTGGACGGCGACAGGGAAAGGTTCCATTAGAGTCAACCCCCGTATTGAAGTTGGACTGAAGATTGCTGTGGACCAAGGAGTCTTTCAAATTGGAGTCTCAGGATCAGATTTGAGGATTTCAAAGTTTTTCGTAAGGATGTTCTTGACACAGCTGTTGGTAGGATTATAAGTAAATGTCAGCGGGATGACTTCTTTGTTGGTGCTTGCATCGTCAGATGGTCGCATTGCTGCTTCTCGGGAGATGGTGCTGACGCGTTGGAGGGTTCGATCTACGACTGTTGGGGGATAGTTGCGGTGCAGGAAGAAAGATGCCATTTCCTTGCTTTTGCTGATGAAATCGTTCTCATCACTGCATATCCGTTTAAGGCGGAGAAATTGGCTGTATGGAATGGTGTCTTTACAACGGACCGGGTGTGAAGATGAGTATGTGAGATACGAGTGAGAGTCGGTTTCTTTGTAGTGTATGGACGTTGCTAATCCTTGAGCAGTTAGTTTCAGGAAGAGGTCTAGAAAAGGCAGTTGGTCGTCAGAGATGGACCAAGTGAACTTAAGGCTCGGGTGGAAGTTGTTGACAAAATTGGCAAAGTTGTCAAGTTCTCTTTCTCTACAGGAAGCTGTTCCCACTATGTCGTCGATGTATCGCTTGTAGTGGTCAGGTTTGGTTCCTGGATATTGTAAGAAAATTTGTTGATCGATGTGACCGACGAACAGACAGGCGTAGTTGGGACCAAATTTGCTTCCCATAGCGACACCACCCGTTTGTTGGTAGTAACCGCCGTTGAAGTTGAAGCTGTTAAGTGTGAGGACCAATTCAGCAAGACGAACTAAGGTCTGTGTAGGTGGTTGTAGCACCGACCGCTTGTTTAAAAAATGTTGTAAAGCTTAAAGGCCATCGTTGTTGGGTATCACTGTATACAGTGACTTGATGTCCATTGTGAAAACAAAGCGATTAGAATTTGAGCTGGCATAGCGAAAGGATTGTGCAATGTCTAGCATATGATTAGTGTCCTTGACGTAGCTAGGTAAACCATGAACCAAAGGAGAAGTGATCTTGTCGAGATAAGTAGCTAAGAGCTCAGTGGGGCAGTTTACAAGCGGATACAATGGGCCTCCCGGGGTTCCCTGGCTTGTGGAGTTTTGGGAGAAGGTAGAACTTGGAAGTGCGAGGGTGATCCACGGTTAGATTGGTAGCTGTGGCTGGGAGCTCTCCCTTAGTGAAGAATAATTCTTAGTGATTGCGTTCTGGACAACCGATATGACTCTGTTGTAAACGTTTCCGACGACCTACGGCAACAGTGTTTATGGCTAGCAGACAAAACGTTTGCGAAGACGCGTTACTCATTACATGTTGGTTTCATTAGCAGTTGCCTCCGACGAAGATTGATCCCGAATGGATTTCTTTTAAACTTCCACGCGTCGGACCTCTACAGACAAAACAAATCTACCAACTGCAAAAGGCAAGTGTCTCATATTCTTAACGTTGCTTCTCGTAGGCTCATGGTAACATCCGTTAGGACCATGCAGCAACGGTGTCAGACTCTCACGACGGAGATTAGAAACATTCGCAATGACTTAAAAACTGTTTGCGACAATGACACTTACCGCCAAATTAGTAAGACTGTACACGAACTTAACTCTGAATTATTCAAGTTTCTTTCAACTACTAAAGAAAACAAACTTTGCAAACTAGCAAACTCGACAATGCCCGTCAGTAAGATCTCTGACGGCCATAAGAACAAAATCGTGGTTACGATTCCGGAAAACCTCCATCTTGACGAGAGTGAGAGATCCATTCTCAGCAAGGGTCTCTCTTTCGTGCCAACACGACCTTATAGGGATGAATTTACAACAAAAACAGATTGCGAGAGATTTTATCGCCGTCTTCGCTTGAAAACTCACTTTAGTCAAGAAGATGCCACCAGTGTCGATCAGACCCAACAATCTGACCAGACTGACGACATTTTCAAAACTCTAAAACCTACATCTTCAACATGGACTCCACTACCGGGAAAATGTGCTGCTTTGGACTACTATATCACTAAATGTCGCAAAGAAGTCAATAAGGTCAATTTAAAACCAACATCTTCAACATGGACCCAACCCCCGGGAAAATGTGCTGCTTTGGACTACTATATCACTAAATGTCGCAAAGAAGTCAATAAGGTCAACTTCAAGCAACGCAACACAGCAATGAACTTATCACGTGATGAACTGACCGCCCTCGTCTCGTTAAAACAACGAACCGAGATCGTCATTAAATCAGCCGACAAGGCTGGTGCTCTTGTGGTTTGGGAGCGTTCTCTTTATATTAAAGAGGCTGAACAACAACTTCTATCAGCGGGTGGATCATGATCTTACAGTGGAACATCACAACAAGGTCATTTCGGTTGTCCAGAACGCAATCACTAAGGAAGAGCTCCCAGCCATAGCTACCAATCTAATCGCGGATCACCCTCGCACTTCTAAGTTCTACCTTCTCCCAAAAATCCACAAGCCAGGGAACCCCGGGAGGCCCATTGTATCCGCTTGTAACTGCCCCACTGAGCTCTTAGCTACTTATCTCGACAAGATCACTTCTGCTTTTGTTCATGGTTTACCTAGCTACGTTAATGACACTAATCAGATTTGGCGAAGATTTGAAGTCAGTACGACGAGTGCGGAAAAGTGAGATTTTGCTAAAACTTGCTCCGCACGGTCCCAAACGTTCGTTTTGCTCACTTTTCATAGAAATCGCACTGTTTTTGAAATTTGGCGATGATTTGAGGCCAGTACGACGATTTTGAGATCTGGTGTGCGAAAAAGTGAGATTTTGCCAAAACTTGCTCCGTACGGCGCCAAACGTGCGTTTTGTGCACTTTTCATAGAAAGCGCATTTTTTTTCAGATTTGCCGATAACTTGACGACAGTACAACGATTTTGAGATCTGGTGTGCGGAAAAGTGAGATTTTGCCAAAACTTGCTGCGCACGGCCCGAAACGTGCGTTTCGTGCACTTTCAATAGAAAACGCACTGCTTATGAGATTTGGCGATGATTTGAGGCCAGTGCGACGATTTTGAGATCTGGTGTGCGGAAAAGTGAGATTTTGCCAAAACTTTCTCCGCACGGCCCCAAACGTGCATTTTGTGTACTTTTCATAGAAATCGCACTGCTTTTGAGATTTGGCGATGATGTGAGGCCAGTGCGACGATTTTGAGATCTGGTGTGCGGAAAAGTGAGATTTCGCCAAAACTTGCTCCGAAGGGCCCTAAATGTGCGTTTTGTGTACTTTTCATAGAAATCGCAGTGCTTTTGAGATTTGGCGATGATTTGAGCCCAGTAGGACGATTTTGAGTTCTGGGGTGCGAAAAAGTGAGATTTTGCGAAAACTTGCTCCGCACGGCCCCAAACGTGCGTTTTATGCACTTTTCATAGAAATGGCACTGTTTTTCAGATTTGGCGATGATTTGAGGCCAGTACGACGATTTTGAGATCTGGTGTGAGGAAAGTGAGATTTTGCCAAAACTTGCTCCGCAGGGCCCCAAATGTGCGTTTTGTGCACTTTTCATAGAAATCGCACTGCTTTTGAGATTTGGCGATGATTTGAGGCCAGTAGGACGATTTTGAGATCTGGTGTGTGGAAAAGTGAGATTTTGCCAAAACTTGCTCCGCACGGCCGCAAACGTGCGTTTTGTGCACTTTTCATAGAAATCGCACTGTTTTTCAGATTTGGCGATGATTTGAGGCCAGTACGACGATTTTGAGATCAGGTGTGCGGAAAAGTGAGATTTTGCCAGAACTTGCTCCGCACGGCCCGAAACGTGCGTTTTGTACACTTTTCATAGAAATCGCACTGTTTTTCAGATTTGGCGATGATTTGAGGCCAGTACGACGATTTTGAGATCTGGTGTGCGGAAAAGTGAGATTTTGCCAAAACTTGCTCCGCACGGCCCCAAACGTGCGTTTTATGCACTTTTCATAGAAATCGCACTGCTTTTGAGATTTGGCGATGATTTGAGGCCAGCACGACGATTTTGAGATCTGGTGTGCGGAAAAGTGAGATTTTGCCAAAACTTGCTCCGCACGGCCCCAAACTTGCGTTTTGTGCTTTTCTCATAGAAATCTACTGTTTTTCAGATTTCGCGATGATTTGAGGCCAGTACGACGATTTTGAGATCTGGTGTGGGGCAAAGTGAGATTTTGCCAAAACGTGCTCCGCACGGCCCCAAACGTGCGTTTTGTGCACTTTTCATAGAAATCGCACTGTTTTTCAGATTCGGCGATGATTTGAGGCCAGTACGACGATTTTGAGATCTGGTGTGGGGCAAAGTGAGATTTTGCCAAAACTTGCTCCGCACGGCTGCAAACGTGCGTTTTGTGCACTTTTCATAGAGATCGCACTGTTTTTCAGATTTGGTGATGATTTGAGGCCAGTACGACGATTTTGAGATCTGGTGTGCGGAAAAGTGAGATTTTGCCAAAACTTGCTCCGCAAGGCCCCAAATGTGCGTTTTATGCACTTTTCATAGAAAGCGCACTGCTTTTGAGATTTGGCGATGATTTGAGGCCAGTACGACGATTTTGAGATCTGGTGTGCGGAAAAGTGAGATTTTGCCAAAACTTGCTCCGCACGGCCCCAAACGTGCGTTTTGTGCACTTTTCATAGAAATCGCACTGTTTTTCAGATTTGGCGATGATTTGAGGCCAGTACGACGATTTTGAGATCGGGTGTGCGGAAAAGTGAGATTTTGCCAAAACTTGCTCCGCACGGCCTTAAACGTGCATTTTGTGCACTTTTCATAGAAATCGCACTGTTTTTCAGATTTGGTGATGATTTGAGGCCAGTACGACGATTTTGATATCTGGTGTGCGGAAAAGTGAGATTTTGCCAAAACTTGCTCCGCACGGCCCCAAATGTGCGTTTTATGCACTTTTCATAGAAATCGCACTGCTTTTGAGATTTGGCGATGATTTGAGGCCAGTACGACGATTTTGAGATCTGGTGTGCGGAAAAGTGAGATTTTGCGAAAACTTGCTCCGCACGGCCCCAAACTTGCGTTTTGTGCTTTTCTCATAGAAATCTACTGTTTTTCAGATTTCGCGATGATTTGAGGCCAGTACGACGATTTTGAGATCTGGTGTGGGGCAAAGTGAGATTTTGCCAAAACGTGCTCCGCACGGCCCCAAACGTGCGTTTTGTGCACTTTTCATAGAAATCGCACTGTTTTTCAGATTCGGCGATGATTTGAGGCCAGTACGACGATTTTGAGATCTGGTGTGGGGCAAAGTGAGATTTTGCCAAAACTTGCTCCGCACGGCCCCAAACGTGCGTTTTATGCACTTTTCATAGAAATGGCACTGTTTTTCAGATTTGGCGATGATTTGAGGGCAGTACGAAGATTTTGAGATCTGGTGTGAGGAAAGTGAGATTTTGCCAAAACTTGCTCCGCACGGCCCCAAACGTGCGTTTTCTGCACTTTTCATAGAAATGGCACTGTTTTTCAGATTTGGCGATGATTTGAAGCCAGTACGACGATTTTGAGATCTGGTGTGGGGCAAAGTGAGATTTTGCCAAAACTTGCTCCGCACGGCCCCAAACGTGCGTTTTGTGCACTTTTCATAGAAATCGCACTGTTTTTCAGATTCGGTTATGATTTGAGGCCAGTACGACGATTTTGAGATCGGCTGTGCGGAAAAGTGAGATTTTGCCAAAACTTGCTCCGCACGGCCCCAAACGTGCGTTTTATGTACTTTTCATAGAAATCGCACAGGTTTTGAGATTTGGCGATGATTTGAGGCCAGTAGGACGATTTTGAGATCGGCTGTGCGGAAAAGTGAGATTTTGCCAAAACTTGCTCCGCACGGCCCGAAACGTGCGTTTTGTGCACTTTTCATAGAAATCGCACTGCTTTTGAGATTTGGCGATGATTTGAGGCCAGTACGACGATTTTGAGATCTGGTGTGCGGAAAAGTGAGATTTTGCCAAAACTTGCTCCGCACGGCCCCAAACGTGCGTTTTCTGCACTTTTCATAGAAATCGCACTGTTTTTCAGATTTGGCGATGATTTGAGGCCAGTACGACGATTTTGAGATCTGGTGTGCGCAAAAATGAGATTTTGCCAAAACTTGCTCCGCACGGTCCCAAACGTGCGTTTTGTGCACTTTTCATAGAAATCGCACTGTTTTTCAGATTTCGCGATGATTTGAGGCCAGTACGACGATTTTGAGATCGGCTGTGCGGAAAGGGTAGATTTTGCGAAAACTTGCTCCGCACGGCCCCAAACGTGCGTTTTATGCACTTTTCATAGAAATGGCACTGTTTTTCAGATTTGGCGATGATTTGAGGCCAGTACGACGATTTTGAGATCTGGTGTGCGGAAAAGTGAGATTTTGCCAAAACTTGCTCCGCACGGCCCCAAACGTGCGTTTTGTGCACTTTTCATAGAAATCGCACTGTTTTTCAGATTTGGTGATGATTTGAGGCCAGTACGACGATTTTGAGATCTGGTGTGCGGAAAAGTGAGATTTTGCCAAAACTTGCTTCGCAAGGCCCCAAATTTGCGTTTTATGCACTTTTCATAGAAATCGCACTGCTTTTGAGATTTGGCGATGATTTGAGGCCAGTACGACGATTTTTAGATCTGGTGTGCGGAAAAGTGAGATTTTGCCAAAACTTGCTCCGCATGGCCCCAAACTTGCGTTTTGTGCTTTTTTCATAGAGATCTACTGTTTTTCAGATTTCGCGATGATTTGAGGCCAGTACGACGATTTTGAGATTTGGTGTGGGGCAAAGTGAGATTTTGCCAAAACTTGCTCCGCACGGCCTCAAACGTGCGTTTTGTGCACGTTTCATAGAAATCGCACTGTTTTTCAGATTCGGTTATGATTTGAGGCCAGTACGACGATTTTGAGATCGGCTGTGCGGAGAAGAGAGATTTTGCCAAAACTTGCTCCGCACGGCCCCAAACTTGCGTTTTGTGCTTTTTTCATAGAAATGTACTGTTTTTCAGATTTCGCGATGATTTGAGGCCAGTACGACGATTTTGAGATCTGGTGTGGGGCAAAGTGAGATTTTGCCAAAACGTGCTTTGCACGGCCCCAAACGTGCGTTTTGTGCACTTTTCATAGAAATCGCACTGTTTTTCAGATTCGGCGATGATTTGAGGCCAGTACGACGATTTTGAGATCTGGTGTGGGGCTAAGTGAGATTTTGCCAAAACTTGCTCCGCACGGCCCCAAACGTGCGTTTTGTGCACTTTTCATAGAAATCGCACTGTTTTTCAGATTTGGTGATGATTTGAGGCCTGTACGACGATTTTGAGATCTGGTGTGGGGCAAAGTGAGATTTTGCCAAAACTTGCTCCGCACGGCCCCAAACGTGCGTTTTGTGCACTTTTCATAGAAATCGCACTGTTTTTCAGATTCGGTTATGATTTGAGGCCAGTACGACGATTTTGAGATCGGCTGTGCGGCAAAGTGAGATTTTGCCAAAACTTGCTCCGCACGGCCCCAAACGTGCGTTTTGTGCACTTTTCATAGAAATCGCACTGTTTTTCAGATTTGGCGATGATTTGAGGCCAGTACGACGATTTTGAGATCTGGTGTGAGTAAAAGTGAGATTTTGCCAAAACTTGCTCCGCACGGCCCCAAACGTGCGTTTTCTGCACTTTTCATAGAAATGGCACTGTTTTTCAGATTTGGCGATGATTTGAGGCCAGTACGACGATTTTGAGATCTGGTGTGAGGAAAAGTGAGATTTTACCGAAACGTGCTCCGCAGGGCCCCAAATGTGCGTTTTGTGCACTTTTCATAGAAATCGCACTGCTTTTGAGATTTGGCGATGATTTGAGGTCAGTACGACGATTTTGAGATCGGGTGTGCGGAAAAGTGAGATTTTGCCAAAACTTGCTCCGCACGGTCCCAAACGTGCGTTTTGTGCACTTTTCATAGAAATCGCACTGTTTTTCAGATTTGGCGATGATTTGAGGTCAGTACGACGATTTTGAGATCGGGTGTGCGGAAAAGTGAGATTTTGCCAAAACTTGCTCCGCACGGCCCCAAACGTGCGTTTTGTGCACTTTTCATAGAAATGGCGCTGTTTTTCAAATTTGGCAATGATTTGAGGCCAGTACGACGATTTTGAGATCTGGTGTGAGTAAAAGTGAGATTTTGCCAAAACTTGCTCCGCACGGCTCCAAACGTGCGTTTTGTGCACTTTTCATAGAAATCGCACTGTTTTTCAGATTTGGCAATGATTTGAGGCCAGTACGACGATTTTGAGATCGACTGTGCGGAAAAGTGAGATTTTGCCAAAACTTGCTCCGCACGGCCCCAAACGTACGTTTTGTGCACTTTTCATAGAAATCGCACTGTTTTTCAGATTCGGCGATGATTTGAGGCCAGTACGACGATTTTGAGATCGGCTGTGCGGAAAGGTGAGATTTTGCGAAAACTTGCTCCGCAGGGCCCCAAACGTGCGTTTTATGCACTTTTCGTAGAAATGGCACTGTTTTTCAGATTTGGCGATGATTTGAGGCCAGTACGACGATTTTGAGATCTGGTGTGAGGAAAGTGAGATTTTGCCAAAACTTGCTCCGCATGGCCCCAAATGTGCGTTTTGTGCACTTTTCATAGAAATCGCACTGCTTTTGAGATTTGGCGATGATTTGAGGCCAGTAGGACGATTTTGAGATCTGGTGTGCGGAAAAGTGAGATTTTGCCAAAACTTGCTCCGCACGGCCCCAAACGTGCGTTTTCTGCACTTTTCATAGAAATGGCACTGTTTTTCAGATTTGGCGATGATTTGAGGCCAGTACGACGATTTTGAGATCTGGTGTGAGGAAAAGTGAGATTTTACCGAAACGTGCTCCGCAGGGCCCCAAATGTGCGTTTTGTGCACTTTTCATAGAAATCGCACTGCTTTTGAGATTTGGCGATGATTTGAGGTCAGTACGACGATTTTGAGATCGGGTGTGCGGAAAAGTGAGATTTTGCCAAAACTTGCTCCGCACGGTCCCAAACGTGCGTTTTGTGCACTTTTCATAGAAATCGCACTGTTTTTCAGATTTGGCGATGATTTGAGGTCAGTACGACGATTTTGAGATCGGGTGTGCGGAAAAGTGAGATTTTGCCAAAACTTGCTCCGCACGGCCCCAAACGTGCGTTTTGTGCACTTTTCATAGAAATGGCGCTGTTTTTCAAATTTGGCAATGATTTGAGGCCAGTACGACGATTTTGAGATCTGGTGTGAGTAAAAGTGAGATTTTGCCAAAACTTGCTCCGCACGGCTCCAAAGGTGCGTTTTGTGCACTTTTCATAGAAATCGCACTGTTTTTCAGATTTGGCGATGATTTGAGGTCAGTACGACGATTTTGAGATCGGGTGTGCGGAAAAGTGAGATTTTGCCAAAACTTGCTCCGCACGGCCCCAAACGTGCGTTTTGTGCACTTTTCATAGAAATCGCACTGTTTTTCAGATTCGGTTATGATTTGAGGCCAGTACGACGATTTTGAGATCGGCTGTGCGGAAAAGTGAGATTTTGCCAAAACTTGCTCCGCACGGCCCCAAACGTGCGTTTTGTGCACTTTTCATAGAAATCGCACTGTTTTTCAGATTTGGTGATGATTTGAGGCCTGTACGACGATTTTGAGATCTGGTGTGCGGAAAAGTGAGATTTTGCCAAAACTTGCTCCGCACGGCCCCAAACGTGCGTTTTATGTACTTTTCATAGAAATCGCACTGCTTTTGAGATTTGGCGATGATTTGAGGCCAGTAGGACGATTTTGAGATCTGGTGTGCGGAAAAGTGAGATTTTGCCAAAACTTGGTCCGCACGGCCCCAAACGTGCGTTTTGTGCACTTTTCATAGAAATCGCACTGTTTTTCAGATTTGGCGATGATTTGAGGCCAGTACGACGATTTTGAGATCTGGTGTGCGAAAAAATGAGATTTTGCCAAAACTTGCTCCGCACGGTCCCAAACGTGCGTTTTGTGCACTTTTCATAGAAATCGCACTGTTTTTCAGATTTGGCGATGATTTGAGGTCAGTACGACGATTTTGAGATCGGGTGTGCGGAAAAGTGAGATTTTGCCAAAACTTGCTCCGCACGGCCCCAAACGTGCGTTTTGTGCACTTTTTATAGAAATGGCGCTGTTTTTCAAATTTGGCAATGATTTGAGGCCAGTACGACGATTTTGAGATCTGGTGTGAGTAAAAGTGAGATTTTGCCAAAACTTGCTCTGCACGGCTCCAAAGGTGCGTTTTGTGCACTTTTCATAGAAATCGCACTGTTTTTCAGATTTGGCAATGATTTGAGGCCAGTACGACGATTTTGAGATCGACTGTGCGGAAAAGTGAGATTTTGCCAAAACTTGCTCCGCACGGCCCCAAACGTACGTTTTGTGCACTTTTCATAGAAATCGCACTGTTTTTCAGATTCGGCGATGATTTGAGGCCAGTACGACGATTTTGAGATCGGCTGTGCGGAAAGGTGAGATTTTGCGAAAACTTGCTCCGCAGGGCCCCAAACGTGCGTTTTATGCACTTTTCGTAGAAATGGCACTGTTTTTCAGATTTGGCGATGATTTGAGGCCAGTACGACGATTTTGAGATCTGGTGTGAGGAAAGTGAGATTTTGCCAAAACTTGCTCCGCATGGCCCCAAATGTGCGTTTTGTGCACTTTTCATAGAAATCGCACTGCTTTTGAGATTTGGCGATGATTTGAGGCCAGTAGGACGATTTTGAGATCTGGTGTGCGGAAAAGTGAGATTTTGCCAAAACTTGCTCCGCACGGCCCCAAACGTGCGTTTTCTGCACTTTTCATAGAAATGGCACTGTTTTTCAGATTTGGCGATGATTTGAGGCCAGTACGACGATTTTGAGATCTGGTGTGAGGAAAAGTGAGATTTTACCAAAACGTGCTCCGCAGGGCCCCAAATGTGCGTTTTGTGCACTTTTCATAGAAATCGCACTGCTTTTGAGATTTGGCGATGATTTGAGGCCAGTAGGACGATTTTGAGATCGGGTGTGCGGAAAAGTGAGATTTTGCCAAAACTTGCTCCGCACGGTCCCAAACGTGCGTTTTGTGCACTTTTCATAGAAATCGCACTGTTTTTCAGATTTGGCGATGATTTGAGGTCAGTACGACGATTTTGAGATCGGGTGTGCGGAAAAGTGAGATTTTGCCAAAACTTGCTCCGCACGGCCCCAAACGTGCGTTTTGTGCACTTTTCATAGAAATGGCGCTGTTTTTCAAATTTAACAATGATTTGAGGCCAGTACGACGATTTTGAGATCTGGTGTGAGTAAAAGTGAGATTTTGCCAAAACTTGCTCCGCACGGCTCCAAAGGTGCGTTTTGTGCACTTTTCATAGAAATCGCACTGTTTTTCAGATTTGGCGATGATTTGAGGTCAGTACGACGATTTTGAGATCGGGTGTGCGGAAAAGTGAGATTTTGCCAAAACTTGCTCCGCACGGCCCCAAACGTGCGTTTTGTGCACTTTTCATAGAAATGGCGCTGTTTTTCAAATTTAACAATGATTTGAGGCCAGTACGACGATTTTGAGATCTGGTGTGAGTAAAAGTGAGATTTTGCCAAAACTTGCTCCGCACGGCTCCAAAGGTGCGTTTTGTGCACTTTTCATAGAAATCGCACTGTTTTTCAGATTTGGCGATGATTTGAGGTCAGTACGACGATTTTGAGATCGGGTGTGCGGAAAAGTGAGATTTTGCCAAAACTTGCTCCGCACGGCCCCAAACGTGCGTTTTGTGCACTTTTCATAGAAATGGCGCTGTTTTTCAAATTTGGCAATGATTTGAGGCCAGTACGACGATTTTGAGATCTGGTGTGAGTAAAAGTGAGATTTTGCCAAAACTTGCTCCGCACGGCTCCAAAGGTGCGTTTTGTGCACTTTTCATAGAAATCGCACTGTTTTTCAGATTTGGCGATGATTTGAGGTCAGTACGACGATTTTGAGATCGGGTGTGCGGAAAAGTGAGATTTTGCCAAAACTTGCTCCGCACGGCCCCAAACGTGCGTTTTGTGCACTTTTCATAGAAATGGCGCTGTTTTTCAAATTTGGCAATGATTTGAGGCCAGTACGACGATTTTGAGATCTGGTGTGAGTAAAAGTGAGATTTTGCCAAAACTTGCTCCGCACGGCTCCAAAGGTGCGTTTTGTGCACTTTTCATAGAAATCGCACTGTTTTTCAGATTTGGCGATGATTTGAGGTCAGTACGACGATTTTGAGATCGGGTGTGCGGAAAAGTGAGATTTTGCCAAAACTTGCTCCGCACGGCCCCAAACGTGCGTTTTGTGCACTTTTCATAGAAATCGCACTGTTTTTCAGATTCGGCGATGATTTGAGGCCAGTACGACGATTTTGAGATCGGCTGTGCGGAAAGGTGAGATTTTGCGAAAACTTGCTCCGCACGGCCCCAAACGTGCGTTTTATGCACTTTTCATAGAAATGGCACTGTTTTTCAGATTTGGCGATGATTTGAGGCCAGTACGACGATTTTGAGATCTGGTGTGAGGAAAGTGAGATTTTGCCAAAACTTGCTCCGCATGGCCCCAAATGTGCGTTTTGTGCACTTTTCATAGAAATCGCACTGCTTTTGAGATTTGGCGATGATTTGAGGCCAGTAGGACGATTTTGAGATCTGGTGTGCGGAAAAGTGAGATTTTGCCAAAACTTGCTCCGCACGGCCCCAAACGTGCGTTTTGTGCACTTTTCATAGAAATCGCACTATTTTTCAGATTTGGCGATGATTTGAGGCCAGTACGACGATTTTGAGATCTGGTGTGAGGAAAAGTGAGATTTTGCCAAAACGTGCTCCGCAGGGCCCCAAATGTGCGTTTTGTGCACTTTTCATAGAAATCGCACTGCTTTTGAGATTTGGCGATGATTTGAGGCCAGTACGACGATTTTGAGATCGGCTGTGCGGAAAAGTGAGATTTTGCCAAAACTTGCTCCGCACGGCCCCAAACGTGCGTTTTGTGCACTTTTCATAGAAATGGCGCTGTTTTTCAAATTTAACAATGATTTGAGGCCAGTACGACGATTTTGAGATCTGGTGTGAGTAAAAGTGAGATTTTGCCAAAACTTGCTCCGCACGGCTCCAAAGGTGCGTTTTGTGCACTTTTCATAGAAATCGCACTGTTTTTCAGATTTGGCGATGATTTGAGGTCAGTACGACGATTTTGAGATCGGGTGTGCGGAAAAGTGAGATTTTGCCAAAACTTGCTCCGCACGGCCCCAAACGTGCGTTTTGTGCACTTTTCATAGAAATGGCGCTGTTTTTCAAATTTAACAATGATTTGAGGCCAGTACGACGATTTTGAGATCTGGTGTGAGTAAAAGTGAGATTTTGCCAAAACTTGCTCCGCACGGCTCCAAAGGTGCGTTTTGTGCACTTTTCATAGAAATCGCACTGTTTTTCAGATTTGGCGATGATTTGAGGTCAGTACGACGATTTTGAGATCGGGTGTGCGGAAAAGTGAGATTTTGCCAAAACTTGCTCCGCACGGCCCCAAACGTGCGTTTTGTGCACTTTTCATAGAAATGGCGCTGTTTTTCAAATTTGGCAATGATTTGAGGCCAGTACGACGATTTTGAGATCTGGTGTGAGTAAAAGTGAGATTTTGCCAAAACTTGCTCCGCACGGCTCCAAAGGTGCGTTTTGTGCACTTTTCATAGAAATCGCACTGTTTTTCAGATTTGGCGATGATTTGAGGTCAGTACGACGATTTTGAGATCGGGTGTGCGGAAAAGTGAGATTTTGCCAAAACTTGCTCCGCACGGCCCCAAACGTGCGTTTTGTGCACTTTTCATAGAAATGGCGCTGTTTTTCAAATTTGGCAATGATTTGAGGCCAGTACGACGATTTTGAGATCTGGTGTGAGTAAAAGTGAGATTTTGCCAAAACTTGCTCCGCACGGCTCCAAAGGTGCGTTTTGTGCACTTTTCATAGAAATCGCACTGTTTTTCAGATTTGGCGATGATTTGAGGTCAGTACGACGATTTTGAGATCGGGTGTGCGGAAAAGTGAGATTTTGCCAAAACTTGCTCCGCACGGCCCCAAACGTGCGTTTTGTGCACTTTTCATAGAAATCGCACTGTTTTTCAGATTCGGCGATGATTTGAGGCCAGTACGACGATTTTGAGATCGGCTGTGCGGAAAGGTGAGATTTTGCGAAAACTTGCTCCGCACGGCCCCAAACGTGCGTTTTATGCACTTTTCATAGAAATGGCACTGTTTTTCAGATTTGGCGATGATTTGAGGCCAGTACGACGATTTTGAGATCTGGTGTGAGGAAAGTGAGATTTTGCCAAAACTTGCTCCGCATGGCCCCAAATGTGCGTTTTGTGCACTTTTCATAGAAATCGCACTGCTTTTGAGATTTGGCGATGATTTGAGGCCAGTAGGACGATTTTGAGATCTGGTGTGCGGAAAAGTGAGATTTTGCCAAAACTTGCTCCGCACGGCCCCAAACGTGCGTTTTGTGCACTTTTCATAGAAATCGCACTATTTTTCAGATTTGGCGATGATTTGAGGCCAGTACGACGATTTTGAGATCTGGTGTGAGGAAAAGTGAGATTTTGCCAAAACGTGCTCCGCAGGGCCCCAAATGTGCGTTTTGTGCACTTTTCATAGAAATCGCACTGCTTTTGAGATTTGGCGATGATTTGAGGCCAGTACGACGATTTTGAGATCGGCTGTGCGGAAAAGTGAGATTTTGCCAAAACTTGCTCCGCACGGCCCCAAACGTGCGTTTTGTGCACTTTTCATAGAAATCGCACTATTTTTCAGATTTGGCGATGATTTGAGGCCAGTACGACGATTTTGAGATCTGGTGTGCGGAAAAGTGAGATTTTGCCAAAACCTGCTCCGCACGACCCCAAACGTGCGTTTTGTGCACTTTTCATAGAAATCGCACTGTTTTGATGTCGTTAATGCGCATGCGGAAAACGAGATATAGGTATCATGTATATAAAAAGGGACAAAAGTTGTTAACAAAGGTTTCTTTGTTTAACTTTGTTAACTGTTGTCCGGGGGGGTAGTTCTTTATACTAGCTATATTATGGCATTGAGAATATAGTTGGTTAAACCGGTTAGGATTTCAAGAAGAGCGTCACATACGGCGCACTAAAATTTTTGGGGAGCTCCCCCCGACCTATTGTTAATTTCCCTAGGGTATTGGGATGTCATGTGATGTCATGTTTTTAAGTGGAAGTGTCCGAGACGCACATTTTATAAGCGATTTCAACGTTTTGAGTTTTTCAAAAGAGATATTGGCACTATTTGGGAGCTAATTGAAAACATAAGCTTACCGCAATATTGCGTAACGTGTTAGCATTTCTTATTCACGGGTTGGATGTGGCGTAATACAATCAAGTTGAAGTTTCCTCTCAGTCAAATAAAGACTATTTTGAACAAATACGCTACACTAACATGAAAATTATTTATAGTCACACTCGAGACTCTTTTGTTACTCACTACTTTTATTGATTTGCTGGCTCCTAAAAGGGCTCTTGCCCTTACGCCGGCTATAATAAACACAAGCAACAAGTCGCATTACTTCCGTCTAAAAACTAATACTACACTACATTCACCTACATGTATTCATAGAAATATACATATATTTGCCTCAATCAAACAGTGGGCTGGCATGAACGAAGCAGTCGCTAGACCGTCAAAAATGCCAACGAAGGTTTTAGCAAGCGTAGCGAATACAAGCTAAAATTACAGCCTTTACTGAGACAAACTTACGATACGACCAAAAACAGATCGCTGGATTCACCCCTCTCATAAAATAGAAGTCTGTATACGGGTGAACATTTCAAGTTCGTTTACCAACAGGTTGCAACTGAACTGACTGAAAATTCTAAAAATTGACAGGAATCTTCTGCGACACCTCCTTTCAACAACCTTGACGGGCTTTTTTAATTTCGTTCCTATTACAAAGTTATCGTCTCTTTCGTAGAAAAATACGTAAACATTGGGAACATCAAACTTTAAGAGGGTATAAAGGAAAAGTAACACACATCTGAACAGCGCCACCATTTTGGACGGCAATCTATCCGTTCCGATGTTAATCGCGTAACGCTTTCCGGTCCTAGATTTCTGTTTGTGCAATGACGAGATCAAAACTCCCCCCCCCCCCCCTCCCCCGAAAATAACCTTCAGGCTGATTAGGGTATTACATTTCACAATTCCAAACCTGAAAATTAAAACTTAGAAATAAAATAAAAAACTAAACTTAGTTTGCATAAATATATAGCGTTTTCCGATTTAGCGGAAATAACGCGAAAACGGGAGGATTTTTTCCGGATATATAATTGATACTATCCATTAGATTATTACAATGGAATTCAATTCATTCTATAGGTGTCAGAACATTCACTGAAGCGTGATGCTTGAAGTTGTTTCTCGCGGTGAATTTGCCTGTAAAGAGCTATAAACCCGGCGCATCTTTTTCTCGACAGCTACAGTGAGCTTACTTTCCCATTTTGTAAACAAGGCCAAACACACGACAAATTAATCTAGCACTGCTAAATGAGGGTGCTAATGGGGGTACCCAATTGTCAGTTAACTACTTTTTTTTTGGCCAATTGTCAGTTAACAAGAGGCTACACTGGTAGCCTATACTCATGCGCTTGTATAAGAAAGTTGTACGTTTTTTTTAACTGGGTCACGTTGTCGGAAATCGGTTTATTTCAATATTTTCATTCATTGATCTTATCAAGTGATTTAGTTTGACAAGTAGGAAATTACGTATATCAGTAAGGCTTTTAAATTTGCAAAGTTAAGATAAGGTTACTTTACAGGCCATGTGAATGACCAGAGGGACTTTGTGATTAAATCATTCTTACTTGAGAATTGTCATGGACTTCTTGTGCCAAACAGAGGCGTTCGCGACAACGCACCCCTTCCCTCTCAACGAATTTTGCGTGACCCAAGTCTTGTTTTGTTTACATAATACCAGATATCATTTATTACGACTTAATTTACGACTGAATTTGAACACGTTTTATAAGCATTTCTCCAAAGCTAGCGAGAATACAAAGAAAACGTCAATCACAGAATTGATATCAACATAAATTCCCATCGAAAAATGAAATTTCTTTACCGGTAAAGTCCAAATGCCAGTGGGGTTGACTCGGCTATTTAAAAGCAGAAAAAACCTCCACCAATAGTGAATAGTGTGAGTTATAAGGAAACTACAGAAATGTTAGCTGTCTCGACCCGCAAAAAGTTCCTCCCGCAAAACAAATTCAGTCGGGCAATCCACAAAATTTTCCTTCCGCAAAAATTTGCTCGTGCACGGTAGCTAAATCACCAAAACTATGACGTCTTTCCCATAGTATTGCATAACCAAACCGTAATAGCAATGATTCAGTATTCCAAAATAGAACAAACCCAAAGTTCATGCTATTTTGCTCTGCCATATCGCTCATCAGTAAAACACAAACTTTTCCGTCCCATTTAACTTCCTTAAAACGTCTCCATTCGTAAAAATACACCGTGAAATTCTCAAACCGCGTTTCCCAAGAAAACGCATTTGACCTATTTTTACCCTTCTAAAGCAGCTTTAATGGCTTTATGACAAATGATTGAAAATTTGAAACATTGATATTTCTTGATAGGTAACGTGAGATATCGAAACTTAATAAGAACTTAAATACCTTTGCGGTGACGTAATGTGAGATATGACAAGTTCATGACAAGTTCTGACATCCCAATACCCTAGGGAAATTAACAATAGGTCCGGGGGTGCTCCTCAAACATTTTAGTGGCGGTATGTGACACACTTCTTGAAATCCTAAGCGATTTAACCAACCATATCCTCAATACCCTAATATAGCTTCTATAAAGAAGAAAGAAGTAACCCCCCCGGACAAAAGTTAACAATGGACCGTTGTTAACAATTTTTGTCCCTTTTTGTATTGATTCCTAAATCTCGTTTATGCGCATGCGCATTAACGAGATAAAAAAGGAAACTTTATTACGAAAGACATCGTAGCTGTCAAAGCCAGGCAAACACTGAAAAGCAATTCTCACTATCTTTTGCCTCAACTGAGTCTCAAGCTGTCGCGTGCTATATTTTTCTGACTTTTCTTGTAATCTTCACCGGATATGTTTCTGTCTTTCCTGCATGCCACAACGGCTATCTTTAAAATAAGGAACGGGGAATCGAGGAATAGGAACGGGAACGGGAACGGGAACGGGGAACGGGGAATCTTTAACCCATTGACTCCTGAGAATTTTTAAGTTTTGAGTGATATTCTGCATATAAACGAGCCATAGGATTTCGTGACTCCATATTTGGGGTTACCATCGAAAGTTCTGCTGTTCTAAAACACTGAAGGCTCGAGTTTACTAGAAACGTCATTCTGACATAGTATTTTTGCTTCGTTGTGCTATAAGAACGGCTCAAATATGGTTTGTATACGATTTTTGGTAAGTTTGAAGCCATTTTTCATCTTTAGTAGCTTTCTCAAAGAAGCGAGTAAGGTGATGTACTTCGTTTGCCAATTGGCCATTTGCACGATGACGTCGTATGACTACAACTACCAGAATCCTTCAGTTGTTTTGTTTTGTAGTGCAAATTAGGGCTATTGTTATTTAAACCGCACTGGGATTATAAAATTTAAATAAGAAAGGAAAGACGAAATGAATTCTGGTAGTTGTAGTCAAATGACGCCATCGTGCAAATGGCCTATTTCGCTTGTTGCTCGTGGAACTGGAAAAATGGCCGCTCCAAAACGAAGTAGTCTTAAGACTCGACTACTGATGAATTTCTTGACCTACCACGGCATATTTTGGAATTTGCGACAGTAGTAGTACGTCAGCATTTTACGCCGTTTTATGGATTTCCCTTGGATTTCCCACATACTAATTTGGATTTCCCGCATACTAATTTGGATTTCCTGCATACTCATTTGGATAGGTAAGTAATTATTTACCTATACCTATACCAACACAATAGGAACAATAGACCGGCCCAAACTTTCCCGCTCTATTCCAACTCACTTCAAAACAAAACACAACTGACACAGATATCCTTTACAGACATAGATCAAAACAACATGCCTTGACCAAGACTCGAACCTGGGTAACTGCGGCCACAACGCAGCTGTGGACATCATAACTGGGTAAACTGATTAGAGGGTTCCGAAACATTAAAGTTTAGAAGCAATAAAATTGCACAGTATAAAAAAACCGCTTCTTATTCGTATTTACCGCAACATTCTTATTGCCCGGCTTCATCGCTAGACTCTATATCGATTTTCAGTTTCCCACCCAACACCCACTTTAAGTTTTAATTTCTTTATTGGTAGCTTCAAAGTTCAAACTTTTAATTATGCGAACACTGAACTCTAGATTTGCATGGAAAATTAGCACCTCGGAAAAATTAACAATGCAACCAATTACATGAGCGTGCTAAAACAATAAACCCGCACTTTGTTTAAGTTCAAATAGATTTAATAACAGCAAAACGCATTAGGGTTTCATCAAATTATTATGTCAACAAAAGCTGTTTTATTTAGAACAGCTCAAACCTATGTACCACACAAATGATAAGGAAATCAAGAACAAAATGTTAGAATGAAATAACTTTACGGACGTAGCGCGAATTGGCTATAAGGCCGTATTGCAGTCATAAAGCTTTGTTGGCTTTTTTCGGAAGCAAAGGTTTCCTCTAAAAACGATTTTACGTTTGGTTCATCATCCACTTTGTTTTAGCGTTCGAATAATGTGGTGTCATATGTAAAGAAGTAATTAGGTAACCGTGTTTACTGTTATGATCAAACGATAGGGGTACAGGAAGGGTACAGAAAGGGTACAAGAGTTTTCACCACCACCACCACAATTCTATTATTTCCACCACCACTATGAGAAACTATTTGAGGATTGCTTGAAATGTAAATAAAATAAAATAAAACCGATCACAAGTAGCGCAAAAATGGAATTTCATTGTAATCCACAAATAATTTCTCATAGCTTGTAGATCCTTGAGGAGGAGGAGGAGGAGGAGGAGAAAACAATAGAATTGTGGAGGGAGAGGAGGAGGAGAAAGGAGGAGGAGAAGGAAGAGGAGGAGGAGGAGGAGGAGGGTCGATGTGGGGTCGATATTGTGGTCGTTTCCCAAAATGTTTGTTCCTTCGCATGTTTTTAACTTTATCTTTCCAAATAGCTATTTGATTCTGCTTTTAGCCATCGATTCTAGTAAGGCTGATAGCAAATATCCAATTTTAAGTGTGTTTAATTCAACTTGACTGTGGATGCCATTTTAAGGAGCATTTTTGATCAATTTGTCTTGTGAGAGAAGGGAACATAACAACAGGCCCAAGACATTCATCTGCCGATAAGAAAATGATTATGTATTCATGTTCCCGTTAATTCCGTGAGATCCGTGTGTTCCGTCCTTTTAGTAGAAGTTTGTGTTGTGGTAATATATTACACTAAATCAGCCAACTGACACTGCAAGTTCCAACCAAGCAAAACTTCTACGAAAAGGACGGAACATATGGATCTCACGGATTTAACGGGATATGAATATATGATCAATTACTTCTCTCTATTTCTGTAAGTATATTTATTAATAGTATATTAGATAATATAGTTTTAAGATACTTACAGAAATAGAGAGAAGTAATTGATCATATATTCATATCCCCGTTAAATCCGTGAGATCCATATGTTCCGTCCTTTTAGTAGAAGTTTTGCTTGGTTGGAACTTGCAGTGTCAGTTGGCTGATTTGGTGTAATATATTATCACAACACAAACTTCTACGAAAAGGACGGAACATATGGATCTCACGGATTTAACGGGGATATGAATATATGATCAATTACTTCTCTCTATTTCTGTTAGTATATTTATTAATAGTATATTAGATAATATACTTTTAAGATACTTACAGAAATAGAGAGGAGTAATTGATCATATATTCATATCCCCGTTAAATCCGTGAGATCCATATGTTCCGTCCTTTTCGTAGAAGTTTTGCTTGGTTGGAACTTGCAGTGTCAGTTGGCTGATTTAATGTAATATATCACCACAACACAAACTTCTACTAAAAGGACGGAACATATGGATCTCACGGATTTAACGGGGATATGAATATATATAATCATTTTTGCGTTCCCTATTGCTGCAAGTATCTTAAATGAATGGCCTTGTGTTTTTCTTTAAAGTTTTTTTCGCCTTCAGAACATATCAAGCACATATTCTACCCGTTTATTTCCCACTGAAAACTGTACAATAAGTTTCGCATCTTGTTGAATGCGAAATAAAGCTGCAACAACCTTCTTCAGGCCAAATCAACACCACATTCTGCTGTTTGTTTTTTGCTGTAAGTTTACAGTGATATGCGAAATAAAGCTGCCAAACGTTAGCAACAATCGCCTTGAAATCAAAACAAAACACCACTCCCTGTCTACTTTTCTTCCATCTTTTCATTACTATTGTTCAATGGATGTTACCGCAGCATGTGAAATAAAGCTGCCGAAAATTAGCAACAATCACCTTGAAACCAAAATAACTCCACCCCCTGTCTATGTTGCTTCATCTTTTCACTACTATTAAATAAATGGATGTTACCGCTACATGTGAAATAAAGCTGCCAAAAGTTAGCAACAATCGCCTTGAAACCAAATCAACGCCACCCCCTGTCTATTTTTCTTCATCTTTTCATTACTTTGTATCTGAGCAACATAATTACGCCACTCAAAGTACATCCTTACAACATCTAACTTCCAGTTCCCTTAGAATAAACATAAGACAATTTTGTCCAACAATCATCGGATGCTATTACTGGAATGATATTCCTATATTCATACGCAAAAAGCAAACTAGACAACAATTTGAAAGAGCACTTTATCAATATTAGTTTGCTCAGTATTAATAACTATCTCACCAATCTTTCTATGTTTCTATTCCTTTCTTTGTAGTGTGTTTTCTCTTTTTCTTAAAAAATGTAATTTTAGTCATACGGCATATAATAAGTTTACATATATCTTGCCCTTCTCCATTTTTTTCTTATCCTGTAAGCTTCAAAAACGTTTGCAATAAAAAAATGGAGTAAATAAATACAAAATACAATACAAAATAAATGGATGTTACCGCTACATGTGAAATAAAGCTGCCAAAAGTTAGCGACAATTGCCTTGAAGCCAAATCAACACCACTTTCTGTTCAATTGAAAAATGAACAACAGTCATTTCTGACTTAGTTCTAAATTAGTTCAACATTGTCTTTGAAAGAGTAGGCTTAATGAAGCTTAGAAATATCATCCACAGAAAGTGTTGAACGGAACAAAAGTGCAGTCTTTTCTAGGCAAATTTAGGTAGTAGTTTTTTAGATTTATTCCTATTAATTTCACAAGTACAGGACGGTTATTTAAGCAGCAGTTTTTGGCGTCTTTTTTGTCTGCACATTTTGGCGAAGATGCGTCGTGCCAAGCAGCCGAGTATGCAGTTAAACAGCGAAGCAATAAGAGGAACTGTCTTATGTTACATGAGCCCCGTAGTTTCTGGCCAGTGTAGTATCATTAGTGCCAAATGTGTATGGAACGTGAAAGAAAAAGACCTGCCAAAATCATGGAACGCCATCTGCCAGAAGCGAGATTCATGTGACAAAGCCATTTCAGGTTAGTTTACTTTTTGAAAGTTTGCTTGCAATTGGCCTTTTAAAATTTTACTAGCGCTTAACATGTATTTCTCTCTTTTTCAAGGTATACCGAATGCAGCTTTCTTCTTCAGTGCCATATCAACGCAAGAAAAGAAAAAGGGGAGTATAAACGAAAGCGATGACAGCGAAGAAGATCAAGATCCAAGCCCCACGCCCGCTACTTCATCTCAACAAGTACTTGATGGAAATCCAACAACCATCAACAAGTCGCTTTGGCCTTCAATTACCTATTGGCTGGCACTGACAACACCTAATGGTGCTCCTGCGAATCCACTCGTGGTCCATCGAGCACTGCTGGAGTGTGGAGTGGGAGTCACGGCAAATCAGGTATTACGAACGATAGAAATTTATGACAATGCGTTGTTGCTTGCGATTCAATGACATGCCATCTCTCTTACAAATTAGTGTCTTACAGGCTGGTTAAGTATGAACAAAGAGGCTTGAAACGTAAACGTATTTCAGTTTTTCGTGCACTGAATAAAAGTTTTCTATTTTGTTTTCAGGTACAGTTTCAAGATGGAAAAGAATGCATCGCCATCAAGGAACTCTATAAAGTCTTGAAAGACCACAGAAACCCTTGCATGCAGGAACTTGTGGCGTCATCGTACCAAAACAACTACCAAGATGAATTTAGCCATCTGGTTGGAATGTCACCTCTCTCTTCCCAAGAACTTGAAGATTGTCGAACGGAAAACGTCGTGCGCGTGACTTTGATCAACACTAGTTTTCATCAGTCATTAACGAGAGCGCTAGAGAAGATGATCGAGGCTAAACTGCAGCTAGACATGTTTGGCTTCAACATTCTCGACGCAGCTACTCTGTCTTTTGGACGGGAAGAAATACGGCTTTCTGACAAGTTGGCAATTCTCGTCAATGACATAACCATTGCAATGCAGAAGCTCAAATATGAGAAAGAAGGCAAAGAAGCAAAGGCAAAGCAGAGGCAAAGTGTACAAAAAGAACCCGAGATCACGGTACACGTACTCCTTCAAGTGCGAAGCAAGAGCATTCGTCAACACTCTCGCTACGAACGAGCAGTTTAAATCGAGACTCATCCGAGAAATGAGAAAAATCATCGAACTGTTAGCAGATCCACACTGCGAACTCTTCCAGCCACTGACCATTGACTACAATCTGATAGAAGTCAACGACGGTGTCTGTTGGTCCCTGAAAAACCGTGCCTTCGTAGAAAACCCCATTGAAGAGCATCAAATAGGCACGGTATCACCCAGGGCGTTTTGTGCCTATGACTCGACCAAAGAAGCCAACCCTAAGTATTTTCAGGAGATCTTGGAGAACAGCCTCTCCCAAAGCGATGTGTCAACCTTCTGTGAAGATTTTCTCAAACTGCTGAATTACAATAAGAAAGAGCACAAAGACAAAGTTCCTTACCTTGTTGGGGATGCCAACAGTGGTAAGACGAGTTTGTTCTTTCCAATCCAGGGACTAATACACCATGGAAACATTGCAACGGTTACAAAGCAACGCGCTTTTAATAAAGCAATGATCAGCCCATTTACAGAAGTAATCTTCATTGATGAAGCAGATGTGAATACCTTGGACATTGCTGACTGGAAAGTGCTCACACAGGGGGGATACGCCGCTCATGACGTCAAGTATCAGACTGCCAGGGCATTTATCAATAAATGCCCAATGCTGATTACAGCACAGCGTAAACTGGATTTTGGTCTTGTGCACCAACCTGCCATGGATAAACGTCTTCGCACGTACCATTTTAAGAGTCTCCAAAATCCCAAGAAGAAGGCGGCAGCATGGTTGAAAAAGCATGCCATGGAATGCGTCGTGTGGGCTGCAGAGCAAGCCAAATCCTGTGCAAGTGACACCGAGAGCGATGACAGTGACGACGAGAGGTCACAAAACGAAGAAGGAATTTTGCAAGAACAAGAAAAGAAAGATCTGCGATCTCTGTCACTCGCTAATCCACTTGTCGAAGAGACCCAATTTGGTGAAGCGGAAGCAAGTGACGAAGAAGATCCTGTCGATGCTATGGATCAGTCTGATGCCGACGATGTTGCTGTGGATTCCACGTCAAGCGATGTCCTTGACGATTTGAGAGCAACGTTGAGCAGATCCGATCCAGACAGTCTGCGATACAGGCAGGTGAAGCACATGCTGCGAGAACAAGAACGAAAAAGAACAGCGCAAAAGAACCTCGCTGAAAAGCAACACCAGTTGAGAAAAGCCGCCTTGAGAGCGATGGGAGTATGCACCCAGAGCGCAGACTTGCTGCCACCAGAACCAGACGCATTGACGCCCACTCCGATTCGAAGGGAGCTGCAGAGGCGTAGCGACCAACAAAGAGCGCATGAAGAACAACGTCGACGCGAGAAAGCCCGTCAAGCATTCCAAGGCACCTGGTTGAAAAAGACCGAAAGGGAGTTGCATGACTGCGTCAAACAACTGCACACCAGCCTTGATAAAAACTTCAAAGCATCCATGGGTGCCCTGCTGGAAGTGCTACAAGACAGGTTGAAGAATCATCACAAGAACATTGGAACACTCGGCACCAAGGAGGCCTTAGATGAACGAAGGCGAACCTGCGTTGAAATGGGTCTGCTTCAGCGGCGACACAGCCACCTGGTCAAGTGCGTCTTCGAGGCCCTGCCAACAACAGAAGAGCTTGGAGAGAGTGCAGGATCACTGCAACAAGAACAAGAACACGAACCAAGCAACAACGAGGATGACGAAGATATGTTCTTGACCCAGGTGGCAAGCTGGGAAGTCGACCACATACAATTCGAGAGAACACGCCGCGTCCGGGGAGAATCGCAAAGGGGAAAAAAGCGAACCCGCCAAGACAGATCTCAGCCTACAAGCGGCAAGAAGAAGAAAACCTGCTCCAATACAATATTGAACTATTTCTCCAGCCAACCATAAACATTGTTGTTTTGATGTTCATTTATTCCTGGTTTTGATTTCCAAGTGTAACAATGACTAGAAAACAGAACATATTTATCAAAGTCACAATTAAAACGAATGGTTCTGTTGCGTATACAGTTTGATCTGCGTTTTTTTTTCTAGTCTTGTTAAGCTAGGGGCATTTTGAGTCCAACCCTTTTCTTTAGAGAGTCCGCGGTTCTTCCTTCTTGAAATTGGAAATCGTCATCTCTCAAAATAGCTGTCCACTGTCCAAACCCGTGCTTATTTATTCCCTGCTTTAGAAACTCGTCCTCAGCTGACGTGAATTTCCACACCCGGCGAAGTTTCCTCTGAATGCGCAAGTTTCCCGTGGGATGATCATCCCTGTTAAGGGGGAGTGAGCTTGTCTTTTCTACGTCAGCTTCAACTGACGTTGCCGAGCTCGAAGTTGAAACGCCAAACCTTGCGTGGACGTCCTTATCCACCTCTGTTCCTTTGGTACCTTGGCGTTTTTGTAGACACTCGTGTCCCTTCATGGCCACTTCTCGGGATCGTTGTTTTTGATAGTGAACTTTAGCAACTGCAGAGCTGTGTTTTTGGTCTTCCGACAAAATCCTTTGCTCTTCGCTAGTGAGCTGATTGAGGCTTTGCGTTTCAACAATTTGACGGTAACGTGTAGGATGAATGTATTTTCCAATTGCATCAAAAACCAGTTTGCTCATAGTCTCGCCCAATTTGCTATGTTGCCCTCCATTTCTGGTGACCAGAACAAAGTCACACTGGGGTTTTAGCAATGGTCTCACAAAAGAGATGTAGCCATCCAGCACTTGCATGTTTGTATCGGTTAGAATCAAAGAATCAAATCCATACTTTCCAGCAGTCTTGAACGTTTTCTGATCAATAAATCCACCGTTTTCCTTAGCTGTACTGATCATTTCTACCGTTAAATACTGATAAGTCATAGGCCGCGACCCCTTCACTTTGATGAACAAATACATCGCTACAAATTTTGTGGCAAATGTTAAGTCTGAGGGATTAACTTGTCCTGGACTGCTTTTGCACATCTTCACGGTGTTTTCCTAGCGCGGCAAGTGAAATGTCACCACCTCCAACAATTCTTCCATTGTCGCCCAGTGCCCTCTTGCTTCCAGAGTGTCAATGTCTAGATCCTGTGTCCACTGCAATCTCATCATCTTTGCAACTGTCTTTCGGGCCCTTTTAAGGTACAACTCCGTCGCGGATAACTTTTGAAGAACTGCGTCTGATGCGCCATGAAGTTTTCTGAAGTCGATTAATTCAGAAATAGCATTTATGTATCCCAAACGTCCACCATGTCCGAGCTTGCATTCGTCTTGCAAGTAGTCGATAAACTTGAACAACAGATTTGGAGAACACAGACTAAAGTCCATCACGTCAAAAGTCAACTCTTCCTCATCTTCGCAACAAAATTTAAGAAACTTAAAGCATCTTGTCACTAACTGTTTAGCTGCACGATCTTTCTTGCAACCACCGCCACTTCCGGTCAACCATTTTGTGAATGCTCCGCCAATTTTATCAGAGACTGAAAATGAAGGAAGTATTTTGACGGCATGTTTTGGGGTTTCACTTGTTTTAACACCAATTGTTGTTGTTACTGGAACGTCCCTTGCTACTTGTAAAGAATCTGTGATTTCAATCGGGTCGGGCTTTTCGTCAAAATAAAAGAACCAACTGTGCTTGGTATTCACATGTTTCCTGCACCCTCGCTGACTTTGAAATCCATCATGGTCACACACTTGTATTGGGCAATGATATAAAGTGTCTGTTTCGTCCTTTTCCAAGTGAAGTCGTTTTGGTTTGGGTGATGCTCCATCAATGTTCGACCATTCAACTTTGCACTTCTTGCTCATTTTTCCCGTTAAGGAACATTTGGCCAACACACTTGCCTTTTTACCTTGGCAAAAAACAACCAAACTGCGGAACCAATGACAAACAAGGAACCTCTTGCATGTTTCAACTTGCCACAGCATGCCCTTGCTTGCCCGCCCTTATTACTATTGTACAAAATTCATGACAGTGCGATACAACCAAAATGGTGTTGAACTTTCCCAAGCAGGCCTGTGCGTGCGTTGAAATAATGTTTATATAATTAAAGCACTTACAGTAAGAAAGAACAATTGTTCCTCTTAAGTATGAAAAGGAATAAGCTGTCCAAACAGGTACAGTTACTGTTAGGAACACATGTTTCTAAATCACCAATTTGGGAACGATGTGTTCCATTCACAAGTAGGAATTCGGAACAAAACGGTCCTAAGTGTTCCTAAATTACCAATTTCGGAACAATGTGTTCCATTCACAGATGGGAATTCGGAACAAAACGGTACCTAAATTGTTCCTAACTTACCAATTTGGGAACACCATGTTCCATTTGCAGATGGGACTTCGGAACAAAACGGTCCTAAATTGTTTTTAAATAACCAAATTGGGAACAGTATGTTCCATTCACAGATGGAACTTCGGAACAAAACAGTGACCTAAATTGTTCCTGAATTACCAATTTGAAAAAGTGTTCCATTCACACATGGGAACTCGGAACAAACCGTTCCTAAATTGTTCCTAAATTACCAATTTGGGAACAATATGTTCCATTCACAGATGGGAACTTCGGAACAAAACAGTGACCTAAATTGTTCCTGAATTACCGATTTGGGAAAACTGTGTTCCATTCACACATGGGAACTCGGAACAAAACAGTCCTAAATTGTTCCTGAGTTACCAATTTGGGAACAATGTGTTCCATTAACACATGGGAACTCGGAACAAAACGTTCCTAAATTGTTTCTAAATTACCAATTTGGGAACAATATGTTCCATTCACGGATGGGAACCCGGAACAAAACAGTCCTAAATTGTTTCTGAATTACCAATTTGGGAACAATGTATTCCATTCACACATGGGAACTCGGAACAAAACGGTCCTAAATTGTTCCTAAATTACCAATTTGGGAACAATATGTTCCATTCACAGATGGGACTTCGGAACAAAACAGTCCTAAATTACCAATATGGGAACAATATGTTCCATTTACACATGGGAACTCGGAACAAAACAGTCCTAAATTGTTCCTAAATTACCAATTTGGGAACAATATGTTCCATTCACAGATGGGAACTCGGAACAAAACAGTCCTAAATTGTTCCTAAATTACCAATTTGGAACCAATATGTTCCATTCACAGATGGGACTTCGGAACAAAACAGTACTAAATTACCAATATGGGAACAATATGTTCCATTTACACATGGGAACTCGGAACAAAACAGTCCTAAATTGTTCCTGAATTACCAATTTGGGAACAATGTGTTCCATTCACACATGGGAACTCGGAACAAATCGGTCCTAAATTGTTCCTAAATTACCAATTTGGGAACAATATGTTCCATTCACAGATGGGACTTCGGAACAAAACAGTTTTAAACTACCAATATGGGAACACTATGTTCCATTTACACATGGGAACTCGGAACAAAACAGTCCTAAATTGTTCCTGAATTACCAATTTGGGAACAATGTGTTCCACTCACACATGGGAACTCGGAACAAAACGGTCTTGTTTTAGCTTAGAATGAACGTTTTGTTCCTACTTTATTAAAACGTTGGTCCTCTTAAGGTCAAAAGGACCAAAATAATAAGGAACAATTGATCATAGGGGAACGTTCCTTAACAAGTATTGGAACAGCCAAAAAAACGGAAAATATGTTTAAAAATGGGGTAAAGTTTTGACAAAACAGTCAGGAAAGCGTATAAAAAACATTTAGGTGGGATGGAAGCACTCCCCAAAATCTGGCAAAATTTATCGCCCTCTCAAGTAGAAAAACTTGGCAAGAGAAAATTTTGGGAAACGTAAAAGGCGGTGGTAGTGGTGGAAATAATAGAATTGTGGTGGTGGTGGTGGTGAAAACTCCTGTACCCTTTCTGCACTCTTCCTGTACCCTTCCTGTACCCCTATCATTTGATCATAACAGTAAACACGGTTATCTAATTACTTCTATATATGACACCACATTATTCGAACGCTAAAACAAAGTGGATGATGAACCAAACGTAAAATCGTTTTTAGAGGAAACCTTTGCTTCCGAAAAAAGCCAACAAAGCTTTATGACTGCAATACGGCCTTATAGTGAATTCGCGCTACGTCCGTAAAATTATTTCATTCTAACATTTTGTTCTTGATTTCCTTATCATTTGTGTAGTACATAGATTTGAGTTGTTCTAAATAAAACAGCTTTTGTTGACATAATAATTTGATGAAACCCTAATGTGTTTTGTTATTATTAAATCTATTTGTATAATACGTATAATACGGTTTCGAGTTCAATTTGGGATTAATTTGCACGAGTGAGTTTTTCAAAAAGCTCAAATTACACGAGCCGCTTCGCTTCATGTAATTGGTTGCATTGTTAATTTTTGCCGGGGTGCTGTTCCATGCAAATTTAGAGTTCAGTGTTTGCATAATTAAAAGTTTGAACTTTGAAGCTACCAATAAAGAAATTAAAACTTAAAGTGGGTGTTGGGTGGGAAACTGAAAATCGATATAGAGTCTAGCGATGAAGCCGGGCAATAAGAATGTTGCGGTAAATACGAATAAGAAGCGGTTTTTTATACTGTGCAATTTTATTGCTTCTAAACTTGAATGTTTCGGAACCCTCTAATCAGTTTACCCAGTTATGATGTCCACAGCTGCGTTGTGGCCGCAGTTACCCAGGTTCGAGTCCTGGTCAAGACATGTTGTTTTGATTTATGTCTGTAAAGGATATCTGTGTCAGTTGTGTTTTGTTTTGAAGTGAGTTGGAATAGAGCGGGCAAGATTGGGCCGGTCTATTGTTCCTATTGTGTTGGTATAGGTATAGGTAAATAATTACTTACCTATCCAAATGAGTATGCAGGAAATCCAAATTAGTATGCGGGAAATCCAAGGGAAATCCATAAAACGGCGTAAAATGCTGACCTACTACTACTTGCGACCACTGAACACAACAAGCGCGAAATTTCGGTGGTAGGTCGGAGTGGCTGTGGACTTAGTATAAATATGTAATATGTGGGTGATGCAGTGCAGTCGTGATGTTGAAAATCGAGGCAAGGCCAGGATGCAGTAGAACGAGAGGCTGTAGCTCGGCCGGGCAACGAATAAGAGCAAAAAAATAATCCCTTCCAAGCTAGGACTAGGACTGAATTTTGCTGTGAATGTTGACTTTTGGGTTTGCCACGATGATTTGAATAAAAAAAACTAAAGGCAAAAACGTGATTTTTGTTGTTTTTCTGTGACGTTAAAAACGGTAATTTTTGTTATTGTGTAAATTCAAACGCTGATATTCTGCAAAAATCGCTGACTTTTTGTGTTTATTGGGTATCCCAATTTGAGGGACTTTATAGTCAATGCTCACAACTGCTAGTTAAGGCAATGTTCGCACAATTGAGAAAAGCAATGGAGTCTTGTACGGGCGGTTTCGGGCGGTTTCGGGCGGTTCAGGGTTTAAATGGGTTTAAATGGAGAATCTTTAAAATGGGGAATCTTTAAAAGCGGGAATCTTTAAAACGGGGAATCTTGAAGACGAGGAATCTTTAAAACGGGGAATCTTAAAAAGCGGGAATCTTTAAAACCGGAAATCTTTGAAATCGGGAATCTTTAAAACGGGGAATCTTGAAAATCGGGAATCCTGAAAACGTTATAAAGTGGAGGCATTTATGCCGTAAACAAGATAAATAAGCTTAAAATGAGATATTTAACCGATCAGCACATTATAATAAGTTGCTGCTCAAAAGTTGTTACTGCTTGACAGGCCTAACACAAATCCTGCTTGTCGCTAAAAGCATTTTAACCCAGCTTTTATAGAATAAGTCTACCCCAAGTACTTGCGCTCACATTAAATCACGGACTGAGAAATGAACTGATCCTAAGCAGCGAATAATTCCTACTTAAGCGGCTACTACTGATCTTGGAACTCTTTCAAAGTGAGCTAAAAAAAACTCCATTGTTATGCTAAGAGAGAGAAAACAAGCGACGTATAACTAAATAATTAAGACGGCTCTGGAAAGCGTAAATTCCCCGTCAGCATCACAGCTAGAGGTTTTTTCCTGATATCAAAGGAACGACAACAACAGGCGGGCAACAGGCCTGTTATATCTTTATTTTGATCCAAAAGGAAAAATCTCTCAGGCACGTACTTGGGATAGCCTTATTCTAAAGCTGGGCTAAAATGCTTTTAGCGACAAGCAGGATTTGTGTTAGGCCTGTCACCTTTTAAACTTAAAGAGTGTACAAAACCGTAAGAATTACAAAACAGCTATTAAACATGCTGGAGATTCATATTTCAAACCGGATGCAATGACGCCATACATCTGATTAAGGCAATGTTCGCACAATTGAGAAAAGCAATGGAGTCTTGTACGGGCGGTTTCGGGCGGTTTCGGGCGGTTTCGGGCGGTTCAGGTGTCAATGGGTTTAAATGGAGAATCTTTAAAAGCGGGAATCTTTAAAATGGGAATCTTTAAAAGCGGGAATCTTTAAAACGGGGAATCTTGAAAACGAGGAATCTTTAAAACGAGGAATCTTTAAAACGGGGAATCTTTAAAAGCGGGAATCTTTAAAACGGGGAATCTTAAAAAGCGGGAATCTTTAAAACCGGGAATCTTTGAAATCGGGAATCTTTGAAATCGGGAATCTTTAAAACGGGGAATCTTGAAAATCGGGAATCTTGAAAACGTTATAAAGTGGAGACATTTAAGTAGTCTATCCGGGATGACTAGACGAATTTTATTCATATATTCAGCAGCCATGAGTTAATGAGCTGGGACCTGAAGGTAATGAGATGCAAGCCGTGTTGGTACGGGAGGGGTTTAATGAGATGCAAACCGCATAGGTACAGGAGGAATTTTAATGAGATGCAGGTCTTGTACGCATAGGGGGAGGGAAAAGTGTATTTAATTACGAGAGAGAAGTGTATGGTGAGATGTGATGTTACGTGTCCACCCAGCCATCCGGGTGGTGGTTTCAATTTAAAGGCAAAAGAACAAAGGACGGATGATGAACCAATGAGAATACACTGACGTCATGGTCAAACCGGTTCAAACCACTTTGTCTAGATGTATATTATTCAAAATGGCCACTCTCTAGAAAAACGAGGCAAACCGGTTTTGTTCACCCTTATTGGCTTCAAATCTGGTTGTTTTTTTTTATCGTAGAAACCAGTTTTGTTTTCTTCTATTTATACGTGACAAAAACATGATGTTTCATTGTAAAATACCTTTTGGGGAGAAACGTATTAAGGATTCATGAATGGATAGATCAACACTGTAAGTAGAAGTAAATGTATTAAATACTTATTAGATTTTATTCGTGTGTAATTTAAACCGGATAACCAGTATTACCAAGTTTGTACCTTTTAAACAAACGGGTTTTTCAAAAAATTATAAAAACGAGCGCAAGGGCAAGGGTTTTTATAGTGCATGATAAGGATGAACAGCATAATTGAACGGGAACTCTTTGCATTGGAAATGGAATCATTAACGACACAAATGGGGAGATTGCAAATAGAAGAGAAAGTGGTTACGTTACTGAATGATTTTTGGGATCAAGCGTGCGACGAGACTATACTTCGCAGAAGGATTGAATTTACGTGTGAACACAATGGAATGGAATTTACAGTTGGAGAATTGAAAGTACCATTATTTTACTTCCACGACGAAAAGAAATTCTGGTATCAATTGAACTGCCTTTTAAAGTCAAAGACACAAACAGAATATTGGTTAAAGGTTATCATTGAAGAAACATTCCTGAACGATTGGTGTTTAAAGTGCAACTAACCCCCAATAATGTTTTTCGCCAAACGAAATCTCCTAATTGTCCTGATTACCTGTGCGAATTTTTTTTTACCGTAGCATTTTTCCTTGATTTTTTATAATTTTTTAAAGTTTCAAATTTTGGCGGTTCTTTCGGCCACTACCGAGCAATGTGAAGAATGGGTCCGAGTTTTGTTTGGGCGTCTTGTGACGTCATCGAAGGAGATTGATTTTCATGATGCGAAGAGCAAAGGAACTGTGGGCAAACACAAAAAAGGCATCGGACTTCACAAAATCCCTTTCTTGGCTTTTGAGTACCATTTGCGTTAAAATGCCTTCACGTTTGTCGCTTCGCGGTGATATGCTTGCGAGAACACGGCAAATGGCCTCCTTCGATGACGTCACAGCAAAGTTCGTACCCACCTCCCACAAATGCTCGGTAATGGGGCAGAAGCACCTAACTTCAAACAGCTGTAGAAACGCTGGGATTTTATCAATTACGATAATTTTTTCGCGCAACTAATCAGGACAAACAGGAGATTTTATTTAGCGAAAGAAAAAAATTGGGGTTAGTTGCACTTTAAAGCCATTTACCCCTAAGACATTCAAGAAATACATGACCCGAAGACATTCAAGGAATCCACGTCCATTTTGAAATGAGAAGCAAAGAGACAAGAATGAAATGAAAAACTGCCTTTATTATTTACAATACATCAATAAACTGTACCTATTTTTAATTACAAAATTCAAAAAAAAAATATAAACCTAATTAGTTACATTTGATAAAGAAAGAAAAAGGAAAACAAAATGAAAAATAAAAGAAAAATAATTTATGAATACATGGGCTCTTCTTCCTCTTCTTGCTCCTCGTCCTCCTCGTCACCCAGCGGTTTAGAAATCAAATAATGGTCTATTTTTTGTTTTTCCTTTCTACATTGAAAACATAATTGGCTACCTGGACAATTACAATTTAAATATTTTCTGTATGATTTGGCAAAATAAAATTTCTGAAATGTTGTGAGAGGACGATAAAAATAATTACTAACAGTACACTCTCTAGAAACGTCTGTAGCAGCGTGATTGATCTGGCATTTCTGTGTATGAGAAACAGGTGACATGAGTGTTAGCACGCGCTAAAGCAATTCTTCCGATAAGGTAAAACGCTAATATTTTTGCAAACATGTTGTTTTTGCAACAGCAACCAATTGTTTTGATTGTCTATTTCTAGACTGAAATTATCAATTCAGAGAGAGAGAGAGAGAGAGAGAGAGAGAGAGAGAGACATGCATGAAATAAATTTCTAAGTGTTTATTAACACATTGTTTTCCTATGTCGGCACACGATAAAGAAATGCCGATACAGTGAGGTGACATGAGTGTTAGCACGCGCTAAAGCAATTCTTCCGATAAGGTAAAACGCTAATATTTTTTTCACCGCTTCGTGCAAACATGTTGTTCTTGCAACAGCAACCAACTGTTTTGATTGTCTATTTCTAGACGGAAATTATCAATTCAGAGAGAGAGAGAGAGACATGCATGAAATAAAGTTCTAAGTGTTAATTAACACATTGTTTTCCTATGTCGGCGCACGATAAAGAAATGCCGATACAGTGAATATTTCACAGTTGATCATCGTTTCTTTTTGTAAACACTGAATGTAGATTCTTCGTGACTGTCTATTGAGGAACTAAAATTAATAATAAGTTACAACGATGACTTACTCTTTTTTGTTTCTCCATGAAACAGCTCAGCTCCTCGCACCTTTCAGAAGGGGGTAGGGGAAGTATTTCCCTACAATTTGGGCAGTTTGATGAACTTGGTACCAATGATATTCTCCACTGCCGCATGCACCTCTTGTGCGCAAACTGATCGCAACAAATCGATTTCGGGAGGTTCCAATCCTCTTCGAGACAAATAAAACATGTTGACAGGACCTACACATACAAAAAAATGAACTACGTCTTAAAGCGAAAAACGTTCCCATGATACTAAATAAAGAACCTAAGTTTTCAGTTCCAAAGACAGTCGATCGTTTTTCTTCTAAAAGTAAATTCAACGTGGTCGTAAAGAACGCGACGCAAATGTTAAGATGCTAACGTTTTCTTAAGTAAAAGTATCGCATTCTTAGCGGCAGACGAAACCAAACGGTTTGTTCTGAAAGTCAAATCAAACAAAATATTTTGCGTTCGGTAAAAAGGACTGCATACTTAGCGGTAAACGAAACCAAGCGTTTTGTTCTAAAAGTCAAAGCAAATTCAACGTGATAGTAATCTTTAAAGTAAATCAGGCGTTCTTTTTCTTCCGTCAAGTCAAATTAAACTAAATATTTTCGTAAAGAATACAACGCGAAAACGTTTCGCACTAAGATTAACAACTGTGAACGCAGTAAAAGTACCTTATACTTAACGGTAAAAAGAAATGAACCTGAATATTCTCGTAAAGATTACTGTGTAGAGCGATTTTCCATAAGATTAACAACTGTGAACGCAGTAAAAGTACCTTATACTTAGCGGTAAAAAGAAATGAACCTGAATATTCTCGTAAAGATTACTGTGTAGAGCGATTTTCCATAAGAAAACGTGCAAATGTACTTACAAAACGGACGATAAGTCTTGGTCTTCCAGGTTGTTGACTTTCCATTTTCTCCTTCGACTTTTGGCAGTGACGTGTGTAATTCTCCTAAGATTTTTTGGCAACGTGTGCGTAAAGGACATTGCGTTGAGTCGGATTTCAAGCCAATGCTTACATTTTTGATTGGATGATTTATTTGTCTTGTGATTGGTTAAGATCATTTAAGGACACATACTAATTTGATCCTTACTTTGCCGCTTTTCATGCGTGAAGACGTTAAACACACGTTTCTGAATATTTATGAACAAGAGGCATGGAAACGCATGAATGAATTAATCAACGGTAACGAGAACACGGCAACAATTGCAGTGAAAGCATTACGTTCCGTGGACAAAACAAATGTAATTAAATTATGGCGTGAACAATGTATGATGTTGACTCCAATTGTCGAACAACACCATATGGTTCCGTTTCACGATCGTTGGTTACAACGTCAGTTTAAAGAAGAAGAAAATATCGAAGCCATGAAAAGAAGATTGCTTGCACGAGTAGAAAAAGACGCGGAAGCAGGACATTGGTTTACTTATCTAGTAAATGAACTGTATGTTTCTCCTGACTCTCCTCCTTCACCGGAATTTCACTTCGACAGAGTGACAGAAACCTTAAATGAACTCGAAACTAACAATCCTGAAATCTTTGAGGGTGTTACTTTTTCACCCGAAGAAGGAAACCAAATGGAAGTTGAATACGAAGACCTGTCTATGACTGACGAGGAACTGATACAAGCAATGGAGACGTGGGAGGAAACTGAAATGGAAACTGCATTGGACACTTGGGACTATGGTTTCTTGTTAACCGATCATGTAAGTGAGTCCCCAATCATTTTGAATAACTTAGATACCTCCGCCATTTTGAATTAAGTACATTCCGCCTCGTTTTCAATCTTAAGCTTTACTTCCTATTACCAAATTTAGTCAAAGCCGAGGTGGCGCAGTGTGTAAGCGATCAGGCTATAGAGCCGAAGGACATGGGTTCAATGCTCGTCGGGACGGTTTTCATTTTTCTTTTTTTTTTTTCGAACTGAAAATTACTGGATTGTTTGCGCTCGTCAAAAGTTGTTACATTTAATTTACAAAAAAAAAACCCCGCAATATTACGTTCCCGCTCACTCGTTCCATCACTCGGCTGCATACTTAGTACAAATGCATTTCGCAACCGAGAACAACGTGAATTCGCGCGTTAATCCAGCGATAACAATAACTAAATTGTTGTAAACGAATATAAATAACAATAAGCTTAAAGATGTTTCGCATTTGGCATCTTTCATGCAATGATAAAATCGATCAAAAAGGATTTTTCAACCGAGACAAGCGTTTTGATGCGTGTCTACCTAGAAGTAATTAAATTTATGCTGTTTCAAACCAATGATCACGGTGGCCGAATGGTGTAAAGGGCTGACTGTTAGTCGAAAGGTCCTAGGTTCGAGTCTCGCTCCTGCCATCCTTTTTTTTCCCTTTTTTTTTCTCTTTCTTCTTCAGACTGAACATTATGAAAGTAATGCACCGTATTTTTCTTTTTGCGTTTGTCAAAAATCCTTACGTTTAATTTAAAAAAAAAAAAAATATATATATATATATATTGAACCGTGTCAGTGTGACAACATAAGCTTACCGCAATATTGCGTTACGCGTTAGCATTTCTTATTCACGAGTTGCCTCTTAGGAGCCTTTGATCATACTAAGCGTTACTGAACCATCATTCTGTAAGTAACACAGTCTCGTTTTCATAATAAGCATTACTGAATCACTATTCTGTAAGTTTCACGACCTCGTTTTCATACTAAACGTTGTTGAACCACTGTTCGGTAAGTAACACGGCACACGGCCTCGTTTTCATGCTAAGCGTTGCTGAACCTCTAATCTGTAAGTTTCACAGCCTCGTTTCATACTAAGCGTTACTGAACCACTATTCTGTAAGTTTCACGGCCTCGTTTTCATGTTTAGCGTTGTTGAACCACTGTTCTGTAAGTTTCGCTACCTCGTTTTCATGCTAAGCGTTACTGAACCTCTAATCTGTAAGTTTCGCAGCCTCGTTTTCATACTAAGCGTTACTGAACCTCTAATCTGAAAGTAACTTATTTTACATTTTTTGTTTTCTAACAGAATTGCACTCTCTCTCCATAGATGACAGATGAGGATTGCTTAATGGCTGAAGAACAGGTTGGAAAAGGAAACAAATTATGGACATCTGATCGACACTACACGCTTCGTGAAGTGACCACAAGGAAAGTCCGTAAGTTTAATACGTCGGGCACTGATTATCAACTCTCCTTGCATGCACAACCTGATGGAGCCCCCCTCATGGAGCAACTAGGTAACATTTTTGATTCCATGATAGACGATATGACCACGGGCATGGCAAACAATGACCTGGTCCGTTTCATTCTCAAAAGCCAATCTCTAGACTATCCTATTTCCTTACCCTTTATGCCCCGTCACGAGTTAAATGCCGAGAGGATCATGGGGGAAGTACAGCGTGTCCTTCAATCCAATGAAGATGTTAAATTAGAAGCTGGCATGAATGTTCACCTGGTACATGTTGCTATGCCGCAAGGTGGAGTGGCTGTTCGCAAACGAAAACACTATGGATTGAAACTGTCCAAGTTTCTCAACACTAAACAATGTGTCCTACGCATCAGAAACAAAGATTTCTTGTGTCTTGCTCGTGCCTTGGTGACAGACATGGCTCGTCAAGAGAAACATCCCAACTGGAACTCGATTCGTCAAGGATGCAAACAACAACGACTCCTTGCACAACAACTGCATAGGAAGGCTGGCATCCCAGAGGGTCAATGCGGACTCCCAGAAGTGGCCAAATTTCAGCAAGTAATTCCAGATTACCAGATTGTTGTTCTCTGCGCCGAACATTTTAACGCTATTATCTATGAAGGGCCCAAAAGAGACAAACAAATTTATTTATACCTTCACCAACACCATTTCGATATCATCATATCCGTCTCTGCTTTTCTCGGTAGAAGTTATTGGTGTCTAAAATGCAAGAAGGGGTACAATAAGAAAGAGGAACACCGATGTAGCAAAGTGTGCAAATGCTGTTTCACCGAGGGGTGTCAAGGGTATATCCAGAAAGCAACGTGAAGAGAGTGTGGTACCTGCCACAGAATGTTTGCTGGTGATGAATGCTACGCTAACCACTGTCGACCCAACAAAGAAAGACAGTCAGTATGCCAGAAATATTACAAGTGTACAAAGTGTCACAAAGTCATGTCACATAAAACAAGAAGCCCTGAAGCTCACATGTGCGGTGAAAAGATGTGCTGGAATTGCGAAGAATTCGTCAACCCTAACACACACCGTTGCTACATGAAACCCATCTCCTTTCAAGACAATGATGAAATAGAAGATCCAGAAAGCCAAGAAAAACAAGGAAAAAAGAAGAAAAACAGACGAAAAAAAAGACGTGTTGCAGAAGAGTTGATCGATGATGACGTAGAGGAAGGTGATAAACAAGAAGGGCAAGAATATTTATTCTTCGACATCGAGAGTAGACAAGATGAAGGGCGACACATCGCAAATTTATTAATCGTGCAAGATGAAACAGGGTTTGAAACGGTCTTTAAAGGAGATGGATGCATTGATCAGTTTGGTTCTTGGTTACTGGATGGAACTCATGAAGGTGCCGTCGTCATTGCACACAACCTCAGCGGCTATGACGGTTTTCTCCTCTGCGAATATTTTTATAAAGAGTGTCTATTACCAAACCTTATCCTGAACGGTGCCAAAATCATGTCCATAGAACTCGAAGCAGCTAACATCAAGTTCCGTGATTCTCTCAATTTCCTTCTAATGCCTCTTAAAGACTTACCAAAAACCTTTGGGCTGTCAGAACTAAAGAAAGGTTACTTCCCTCACTTCTTCAACAGAAAAGAAAACCAGAATTACGTTGGCCCAGTCCCTCCCCTTGAAGATTACAATCCCGACAGCATGAAGACAAAAGAGCGGAAAGAATTCTTAAAGTGGTATAAAAAATTAGAAAAAGAAAACTACACATTTGATTTTGAGAAGGAGATAGAGGAATACTGTCGCAGCGATGTGGACATCCTTAGAAGATGTTGCCTCAAGTTTAAACAACTCATGGAAGAGATCTGCAATCTCGATCCGTTCAAATATTGTGTCACCATTGCCAGTGCTTGCAACCGAGTGTTCCGTCAAGAATTCTTACAAGAAAACACTATTGGGCTCATCCCTCCTCAAGGGTATCAGCCTGTTCAAAAATATTCTATCATGGCTCTTAAATGGTTGGCGTGGGTTCGTCATCAGACGGGAGATCGAATCTTACATGCTCTGAATGGGGGAGAACAACGGATTGATGGCAACTACGTTGACGGGTATGATCCTGTGAAGAAAACCATTTATGAATTTATGGGGTGTATGTGGCATGGATGCGACAAATGTTATATGTCAGACACCTTGAATCCCGTGAATGAAACAAGTATGGAAGATCTTCTAGAGGGAACTAACCGCAAGATTGAACGTTTCAAGAGGTTGGGATTCAACGTTGAAGTAAAATGGGAATGTGAATTTAACCAAGAGCTGGCCACAACACCTGAGATGAAAGCATTTGTCCAAACCTTGAAGTTCGACACACCCCTAGAACCTCGTCATGCTTTCTTCGGTGGTCGAACCAATGCTGTTTGTCTACACAAAGAAGTTACTGAAGATGAGAAAATTCACTATTTCGACTTCACCTCTTTATATCTGTGGACAAATAAACGTTGTTCGATCCCAATTCATCATCCTGAAATACTGACCAGTGAAGCGCTAATTGACCGTTCCCCTCATGAATTCTATGGTTTGATCAAATGTTACATTCTCCCTCCATCATTCCTGTTTCATCCAGTACTACCCTACCGTGCTCAAGGCAAGCTGATGTTCCCCTTATGCAGAACATGTGCAGAAAACTGTCAACAATCGCCTTGTGAACATACTGACGAAGATCGTATGTTGTCGGGGACCTGGTGCTCCATTGAGATCGATAAAGCTTTGGAGTTGGGGTATCGTGTTGTTCGACTGGTCGAAGTTTGGCATTTCCCTGAGAAATCATCCAACCTCTTTTCAGGCTATGTTGACACATTCCTTAAAGTGAAGCAAGAGGCAAGTGGCTGGCCAAAGTGGTGTGTAAGTGAGGAACAGAAAACACGGTACATACGAGAATATGAACGGAACGAAGGTATCAAACTGGACCGAGATAAAATAAAAAAGAATCCCGGTCTACGGTCATTGGCCAAATTGATGCTAAACAATTTCTGGGGAAAATTTGGCCAACGTGACAACATGCGCAAGTAGGGCTCGTGAAAGATCCAGAACGCTACTTCAGACTTCTCAACTGTCAGTCTACCAAAGTGAAAAACATCCAGTTTGTGAATGATGAATGCATAGAGGTGTACTATACTCAATGTGATGACTTTGTAGCCACATCCAACAAAACCAATGTCGTGATTGCTGCTTTCACAACCGCTCATGCTAGGCTTAAACTCTACTCCGTTCTCGAACGTCTGCAGACGAGAGTCCTCTACTTTGACACAGATTCTGTTATCTTCACAAGTCAGCCTGATGAATGGATGCCACCACTAGGTGACTACCTGGGAGAGCTCACTGATGAACTTGACGATGATGAACTTAACGATGATGACTACATCACCACTTTTGTCTCTGGGGGACCGAAAAATTATGCATTCCAAACCAACAGTGGTAAAACAGTCTGCAAAGTGCGAGGCTTTACTCTGAATTATCGTGGTTCTCAAAAACTCAACTTCACCACCATGTGTGCTCAAGTGTGTAACCCAAATGGAGAGGAGATCGTCATTGAGAATCCCCATTTTATCAAACGTGATGCTAAAACAAAAGCAATTCATACTGTCAAGTTGAAAAAAAAATACAAACTGATCTATGACAAGAGAGTGATTCATGGTTTCACAACAGTTCCTTACGGTTACCGCTGAACTGATAAAAAAAAAATGAAAATGGAGGTTAGGGATGGCTATAAGGGGAGGTTGGAGGCCATCTAGCGCAAATTATATCGAGCTGTCAACATGAACAGATTGTATTTCTACCTGGTTCGTATTTGTGCCCAACAGTCTTTCTCGCAGTACACATTCTATACTATATCACGTCATCACTGGCCGGATATTCTCAAACACCTTGAACCAATGAATTATGGCCGTTTGTTGGTTTTTTATGCTTACATGAATCAAAGTAACGTCACAGTGGCTGAACAATATGGATTTCATCAAACATTGCGTGTGACGTATTCAGCGCATTACCCCTCCTGCTGGTGGATGTTTTGGCTGATTATAAAAGGCATATGGACAAGCGTTTTCTCATCAGTTGTTTTGAGACCATGGGAGGTATCACAAGTCGCCTGTGTGGAAATTCATCGCCTACCTTGGCTTTAAGTGATATTTGTCAGAGGATGCGTTGTTTAGTTGCATGTTGCGGTAGCGAAGTTCACATCGATTTTAGAGATGCCCCAGAAGAGCAGGAGTAGGAAAACCACGAAGAAGAAGACCAGCAATCCGAAGAACCGTCTATTAGAGAAACTGTATTATGAATTTAACCGACCATCAGCTTTAGGCGGCGTAGAAAAGTTGTATCGTGCTGCTCGTCAATATGGAATAACCCGTTCGCAAGTACTTCACTGGTTACAATTACAACCAGGCTACATCCTTCACAAGCCTGCACGAAAACACTTTCGTCGCAATCGAGTTTTTGTCAATGGTCTTGATGAACAGTGGCAGGCTGATTTAGCAGATCTGACAAGTTTAAGCCAATGGAATCGTGGATACAAATACTTATTGACTTGCATTGATGTCTTATCGAAATATGCGTGGGTAGTGCCATTGAAGACCAAAACGGGAACGGCTTTGGTGGCTGCATTCAAGAAAATATTTCGACAAGGACGAAAACCTGAGAGATTGCAAACAGACGCTGGCACCGAATTCCTAAACAAAACCTTTCAAACGTTTCTCAAAAAATAAGGGTTCGTCATTTCATGACATACAACGAAACCAAGGCTCAAATTGTAGAGCGTTTCAACAGAACTCTGAAACAGTTGTTATGGAGGTTGTTTACCACCACCAGTTCCTACCATTATTTGGACAAATTGGACAGTTTGGTCAATGAAAATTATAATTAGAGTGTTCACCGTAGCATCAAGATAAAACCTGCGGATGTAAATGTGTTCAACGCACAAGATGTCTGGAGAACCTTATATGGTAATCAGTCAACCTCAAAAAAGTATAAATTCCAAGTGGGTGATCAAATCAAAATCAGTAAGTATAAACGAATCTTCGAGAAAGGTTACTTACCATCTTGGACAGAAGAAACCTTTACAATTGCAAAGAGACTTCCTCGAGATCCACCCGTGTATCGTTTAAAGGAAGCATACGGTGATCGGATCCAAGGCATCTTTTACGAACAAGAGTTACAGAAAGTCATTGAGAAGTCCGATCATTTGTTTCGCATCGAAAACGTTTTAAAGTATCGCGGAAAAGGTGTCCACAAAGAAGCGTTGGTCCATTGGAAAGGTTGGCCCAAGAAATACGACAGTTGGATTCCCTATAAACAGTTGGTGTCCCTACAACAAGCATGATTCAAGATGATGATTTTTACGTCATGCTTCCGAGTAATGCAAACACGAATTTGTTCCCAACCAATTCAGAATCATACAGCCGTGTTGCACTACCTCGACAAATTCATTTGAAAGACGAGGAAGACTGGGAGGTTGGACTTCATCACGTTATCTATCCATTCTCGTGGTTCGAAGTTCCCTACGAATGCAATCATCCCCACGTCATGTTCCGACGTTTTGGGACGAAAAAAGTAGACGCTGTCACGTTACCCGTGGGAAGATATCGAACAGCTTTAGATGTTGTAGAAGGATTATTACAGTGCATGAACAATCCAAGCAATCCCTGGTACTTTAACCTTGCTGTAGATGACGAGTGGAACATTACTCTCACGTCACGAGACGTTTGGATGATGGTTACAGTACCAGTTGCTCAAGCCTTAGGATGGATAATCAACGACAAGACAATTCGAAGCTATGGTCTGTATGGTTTAAAGATTCAAGACACTTTGAAATCAACCCCTGATTACGGGTACGAATGGTGCACACTGCCGCTACATTCATCTATAACCTTTCCTGGTACCTTCGTAATCCCTTTAACCGTTTCTCTCTGTCGCTGCAAACACAGAGTCGTGCAAGTACAAACCAATCTGACAGAGCCACGGCAAGTGGGTGAAAAACGTCTTCATCTGCTACACGAAATGGTACCACATGGCATGTTTCGAGAGACCTTAATGGAGGAACCAGAACATATTCATTATCTTCCATTGCGAATCAAAATATTCCAAACCATTGACATCTACTTAACAAGTGGATGTGGACAACTACTTTCATTTCAAGGTGGCATCGTAAACGTGACACTTCACTTCAGACGACGAGCAAGATGAGTAATAGTTTCTACATCGTCGTAACAAGCGATGCAAGTACAGCTCAATACCCTGACAACAAGACTGCTAGTTTCAAAATGCAACTTCCAAGTCAAGTGCATTTGAGTGAGGATTGGGAAGTTGCAATGACAAATGTCATTTACCCCCATACTTGGCAAAATGTCCATCACAACCAAGTATGTTATCTTCTAAGCTGTCATCATGATTTCTCGTGGACGTTACCAATTTATCTACCCAGTGGAACGTATCACACTGTGGACGATTTAGTTAGAGGCATGGTGACAGGGCTGCACAGTGCATTTCCTGATATTTTTCTTAAAAGTGGAGAAACGGTAAAACGTATCGAAAAAGTGAGTGTTTCTACATTCGTACAAAAGCACAATGTTACTACGAATTCAATTTACCTCCTGGTTTTCAAGTGACGTTACCCAAGAACCTGGCTCGAGCTTTAGGGTATTTGAACCATCGAGATCTCGTACCAGCCCTTTATCAAACCAAACGTCCTACATCTGTTCAATTGAATAAGAATCAGAGTGTGACCCTTACAGCTACCACCACCACAGTACGACGAAACGACGAACTGGTATGGGGAATGTTAAGCAAACATTCGTTTCAAACCATGTACTTCTACTCTGACCTAATAGAGTCCTTAGTGGTAGGGGATGTACAAGCCAATCTGTTGCGTATGATAGTACCTCGCGGTCAACCTGGTGAGATGGTGGCAGAGGAAATAAAGATACCTACCTACCATCGATTACGTACATCCATATTCCCTTCGGTGGAGATTAATATAAGAGGTGACACTGGGCAATTAATATCATTTGCGTCTGATGCTGTACAAGTAACATTACATTTTCGACGTCGTGCAATTCTATAAAATGATTCTGCCTATGAACCATTAATTTTACCCTTACCAACGACAAGTCATACCTTTCGGACAACGAGGTAAAGGCGATATAAGTATCTTTGGAGGAAAACATCCTTATGGTCAAGGAGGTAATGGAATAGGGGGAATGTTTCGTTCCCTCTTTCGAACAGCTACACCCTACCTCAAGACAACCGTTAAGAAAGTAGGGAAACGTTTGCTCAATACGGGGTTGGACACCGGGATGCAAATTGTTCAAGATGTTATGAATGGTCAACCTATAAAGAAAGCTGCCAAATCCAGAGCAAAAACTGCTGGCAAAAGCTTTTTGACAGGTGCTTTACAAGACATTACGCAACGAGGTCGTGGAGGAAGAGTACTTAAACGCAAGCGGAAAGCTACACCAATCAGTTCAAGACAAGCCAAGAGACAGAGAACATCAACGTCAAGGTTCAAAACTATTTTTGACTGAATATGACCTCAGCACATCCTCGCTCTGCTCCAGGTGAAAACTCCAGTTTACAGTTGTTTCAAGTACCAGTTACAGACGTCTCCATTGTTAAAAGTAAATGGGTGGATTATGAACCAATTCAAAGTGGGACCAATCCTATTGAATTTGTTATCAAGCCTCTATCAGATTACATTGATATCAACAAGACTGAACTGCGGTTAGTGGTGAAAATTACAAAACGGAATGGAGGAGAGACAGGAGCTGGAAAGAAGTATACGTTAATCAACAACGCTCTTCATTCTATCATCAAACAGTTCACTATCAAGATCAATGAAACCCTTGTCACGGAACAATCAGACACACAAGCCTACAATGCTTACATTAAGACCTTGCTTAACTTTACTGATCAGGCCAAGAAATCTTACTTGACAAAAGCGTTGTACTACAAAGACACTGCTGGACACATGGATGAGACGGATAATACAACAGATCGTAATTTGGGCCTCAAAAAGAGAGGTTCTTTTACCACTGGAGATGCTGAAGTTGGAATGGTTGGTGTACCCCTGTGTGATGTATTCAACATTGATAAGTTACTGTTGGATGGATTGGAAATCAAAATCAGGATAGATCTAAACAGCAATGAATTTGTTCTGATGGGTGGTGAAGACGCCAACGATTGCAAGTTACAAGTTGTGTCAAGCACGCTCCGTGTACGTACCGTTCATGTGGCAGACAGCACTAAATTGGCCCACGTAAACACCATGACGGGTCAGAAAGCGCTTCCTGCAATCTACACACTAACAAGAACCCCTACGCATGCTAGGATCATCCCCAGAGGTGTATTGAATCACACAGAGACTGACCTATTCAATGGTCTCATTCCCCAATGCATCATATTTGGAATGGTGCGGAACGATGCCTACAATGGTAACTTGGGGAGGAACCCATTTAACTTCCAACTGTTTGATCTGAATGCTGTTCGTCTAACAGTCAATGGAGAAGAAATGCCTTACTCAGGCATCGACGTGACAGGTGGTAAGAAAATCGATGGCTACAACACATTTTTCTCAGGCAGTGGTGATATGAATTGTGGTCATGGCATAGACATTGACAGAGAAGATTGGGAGCAGGGGTATGGTTTATTTCGCTTGGACACAACACCAGCAGGAAGTGGTCACCCGGATCATTTGATCCCTCATCGCAGCGGAAATGTCAATTTGTATTTAAAATTTGGCACTGAGACCCCTGCAGTTCTCACTTTAATTGTGTACGCAGAATTCCAGAATCATTTGGAGATTGATCGTAACAGACGCGTGGTGTACGACCTCTCTCAAGGTGCTTAAAAGATGCATACCACATACGAATTATGGCAAGCTGCTTTACAAGATCATGTCCTGGCACCCGTCATGAGAGGCGTATATCCCAGTGACAAGGTACCCATCATCAACACCTTTCCATCCTGCCTGATTGCGAATACAGACCTTCATGATCTACCTGGAACGCATTGGATTGCAATGTACTTTGTGTCACCTTATGAAAGCGAATTCTTTGACAGTTATGGTTTCCCTCCTGAGACGTATGACATGGATGGATATTTGTTACAGGATGACACACATTACAATGACAAGCCACTCCAAGGACTAGGATCAGATACATGTGGAGACTATTGTTTGTTTTACTTATTTCATCGAGCACGCAATGTCAATTTGAATGCTATACAAGCTAAATTTAGAAGACACGATTCACAGTGGAATGATGCACAAGTAGCAAAGTTTGTACACAGTTATGTTAAAACCATAAACAATGTTAGGAATAAGATGGTTCTAGATAATGAGCAACAAGTTTGTAAATCATTTCGGTGTTGGCGTAAGCAATCAATAAAATATTCTTGAGGTTAACATAAACAATGTGTGCGCATCTTTGATATCTATTTAAAAGGAGTGTGATTTTAAACAACCCCCAAACTGTATCCGCTTTTCGTTGCGACAACATGTCTCAGTTTAAATGTCCAAGCAGTATTATGATAGCGGGTCCAAGTCAGTGTGGCAAGACAACGTTTACAAGACAACTACTTCAACAAGCGGATTCTTTGTTTGAGCGACCCATTCGTAAAATCGTATATTGTTACGGCCAGTGGCAAAACTGTTTTAAGGATATGACAGCGCAAGTGACATTTGTAGAGGGTATTCCCGAGGATATTCCAAGTTTATTTCCATCCAACTGTCGTCCAGGAATACTGGTGTTGGATGACTTAATGAGAAATTGTAGCGATGACGAACGCATTCTGGATCTGTTTACCAAAGTGTCCCATCATTGTGATGTCACCTGTATTTATCTGACTCAAAACCTCTTTCCACCAGGAAAGTTTTCCCGGAGTATCTCTTTGAATGCTCATTACATTATCGCTTTCAATAACCCTCGCGATACACTAGGGTTTCGAACATTGGCCCAGCAAGCATTTGCAGGAAATGTGCCTTACGGGTGGGAAAGTTTCCAAGACGCCACTTCACAACCCTTTGGATACCTGGTCTTGGATTTACACCCTCGCACACCCAACATTCAACGACTACGGACAAGAATATTACCTGCAACGCATTCCTACCCAGTGATCTACGTAAACAAGAAACTCTATAAAACAGATGAACCACTACCAGTTTATTTCAGTTAACATCATGCCTGCCTGCAAGTCGCATCAGCGAACGATCCGTATGAAAAAGAATCAACGTGGTGGTAAAATGGTCTTGCGTTCTGGCACTACTACACCTCGTTCAAAACGAACACGCCCGGGAATGTCTAAACAGTCTAAAGTTGGCCAACATTTACCCTTTCTTTGTACGTGTTTTAAGAGCAACGGAAAACAACGCAAAGATATGATATCCCATGCGAACAAAGGTCAAATGGAAGCTATTGGTGAGATTGCTCTAAATCTCCTTAAAGGAAACATTGTGGTACCGAGGTCATCATTTACACGATTGAAGCCGCACAAGTCAAAGCTCCTGTATTTGACCCGCAAGACACCAAGTCTTAAAAGAAAAAAGGAAGTGCTCAATCAGAAAGGTGGATTTCTACCAGCCCTAGCTGCATTGGTTGCGCCTCTTGCTGTTGATTTATTGGGTAAAGTTTTAAAATGAAACATGCACAAAAGATGTTGATGGTGTCCGAACAATTATTGCAAAGTATGGAAACAGAACATCGATTGACTGCCCCCGCTCAACTTCCGACTCTGACGCGCTTAGATCAAGATATGAAACAAATCATGGATTCGTCCTTACTAGAAGATCAAAAAGTCCTCATGTTGGATCAACTTCTACAGAGGTATCAAGGGTTGACAAAACAGATGAAGAATGAAACCACCGTAAAACCCACAGTGGTACTTCCTACACCAGAACCATCGCCACCACCAACCACTTCGCCTAAATCTGAAGCAAAAACGACCAAAACAGTTAGAAAATTGCCTGTTACACCTGTGTCTACGAAAGAATCGAAACTCCCTAGAAGAAAAGAAACACCGCCTTCTGTTTTGCCTGACGAATCAGCACTTTCTTTGCTTTTGGAAACGCCACCTGATTCCATGCGCAAAACTCTGAAAAAACGCAAGGCGAGAACACCTGTGGTGGCCAGGTTACGAAGCAATAAGCAATGGGAACCTTACTAAACCGGACGAACCAGTTTGTCAAGCTGAATTGAAATAAAAGGGACAAACACTGTGTTGTTAAAACACTTTTAATTGGATTGGCTTTACATCATGACTCCTGATATCATTAAACACCATGTGCTAGAAGTGAATGATGAAAAAACAAAAGACGCCTATTGGATATGTCTGGCTTTCATGGTGTATGACGACATACAGAAGAGAGATCCCAGTTCTGTACAAGACAATAAACAGCTGACGACATGTTTGGATCATGCGTTTACGGTTTTGGATCACTATCGCACAAAGGCCTATTGGGTATGGCACGAATTATTGGACATTCTGGATTTGCTTGCACCTTATGAACAAGACTGGATTGATAATCTACAGCAAGAAAGAGAACGCATTGAAAGCGCCATTTTGAATCCCGATCAGTTTTGTAAAACCTGTTGGTACTGGTTAGACATAAATAGCATTGATGAGGTGGACCAGTCCTAACCAGTTCGTACTTGTTAAACAGGTTTATTGATTGGTCAAAAAAACTGGTTTTTAAAAAACTGTTAAAGTTTTTTTTTGCGATAGTGTTGATCACACATCAGTTTCAAGATGAGTTACTCAAAGTGTGGACTCTGCCTACAAGACCTTGAGGTGATCAAGCCTGCATCAGGTATTCCCTACATTCGCTGTTTGAATTGGAGAGAGTGTCCCTTCTTCTGCCGTGAAGACAATGTCTATGGTTATCAACAATGCATCAATGCCCATGTGATACCTGCATATAAAGTACGCGAAGGTGGAAAACAACTCTGTTGCAAACACATGGAAGTGTCAACCTTGAGGGTATCAAGATCAGAAAAGAACCCTTTCAGGCCATACTTCATGTGCAGATAAAAGGAAAAGTGTCAGTACTTTCAATGGGCTGATGAATTGCCTGCAGATGTCTTTGGTCCTCCAATGAACAAGCCAGGAGAAACTGTAGCGAACGCGGTCATTAAAAATCATGACAAGATCAAACGACCTACACTTCAGAGACAATTTAGCAGAATAGATAAATCAAAGTGTCAAAGAGATCTTGGACAATTAATTGCAGATGGCTTGTGAAATAAACATAAACATCACACTCTTTGTAACAAAACAAAACTGTTTGTAATCATTGTTTTTGTTTACTCAATAAAATTACTTTGAAACCATGAAATATTGTATCGTATTCATTTTGTGGAAACATCGTTCTGGGTGTCATCTTGAATACTTAATAAGGGTGAACAAAACCGTTTGACTCGTTTTTCGAGAGAGTGGCCATTTTGAATAATATACATCTAGACAAACTGGTTTGAACCGGTTTGACCATGATGTCAGTGTATTCTCATTGGTTCATCATACGTTTTTTGTTCTTTTGCCTTTAAATTGAAACCACCACCCGGATGGCTGGGTGGACACGTAACATCACATCTCACCATACACTTCTCTCTCGTAATTAAATACACTTTTCCCTCCCCCCTATACGTACAAGACCTGCATCTCATTAAAACCTCTCCTGTACCTATGCGGTTTGCATCTCATTAAACCCCTCCCGTACCAACACGGCTTGCATCTCATTACCTTCAGGTCCCAGCTCATTAACTCATGGCTGCTGAATATATGAATAAAATTCGTCTAGTCATCCCGGATAGACTACTCATTTATGCCGTAAACAAGATAAATAAGCTTAAAATGAGATATTTAACCGATCAGCACATTATAATAAGTTGCTGCTCAAAAGTTGTTACTGCTTGACAGGCCTAACACAAATCCTGCTTGTCGCTAAAAGCATTTTAACCCAGCTTTTATAGAATAAGTCTACCCCAAGTACTTGCGCTCACATTAAATCACGGACTGAGAAATGAACTGATCCTAAGCAGCGAATAATTCCTACTTAAGCGGCTACTACTGATCTTGGAACTCTTTCAAAGTGAGCTAAAAAAAACTCCATTGTTATGCTAAGAGAGAGAAAACAAGCGACGTATAACTAAATAATTAAGACGACACTGGAAAGCGTAAATTCCCCGTCAGCATCACAGCTAGAGTTTTTTTCCTGATATCAAAGGAACGACAACAACAGGCGGGCAACAGGCCTGTTATATCTTTATTTTGATCCAAAAGGAAAAATCTCTCAGGCACGTACTTGGGATAGCCTTATTCTAAAGCTGGGCTAAAATGCTTTTAGCGACAAGCAGGATTTGTGTTAGGCCTGTCACCTTTTAAACTTAAAGAGTGTACAAAACCGTAAGAATTACAAAACAGCTATTAAACATGCTGGAGATTCATATTTCAAACCGGATGCAATGACGCCATACATCTGATGACAATGGAGGTACTGCCTAGCTTCGAGAAACACGTAAACTTAAACGCAGAATAAAGGGTGTTACGAAAACTAAGACCTAAGACCTAAGACCCATCTTAGTTTTCGTGATCATATAAAATTGACGGCTTGAATTTTGAGTCTTAGTTTTCGTAATTACGAAAACTAAGACCCCTAAATTTACCCCTAAATTTAACTTCAAATTCGAAGAAACGGATCGGACGGAAGATAATTTGATGGATTAGACTTGGAACGGTCATAATTCAACTTCATAACTCGATGGAATGGATTTTAGGGGTCTTAGTTTTCGTGAAGTCGAATTATGACCCATCATGGGTGTCTCGAAAACGAAGACCCTCTCAAAGGCGAAGACCCCTCGAAAACAAAGAGCCCCTCGAAAACGAAGACCCCTTGAAAGCAAAGACTACAGTTACCGACGCTCTGACCTGGTTGACATTAATCTCGAGCCTTCAACTCAGCGGACTATGGACTGGATTAAACTAGGTTTCAATTAAACTTAAATTGAATTGAAATAAAGTTTTAAGGTTATTGTATAGGTCAAAATGTGCGAGTGGAAGTTATAGTTTACGTGACGCATTACGTGTTGTTCTGAACGTGTATTGCATTGAGGAAAACCAAACATTACAAATGATATTTTAACTGTCTTTATTTAAACTAACAGGTAATTATTAATTTTATATTTGTTCACTTGGATAATGACTTTAAGTCCATTCCTGTTTTAGAAAAGTACTTTCCAATTGAAGGAAACAAAAAAATCGTTGTCTAACGTAAAAAAAACACCAAGGAAATAACAACAAAAACGAAATTTTGTTTTTAACTTAACTTCCTCCATGCGAATCGTGTCACACTTTGAGTAGTATAGGGCGTTGGTGTTCCGGGAACACCTGAAATAAGCTGCCAAACGCCCGAGTTACCGGCCCCCGCGGACTCATTACATTCGTCCTGGGGGCCGGTAACTCGGGCGTTTGGCAGCTTATTTCAGGTGATCCCGGATGACCAACGCCCTATACTACTATTCTGTTTGCATATGCTGATCCGGTACGAGATCACTAATTGGAGAAATCCCACCCCCTGTATATACCCACCCACATGGCAATGGCGGCTCAAGGTCTTGACTTCAACCCAAGGAACCAAGACTAATTCGGCAGTTGGTTACATGGCTACAAGATGAACGTCCCTGATGACTACCAAATCAAGGACCTTAATGCTTTTTTCATAGCCGTTATTCTCCTCCAGGGCGGTTATTCTCCAGAAAATAGCACGCAAAGTCACAGAGCTTGGTGGAGTGAAGGTCACTTTGTCATTCGATGTTCATTTTTCAAAGGAAGGCGATGACAATCGAGAAATGGATCACTTCTTTTGGAACGTCAACCCACTGATAGTAACACATCTCTATCAGCTGCGAGAGGGGGACATCCTGGAAGGCATTGTGAATGGCTTTAAGGAAGAGATTGCCAGATGGCAGCACATGGGTTCTGGCTGGGTGATTGAGAAAATTAACACTGTCTACCTTGAGTTCGGGTTGTACCATCCACTACGAGGCGGCACATTTATCCCAACCGCATCAAAACTCAGGTCAAAGCAGGCTATCATCAATGTGAAGAACAATGACAACCAGTGTCTCCGCTGGGCACTGAGATCGACATTGTTCCCTGTAAATGTTAACACAAACAGGACAGGTAGTTATCCCGTTGATGATGGTCTAGACTTCACTGGAATCGATTTTCCAACACCATTGAGCCAGATATCCAAGGTTGAGCGCCAAAACAACCTTCCAATCAACGTTTATGGCTGGCAGAACAACCGTGTGGTTGTAATCGGAGTCAGTGAGCTAGAGGACCCCAATCGTCGAAGGATTAATCTGATGATTCTCACAGACAGACACACCTCGCATTACTGTAACATCAAGAGCATGAGCAGGCTCCTACACAGTGAGTACAACGTAGGGCGCCGTATGCATCACTGTGACAGGTGTCTCCAAGCCTTTTCTTCAGAACAGATTCTTACTGACCATCTCTTCTACTGTAGGGGAGTCAAAGTCAGGCCGGTACGAACCGAAATGCCAAAAGAAGGCGAAAACTTCCTCCACTTCGAGAACTTCCAGAACCAGATGAAGAAGCCTTGGGTTATCTATGCCGACTTCGAAAACATAGTCGAAAAAGTCCACGGTTGCACACCAGACCCATCACAGAGCAACACCACTGAAACATCCGTGCATAAACCCTGCGGGTTCTGCATGTTAGCCGTTCGCTCTGATGGAGAGACAAAGGGTCCTTACCTATACAGAGGAGAGGACTCGGTGCCACTCTTTCTTAACAGCCTTCAGCAGTTGGAAGTAGAGATCAGAGACGAGCTGCAACACAAGTCACCACTCTCCATGACAAGAGCAGACTGGGCAGAATTCAACCGTGCAACAGATTGTCACATCTGTGACAAGTCTCTCATCAAGGAGAACCACAGGGATGCCATTGCGGTTTACAACCCAAACACCGGAGAACATGCGGGCTTTGTTCATCGGCACACCAACAAATGCTACCAAAAGACATTCAAAACTTACATCCAGGGCGAGGATGATAAATTGGAAGCGTTCCCATTTGTCGGACCAAGAAACCAAAGGCAGGCCACCCCAGACAATTTATTCGAGCAGGTCGATTGTCTCTTCTGCGGAGAGTCCCTTATCCAAGGCTCTGTTCGAGACGCAGTCAGAGATCATTGCCACATCACAGGAAAGTACCGAGGTGCGGCTCACTTCATTGTTCAAAGCAGAGACAACATCTGGCAGTCTTTTGACCCATGCAGTAGACCGGCCAGAGGGCATATTCATTTCAACGGCATACTGGTAGCCAAACAGTCTTTCAGCCAGGGTGCGATTGAATCTCTCCACAATTGCTTGGTCTCTGTGGATATCGGGGCGCCCTCGGCGAATGGTAGATTTGTTGTTTTCCATGGTCTTAGTGACGGCTCCCATAAACTCACTCCCAGGGTCAACTTGCAAGAGTTGAGGCCACTTCAAAGGCCCCTTCCTATATATTTTCTGAAATGCCCTTGAGACTCCTTCAGACTCTCTCGAAGTCAGGGGCTCCGCAGCTTTGTATCGGCTAGCCACATCAACAACTGTCAGGGCATATTTGTAGACCTTTCTGCCTTTAGGGAGCTTGTCATGGGGTAGGAAGAGAAGGTCCGCTTGATGCACTGCATTGGGTGATGAGACATCAAACTTGGGCCGAGGGATGTAGCGTGGTGCTGGGAGGTATATTTGCCAAAGGGCCTGTTGGACCAGCCATTTCTTTGTCACCTCTTCAGAGACTCTAGCCGCATGGGGCCAGCTTTTTTACAGCGGCAAGACCTTTCCAATACCCTTTCGGGCTGTAGTATATCTTAGAGAGTTTGGCCTCCATAGGGGGTGTGCGGGGTATATACTTATGTATTGTGTTGTTTGTTTACAGAAAGCGATAGGCCGCATACCCACCCGCAAGCAGGGTGCCTCCAATGAACGCAAGTTCACCAGTCTGCTGTTGTTGGCTGGGCTTGTAGAAGTCCGAGAACTGAGGCTCTTTGTAATCTTTGATTTGTTTATCTGGTTGTGTTTGGTGCATCTGGTTATACCAGGCCAGGGCTTGGTCGGTGGTTTGGAAGTTTTGGCTAGCTTGGTGTTTCATCCGATCGTTGGTTGCAATCCAGTCGAGGAGCTTGGTGCGGTCCTTCTGGTATTTGGCGTAAGCCGCTTGGTATTGTTCCAGGGCTTTGTCGTGACGGATTTTCTCATCCATTGCTGCCTTTCCGCTGTCACCAGACAGATATTTCGCGAGATAGTTGCCGCCCGTGAAAGCGGCCGCATTGAGAACAGCGCCAAGGGCCATTATTGCAATTGAGGCCATTGTGGTGGTGGTGTGTATACATATGGTTTTACAGTTGGTGCGATGCTGCCAGATTTACATGTTGTCTGGGTGGATTTTCTGGTCCTCGAGATATTTCTTCAGCGCGATGCTGCCAGCCATGACGGCTGTGAACTTGACGTAGTTCATCAAGCTTGCACTGGGGTCGGCAGTGAAGTTTTCTTTGATGGTCTTTTTCCCAATCCAACCAATACTGGCGACAAGGCCAGTGATTGTTGCTGCGTCGAGGATAGCCTTCACAAGCTTGTTGTCAGACATGGTTTGTGTGCAGTATATACATATGTGTTTGTTTTTTATTCCATTTTTCTAATTCCTTGTCTTACCGGAATTCGAGATGGTGGTGGTGAAGCGGGCTCTGGGGTCGCCGCTGGTGGTGGTGGTGGTGTGTTTGGTGTGCGTCCAAGCTTTTGCATTATGGCTTCGCGTTGGTAGTACACACCCGCAGCAGAGACAATCAACCCACCAAACCCCAGAATATAAAAGATTGAGTTGCTGTTGGTGTCACTTGTTGCGCCACCGGTGTCACTTGTTGAGGGTTGGTTTGCAGCACTGGACTGTGTTGAGGGTGCAGTCTTTTGTGCTTCGGCCTTTTTCTTTGCTTCACGGGCCACGCGGTTGCGTTCTGCTAGCCTTTTGCCAGAAGCAACGCGGCCGGGGTTCTTTTCTGTTGCAGGTTTCGTTTTTGGGGTCTCAGAGGTAACACGAACAGGGGTTTGGGTTGGAGTTTGAGTTTCTTCAGGGATCGCCTCGAGTGGTGTGGCCATAGTGTATATAAATGTGAATTTTTATTTTTGTAAATGTGACAAGTGTGCTGACAGGTTGCTGCCAAGTTCCAGCCAGGTTCCTTCAAGGTTCCTTCAAGGTTGCTGCCAGATTAACACCAACTTCATCAAAGCCCTCAAGTGGATAGCCTTCACTGTCTCTGCTTGGATGTGTGGGTTGGGGTTCCAATTTTATCAAGTCAGGCTCTCGTTCAAGCTTGATGTGTTTTGTCGCGATGAGAGCAGCATTGGCAAGCGCCAGCCATCGTCCGCATCGCATGGCAAGAGCCCCAGCAAGATTTGACAGCTCTTGGTTGATTATGTAGTCGTTTTTGAGTTCTTGCTGCAACTCCTTGACATCCTCAACCGGGATCACCATGCCAACGCCTTTGGACATGAGCATGATAGCGGAATCAACTAGGGATTCGGTTGTCTTGTTGCCTATGTAGGCCTCGTACCTTTTGCAGTACTTGTCAACGTCCTTGTCTGACAGCCGCTTGACATGATCGTGTGTGAGCTGCACGCCGATAGCTTCTTTGGCCTTACCAGTAGAAACGAGGATGGCTAGCTTCTCACGTTTGGCAGGAATGCCATTGTCACCAGCTATCCCTGTGGGAGGTGTGGTATCAGGGGTGGCCTCCAGCAACTGCAATACTTCGTTCAAAGCGGCCTGCTCTTCTTGTGCTTGTGCCATCAGCAAGGTGTATGTATATTATGTGTTTGTTTTTGTTTTTTATTTTTCGATAATTCTCTTGATCTCGGGCAAAAGGGTTTCAAGCTCCCGTATAAGCCCTGCCATGGTGTCTGGCATAGAATTCAGCCGCAATGGATATCTGTTGAGAAGCATGAGGCGCAGATCTTCCTCACCAGCGGCTTTGATAATTTTGTTTTGCGCATCAAGCGTATGGGCACGCAATTCATCCAAAAGCTGTGAAAGCACAGTGAGCTTGTGTAGGTTGGTTGGTGCATTCATAGCCATGTATGTATTGTATATATGTGTGTCTATTTACTGTATTTACATCTTGTACTCAATTCCATACGGGTGCCTCAGTGAGAAAACCAGGTGTGAGAACTTGTGGGACTTGAGCCTGGCGATAAGCTCTTTGTACTCCTCGTGGGAGAGCTCACCGGCATAGTCTTCGAAGATGGCCTTGGTAGTCTTGCTGGAGGGTGTGTAAAATAGCACAATCGCTGCGATATTATCACGGTATGGTTTGGCAATGCTGGTGATCTGCTGGGTCAAGACCCACACGGATATGCCGTCATGTCTTGCGCTGAACCCCAGATTAACCAGCTGGCTCGTGCGGCCTTTGACATCTTTGGAGGCGGCGCAGTCATCGAGTATGAATAGAGTGTTGGTGCATGTGAAAAAGAAGCTCGCCAACTTCAACCAGTCTTCGATCTCATGCTGTTGGCAGACAATCATGAAGATTCGCGGATCGCGGTCCACGAAGCCATCGTATGTCTTGTTCTTGACAAATGTGGGGCAGAATAAAACGATGTAGTCAAAACAACCCCTAAAAGGGCCTCGCAGTTGGGTTAGAAGATACTGTGTCTTGCCAGAGTTAGTGGGTCCCACGATTAGTGCATTGAATGGCAGCTTTCTTGGCTCCATTACCAACACCTATATTAGTTGGTTCATGTGTTGGTGGGGAGGGTGCCTTTGCCAGAAGTTTTTGTATTTCATTGTATGATAGTGGCTTGGTGGATGGCAGTGGAGCCGGCTTATCAAGGAATTTTAATGCTTGTTGCTTGTTGCTTGTGGCCATGGGGGCTGGTGTATATTAGTGTGTCCTAGTACTGGACAGATTCCAGCTGCCTGCTCATGATGTTCATCTGTGAGTCTGAGATGGTGAAGATGTGGCAGTTTGCATTTCCCGAGCCGGTGGTGTTTCTTTCAATCTCAAGTTGCACGCCATCCTGTGTGTTCACGAGCCGTTGGCCGTTGTCGTGCATATTGTGTCAGCCATGGGCCGAAGGTCAATCCAGAGGCCAAACTTGTCGCCTGTGAGATATTTGGTCAGGTTCATGTTGGGCCGTGCACCGCGAGAGCCAACATTGTATTGTCGGGATATTTCCCTCCACATGTCAGTACCACTGATGCCCTCGTTGTGAATCCTGTTGGGGACACCATTGACTGTGACCTTCACTTTGGTGATGTCGGGGTTGAATATTTTTCAGACTCCCTTGCACCCGCATTATAGGGGTTCATGAAGAGCAGGAGGAAGCCCTTGAGTGACCGGCGCTGCGGGTTTACCCGAAGATTCAGACGAGAGTCCCCGCCTTTTGAGAAGGGATGCACCCGATCTCGCATGACGTGATCATAGGCGAACTCCTTGCCATTAGTGTAAGTGCTTATTGCCTCGTTAGCCAGACTCTTACTTCTGATCGTCTCATACTCCACCTGGAGGTTTTCCAATTTGTAAACAAGCTTACTTGTATCCGAACCCCGGACAACGTGGGCTGCATCGGCGAGGGTGAGCTCGAAAACCAGATCGTTATAGAACGCCTGTGGGTAGAAGACGCCGTGATCAGTTAAGATTTGGTGATCGAGGTTGATGCGATACTTATTTTTATATATTGTCTCCAGCTTGGTTTCCGCATCCACGCCGGAGGTCTTCTTGTCGCCAGCACCAGAGCGGATCTTGCACAAATCCACACTCTGGATGCCATCCAGGAGCATATCGGCTCGCTCATCCGCTGATCGGAAGAGGTCTTCGAAGATCTTGTAAATGCTGTACCCAACCGTGTCCTGGACGGTGGTTGCGGCAAACTTTACAACGAGCCTGTCCACCAGGGCCCGAGAAACATTTTGCACGAGATAGTTGTTAGCGTGTCCCCCGGCTAGGTTGATGTTGAACACAAGGGCCAGCGAGCCAGACACAATGACATCGTGCTCGCCCAGCTTGGGCACCGAGACGTATAGTGTCTCGCCGGGATTGGCCTTAGAGGGGTTGAATGTGATGCGCTTGACGGTTCGCTCTGCTTTCATGGCGCCCAGTGTCTTTTCACTGTGAGATGGAAGTAGATTCGGTTGCACAGCCATGGTATATTTATTTATGTTTTAAAATTTAAAATTATATTTATATATCATCATGGCTGAAGGCGGATATGATATACCTGGTGAGAATGAGAATCCATGGCTTGACAAGGCATAGACCACGATGATGACGAAGAAGAAGTTGACACAACAACCCCCTTTCAACCAGGCGGCACATCCACCCCATACCATGGCGGCGAGCAGCATGAAATGGTCAGGCTGCCTACTGAGCAGAGTGGATTTGATCCTGAAGACATCCCCCTGCTTGAGAGCTTCATACATGATGATGATAAACCAAAAATAGTTGCAAAAGCTGTGGACTGGATCAAAAAGCGATTTCCAAAAGTGGATGTCAAAAGTCTAGGTCCAATTGGTTTCGGAAAAAGTGGGAGAGGAAATGAAGCGAAAATAGTTTCCTTTGGCCCAAAGGGTGGCGAAACTTCCATTTTCAAGCAAGATGGGTCCCTTCGTAAATCATTCACAGACAAGTACAAGAAAGCTCTTGGCCCAAGCGCTGAAGAGCTTGTCTCTGAAGACGATGCATCAATAAGGGAAGAAAGACAAAGATTGAAGGAGGCAGAAAAACAACTGAAGGAGAATGAAAGGGTTGCTGTGGAACAACAACAAGCAGCAAATGAGGTGCAAAACCTCAGAAACAGAATTGAGCAAACTCAAGCGAGGATTGACAATCTGGAGCAGGAACACGGTTCAAGCGTTGAAAATCAATCCGCGATAGAGCACCTAAAACTACTAAAAAAGAATCTTCAAGGCGATCTTGAAAACCAGAAAAAAGAATTAGGTGCCCTTCAAAAAATACAAAAACAACGAGACCAAGAACAGGCAAAGGTTGACAAACTCAGAACACGCCTTTCCGCCAAAGAGAAGGAAAGAAATGAAGTTGAAGCAAGGCTAAACTCTACTAAACCTCTTGATGAGTTAAACGAAAGAGAAGCCGAGCTTGAACGCGAAAACGAGGAAGACAGACGCGTGATAGAGGATGAGAACACTTCTCCATCTGATAGAGAAGCCGCGGAAGCCCGAGTTGCTGAGCGAGAAGAAGAGCTGGCAAGGCTCAGAACACAGGTTGAGGAGAGGGAACAAGCCCTGCCTTTGAGAGAGAGGATCAAAAATATCTTCAAGAAATACGGATGGACACTGCAAGCTGTTGTTCTGGCAGCTGGCATCACCATCAGCGCTGTGGTACTCACCACCTTCAATGGCCTGGCAAGGGCCACCAAGGCTATTGGAAATGGGCTTAAAGAACTTGGCAAAAAGGCAGCTGCCGCCCTGCCTGGCCTCATTGGCTCAATTGTGAGCTTCATCTTCAAAGCGGCTGGGTCGGTCATCTCCTTTCTGGGTGAACACGCTTGGCTGCTCATCCTTGCCGTGGTGGCCTTCCTGGTTGAAAGGATCACCAAGCGTGCGAGGTCTTGAGATTTGCGCTTATCTAAACCAAACGATAGCGCCTGCCAAAGGAAGCGCACCCACAGCTATGAGTGCCTTGTTTACGTGATGTGGGTCGGGTTGTGCTGGCGCGCTTGTGGTTGGGGCTGGCGCGCTTGTGGTTTTGGCTGGCGCGCTTGTGGCTGGGGCTGGTGCGCCCTGTGCCTGTGTAGCCTCTTTATGTATCGGATTTGATGGATGGCTGTTTGGTGGATTAATCTTTGTTGGTCCACCGTCCATGAGGTGAAGTGAGGCTTTTTTTGTCTCCACATTAACATCATTGTTCACTCCCATCTTCATCCCTTGAGTTGCCTGCTTCAACTTTTTATTGTACCCAACCACGCTCTCTGTGTTGATAACCATGCGTGACGGCATTAGCCAGCATCCGGATGCCACTGCAAAGTCCAAACGCACCTTTTCCTCTTGGATGGCTAGCTGAAAACGCTGTACGCTCTTGGAAATGTCTGGCATTCTGATTGCGTCTTCCATGAGGACTAGAAAATCACTCTGCGTCTCCTTGGCCCGCCCGCCTGCTCCAAGAATGCTGCTTCGCGTGTTCACCTGAGCGCCAAGGACACAGTAGACAAAGGCCTCGATTGACTGATTCATTCGCGATAGGCCCGCTTGTGTTAACCCCTGTGAGAGGTTTGGGATAAAGTGCTCGAACTGGTTAGCCGAGTGGCCATTGAGAATGTAAGTAATCCCGTTAGCCTTGTAATACGGGTCATTTCTGTCTGTTACACGCTCATCGTCGAACAAAGCTAGATCGGGGTCGGGGTAGGTGTAATCAACAGGACTAAGCCCTTCATATGCGATTCAAATGTAAACACTGCCAAGGCCATGGTTTTTGCCGAATGTGAAACGGAAGTCAGTGCTTGGGGCGACACCGAACTCCGCACATGTCCTGTTGTAAGAGGGGATGTCGTATTTGTTCTCTTGCTGATTGAATGTCGGGTCACCGGGCAGAGCGGAGAAACTCTGTATCCCGCCCAACTCATAGACGATTCGTCTTGTTGTGAAATAGACGTGGAAGAGATAAAAAGACCTGAGCTGCGGGGTGAGGTCTAGGGAGGAGGAGAACAGAAAATCACGAGAGATCCCAGAGCCTGTTGTCGCGCACCACAAAGCAAAGTTTAGCTGCTGTGGCCAGAAAGACATGCTTGGCCCACCAAGCCACTTCCTTGCGTACTTAGATTTAGTGAATTTAATCTGTGAGACCTTGAAAATCTCCCTGAACTTGGTTGAGAAGAACTCTGTTGGCGTTACGTAGATCTTGTACTCATTGTCCAAGACATCGCCAACTGACATTTGTTTGCTTATTGTTTTTGAAAACTCAACGGCCGGGATTAGTTTTGTGATTGGACCCCTATTCAATGATAACTGATAGGGGAAGCCTCCGTCTTGGTGTAGGCCCAAGGCGTCTTTCATGGCTTGATTCCAATTCTTTGGCTCTATCTCTGAAACGAGCGCCCATGAGCCTGGGCCCTCTATGAAAAGCACTTCTCCTGTGGCTTTGTGGTTTTCATCAAAATCAACTTCTATTCTAAACTTTGACATATCCGCATTTGGGAAACGCGTTTTGAAGTCTGAGATTGCCTTGGCCTTGGCAGCAGCAGAGAGCCTGGCAGCCTCCGGCGAACTCATCCAAGCAATTTCAGGATCTACTGTGGGTTGTTTTGTGGTGATATACCTTGACTGAAGAGTATTTGGAGGAGAATAAAACGGGGGCGGGTTGGGGTTAAATCCACCGTGACGCCTGTCAAACATGATTGTATATATATTTATATTTTCAAAAAATGTTTTTATATATACACAATGGTTTTGCTAACAATCATCGCGCTTTCGAACCCTCGCACGATCTACTTCGATCACCCGCTTCCGAAAAAACTTTAAATTAGGGGTCGAGACAGACACACCCCTAGGCCAGATGATCATTTTCAAAGAATACATGGAAGAAGTGAAACTAGACCACGACCTGTCTGAATTGCTCGGTATAAGTCCTAAATTGTTATGGCCAACAACATTCGTCAAACGTTTAAGGGCACCAAGCACTTACTTCATCCACTGTGATCTGGTCGATAAAGAACAAAACCTCCTCAATGGTAAGCCTTCGACAGTTTTGGCTCGGTTTGATGTTCGTGGAAAGCCCTTTGAGAAGGTTTTTTACGAATCAACACAACAACACGTCTTGCGTGACGTCTCGTCTGGTGATTATGTAAACAGCATATCACTGTCAGTGAGGGATGAGAACAATGACCTCTTCGACTTCAATAAAATGCCTTTGGAATTTGAAGTTGAGATAAATTAAAAAAAATCTTATATATATACACACATCTGCCACGAGTTCTGCGAACGTGCTGCCATCGGCCCCGGAATACGGTGATGCCCAATCACTTTACCCTATGCGTGAGATCACTCAAATCAATGCAGAAGACTTCCGGCTCAAAAAGATCTGTGACTTGCTGAAGGAGTTGTCTGACGAAGCCGAGCACTACAGGCAAGTCGCAAAGAAATACAAACGGACCCAATCAATAGTTCATTACTCGGCGGTTGGACTTGGGTCGCTTTCTGTTGGGCTGTCATCAGGAGCCCTAGCCACTGCCTTGACCGGGTTAGGCATTGTTGCAAGCCCCGCACTTGCCGGTGTTGCTACGCTTTGCGGGCTGTCCTCAGTTGGCTTTGCAACTGCAAACAAACCGCTAGAGCGGAAAGTGGCCAAACACGAGAATATCTACACACTGGCACTGGCTAAACGAAACACTGTCAATGAGCTGGTCTCAAAGGCTCTGGAAGACAAGAGGATCAGTGATACAGAATTCACCATAATTACTCGTGAGGTGGAAAAATATCACGAACTCAAGGCTGCAATTAGGGATGGTGTGAAGGCATCAAAAGACGTTGCCACTCAAACACAATCGCCAGACCTCGAGAAACTCAAAAACGAACTTCGCAAGGAAATCAAACAAGAGTTTCAAAAAAAGATAAATCTTCTCACCGCAGCATCCAAGTCCGATTTGAGAGATTAAATTCTGGATTTAACCTCTACATTTCGAAGGATAAATCATTTGCGCCCAATTAAATAGACAACACGGCTGTGACAACCATGGAGAAGTTTGCTAAACAACTGGCTGATGTTCGACGCTTGGACACTAAAGGTGAATACAAAGCCAAACTCGATGAGCTGGATAAAGAACACAAATTTATCCTCCTACGCTCACTCGACAAATACAAGTGCGAAATGCGCCGTTCAAACCTGCCAGAACGCCTTCATCACATCAAAGAGCGTCTTTGTCACGTGGCACAATACCACCCCAACCTACCTTTCACCCCTTTGAATGAAAGGATAAAAGCTTGTCAAAACTGCGAAGGCAAATTAAGCCTCAGGATGTTTTCATCTGAACTTTGCTGTGAGAACTGCGGGCTCCTAGAGCCTCTGGATGGTGTGACCTTTGATTATAACGAGCTCTATGGTGGTGATTACAAAATTACCAAAAAAAGAAGGCCCACCAAACGCTACAACTTCAAAAACTATCTCAACAAACATCTGAAAATTTGTGAACCCTACGCCTGCTTGTCCTCAGAAGAAATACAACATGCAAATAATACCTTCAACTTCATTGAAGAACATCTACCCGATAGAATCTCTATGCCATTTGTAGCCTACAAAATCTTAGACGCGATGGTACTAAAAGAGCCACAACGGGCTATTGTTAATTTCTTCTGGCTACAAATTCCACAAAACTCAATGTGGAAACACGAGCAAAAATGGCAGATCATGCTTGGAAAGATGGGCCACGTTGTGTGACATTGCGTTACTTCTCACGCGTGACACATTGCGTGACAGACCAAAAAAAGGGACAAAAACCCTTGCAGGGGGGTGCCGGTGGCTGTTCTTTGCCTAGCCTCGGCTAGGACTTTTACCGCTGACAAGGCGGTTGTCATTCCACATTTTACCTCTGGGAGCGAGGGCGAGAACTCCGAGGAGAACTCTGTTTGGCACCCCCCTGGAACCAGTAGGGCCAGAGCGGGCTCACCCGAGGGTACCGTCTACTAGAAGACATCCCCCACTACTCTGTAATTCACCATTCGCACAAGCCTTTAAACAGGATTAAGAAAGTGGCCAACTTTCACCTCCCTAGACTTCACCAAAATCTGTGAACTAAGTAATATATGGGGCGATTTGCCTATTTATAATGGTTAGGTCAACATTCCGCTTACTTGTGGTTTCGATTTGGTTAACACTGAAAAATTGAAACAATACGCATGCGCTTTTAGGGTAATAAAAGCCAAAATACTTTATTCTGCATGAGCCAAAATACTTTATTCTGCATGCGCTTTTGGGTCAATAAAAGCCAAAATACTTTATTCTTACCATGCAAGATTTAGAAAAATGTCAGACAAATAACATATGAAGTTGTGGAATCCAGCCTGGAAGCATAACAGAAGGAATCATCAGTTAAACAAACCAAAAGAAACTGTTTACTCACGATCGTAGATCGATCTCTCGAACTGCAAATCCGGTGATTTTTTCACTTTCTTCTTCGTCACTCTGGCCCTTTAGGTGGCATTTCTCGAAGTTACTTCGCCCACATCTGCAGTGTATTTAAACAAGATTGAAGCTCTGGCGGTATTTTATCGGCCAAAGTTGACAATAATGGCGGCCGAAGGAATATCGAAGCCTTCTGGCCGCGGGGGACTGAGACGGGCAAAGAAAGATGTTGTATATGCGGCACGAAATGTCCCTTTCAAGCAACAAGGACCGTCTGGGGGAGCCTACTCTGTAAAAAGTCTTCCAACATGGCACTATCATCACCGATGTTGTTTTCAAAGGTTACAATAGGGCTGGTTTTGTCAAGGTGTTTTTGTTTTGACAAATTTTCATGAAAACTTTTGACTGATTCGTGAATATTTTCTAAGAAATTTGGTTGTTTTGTTTCCCAAATTTCTGTTATGTCCAGCAGCTTCCATGCGAAGAAGGCTACTGTCTTGTAATAGTTTGGGAGCCAATCTTCACTGAATGTCCTTCTGCTTATTCTCTTCAAAAAAATCTAAGTCGTTTCGTTTCTGATCCCCATCATATGTCATATAAATCCAATCACCGCTACACAGGATATCTCCCGCTGAAATTCCTCTCATAATTTTTTCAAACATTGCTGTTGATTTTATTGCCCCGAGGTTAAGCAATTTTGTTTGATCTGGAAATAGTTTTTGCTTGCAAGATAGAAGATAAATACCACAGGCGAGTGCTGATGGTTTTTTTTGTTTTGTGTACAACCCCTTTGTTAAGCAAGGAATTGTGTTCAAGGTTAAGGCCAAGCTGCTTCAAAGAACACATTCTGAAATAGGCGTCGACAAACAAGCCTTTGTTAACTCTATCCCCGCTGAGAGCAAGGCCGGTTTGTATTTGATCACGGTATTGTTTAAGAATTTTATTGCCTGTGATCTTTATGGTTTAAGGACACTTGAACTCTAACAAGACTATTGTCTCGTCTTTGTGTGAGAAGTATCCGTCTGGACTGCAAGTGACCTTCCCAAAAAGAGGGTGATCCTTTGCAAGATTTAGAGAGCCCCTATATCCGAAAACTTTGACAGAATGTTTCTTCTCAAAGTATTCACGGACTAGAGGCTCAAATAATGTGCCCCAAGCGCAGGCCACATTTTTGCTCATATCAATGGGCTTTACTTTTTTACGGATTAGACTTGACTGACTCTCAAATGGCGAAGATCCTGTCAAGGCAGAGATCTCCGATGCGCCGATTGTGTTTTGTCTGGCTTTGACCCATTCTTCGCTCTTTTGAATCAGGCCAGTCTCACGTGATTTCAGGAAGTCCTTGAAAGCTTGCACGTTTGCCATTGCCATGTGGGTTGTTATATACAGGGGTGGGATTTCTCCAATTAGTGATCTCGTACCGGATCAGCACATGCAAACAGAATAGTAGTATAGGGCGATGGTCATCCGTGATCACCTGAAATAAGCTGCCAAACGCCCGAGTTACCGGCTCCCAGGACGAATGCAATGAGTCCGCGGGGCCGGTAACTCGGACGTTTGGCAGCTTATTTCAGGTTATCCCGGATCACCAACGCCCTATACTACTCTTTGTACGATGAAAAATATCAAGCATTGAGGCAGATAGAAGTAACATACGGTCGCAAGTAGATAGATATTCACGGCACCCGGTGCATCCGAAGGCCCCCAGCTAGTTTTAACGTAAAAATCTTATTGTTAATTTTCACACATAGTGAATTATATGACTCGATTGACCCAATTATGTTAAAACCACCACAACTCAACAAAAATATTCCAGAATCTCATTTTTCAGTCTCTCCTAAAATTTAACAGCATAAATAAATGCTAACTTTCTGTCTAAATTTACCAGAGACATATTTTCATTGATTGTAAAAGTGCCACTTCATATTCCTGTCAAATAAAGCATATTCTAACTATCCCAAAGTTCACATAAGATAGAAAACGTTCGTACTATGGGGGCCTTCGGGATCCACCGGGTGCCGTGAATATCTATCTACTGTCTCCAAAAATCTGGGAGAATATTCAGTTGACAAAATTCCTTTTGCAGGCTGATTCAGTTGACAAAATTCAACCTGCAGAAAAACTTTTCAAAAAACTGGAGAAAAAAACTTTTTAAAATTCTATCTGCAGATAGATTTCAGTTGACAAAATTCTATCTGCAGATAGAATATTCAGTTGACAAAAATCTATCTGCTGGAAATAAAAAGTTGACAATCAGGGAGTTTACATATTTGGTTTTCCAAACTTTTTTATTTGAAAAAACTTTTTGATTTTCCAAACTTTTTTTTTATTTTAAAAAGTTTTAAAATCAAATCTGTAAACTCCCTGATTGACAACTTTTAAAAAGTTTTCCCCAGGAGAAAAACTTTTCAAAAAACTGGGTGAAAAGATCAGATCAAAATTCTATCTGCAGATAGAATATTCAGTTGACAAAATTCTATCTGCAGATAGATTTCAGTTGACAAAATTCTATCTGCAGATAGATTTCAGTTGACAAAATTCTATCTGCAGATAGAATATTCAGTTGACAAAAATCTATCTGCAGATAGATTTTTAAAAAGTTTTTTTCTCCAGTTTCTGGAGAAAAAAAAAGTTTTCTCCAGGAGAAAAACTTTTCAAAAAACTGGAGAAAAAAACTTTTTAAAATTCTATCTGCAGATAGATTTCAGTTGACAAAATTCTATCTGCAGATAGAATATTCAGTTGACAAAATTCTATCTGCAGGAAATAAAAAGTTGACAATCAGGGAGTTTACATATTTGATTTTCCAAACTTTTTTATTTGAAAAAACGTTTTGATTTTCCAAACTTTTTTTTATTTTAAAAAGTTTTAAAATCAAATCTGTAAACTCCCTGATTGACAACTTTTTATTTTCAATCTGGAAACAAAATCATTTCCAAAAAAAACTGGTTGACAAAATCACAAAAATTCTATCTGCAGATAGAATATTCAGTTGACAAAATTCTATCTGCTGGAAATAAAAAGTTGACAATCAGGGAGTTTACATATTTGGTTTTAAAACTTTTTTATTTTGAAAAAAGTTTTTGATTTTCCAAACTTTTTTTTATTTTAAAAAGTTTTTAAAAATCAAATCTGTAAACTCCCTGATTGTCAACTTTTTATTTTCAATCTGGAAACAAAATCATTTCCAAAAATCTGGTTGACAAAATATTTTCTCCAGAAAAACTTCCTCCGGAAAAGAAAATGTCTGATTCCGAAGATGAAGATGAGGAAATAGATGACACTCCTGAAATTATTCATGAAACTTTTACAACAATATGGCATTCTCACAAAAATCTCAGACTGGAACATTTTAAAGATGTCATCCGTAAAAATCAGGGGAAAAATCAAATTCCACTCAAAGATCTTGAGTTTTATCAAGAAAAAATTCTCTCCCAAATTCCTCTCCACGAAATCACCAGAAAAAAAGTCAGGGAGTTTGTTAAAGCTTCCAAATGGAAAAAAGTCAATGGCAACGATCATGAAATTTTCAATCACATAACAAATCACGATGGAAATGACTATGAATATCTGGAAAAGTTCCTCATTGACGATTTTAAATATTTCTCACTGGCATATGATGATCTTCATCTCAAGCGAAAAAAGTTTCTTAATTTCAATCAAGTTCTTTTCTCCCTGTTGAAAAAGAATGGTTTCAATCCCAATGAAGATGATTTCAAACTGTTGGTTCTCCCATCAAAAAGGGTAGAACAGGAAAAAATAATCCAAACAATCTTCAAAAAAAACAAATGGAAAGAAAATGGAAGCCAGTGATCATGAAGATTGCCTCACTTGCTCAGAGGAGGAAGAAAGAAGTTCTGATGAAACCCCCACAACATCTGACGAGGAATTTATTGTCTCTGATTCGGAGATGGAAGAAGCAGAAGAATTAGAACTCATCTATGAGACAATGATAAATCTCCAAGAGGAACACAAGATTCTCAAAAATGAACTCCAAAAGCAAAGTGATCTCCTCTGGGAAATCCACCGGGAATTGAAGGCAAGAGGTGTTATTTCATAAATATGAATGTGAAACATTTATATTCTGTCTCAGAGATTTTCCACATCACTCAGTGGAACCCAGGAATTGAATTTATCAGGATATCCTTTCCATTTAACCAAGGCTTTCTTTTTCTTCTGATCGCGGCGAATAATCTTTTCAATGCGAAACACGCTTTGGTTTGTTCTTTGGAGTTCTGCCTCGTAAAATGATCCAGTTATTTTTTCTCCCAACAGATCGACTAACCTATACGTTACAGGATTTGTGTTTAAAACCTCGTCGACGACAAATATCTCCTCTGTCCAGTTCGGGGTGAAACCTTTGTCGAATATCTTTCGTTTGTATTTTGAAATTCGGACTTTGTCGTCGACTTTGAATTTTGCTGGGTTGTGTTTAGCATAAATCATGTCTCCGAAAAGATTAGCAAAAACCTTTGTTTCATTTTTCTGTTTGCTCGCCTCTGCGGGTGACATCTTAATGCTTGAATGATAAGTGTTATTATATTGATCCACTAACCTGTCCAGTTTGTCAAAGAAAATTGTATTATTGTTAGCAGAAAACATCCGGAAGAGTTTCTCCTTCATCGTCTTGTTCCAACGTTCAACCACAGATGACTTTTCTTCATTCTCTGTGGTATATAATTTTATTCCATTTAAGTCAAGGAGATCCTTCATAGTTCCATTGAAAAATTCAGTCCCTTTGTCTGTCCAAAGCATCTTCGGTTTTCGTGCCTTCGCAAATATGGATCGGAAAGCATCGGCAACTGTTTGTCCTCGCTTGTTTTTCAAGGGGCGAATCCAACCATATTTTGAGAAGACATCGATCACCATCAGGAGATATCTTATTCCTTTGTTCCACTTTAATATTTCCCCATCTCAACCAGATCAGCCGCCCAGATGTTGTCAACGCCATATGCAATAACTCTTCTCTTTGGAAATCTTCTCCTTATTGGCTGGTGAAGTTCATTTGCTAGATTTTGAGTCCAGCCTTCACTCAAAATCTTTTCCCGTTTTTTGGGGCACCCAAACCAAGTTTTTGTTTTGCGTTGATTGTGTTTCTTGCAAAAGCATGTCCCCATTGTCTATCTTTCCAGGGAATAGCATCCAATGCGGCAACCATCTTTCTGTCTGCTTTGTTTTTACATTTGCGTGGATCTGCTTGTTTTGCACAGATTGAATAATCCACATCATGTTGCATAGCCACTGCATCTGTTTTTCCAGTTGGTTGTTGCCAGATTTCCAGAATCTTTCCAGTATCGTCAAATCTGACTTGCTTTTCCAATGGGTTATACGGACCAGTGAAGTTATGTCCGGGGAGAGTGAATCCTCCTTTTGGTCTGGGAAGTTTTCCTATCAAAGCATGAGCATCAATCCCGCGACCGGATAAGGGATCTAATTTTTTTGAAATGTCACTTGTAAATGCGTCCAATGCTTGATCAAGATATTGGATCACCGCACCTTTAATTTTTTGTTTGGCAAAATCTGATTTAACCGCTTTGGATAATCCAATACGGCCAAGATTAGTCAATCCTTTCACGCCGCTTTTTAAGGCAATTTCACCGAGTGAATGACTGTCGGCTATATCGAAAAAGCCCCCACCTTGTGAGGGCAGACTTAGTTTCCCTGTTTCACGAACCTTGTTTTTTTAATTCCGCATGAAGCGCAATGGCAGAAAAACATCTTTCTCCCATTTTTTGCAGTCATATATCCGGATGGTTCAACGCAACCAGTGACTTTTTTTTCTTTGACGCAATATGATTCCATTTTTAATTGAAATAATCTTTTATGAATTTCTCATTTTGCATTGTGTCAGTCAAACTGAAAGGTTGGAGAATATCATAGAAATCTTTCCCCTGCGACCATTGATGCAGGAAGAAGAGGCAATAATACCCGCAAAGAACACTGTTTATGTTTTGATACTGACTGCTGTTCCAAATTACAGGTTTGGAACTTTTAAATTCGAGAGGATAGCCCATGCCGAAACTATCAAAATACCACAAGAACTTTTTATCATGCGATGGGACGCAACAAACCCAATGAGTTCCTGCATTCTCGAACGAATCAAGATTGATGATGCATGGGCTGTGTTTTTTGGGCATAGCTTCATCTCTTGCAAATATTCCTTTGAAATTAGGAATCCCCAGATATTCAATCCAATTCAACAGATCGACATTATTCAGGGGTTTGTTTTTAAATCTCACAGAAGTGCCCCGAGAATTGGAATGCTGTTGAATGGACTTTTCGATCCTAGCAGAAGTCCTTTGCCCTTTTTTGATTTTTTTTTTCCCATTCCAACAGAGTTTCTCCAACTTCCAATGAATGGAGGAGGTCTTGCCCAAGGAGTTCCCAGTCTAGGGGCACCTTTTCCTCCTTTTGGTCTGCCAACTCTTGGAGCTCCCTTTCCAGAGGTCGCTCCGCTCCCTTTCCAGAGGTCGCTCCGCTCCCTTTTGGTCTGCCAACTCTAGGGGCACCTTTTCCAAATAGGTTTTTCACCATGTCAAGAGCAAGTGGAATTCCAATGGATGCCAGAATGGTGCCAAGTGCTCCACCAGATTGTGTTTTGGTTGGTTTCACAACAACCTGTCCTCCTGATTGCAGGGCAGTTAAAATATCCTGTTTCTGTTTATTTGTCAACAAATGTTTATTGTCAATCAGTTTCTGAATTTTATTTTGGGGGATGAGAAATCCACCCACTTGGCCAGCTCCCTGCGGTCGCGGTCGCTTCGCTCCCTGCTGCGCTCCTTTTCCGCTGATTGATTTCACAACTTGACTCGCTCCTTCACTCGCCGAACCAGCCAATGCTGACATCCCAAGTGTTTCACCCAGAGTGGGTAACAGGGAACGAGCAAGAGGAACAATAGCAGAAAAAAGACTTCCACCTTGTTTCATCACTTTTCTGATTTGCGTTTTCGATATCTTTATCTCAACTCCCTTCCTCAAAGCTGCGGCTTTACCAATTCGTTTCTTTTGATTGGCTGTCAGCATCAGTTCATCACTTCCACTTGTTTGATTGTTTTTCAATCTCAGGGTGATAGGCATGTTTGTTCTGAATGCTCTTCCAAGCTTTTGTTTTTGCCCTTCAGACAAATTTACTTTATATGGGTGATATGTTGTCATTTTTAATGATAACATATGTTTTTTCTAAGCTATAACTAATTCATTTCCAACTTTATCAATCTTAGCTGTTTCCTCATAAAGAACGACTGCATGCACATTGAAGGCTGCAGCTGCATTGGCATTCAGCGTATATCGAAATATCAGCTGTTTGGGATCTCGTGTTGGTTTTTCAGCTTGATAAGACAAGTCGAAATAAATGAGGCTGAAGAGAGATTGAAAGTTAGCCAAATTCAACTGAGTACCAGTGTTGAAGTCATTTTTCCTCATTGCATAAGCCATGACATCATTGAAGATTCTAACTTTTGATTCTGTGTCGTAATCAGTTTCAGGGTAAAACACTCCATTTCCATACTCCAATCTGCAAGTTGACAAGGATGAGTTATTATCTGCTGCATTCAGCTTGAAAGTGTCAAAGAGATATGGGTTATCTTCTGCAGGGTCATCATTGGGTGGAGCGGATCTTTTCAGCCAGACAAAAATATGCTTTACATTGTCAATGCTCGCTGAAATCTGGAAGCATCCTGATGATTGTGTAGGAGGTGATTGATCATATATCTCCCTCAGATATTTCCATTGTGATTCTTTCAGGAATGAACTGATAAATTTGTTATAAAGAGAATCTTTTGGTGTCAATCTCGGCACCCAAAGCAAAAATCGATTCACCACAACTCTTCCAGGATCAACGCCGTTTGCCATATGAATCAATTCATCATCCTGTTGAAGATTAATTTCGAATTGCAGCTGCATTGGAACCAACATCCTGTCTTCCAGTTCTTCGAAAAAGGAGAAACGATTCAGGGGGATAATGCAATTAACATCTTTTGCCCCTCCAGTTCCATTGTCTCGAACTGCCTGAGTTTGCAACCGTCTCGCTTCAAATCCTGTGTTATTCGCAGCTGTTGTCGCATTCACATCCAAATACCAGAAACTGTTTTTTGCGACTGATCTGCTGAAGTCATCTGAGTATTCCAACAGATTTTTAACAAAAGTAACTTTATGCAGATTGTCAGGTTCGTAAACAATCTTCCCTGCAGATCTGATTGTCATGTGTTTTATCAGGGAATGTGAGCCATTCAACACTGTTATCCTATCAGCAGCAGCATATCCAGCACCATCTGCTAATTTCTGGAGTTGAAATTGCACTTCAAAATAAGCGTTATGCCAGTCATAAAACGCTGATCTGTCATTGATGGTGAATTTATAACCATTTTTTGCTTGATGTTGCCCATTTGCTGGGGCTCTGATAACATCATCCAACTGGAATCTTACTAATTCATTTCTTTGGAGATATTCATTCGATCGAAAAGCCATTTTGATAGATTATTTTAAATTCCTTGGCCACTGATCAGTCTATTCAAGATATCAGTTGCACTTTCTCTCTGTGGTTGTTTCACAGGGAGTGATTGTGGTTTTCGTCCTCGTTTCGCAGGACTCGCAGATGGTTTTCCAATCTTCATGTTTCCCAGTTTTTTCATAATCAAATCACCTGATTTCTCCACCGCTGCTTTGCCAAGTTTTTCTCCAGCGTGAGAAATTCCTGCGTCCAAAGCTTTTTTCGCAAATGGTTTCACAACTTTCTTGAGAATTCCTTTCATGGCTGGTGCTGCCATCTTTTTCAGCGGCTTGAAGATGGAATCAAAAATGATGCCTGTTCCTTTGTGCTTATAAACAAACTTCCCCAGTTTGGGGTGATAAACTCTAGAAAATTCATATGCTTTCATTTTATAGTCTTTTTTTTTAATATCAACGAGAATGCTGTGTCTGCTCCATTCAGGTTAACAATTCTTCTTTTCCCGTCTGTGATATAGATCCGAATTGAGCTGATCGTGTTTTTATTCACAGGGCAGAATGCTATTTTTATGGGTTCACGCTCAAAACTATATGATGCCTGCAGAACAGATGTGGAAAAGGAATAGATGATATCAGTCTCTTCTCCATCCACAAGTGAGTCATTTGTCAGATCACAATGAATGTTCAACATATCAGTATCTTGACTGAGGTTTGGAACTCTGGGACCAACATTAACTTTCTCTTTCAGAATCTTTTTATCAAACCCCACAAGCTCCCCGAAATTCGATTGGGTGAAATCCAGTTGATAATTTTCAGCTAGTGAAACTGTCACTCTGAAAGTTTCATTGCTGAAGGCCAGATTGATTGGAAAAACATCTTCTTTTCCAGATTCTTTCACCACTGTTGCTCCCCGAATGAAATCATTTATCCCAGAATACCCCCAAACTCCAGCAGGAAAAGCAATATCGGAAAATGTTTTCCCGCCATCGGAAGAAAACCTGATCAGTTGATTTTCATATTGAGGATTGATGTTATACCACGTAAAACTCATATTGATGATTCGTTTCAGCCCAACAACATATTGTTCATTCGGATCAAGAATAATTGGACGATTAAATTTTGTTGTGAAATCTGCAGGTTTGTTTTGTCTGTTCTTAACGGCGTAAGATGACAGGACGATTTCTCTTTCCATTTTATGGTTTGAAATAGTTTTTGAACAGCTTTTCATGCTGGGATTTGTTGATAACTGACTCTTTCAGGAGAAGATCAAGAATGCCCACTCCAGTGTTTCTGATTGCCAGATTTGTGTTTCCAGCAAGAATGGAGCCAATGATTACCTCAAGTTTCTGGAGAAGATCTTTGGGATTGGAGAACAAGCGGATGGCTCCACCTTTTTTTCTTCTTTTCAACCCAGAACCCTGAAATGATTTCTTTTGCTGTTTGTAATGGTTTATGTATTCATTTAGAACTTTAAAGGAACGATCTATTCTTTGATGTTGAAAATTCTTTTGCTCTGCAGTTATTTCCCCCTTATTAAACTTTTTGGTAAAAGAAGCTTTGTAACCTTTTAATTGGTTTCGTGTATGTTCTGCCCTAAAAAGAACGTGTTTCTCAAGATAGTTTTTTTTTCTGTGTTGCTGATAAATTCGGAGTTCTCAGAACCATATCCACTGTATCATAACTGAAAATATCCAGGTTATCTAGCATCTTGTTAATGTCCGTTATACTGTCTCCTTCTATTTCATCACCCGGTGCCAGAGCATAATCAGGAGATTCATCTTCTTCATATGGAGGTGGGTCATCTCCTACCTCTTGCCGTAGTTCTTCTGCATAGATTGGAGGATTTGCTGGGATTTGTTTAGCTGCTTGCGGCGCAACAATCTCATCATCAAACAAACCGCCAACATCCATCTCTTCAAATGGATCGACTTCTGGGTAATAATCTATGCCTGGTTTTTCTCCAACGACTTTCTTTTTCCTCCGAACTGGCAAAGCTGGCTGCCTCAAATTCGACGCAACAACCTCATCTAGTTTTGCTGTTATGGGACGGAACATTTTTGCCAGTCCAGTTTGGCTTGTTTCTTCACCCAACTTTTTCTGGGTGATGACATCGTGAACAAAGTTGATTTTTTTCCCCAAAGCAGATTTGCTTTTAGCCATTTCATTCCATTTCAATAAACTCATTTTAAGTCCTCAAACATGAATTTGGATGAAGAACAAGATGTTGAACAAGATGTTCATCCGAATTTGTCTTCTGGGAAATAAAATGAAGATTGTCAATTATGATTGCCATGACCCAATCACAAACTTTCGACAGTTGCAACCTTTTATGCCGGATCGAACTTTCAGAATGTTGATCTGTGGTCCTTCAGGATCTGGAAAAACAAACGTTCTCCTGGATATGATTCTCCGCTTGCTTTTCTACGATAAGATCTTCCTCTATGCGAAAAATCTGGACCAAGCCAAATATCAACATCTTCTGAAAACATTTCACCCAATCAGCAAAGAAGCTGGGTATGATATCGTGGAAGCATCCCCGGATGAAATCATCCCAGTTTCGGAATTATCTGGGGAGAATCAAAAACTGGTTGTTTTTGACGATTTTGTTTGCGAAAAGAATCAAAAGCCATTGATTGATTATTTCATCCAAGGCAGACACAAGAATTGTTCTGTGATTTAACTTTCACAAAGTTATTTCCAAACACCAAAAGATATCCGCCTGAATTGCTCGCATCTTTGCATCTTTGAATTTCCAAGCAACAAAGAAATTACTGCGATCTGCAGGGAAAACAACATCAAGAAAGAAGATTATCTGAAAGCCACGCGTGATCCGTTTTCTTTCCTCTATGTGGATAAGCCGAGGAAATTCATTGCTAAAAACTTTGATGAAAGACTTTAAAATGAGCTACTCAAATGGATTGCTTTCTGAAACAACAAGGACTTCTCGAGGGGGTCGAGATGGAAGAGATGGATTGCCAGGAGTTGGTTTTAAGTTGACATCCACAGGGGATTATGACATGTCAAACAGAAAACTAGTTAATGTCGCTGAAGGAACAGGAAATAGTGATACAGTTACAAAACACCAAGTTGACTCGTTGAAAAGCAGTGTAGAAACCAAACTGATTCAACTGAGAGCAGATTCTTTACAGGTTGATGGTTCTTCCCATATGACTGGAGACTTGGATCTCAGGGGGCAGAAACTGATTCTTCCTGGAGAGATTGACATGGATCGAAAGTTGATCACAAATCTGGATACGGATGAATCAAATGATCTTTCTGCAGTCAATATGATCACTTTGAAGAAGTTCCACCCAAATGCACCTGCTCACACGCATGAAGTAACGAAAGACATTGATTTGAAAGGACTTTTCAATGTCACGCATTCAAAACAACAAACTTATGCGGATCTTTCCGCGAACTATAACAATCTGATCTCCTATGATGACGCAAAGAATGTTTTTCTCAGCCGAAAAGAAACATTTCCAATGGAAACAAGCTTGGATATGGGAACTAATTTCATTTATAACGTGAAAGATCCAACAGCAATCGATCAAGCAACAAATAAAAAATATGTGGATCAGCATGTTGATTTGGTGAAATCATCAATTAAGTTTGTGGCTGACACTGCTCTTTTACGGACTGGAGGAACAATGGCAGCCCCAATCGATATGGGGAAGCAGAAAATAACCAATCTTGCAGCACCAACAGATGATAATGACGCAACGACAAAATCTTGGGTCGATTTGGGGATCACAAAAACAGAAAACGACTTGAAAAAATTCGTGAATGAAACAGCAATTTCTCCCGCTAGAGGGAATCTGAAAGATGCATTTCATTTTCTCATGGATGATGCGGGAGAATCTTTCAATGGGCATGATTTGCAAATTATAGGCATTGTGAATTTCCCATTTTCTCCGCATCATTTCAACAGAAATGCGTTTCAGCTGAACATTGGGAAAGATTCCTCAAATTTGTTTTCTGGAAGAATGGGATTTAATATGCGAAATCTACCTCAAGGAGAATTTACTTTTGTTGTTGAGTTTTTTCCCGTTTCCATGACGAGTGTTTCAGTTGACGCTGTTTCCACGAGTTTGAATATCAATCAGCAGTCAACGAAAAAGTTTTCCAACTATTCTCGATCAATCATTCACATGCATAAATGGCAGATTTCTCCACCAGAATTCGTCTTTTTGGATTTGAAATCGCAGGGAACAGCAGAATATCCTTCAATCGGAACAACTCATTTGATCGTTTATGGAATTTCGGGATCCCACGCAGATGTTCCAAGTTCTGTTTATGATTCTCCATTCGTCTTTGACTCAGGGAAGATGGTTATGCAGAGAGACTTGGATTTAAATGGCCAAAAGCTGTTGAATTTTCCCCGTCGTCCTACAAAGAGTTTTGTTTTGGCAAGATGGGAAAAAGAAACAAACAGTGAATGCCTCATCTTCTCAAATCGAAACAATGAAACTTTTTGGGAGTATTGGGGAGTTGACTTTCAACTGAGAAGAGTCGTTCTTTTCGTGACTGACTCTGGGGGAAATCCTGTTGTGTCAGCAAATCTTCAGATGGCTCTTGGCTTGCGACTCAAAACTATTTCCAGGACATATGCCACTCCTTCTGCCAACTCTCCTCCTGGAATGTATGAATTCATCTTCAACGTTCCCATTGGAAACGATGAATCTTTCTTTCTTGCACTCTTCCAAGCAAATACAATTCGGAAAGCAAAAGCAACAATCGTGATTCAAATATGATTTCTCCAGAGAAAATGAAAGAAAAGAAAACCAAACAAAAAATATTCAGCTTCAATCACATAAGCAAAGATATCTCTCCAGAAAAACTGGAAGAGATCAAGCAATTCTATCGATTCTATCACAAAAGATTTTGGTGTTTGAAAAGAGCTCACAAACATTTCAAGCGAATGAATTTGTTTGTGAATTTGACATCTTCCGCTCTTGTTGCGATTGGAGCGATTGCTGGAGGAGTGTCAATGAATCCTGTGATTTTGGGAGTGATTTCTGGTGCAGGTCTGGTCGTCAAAGCAGGGAATGAAATAAAGAATTATGCAAACAAGATTGAAATGACAAAGTTCGCGTTCACAACTTACGAGAAAACATTGACTGATCTGCGTTTTGCTTTGAGGAGTGGAATATTTGATCGAAATGAATTTCTTCCAGCAATGATAGCAGTTGATGGGATTGTGATTGATTTAGGGCTGGATTTGGAGAAGTTTGAGAGAAAATATGAAAAAATATTTGTGTGATTTTTCATTTCTGGGAAATGAAAAACTCATTTTTTCTGATATGTAGTTCGTGTCCACATGTCAGTTTCTACATAAGATGTTCCTGAATATGTTTTTCCTGGGTAAAAAATCCATTGTCCTTGTTTTAAATTACTTTCAAATTCATTAAGATTAGGATAAATATCATAACCAAATGTTTGAAATATTCCTTCAGCTTCCCAATAATCTGTTATATCAAACCAATGGCCTGTATGTAAATTACATAATACTATCTTATCTCCTGTTCTTATTTGTGTATTTTCCCATGGAGATCCTGGAGTGTAGTCTTTGAAAATTTCATCCACTTTATTGGCAACATACGCTGCAAAAGTAGAACGATCATCTTCTGGTTGAATAATTCGCCCACTTTCTTCACTTTTTGGGATGTCAACTGTTTCTGTTTCTGTTTCTGCGAAAGGAAGATGCTTTGGAAAAGGAAATGGATATGATGTCGTTTTCACGAACTCTTTTAACTTTTCAATGACAACATCCCATTTTTCTTGAGGCCAAGGATCCATCTTTCCTGGAAGATATTGTATATTCATTAACTCCCCTGGAGAATATTTGACAATCGCAATTTCTTTCGCCATCTTCTGGCGTCTTGTTTTAGGCTTTGGCTTTGATTTGGGCTTTGGTTCAGGAGAAAGATCATCTTTAACCACTTCCAGTTGTCGCCCATCTTTCAAAGTGAATTTGTTTTTCCCCTCTTTCAAAACTCGACATAAATATTGTCTGGTTAATTCCATATGAGGAGAGAGAGCAGAAATCGATTTCTCTGATGCCACTGTTTCTCCAGTTGTCATGTCAATCAGATTCCACATTTTAACTGGGGAAAAAAAGTTGACAAAAAAAACTTTTTTTGACAACTTTTTTTCAGGAAAAGTTTTTTGTCAACCAGATTTCAGGAAAAACTTTTTTGTTTCCAGATTGGAAAATAAAAGTTAACAAACAGGGAGGTTACATATTTGTTTTTCAAAAAGTTTTTTGAGATAAAACTTTTTGGTTTTCTCAAAAAACTTTTTAAAATAAAAACTTTTGAAAAAATAAATATGTAACCTCCCTGTTTGTCAACTTTTATTTCCCAGATTGTCAACTTTTTTGTTTCCAAAAAGATCTTTTTGTCAACTAGATTTCAGGAAAATGATTTTGTCAACCAGATTTCAGAAACTTTTTGTCAACTAGATTTAATTCTTTTCCGGAGAAACTTTTCTGGAGAAAATATTTTGTCAACCAGTTTTTTTTGGAAATGATTTTGTTTCCAGATTGAAAATAAAAAGTTGACAATCAGGGAGTTTACAGATTTGATTTTAAAACTTTTTAAAATAAAAAAAAGTTTGGAAAATCAAAAAGTTTTTTCAAAATAAAAAAGTTTTAAAACCAAATATGTAAACTCCCTGATTGTCAACTTTTTATTTCCTGCAGATAGAATTTTGTCAACTGAATATTCTATCTGCAGATAGAATTTTGTCAACTGAAATCTATCTGCAGATAGAATTTTAAAAAGTTTTTTTCTCCAGTTTTTTGAAAAGTTTTTCTCCTGGAGAAAACTTTTTTTTTCTCCAGAAACTGGAGAAAAAAACTTTTTAAAAATCTATCTGCAGATAGATTTTTGTCAACTGAATATTCTATCTGCAGATAGAATTTTGTCAACTGAAATCTATCTGCAGATAGAATTTTGTCAACTGAAATCTATCTGCAGATAGAATTTTGTCAACTGAATATTCTATCTGCAGATAGAATTTTGATCTGATCTTTTCACCCAGTTTTTTGAAAAGTTTTTCTCCTGGGGAAAACTTTTTAAAAGTTGTCAATCAGGGAGTTTACAGATTTGATTTTAAAACTTTTTAAAATAAAAAAAAAGTTTGGAAAATCAAAAAGTTTTTTCAAATAAAAAAGTTTGGAAAACCAAATATGTAAACTCCCTGATTGACAATTTTTTATTTCCTGCAGATAGATTTTTGTCAACTGAATATTCTATCTGCAGATAGAATTTTGTCAACTGAAATCTATCTGCAGATAGAATTTTAAAAAGTTTTTTTCTCCAGTTTTTTGAAAAGTTTTTCTGCAGGTTGAATTTTGTCAACTGAATCAGCCTGCAAAAGGAATTTTGTCAACTGAATATTCTCCCAGATTTTTGGAGACAGTAGATAGATATTCACGGCACCCGGTGGATCCCGAAGGCCCCCATAGTACGAACGTTTTCTATCTTATGTGAACTTTGGGATAGTTAGAATATGCTTTATTTGACAGGAATATGAAGTGGCACTTTTACAATCAATGAAAATATGTCTCTGGTAAATTTAGACAGAAAGTTAGCATTTATTTATGCTGTTAAATTTTAGGAGAGACTGAAAAATGAGATTCTGGAATATTTTTGTTGAGTTCTGGTGGTTTTAACATAAAGGATCAATCAAGTCATATAATTTACTATGTGTGAAAATTAACAATAAGGTTTTTACGTTAAAACTAGCTGGGGGCCTTCGGATGCACCGGGTGCCGTGAATATCTATCTACTGTCGCAATGCACACTGGTTGAGAGGAACCCTTTAACAGAGGTCCAACTATTTTTAGAACAACTCACTTTAATTGAGTTTAATTTCGCCAATTCTATTTTTTCAAGTAACGAAACGTAAGCTAAACGTGACTATAGTATCATGCAGGAAAACACAAACAACAAATAATAAAATAAAAACAACAAAGGGCAGTTAGCCCGTCGTCCAAACCATTAAAAGCATTTTTATAAATTTCAAACGCAGCTTATACTCAGATTCCTTAAGATTAAACATTTTCAGCGTTCGTGATTAAATACACACAGATTTAAACTTTTTTACCTATTTTTGTTCTGGAATAATCCTGTTGATCAAGTTCAAGACTGACAAAAAGCACACCTATTTTCAATCTGTTGACTGGTTTAAGTAGTAGAGAGTGATTGAAGATAAGCCTCGTTACGGACTAGGTGGACTAGGTGACTAGGTGACTAGGTGCCTAGTCAATGACGTCACAATATGCCTTCCCGCATTCTATTAAGTGCCTAGTCAACTTCCTATTCCTTTTGTGTTATTCTGAAACAATAGGAACAATAGACCGGCCCAAACTTGCCCGCTCTATTCCAACTCACTTCAAAACAAAACACAACTGACACAGATATCCTTTACAGACATAGATCAAAACAATATGCCTTGACCAGGACTCGAACCTGAGTTACTGCGGCCACAACGCTAGACCAATCAAAGCTGTGGATATTATAACCAAATAAAACTAATTAGAGGTTTCCGAAACATTCAAGTTTAGAAGCAATAAAATTGCACAGTATAAAAAACCGCTTCTTATTCGTATTTTTCGCAACATTCTTATTGCCGCTACATCGCTAGCCTCTATATCGATTTTCAGTTTCCCAGCCATAACCCACTTTAAGTTTTAATTTCTTTTCCGGTAGCTTCAATGTTCAAACTTTTAATTATGCGAACTTATACTGAACTAAATTTGCATGAAAAATTAGCACCTCGGAAAGATTAACAAAGCAACCAATTACATGCGTTACTAAAACAATAAACCCGCACTCTGTTTAAGTTCAAATAAATTAAATAATAACAAAATGCTTTAAGGTTTCATCAAATCATTATGTCAACAAAAGCTGTTTTATTTAGAACAACTCAAATCCATGTACTCCACAAATGATGACTGAATCAAGAACAAAATGTTAGAATGAAATAACTTTACGGACATAGCGCGAATTCACTATAAAGGCCATAGCACAGGCCTAAAGCTTTGTTGTTGTTTTTTTCGGAAACAAAGGTTTCCTCTGAAGACGTTTTTACGCTTGGTTCATCTCTGTGTAAGTAAATCCACTTTGTTTTATCGTTTGATTAATGTCTTAATTTAACTGACCAATTATTTTCTCCGCAGTAATAAACTTCAGAATTCGGACGGGGATTGTAAAGATTTCGGGAACTGGTATATTTCTATAACGCCACATTTAATATCCAAGAAATTTATTATTCGAGGCTGTTTTCGCAAATCCTTGATCATATATAAAAACGTAACTAGATAACAGTGTTTACTGTTGTGATGAAATGATAGGGGTACAGGAGGGGTACAGGAGGGGTACAGGAGGGGTACAGGAGGGGTACAGGAGGGGTACAGAAAGGGTACAGGAGGGGTACAGGAGTTTTCACCACCACCACCACCACAATTTTATTGTTTTCAACACCACCATAATTCTATATTTTCTCCTCCTCCTCCTCCGATGTAGCGATGTAGCGGCAATAAGAATGTTGCGAAAAATACGAATAAGAAGCGGTTTTTTATACTGTGCAATTTTATTGCTTCTAAACTTGAATGTTTCGGAAACCTCTAATTAGTTTTATTTGGTTATAATATCCACAGCTTTGATGGTCTAGCGTTGTGGCCGCAGTAACTCAGGTTCGAGTCCTGGTCAAGGCATATTGTTTTGATCTATGTTTTGTTTTGAAGTGAGTTGGAATAGAGCGGGCAAGTTTGGGCCGGTCTATTGTTCCTATTGTTTCAGAATAACACAAAAGGAATAGGAAGTTGACTAGGCACTTATTAGAATGCGGGAAGGCATATTGTGACGTCATTGACTAGGCACCTAGTCACCTAGTCACCTAGTCCACCTAGTCCGTAACGAGGCTTATCTTCAATCACTCTCTACTACTGGTTTAGCTCCACGTCCACTTTCGGTCAGTTTGGATTCTTTTTACCCCTTTTAAGAAAGAGCTGTACTTTCCCCCTGTTAAAACGGCGCGGTTTCAACTGCAAATCAAAACGCTGAAATCGCTTATAAAATGCTTCTTAAAATGCTTGCTTGATAAACTTTAGTTAGCTAAATCAGCAAAATTATGACGTCTTTTGCATAATCAAACCGTAATGGCAATGATTCAGTATTCCAAAATAGAACCAAACCCAAAATTCATGCTATCTTGCTCTTCCATACTCTTGCATAATCAAACCAAAAGATTTTTACTTAGCTAAATCAGCAAAATCGGACCTCTCTTGCATACTATTGCATAATCATGAGAGCTCAACATTTAGCCATTCAAAATTGAAATTACTATTTACTGCTTTTCTCAAAAATCACGACAAACTGTCAACACACAAAAAAACAAACTTCAGGAACAACATTTTACTGGTAAACGAATGCAATACGTATATTTAACTAAACACAAAAATTCACTCTGCGCTCTGGGCGAAAATTTAACGTGACATGAGCTATTTATACTTTACAATCTGTCCAATCTCTCAAAAGTGTTCAATAAATTGGATATTATATTTCGTTATTTCGCTGAATTGATTATAGCTCAATTTATTATATTATCGCTCATATCATATAATTTTTTTACCGTGTATAAATAATGATTAAAGATTAAAGATTAAAGATCAAAACACAAACTTTCCCGTGCCATTTAACTTCCTCAAAACGTCTCCATTCATTTTAAAATACACCGTGAAATTCTCAAACTCCGTTTCCCAAGAACACACATTTGTATCAAGACGTTTAGAAAAATAAAGATAAATTTGATAATAGTGACTATCCTGAAAACTCTCCATATTTCAATAAAACAAACAAAAAGGTTATTGGAAAATAAAGATGAAGCTTGTGGCATCCCAATCACCGAATTTGTTGGCTTAAGGTGGCTCGACTGTTTTTTTTGGCGACAAAAAAACCCAACTTTGAACAACACGAAACAACACGTTTGAAACAACACGTTTGCCATGCCCGCAGTAGTTAGGGACGTTGGGGGTTCGGGATCACCAAAATAAGGCCCCAAATGCCCGAGTTACGTCCTCACACGAGTCATTGTCATTCCTCGTGTGAGGGCGTAACTCGGGCATTTGGGGCCTTATTTTGGTGATCCCGAACGCCCCAACGTCCCTAACTACTCACTGTGAATGATGGTCCGGTACGAGACCACCGCCCCAGGGAGGTATTACCAATTGAAGAAATCCCTACTCTTGGTATATACGCCCACTGCGTACAAACCCGATGGAGACACAAGCTGCACAATCGTTGACTGATACTACCGCACAAGAAATACTAACCTTGGTGGAGCAACAGGTACTTGCTCCACACCCTGAACGGCAAATACTAAAACGGAACTCACGAGGGTTTTTTCAGCCTTTGTTTGACGATGTGTATGTTTTAACCTGGGAGCAGTTTGATTTGCTTATCAAGGAGATGATGATAGGCATATCATATCAAGAAATTACAAACGAAGATGGCACTAAACAAACCATGGTCGGGTTCTCACCTACACCGTTAGAAGCTCATTTATCACTCCTCGGTCCCCCCATCGATGAGGGACTATGCACGTATGAAGAGGAAACTATCAGTGCTTCGGATTTATTAAAGATTGATATATTTACTGATGGAGACACGACTGGAGACGCTCCTTGAAGAAACAACCAGGACCAAGACAGATCTTGTTGTTTGAAAGGGACAACACAATATGTCACACGTGACAAGTAACGCAATGTTACACAAAATGACCAAGCATTGCTGTGAATGATGGTCCGGTACGAGATCACCACCCCATGGCGGTATAGCCAATTGGAGAAATCACACCCCCTGTATATACCAACCCACATGGCAATGGCAAACGTGAAAGCTTTCAAGAGATTCCTGAAATCGCGTGAAACAGGCCTGATCCAAAAGAGCGAAGAATGGGCCAAAGCCAGACAAAACACACTCGGTGCATCGGAGATCTCTGCCTTGACAGGATCTTCGCCATTTGAGAGCCAATCAAGCCTAATTCGCAAAAAAGTAAAGCCCATCGATATGAGCAACAATGTGGCCTGCGTTTGGGGCACATTATTTGAGCCTCTAGTCCGTGAATACTTTGAGAAGAAACATTCTACCAAAGTTTTCGGATATAAGGGCTCTTTAAATCTTGCAAAGGAACACCCTCTCTTTGGGAAGGTCACTTGCAGTCCAGACGGATACTTCTCACACAAAGACAAGACGATTGCCTTGTTAGAGTTCAAGTGCCCTTACACCAGAAAGATCACAGCCAAAATAATTCCTAAACAATACCGTGATCAAATACAAACTGGTCTTGCTCTCAGCGGTGAGAGCGTAAACAAAGGTTTGTTTATCGATGCCTATTTCAGAATGTGTTCTTTGAAGCAGCTTGGTCTTAGTCTTGAACACAATTCCTTTCCAAACAAAGCAGTTATGCACAAAACAAAAAACCCATCAGCACTTGCCTGTGGTATTTACATTCTATCTTGCAAGCAAAAATTATTTCAAGGTCAAACAAAATTACTTAACCTCGGTGCAACAAAATCAACAGCAATGTTCGAAAAAATTATGAGAGGAATTTCATCGGGAGATATCTTGTGTTGCGGAAATTGGTTTCGTATGACGTATGATGAGGATCAGAAACTAGGCGATTTAGGTTTTTTGAAGGACATAGGCAGAAGTACATTCAGAGAAGACTGGCCCCCAAACTATTATAAGGCGGTAGCCTTCTTCGCATGGAAGCTGCTGGATATAACAGAAATTTGGGAAACAAAACAACCAAACTTCTTGGATGGCATTCAGGAATCAGTCAACAGCTTCCATGAAAATTTGTCAAAACAAAAACAAACCACTACTGCCAAAACCTATCCAAACAATTTAGCTGATGACAGTGCAGTTGTGGATGCCTTCTTACTCTCAAAGTTGAGCCAATTGGAGAAATACCATCCCCCGTATACCAAACCAACATGGCAATGACGGCTCAAGGACTTGACTTCAATCCAAAGAATCAAGACTACTTCGGCGAATGGTTGCTGTCTTTTGGTGAATCTCAATGGGATTACTTACCAGAACTGATCCAGGATTACATCGTTGAACTGGCTGAAAGGAGTATCCAGCGTGACTTGGCTGCCAGGACCCTTCATCAACGCAGGATGAAATCTGTATGCCATTCAATAAAAAATCATTTTCACTGGGAACACCTTTGCTATTTCCGTTCATTCACTGCACAAAGATGTGAGGAATGCCAAGAATACTTCTCACCAGAAGTGGACATGGGCAGGCACAGAGCCATCTGTCCTGGCATTTTGCCTTATAGAGCTTTACAGCTGGCATTGATGTCTGAAGACATCAGCAGTTATGCCGAGGAAAACTTTGACGAGGAAGACTATGACGGCCCAAGCGCTCACGAAAGTTTTTATGGCATTGCTCGCTAAACGTGACCCATCTTTTCAAGCATGAGCCTCCAGCTTTCTTCGTGCTTCCACATTGATTTTTCTGGGACTTGCAGCCAGAAGTAATTGACAAGCCGATGTGGCCCTTTTATCGCAGCCAAGATTTTGTGGGCCACAAAGGACATGGAGATTCTTTTCGGCAGATATTCTTCGATGAATTTAAAAGAATCATTTGCATGTTGTATTTGATCATTGGACAAGCAGACGTGGCGTTCACAAATTTTCAGATGTTTGTTGAGATAGATTTTGAAGTTGTTGTGTTTGGTGGCCATTCTTTTTTTGGTAATTGTGTAATCACCACCATAGAGCCCGTTGTAATCGAAGGCCACACCATCCAAGGGCTCTAATAGACCGCAGTCCTCACAGCAAAGTTCTGATGAAAACATCATGAGGGTTAATTTGCCTTTGCAGTTTTGGCAAAATTTTGTCCTTTCATTCACAAGGGTGAAAGGTGAGTGTTGGGGCCATTGTGCCTCGGGAGAAAGATACTCCTTGATGATATGAAGGCGCTCTGACAGGTTTGAACGTCGTATTTCCTTGGTGTAGCTTTCGAGTGAGCGCAGGAGGATAAATTTGTATTCTTTATCAAGCTCATCGAGTTTGGTTTTGTATTCGCCTTTAGTGTCCAAGGCCCGAACATCAGCCAGTTGTTTAGCGAACTTCTCCATGGTTGTACAGCCGGGTTATGTATTCAATTGGGCGCAAATGATTTATCCTTAGAAATGTAGATGTTAAAGCCAGAGTTTAATCTCTCAAATCGGATTTGGAGGCTGCGGTGAGAAGACTTATCTTTTTTTGAAACTCTTGTTTGACTTCCTTGCGAAGTTCGTTTTTGAGTTTCTCGAGGTCTGGCGCTTGCGTTTGAGTGCCAACATTTTTTTTAGCCTTTACACCATCCCTGATTGCAGCTTTGAGTTCGTGATATTTTTCCACCTCACGAGTAATTATGGTGAATTCTGCATCACTGATCCTCTTGTCTTCCAGAGCTTTTGAGACCAGTTCATAGACAGAGTTGCGTTTAGCCAGGGCCAGTGTGTAGATATTCTCGTGTTTGGTCACTTTTCGCTCCAATCGCTTGTTAGCAGCTGTAAAACCAACAGAGGACAGTCCACAGAGGGTCGCGACGCCGGCGAGTGCTGGACTTGCAATTATTCCGAACCCAGTCAATGCAGTTGCAAGGGCCCCTGATGAAAGCCCAACAGAAAGCGACCCAAGGCCAACCGCAGAGTAATGAACCAATGCTTGGGTTCGTTTGTATTTCTTTGCGACCTGACGGTAATGCTCGGCTTCGTCAGACAGCTCTTTAAGCAAGTCAGAGATCTTTTTGAGCCGGAAGTCTTCTGCATTGATTTGAGTGATCTCACGCATAGGGTATAGCTGTTGTGTCTCACTGTATTCGGGGGCCGATGGAAGCACATTAGCAGAACTCATGGCGTGGGGTATATATATGATTTTTTAATTTAACTCAACTTCAAATTCCAAAGGCTCGCCATTGAAGTTGAAGAGGTCATTGTTCTCATCCCTCACTGACAGCGTGATAGAGTTAACATAATCACTAGACGAGACGTCACGCAAGACGTTCTGTTGTGTTGTCTCGTAATGAACCTTTTCAAAAGCTTTTCCACGAATGTCGAAGCGCGCCAAAACCGTCGAAGGTTTGCCATTGAGGAGGTTTTGTTCTTTATCAACCAGATCACAGTGGATGAAGTAAGTGCTTGGTGCCCTTAAACGCTGAACGAAGGTTATTAGCAACAATACAGGGCGTATGCCAAGCAATTCTGCCCGATTATTACTTAACTTCACACTGCTGCTGTTATTATGAATGATCATGGCTCCATATGGCCTGTTTGTTTCAATTGTTAGATTTAAACTTCTGTCAAAGTCTTTTAGGCTTTCAAAGTCTTTTGTTAAACTCTCAATAGTGTAATGGCCTTGAAGTAAGGTTGCCTCACGTGATGAACCATTGGGTGGAGGGTTTGCTGATGAAATCTTTGCTTCTTCTTTCAAGTTGAACCACGAGTTGAAAATTGAGCAAGAAACAAAACGGACATAACTCGGTTTCGGTAGTGGGTGGTCGAAATAGATCGTGTGAGGGTTAGAAGACGTGACGATTGTTAACACAACCATGATGGTGTACATATAAGGACATTTTATAATTATAATTATATACAATCATGTTTGGCAGACGGCCTGGTGGATTTAATCCTAATTCAAATCTTGGCATCTCCATCGGTGGCCACAATTACGGGCCCCCACCTCCTTTTTATTCGCCTCCAAAGGTCAATAGCCATCCTCCATATAAGCCACCACCACCTGATCCTGAAATTGCTTGGTTGAATTCGCCGGAGGCAGCAAAGCTCTACGCCGCGGCCAAGGCCAAGGCGATCTCAGCCTTCAAAAAGCGTTTCCCGCACGCTGATATGTCACACTTTGAAGTGCAAGTAGAGTATGGTGCCGACCACAAAACCGCCACGGGGGAAGTGCTTTACAAAAAGGCCCCTGGCTCATGGGGACTAATCACAGAAATGCCCCACAAAGATTGGACTGGAGCCGAAAGAGACGCTCTTGGTCTCCATTATGACGGGGGTTTCCCTTATCAGGTATCGTTGGGTCAAAAAATGTCATCAATCCCAGCTATTGCTTTCGACACAACAATAGACAAAGACATGATGATTGGCGCAATCTTGAATGACAAAGAGCAAAGGATTTACGTCACGCCAACTGAGTATTTCACAACGAAATACAGAAACATATTCAGGGACACACAGATATCCTTCACAACCGCCAAATATGGCCGAAAGTGGATGGGTGGCCCTCATATGAGTTTTTGGCCGCAACAACTCTCCTTCGCGCTGTGGTGTGCAACAACCGGCTGTGGAATCTCGCGTGACATTCTCTTCGATAAGAACTCCAGTCTATCTCTAACCACACAGCTCCGGTCGTTTTACCGGTTTCACGTTTATTTCACAACAAGGCGAATACTCTACCAGATGGGTGGGGAACAAAGCGTGAGTGCTTTGCCAGACGACCCCCCATTCTCCCAGAAAGACAACAAATACAACATCGACGCGTACAAGAAGCTTTGCATAGAGTTCGGTATCGACCCCAGTTCTGACTTCCGGTTCACACATGGCAAGAACCACGGTCTTGGGAATGTCTACATTTGGGTTTATGGAGATGGCCCCACATCTACAGATTACACTTATCCAGACTCTGATCTAGCTCTGTTCGATGATGAGCGCGTCACTGACAGAAAAGACTCCAATTATAAAGCTAATGGAATAACTTACGTCCGCAACGACCAAGGGGCGGACACCCAGTTCGAGCACTTTGTGCCAAATTATGCACAGGGTCTAACACAGCCAGGGCTCGCGCGTATGAACCAATCAATCGAGGCCTTTGTGTACTGCATTCTTGGTTCACAAGCCAAAACCCGCAGCAGCATCATTGGAAGAGGAGGACGGGCCTTCGAAACGCAGAGAGTATTTCTCACCCATCTAGCGGAGGCCATAATCCTGAACGACATCGCAACAAGCGTACAGCGATGCCAGCTTGCCATCCAACCAACGAAAGTTCGCCTGGACTTTGCGACAGCACCCGGAAGCTGGCTCATGCCCTCACGCATGATTATCAACACAGAGAGCGTGATCGGGTATAACAACAATCTGCAGGAGGCAACACAAGGAATGAAGCTGGGCGTGAACAGTGGTGTTAATCTGGGCACAAAAAAAGCCTCCCTTCGCCACATGGACGGTGGACCAACAAAGATTAATCCACCAAACAGCCACCCATCAAACCCGATACATAAACAGGCCACAAAGGCACAGGGCATTGCGCCCAAACCGAAGGTCACACCACAACCCACACCCACACCCACACCCACACCACCCACACCAACACCAACACCAACACCAGAACCACAGCCCGACTCACATCACGTCTCCAAGGCAGTGTTTGCTGTTGGCGCGGTTGCTTTGGCAGGGCTTTTCGTTTGGTTGAGATAAGTGTGTTCAAGACTTCGAACGCTTGGTGATCCTTTCAACAAGGAAGGCCACCACGGCAAGGATGAGCAACCAGGCGTGTTCACCCAGAAAGGAGATGACCGACCCAGCCGCTTTGAAGATGAAGCTCACAATTGAGCCAATGAGGCCAGGCAAGGCGCTGGCTGCCTTTTTGCCAAGCTCTTTAAGCCCATTGCCAATAGCTCGTGTAGCCTTTGCCAGGCCGTTAAAGGTGGCGAGTACCACAGCGCTGATGGTGATGCCAGCTGCCAGAACAATCGCTTGCAGGGTCCATCCGTATTTCTTGAAGATTTCTCTGACCCTCTCTCTCAAAGACAGGGCTTGTTCACGCACCTCAACCTGTGGTCGGAGCCTTGCCAGCTCTTCTTCCCGCTCTGCAACCCGGGCTTCTGCGGCTTCTCTTTCAGAGGGAGACGTGTTCTCATCCTCTATGACGCGCTTGTCTTCAGCGTTCTGCCGTTCAAGCTCGGCTTCTCTTTCATTTAACTCATCAAGGGGTTTAGTCGAGTTTAGCCTTGCTTCAACTTCATTTCTTTCCTTCACCATAGCAGAAAGGCGTGTTCTTCTTTTGTCCACCTTTGCCTGTTCTTGGTCTCGTTGTTTTTGTATTTTTTGCAGGGCCCCAAATTCTTTTTTCTGGTTTTCAAGATCATGTTGAAGATTTTTGTTCACCCGTTTTAGGCGGTCTAACTCGTTTTGTTTTTCAATGCTTGAACCACCATTCTCCTCCAGATTGTCAATCCTAGCTTGATTTTCCTCAATTTTGTTTCTGAGGTTTTGCTCCTCATTTTGTGCTTTTTGTAGTTCCACAGCAACCCTTTCATTCTCCTTCAGTTGTTTTTGTGTTTCCTTCTCTCTTTGTCTTTCTTCCCTTATTGATGCATTTTTTTCAGAGATAAGCTCTTCAGCGCTTGGGCCAAGGGATGTTTTGAACTTGTCTGTGAATGATTTAAGAAAGCTCCCATCTTGCTTGAAAATAAGAGATTCGCCGCCCTTTGGCCCAAAGGAAACAATTTTGCCATCATTTGCTGGTTTTTTACCAAAACCAATTGGACCTAATTTCGGGATGTTTACTTTTGGAAACTTCCTTTTGATCCAGTCCATGGCTTTATCGATTCTCTCTGCTTTTTCATTTCCGGCTAGGATTTCTCCAAGCAGAGGGGCGGTTTCAGGGTCACCTGGCAGCCCGCTTTCTTCGCGAGGTAATGTATGCAGTTCATGCGATTCACTGCCATGCTATGGAGTGGATTTGTCAGCACCTGGTCGATAAGGTTGCCTTTCTTCGCGAGGCAATTTATACATTTCATGCTGCTCGTCAGGGCGATATGGGGTGGAAGCATCGCCTGGATCAAAGGGTTGCGTGGTGTCTGGCCCGGTGTCTTGGGTCCATTGGCGTCGTTCTTCTGGGGTCATTTGATCCCACCTGACTTCAAAATCGTCATCATCGCCATCCTCTGTGCCTGGGATGGGGGTTTCATCAGTTGGATCAGTTGGATCATATCCACCTTCAGCCATCGTGTATATAAATATAATTTTAAAAACACAAATATATACCCATGGCTGTGCAGCCGAACCAACTCCCATCACACAGTGAAAAGACACTGGGCGCCATGAAGGCAGAGCGAACCGTCAAGCGCATCACATTCAACCCAACTGCGGCCAACCCCGGCGAGACACTTTATGTCTCGGTGCCCAAGCTTGGCGAGCACGATGTTATTGTGTCCGGCTCACTTTCCCTGGTGTTTAACCTCTCCCTAGCCGGGGGGCATGCAAACAACTATCTCGTGCAGAATGTTTCTCGGGCCCTGGTGGACAGGCTCGTTGTGAAGTTTGCAGCCACCACTGTCCAGGACACGGTTGGGTACGACATCTACAAGATCTTCGAAGATCTCTTCAGATCAACCGATGAGCGGGACAACATGCTTATGGATGGCATCCAGACTGTGGATTTGTGCAAGATCCGCTCTGCTGCTGGCGACAAAAAGAGCTCAGGTGTGGATGCAGAGAACAAGCTTGAGACAATATACAAGAATAAGTATCACATCAAGCTGGATCACCAAATCTTAACTGACCACGGTGTTATATATCCTCAAGCACTGTATAGTGATCTGGTCTTCGAACTAACCCTCGCCCCCGCAAACCAAGTTGTCCGAGGCTCAGACACAAGTAAGCTCGTGTATAAGTTGGAAAACATCCAGCTGGAGTATGAGACCATCAGAAGTAAGGAGCTTGCCGACGAAGCAACAAGCACCTACACAAGTGGCAAGGCGTTCGCCTATGACCTCGTCCAGCGAGATCGGGTGCATCCATTCTCAAAAAGTGGTGACACTCGGTTAAATCTTCGGGTTAACCCACAGCGCCGGTCTCTCAAGGGCATACTCTTGCTGTTCATCAACCCCTACACAGCTGGTGCTCGGGACTCTGAAAACTATTTCAATCCCGACATCACCAAAGTGAAGGTCACAGTCAACGGCGTTCCAAACAGGCTTTACAATGAGGGCATCAGTGGTACAGACATGTGGAGAGAGATAACCCGGCATTTTACCCCACACACGGACGGCAGGCCTAACATGAACTTGACCAAATATCTCACAGGCAACACGTTTGGCCTCTGGATTGACCTGCGGACCATGGCTGACACATCTCTGCACGGCGGCGGCCAACGGCTCGTCAACACACAGGATGGTGTGCAACTAGAGATCGAACGAAGCGGCACAGGATCGGGAAATGCACTCTGTCACATCTTCACCCTCTCAGACGCGCAGATGAGCATAATGGACAGACAGTTGGAATCTGTACAGTACTAAGTAAACGCAACACGCATATATATACCCACCAGCCACATGGCCACAAGAAACAAGATCAACTTTATTGCTAAGCCGGCTCCCCTGCCATCCACCAGACCATTATCACACACACAAATACAAAGACTTCTGGCAATGGCCCCCTCCCCACCAGTTTGCAACCCAACTAATATAGGTGCTGGGTATGGACCCAAGAAAGCTGCCATTCAATGCACTAATCGTGGGCCCAACTAACTCTGGCAAGACACAGTATCTTCTCTCCCAACTGGTGGGGGACCTTTAGGGGTTGTTTTGATTACATCGTTTTATTCTGCCCCACATTTGTTAAGAACAAGACATACGATGGTTTCGTGGATCGCGATCCGCATATCTTCGTGATTGTCTGCCAACAGCACGAAATCGAAGACTGGTTGAGGCTGGCGAGCTTCTTTTTCGCATGCACCAACACTTTATTCATTCTCGATGACTGCGCCGCCTCCAAAGATGTCAAAGGCCGCACGGGCCAGCTGGTCAATCTTGGGTTCAGCGCAAGGCATGACGGCATATCTGTGTGGGTCTTGACCCAGCAGATCACCAGCATTGCAAAGCCATATCGTGACAACATTGCAGCGATCGTGCTCTTTTACACGCCCTCCAGCAAGACAACAAAAGCCATATTCGAAGATTATGCCGGCGAGCTCTCCCACGAGGAGTACAAAGAGTTTATCGCAAGGCTCAAAGCCCGCAAGTTCTCCCACCTGGTTTTCTCTCTTAGGCACCCGTATGGAATTGAGTACAAGATTTAAAACACACATATATACCATGAATACGCCAACCAGTCTACACAAACTGTGTGCGCTTTCACAGCTTTTGGATGAATTGCACAAACACACACTTGAGGCACAAAACAAAATTATCAAAGCCGCTGGTGAGGAAGATCTGCGCCTCATGCTTCTTAACAGATATCCATTGCGGTTGACTTCTACGCCAGACACCATGGCGGGGGTGGTAAGAGAGATTGAAACCCTTTTGCCAGACATCAAGAGAATTATTGAAAAATAAAAAACACATATGTATACCCCCGATGGCAGAAGCTGCTGAAGACCAGGCCGTTTTCGAAGTAATGCAGATGCTGGAGGCCACCCCTGGTGCCGCACCTCCCACAGGGCTTGTGGACAATGACATTCCTGCCAAACGTGAGAAGCTGGCAATCCTTGTTTCAACAGGCAAGGCCAAAGAAGCTATCGGCGTGCAGCTCACACACGATCATGTGAAGCGGTTGTCAAACAAGGACGTTGACAAGTACTGCAAACGGTACGAGGCCTACGTTGGCAACAAGACAACCGAATCCCTTGTTGATTCTGGCATCATGCTCATATCCAAAGGCGTTGGCATGGTGGTCCCGGTTGATGATGTGGCGGAATTGCAGAAAGATCTCAAGAACGACTACATCATCAACCAGGAGCTATCAAATCTTGCTGGGGCTATTGCCGTGCGATGTGGGCGATTGCTGGCGATTGCCAATGCTGCTCTCATCACAACAAAACACATCAAGTTTGAACGAGAGCCTGATTTGATTGAATTGGAACCACCAGCCACACATCCAACCAGAGACAGTGAAGGCTATCCACTCCAGGGTCTTGATGAAGTTGGGCTGGGACCTGTGGCGACCTCGCAGCAACCTTGAAGAAACCTGGCAGCAACCTGTCAGCAACCTGGCACCACACATGGCCACAAGATAAATTTAAAAATTCACATATATACAGGATGGCCACACCACTCGAGACGATCCCTGAAGAAACTCCAACTCCAACTCCAACACCTGCACGGGTTACCTCTGAGGCTCCAAAAACAAAGCCTGCAACAGAAAAGAACCCCGGCCGTGTTGCTTCTGGCAAAAGGCTAGCAGAACGCAACCGCATGGCCCGGGAAGCAAAGAAAAAGGCGCAAGCAGAAAAGCCTGCACCCTCAACAAGTGAAAACAATTCTCCAACAAGTGACACAACAAGTGACACAACAGGTGACAGCAACAGCAACTCAATCGTTTATATTCTGGGGCTTGGGGGGTTGATTGTCTCTGCTGCTGGTGTTTATTACCAGCGCGAAGCCATAATGCAAAGGCTTGGGAGAAAACCAAACACACCAGCACCAACGCCAGGAAACACACCGCCTGCAACACAACCAGCAACACAACCATCTCGAATTCCGGTAAGACAAGGAATAAAAAATATGGAATAAAAAAACATATATATACTGACATGAATCCTTTCCAGGAGATGATGAATGTTGCTGCAATCGGAGGTGTGGTTTTTCTTTGGTTTGGATTTAACTCGGTAGCCTTTCAAACAGTTTACAGATTGGCAATGAACAGGAACAACGAGCCCGAGTATGTGTACGTGTATGAGTCCGAGCCTGAGTCGAGGCCGAGGCCGAGTCAGAGGCCGAGGAGCCCCGAGACGAAACCCGAAGTCGAGGGAGAGGAAGTCGAGTCTGAGTCAGAAAAATAAAAAATCATATGTATACTGCGCACAAACCATGTCTGACAACAAGCTTGTGAAGTCTATCCTCGACGCCGCAACAATCACAGGCCTTGTCGCTGGTATTGGTTGGATTGGTAAAAAGACCATCAAAGAGAACTTAACCGCCGACCCCAGTGCAAGCTTAATGAATTACGTCAAGTTCACAGCGGTCATGGCCGGCACCATCGCGCTGAAGAAATATCTCGAGGACCAGAAAATCCTCCCAGACAACTTGTAAAACCGGCAGCATCTAACCAACCATGTAAAAAACATGTATATACACACCCCCACAATGGCTTCGATTGCAATAATGGCCCTTGGCGCTGTTCTCAATGCGGCCGCTTTCACGGGCGGCAATTATCTCGCAAAATATCTGTCCGGTGATAACGGCAAGGCAGCAATGGATGAGAAAATCCGTCACGACCACGCCCTGGAACAATACCAAGCGGCTTACGCCAAATACCAGAAGGACCGCACCAAGCTCCTCGACTGGATTGCAGGCAACGATCGGAAGGAACACCAAGCTAGCAAAAACTTCCAAACCACCGACCAAGCCCTGGTCTTGTATAACCAGATGCACCAAACGCAACCAGATAAACAAATCAAAGACAACAAAGAGCCTGTCTTCTCAGACTTCTACAAGCCCAGTACACAACAGAAGAATGGCGAACTTGCGTTCATTGGAGGCACCCTGCTTGCGGGTGGGTATGCGGCTTATCGCTTTCTGTAAACAAATATATATACCCCTATGGAGGCCAAACTCTCAAAAATCTATTACAGCCCGAAAGGGTATTGGAAAGGGCTTGCCGCTGTAAAAAAGCTAGCTGCAGCGGCCAAGGTCTCTGATGATGTCGCAAAGAAATGGCTGGTCAAACAAGCCCTTTGGCATATTTACCTCCCAGCGCCACGCGCTATCCCTCGGCCAAAGTTTGATGTCTCTAGACCCAATGCAGTGCATCAAGCAGATCTTCTCTTCCTGCCCCACGACAAACTTCCACACGGGAGAAAGGTTTACAAATACGCATTAACCCTTGTGGATGTGGCTAGCCGTTACAAAGCAGCAGAGCCTCTGACTTCAAAAGAGTCTGAAGAAGTCTCAAGGGCATTTGCACGGATTTACAGGCGTGGGCCTTTGAAATGGCCGCAACTCTTGCAAGTTGACCCTGGGAAAGAGTTTATGGGGGCTGTGACAAAAGAGATGGAAAACAACAAAACAACCATTCGTCGTGGTCGGGTTGATATCCACAGAGACCAAGCAATTGTGGAGAGATTCAACCGAACCCTGGCTGAAAGGCTATTTGGTTATCAGTATGCCGTTGAAATGAATATGCCCTCTGGCCGGTCGACTGCATGGGTCAAAAGACTGCCAGATGTCGTCTCGGCCTTGAACAATGAAGTGACAAGACTCACTGGCAAGAGGCCAAAGGATGCAATCAAAGAGAAAGCAATATCCTCCAAGCCTGCGACTCCATATACTAGGCCTGTTGGGGTGAAAGAGAAGAAGCTCCCACCCCGGGTGAGTGTCAGATATCTTTATTACCCCGGTGAGTTGGAAGGGGGTGGGAGGCGTGCGACTGATCCCATCTGGTCTTTGAAGGTCTACCAAATACAAAGGATCGTAACCAAGCCGAATGAGCCAGTGGTTTATTATCTCTACGACGGGCCTAAGCGAGGCTTCGTTCGTGAGGAGCTGATGGTTGTGCCGCCGGGCACTCAGTTGCCGCCGATATCTTTGTGACCATATGCCAGCGTGTGGATACCATCATCCTTGATCCAGCGCTTGGAGTCAAATTGAGAGAGCGTTGTCTTGGTGATGTGCTCACCGAAGATTTGGTGGCCTTTGCTTCGGATCCTGTCCATCCCGTGCTTGAAGGTTCGCAGGTCGAAGAGGGCATCCTTGTAATTCTGGTGGTTGATCTCTTTCTTTGTGACAACCTTGGTGGTGCCCTTTGCTTTCTTGATGTCAAGCTTTGCATTGATTTCTTTACCGTCCTTGTCCTTCTTCTTGACACACCTGCTGTCGTCTTTCAAGATGCTGTACATCTTCGAGCGAAGACACACAACCTCTGAGATGGGCACACCCTCACACTCGTCCTTCATCTTGCCGATGACCTTCTTGTTCTTCTGGCTGTGGAGTGGATGGTCCTTAGGATAATCACTTGTGTCGTAGAGTTCATCCAGAAGGTTCTCCATGTCTTTGTAGACATCATCCGTCTTAATCTCGAGGAGCAGAGAGTCTGTGTCTGTGTAGAGTAGGTCTACACACTGACCATATTTCAGCTTGAGATGTTTGTAATAGAAGTCGTACATCAGTGTTTTGGAGAGATCAAGGATGCACATGCCTGTGTAGAGTGGGCGGTTGAATTTGATTTTCTCTTTGTGCATCTGGAGCCCCGCCAGTTTGGGTCCAAAGACCGTTGCTCTGGAAAACAGTGGGCTTGCGATAAGCTTTCTTATCTTGTCTCGCTCGTGCGCTCGGACAAGCTTCATGTCGATTCGATTTCTGAGGTTCTCCATTGTCTTACCGAAGACTGAGTTGTTCATGAGCTTGAAGAAGTTCTTCTCAAAGTCGGAAGTGGCCTTCTTCCTGAGCTCGGTGTTCAGGGAGATGTATGGCTCCATCCAAGCCCTCTGCTCGAACTTGAGCATTTTGTGGATTTTCGTCAACTTCATCCCAAGATCCAGGTACTGCTGAAGATTTCTGTAATGCAGCACGTACCGGGATTTGTTGTTAAGGGTAAGGAGCAGCTTCTGCGTCTTGTCTTTTGGCTGTCCCTCTGCCAAGGCCCTTTGGTATGGCGACATCCATTCATTTGGAACGACCCGACTTTCTGGGGCAAGAGTATAAGCGTTGTGCTCATCATGCAGATCCTCGGGGTACTCAAGATCAACCTCGAGAATGTAACCAATCTTTCTGTTTGGCCTCCACCTCCTGATGTGGTGTTGTGTTGGAAAGACAGGGCACCATGCGAAGTTGCCAACTGGGAGAGGTTGACTCATGGCCCATCCATAGAGATTGTTCGCGTCGAGATACATGATGTAACTTGACTCTTCGTTGGGGTTGTGGTCATGAAGATAGGGGTTGTTGGCCTTGCAGTGCCGCCTGCTCTCCATGGATATGCCGCCTCGCGAGCCGCTTTCAACAAAGAGATGCATGTTGATGTCTGCGAGCAGCTCCAGGTTGATTTTCGTATACCTGAGAAGGGCATCCCAGGAGATACCAGGGCTTGTATAATAATGTGCCGGGTCAAGCTTGTAATGTTGCAGACATGTCTTTCTGAAGTTCTCGAAAACATCAGCCAGAAGAAGCACATCTGTCTCAAGGTAGAGGTCGTGGTAATCCCCCATAGTCTTGCATCCAAATACCTCCCACACTTTTTGCGCGTGGGCGTATTCTTCGTCTGAGATGCCTTCCTTCTTGAGCACGCTGTAGAAGGCATCCTTCGGCGGGAGAGAGGCCTCATCGAATCGAGTCCAAGAGTCCATGTATTCGTAAGGGTAAATCCCTTTTTGCAGGAGAAGGTCGCGCCTGGATTGATTCTTCTCGTGGTTTGCCGTGATTGTGAAGGACTCTGGCTTGTTTGCATCAACCAGGGCACTGAGGCTTGACTGCATGAACTGCAAGCTGTCAATAAACCTCAGCTTACCAAGAGAGAAAGAGATGTATTTCTCCATGTTGTTTGGGATGCATTTCAAATCGGAATTCACATCTGCAATTCCACTCATGATGTGGTGTGCATCATAACCCTTCAAGTTGTGAAAGATTACCGGGATTATTTCCGTTTTCGGGTTGGTTCTGAAATGGTTGATGTTGCAAGAATGGTGAGCAGCACCCCGATATTTGCCTGTGATGTGACAATGATCTTTGACTGCGTCTCGAACAGAGTCTTGGATAAGGGGCTCCTCACAGTAGAGACAATCGACTTGCTCTGGCAGGTTATCAGGAGGTGCCTTCCTTTGATTCCATGGCCCGACAAATGGAAACACATCCATCTCACCATCGTAATGGTGGACAAAGACTTTGAATGACTTTTTGTAGCAGTTGTTGGTGTGACGATGAACGAAGCCCTCATAATTACCGGTGTCAAAGTCATAGATCGCAATGGCATCCCTGAAGTTATCCTTGATGAGAGGCTTGTCACAGATGTGGCAATCTGTTGCACGGTTGAACTCTGCCCAGTCTGCTCTTGTCATGGAGAGTGGTGCCTTGTGTTTCAACTCGTCTCTGATCACTCCTTCCAACTGTTGAAGAGTGTCAAGAAAGACTGGCACGGTGTCCTCTCCTCTGTAAAGATAAGGGCCCTTTGTCTCTCCATCAGAGCGAACAGCTAACATGCAGAACCCGCAGGGTTTATGTACAGATGTTTCAGTGGTGCTGCTCTTTTGTGGATCTGGTATACAGCCGTGGACCTTTTCGACAATGCTTTCGAAGTCAGCATATATGACCCAAGGCTTCTTCATCTGATTTTGGAAGTTCTTGAAGTGGAGGAAGTTTTCGCCTTCTTTTGGCATTTCAACTCGTGCCGGCCTGCCTTTGACTCCTCTGCAATAGAAAAGATGATCGGTGAGAACCCGTTCTGAAGAAAAGGCTTGGAGACACCTGTCGCAATGATGCATGCGGCGCCTTGCGTTGAACTCGCTGTGCAGAAGCCTGCTCATGCTCTTGATGTGACAATAATGTGTGGTGTGAGTATTTGTGAGCAACATCAGATTAATCCTTCGCAGATTGGGATCCACTTGTTCACTGACTCTGATCACAACCACCTTGTTATTCTTCCAGCCATAAATGTTGATTGGAAGGTTGTTTTGGCGCTCAACCTTGGATATCTGACTCAATGGTGTTGGAAAATCGATTCCGGTGAAGTCTAGACCATCATCAATTGGATAACTGCCTGTTCTGTTTGCATTAACATTTACAGGAAACAATGCCGATCGCAGTGCCCAGCGCAGACACTGGTTATCTCTGTTCTTCACATTGATGATAGCCTGCTTTAGCCTGAGTTTTGATGGGGTTGGGATAAATGTGCCACCTCGTAGAGGTTGGTATGTCCCGAACTCAAGGTAAACAATTTTGATGTTCTCAATCACCCAACCAGAACCCAACTGCTGCCATCTGGCAATCTCTTCCTCAAAGTCATTGACAATGCCTTCCAGAGTGCCCTCCTCTCGAAGCTGATAGAGTTGTGTAACAATCAGTGGATTGGTGTTCCAAAAGAAGTGATTAATTTTTCGATTGTCCTCGCCTTCCATTGAAAAGTGAACATCGAATGACAAAGTGACCTTCACCCCGCCAAGCTCTGTGACTTCGCGTGCAATTTTCTGGAGAAAAGCCACCCGATTAGTTATGAAGAATGAATTGAGGTCCTTGATGGGGTAATCAACAGGGACATTCATCTTATAACCATGCAACCAATCACCAAAGTAATCTTGGTTCCTTGGGTTGAAGTCAAGACGTTGAGCCGCCATGTTATATACAGGGGTTTTATTTTCTTCAATTGATGATCTCGTGCCGGGGCTCTGTGCCATTGCCATTGCCATGTGGGTGGGTATGCACAGGGGTGGGATTTCTTCAATTGGCCATACCTCCCTGGGGCGGTGGTCTCGTACCGGACCATCATTCACAGTGAGTAGTTAGGGACGTTGGGGCGTTCGGGATCACCAAAATAAGGCCCCAAATGCCCGAGTTACGCCCTCACACGAGGAATGACAATGACTCGTGTGAGGGCGTAACTCGGGCATTTGGGGCCTTATTTTGGTGATCCCGAACCCCCAACGTCCCTAACTACTCCTGCATGCATGCTCCAAAGCGATCGTGAAAATTCTTTTCATAGTACAATGACTACAATGGCAATTAACATAAGGCTGCGGTCATGCACATGTAACACGTTTAAAATTTATTCAAAAGTGCACAAATATGTAGAATGTAGACAAAAGAGAAAGTCCTGAAATAAACCAGCTGTCAACAAATAATACGGCAATGAAACTTTGGAAGACGAATGCAAAAGTCCCCTATACTTTTAATTGTATTTCGCGCCCTTAAAATGATTCAATGCACTTGAAATTTGCAGAGATAGTGCATCACATGTACAACTTTAGATCAAAAGATTTTAAAAAATTTCATCGACTAGTTTTTAAATAAACGCTTCCCTAACAAAAGTGTTACTTCTGTGCGTAAAATGAGCATATTTAAGACATTGCTTCCGATCACATCAACTGAAATCTAGTGAAGCAAACAGGATGAAACCTTCAGGGAATGTAGTTTTATGGCACATGAATAATATATGGTGAAAATATTGTTTCAATTTGTCAGGAAAACGCTGGAATCGACGAAATAACAGAAAGTAATGTGAATTTTTAAATTTTTGATGGAAAATATTCAACTCAATTTTATTCGAAAACGCTCTGATAGAATTTTTTCAAACTTTGCAGTCTTGAAGACATACATCTAGACTATAAGAGGCATACAGTCGTTTTAAAAGTTTAGGTCTAGATGTTGAGAAAATTACTAATATGCAAAAACCATGACGTCATCAGATCGTTGTTATGGCAACACCGATTTCAATCAAATCTACTTTGTTGGAAAGTTTATTTCATCTCTAGTATATGTGTGAAGCAGCTTGCCTGACCGAACTCAGACAGTGAAGTATCAGGCGTTGAAAGTTGGGGTACTATGTCGCCAAAAAACTCAGTCGAGCCACCTTAAGAATTAAAATGTATTCTTACAAAAAAAGATGACGATAAAGGTAGTAGTTAGAACGATGCCCTCTTTGGGACACCATATTTAAGGGCTAGCGAACCCCAACGGAACCTTCTAGGAATGACTCATCCCCATCTCATCATCATTTTATTAAACAAATAAATTATATACAAAATTATAGGCACCCGCAGGTAGCATCAAGCTAATCGAGGCGGGTGCTTTTAGAAATAAATAGATAAATAAGAAATCACATTACAAATAAAATACGGAGATAAATAAATTGGTACATAGATAAATAAAGAAACTGAGTCTTACAAGATTTTGAGTGAGACATTTAACAAGTCGGATAATTATTTTCACACGTCAAAATAAAATAAAACAAAGGAGAATGTCAAGAAATCATGTCTATTATTGTGGGCACGTTAATATACGAATCAGCATTATCAAGTGTTTTGAGGAGTAATTTTCGTAGATTATTTTTGAAAGCATATTTAGGGAGTGTTTTCAAGGTGTTCGGCAGCGCATTCCAGACCTTTGCGCCTACCCTTGAAAAGGACTTTCGTTGAATTTCCAATTTTGCACCTTTAATGTAAAAGTTATTAGAAGCTGAAGCTCTGGTGTTATAAGAATGCACTTGGGAAACATTAGTAAACAGATTCGTGATATTCTTTGGCGCAAGCTTATTCGAGACTTCATACATTAATTTAGAAATTGTTTCAAAGTAGATAAAGCTCAGGGGCAGAGTATTATCATCAATAAATAATGGAATGGCATGTTCGTCCTTTTTCTGATTATATATTAGACGCAGAGCTCGCTTCTGCAGAATTAGAAGTTTATTTAGCTGTGATTTAGCTGCTTGGCCCCAGATTGAGTCAGCGTAATTAAGATAAGGAGAGATAAGAGCTTGATAAATATTAAGTAAAATCTGCCGCGGTACAAAATGTCTGAGCTTCGCAATAATTCCTACTGTTTTACTTATTTTTAGAGCAATGTAGTCAATATGAAATTTCCAAGATAGATTAGTATCAATTAGAATACCAAGAAATTTAATGTGATCTTTGCACTCAATAACAACATATTTGTTTTTCTGATTGTCGAAAATTTTGATTTGGAGTTGGAAGGAAAGAACCTTTTGACGCGGACGAAAAATTACATAATTAGATTTCTTGATATTTATGGTAAGTTTATTAGCAGTCAGCCAGTCGCAAAGTTTTCTTAATTCAATGTTAACGGTCATTTCCATGGATCTTTGGTTTTTGTCAGCATATAATAAGTTCGTGTCATCAGCGAATAAATAATATTTAAATTTATTGGAGCAGCAAGAGATATCATTAATATAAATCAATAATAGCAAAGGGCCCAAAACAGACCCTTGAGGGACTCCGCATAAAATATTTTCTTTGTCGGAAACATATGAGCCAATTTGAACGGTTTGTGTGCGATTGCTAAGATAAGAGGCAAACCAGTTATTAACAATTCCTCTAATACCATAATGATCCAGCTTGCCGAGTAATATATTATGATTAACTGTGTCAAACGCCTTTTTTAAATCAATAAAAACTCCACACGAGAACATATTTTTATCCATATTAGTCTGTATGGTACTAACAATGTCTAGAGCTGCATGTTCAGTCGAATGTGCCTCTCGGAAGCCGTATTGCGAGGTCAAAAACACATTCTTTATCTCCAAGAAAGTTTTAAGCCGCTTATATACCACTTTTTTCAAAAACACGGTTAAAGTTTGACAAAAGAGAAATTGGCCTGTAGTTGTTGGGATCAAGCTTATCGTCAGCTTTATATACAGGTACAATTTTTGCAGTTTTTAGTTTAGACGGATAAGTTCCTGACTGAATGGACAAATTCAAAATTTCTGCCAAAGGGTGACTAATTATGCTACTTGCGTGTTGAAGTAACGGCGTGGGACAAGAGTATAACCCGTGCGGTTTATTATGGGGAATACACAAAATTTCGAATGAGATTTCTGCAGGAGTTACTGGATCAAAGAAAAATGATTCCGGCTGTTGGTTGTTGATAAGGTAATCCCTATAATGACATCTCGAAGGAGGAAGATCATCTGCTAGGTTTGGACCTACAGATGCGAAGTGGTTATTAAGAACATTGGATATGTGCTTTGGATCTCTAATTGTTTGCTTCATGCGAGGTTCTCTAATTGCAGTGAGAGATTTATTTTTCCTTCCTTTGTTACCGATCAGATTATTTATCCCTACCCAAGTTTTCTTAATGTCGGTCAAATTATTGAGAAAGTATGTGCTAAAATGGAGTTTTTTGCTCAATCTAGTCAAGATTACAATTTTATTCCTATATAATTTATATTTGTCGATATCCCCAGGGAGAAATAGCTTGTTCTTCCTTTTAATGGAAGTTAAAATTCCTTTGGTAATCCAAGGTTTAGAAAACCTTTTGATTTGACGGCGAGAAATTGGTTTTAGCGGTGCATATTTAATAACCAATTTATTTACCTTGTTATAAAAGGAAGAGAATAATTTTTCAACATTTCCATTAGCTTTGGAAAAGGAAGAATCCCAATCTATATTTGAAAGGTCCGTACGGAATTGTTCAGCAGAATAATTGCAATAATTTCGAACTTTTGTTCGTTGAGGTTTCACTCTATCTCGAGATTGACTTGAAATGCAGAATTGAGAGAAATGATCAGTAACATCTGTAATTATATTACCACTAGTAATTTTTAGATCAGTATTAGTTGTGAATATATTATCAATAAGAGGCTGAATTAGCATAAATTCGAGTAGGCTTATCAATAGTTGGGAGGAGATAAAAGCTCTGTAATGACAAAAGGAATTGATGACTGAAACTAGAAGTCTCAATTTTGAGCACATTTATATTAAAGTCGCCAACAATATAGACATGTTTTCCCGTAGACGTGTACTTTTCGGCCACTTCATCAAAATAGGTTTGAAATAGATCAGGGCTATTGTGCTGCCTATAAATAACACCACAAATAACATTTTTCTTTGATACAAAATTAATCTCAATCCATAACGCCTGAAAAGCTTCATTAGAAGTTCTTTCCAAAACAAAATAGTCTAACGTGTCATCAATATACATACCAACACCTCCAGATGCCAGAGGTGTTGGTACGTATTCAAATTCATACCCCGAAAGTCCAGAAACATTTGGGTCCAAGTCTGCATTAGTAATTTTTGTCTCAGTGACTGCAATAACATTAAAAGGGAAATCAAGTTCTGATAACACGTGCGTTTCTAGGTCTGAGAAATTACGTTTGAGGCTTCTGATATTAGTGTGGAAAATCGAGAATGTTGATTGATTTTCACTATTAGTGAATGTGTTTTTTAATGAATTAAAACTGTGAGGAGAATAGTAGCAACTTCGTAGCATATGACAAAACATGTTACTATCAGGATTGATGTTAGTATCTTGCGTAGTATTTAAGCTGAAAAGGTCAAGATCGTAAACACTCTTCAATTTATCTAAATACTTCTTAGTCGGTAAACTTGTTGCTAATAAGTTATTAAATTGCCCATGATGATTAACTATATCTGTACCAGAGTATGGCAGTTCTCGAGATAATAACTTATTTTGTCTTTGAGACTGTTTATCTCCTCTGAAGATGTTAGATTATTATTCCTTCAAGAATAATAATAAAAATAATTAACAATTACCCTGGACCGGCTTCTTGATTCTCCAGAGATGCGAGGTCTTCCATTTTTGTCAGCTTGTAAACTCTTGAAGTGTCGCTCTTACGGAGGAATACGGTCGACGTTTTTGCCCAACAATACTTGAAACTATGATGATTCTTGTAAATATTGGCGTGGTACAAAAGTTGCTGTAATCGTGGTGTGAGGTGATGATAAATTGCAATACGTTCAAATGCAGTGTGAGAGGGAAGCCCGATATCTTCAGCCCTTAGCTCTGCTGGCGGCCATGACTTTGTCTTTGGCCAAAAGGCGAATAAATTTACAAATGATAGCATTGGGTTTACCTTGAGCGCTTGTTGACCTACTGGGAACTCTGTGAGCGATATCAATATCTTGTAACGTGATGTCTTCAGCTCCCAGGCTCGTGAAGATCTTCAGGCACAGGTTCGAGGTTTGTTCAGCCGATTCCTGCTCGTTAGCTTTAGGGACTCCAACAATTTTTACGTTGTACTGGTAACTGTATTGTTCGAATGCGTCGATAGCTTTGGCGACTTGATCAACCAGAGATGAAATTTCAGCTAACTTTTTCGATAAGCGTTTTACCTCCTGTTGTAGAGAATTACTCAAATATGGTGTCCCAGAGGCGGGCATCGTTCTAACTACTATCTGTTAGATCATTCACTATATCGCAATTTTTGCTAGGTTATCTCGATTTTCGGCTACCTTTTTGCTGGGTCTAAAAAACCCTTGTCCAAGCGGGTAATTACAGCTCTCGGAGCCTTCCTGGAGGACTTTGGGGTGGGGCATAATCAATTGAAGAAATGCATATCCCATGTATATACACCACCATGGCTAACCTCGCTCTTATACAACAGGATCGCGGGTTTCGAAACTGGCTACATAGCTACAAGATGAACCCTCCAGCCAACTTACACGCGAGAGATTTACTTACGTTTCACAATCTGATCGAGCCTGAGCTTCTTAGAGTAATTAGATTAGAAGTTGATCGTTTAGGCCCAATAAAGCTCAGTTATACAATGATGGTTAAGCTTAGAAAAGAAACTAACAATGGTGAAGAACATACTGAAACCTTCTTAAAACAGGACGTGCCAATACTCATTAACTTCTTTGACCAAGCATCAATTATAGTAAAACGTAATGACGAAATAAATAGAAAAAGAAAGTTAGCCGCTCTTTGGGTAGAAAGAGGCTCAGGATGGGTTGTTGACGGGGTTTTTAGTTGTTTATTTAGACTATGCGAGAAATGTGCCAATAAGAGGCGGTTCGTATATCCCTCTTCCTCCAAAGCTTAAAGCAAAGCATGCTATTATAAACATTAAAAATAGAGATCATGCTTGTTTACGATGGGCTTTGAGAGCAGCATGTTTTCCCGTTGCTGTACATCCGGAAAGACCAAGTAAATATCCAACAAACGACGGCTTTGACTTTACAGACATTTCCTTCCCAACGCCTTTGCATGAAATACCGAAGGTCGAGAAGCTAAACAACATTGCAATCAATGTTCTCGGCTGGAAAGACGGAAAAGTAGTGATTTATCATGTTAGCGATATGGAAGGTCAGGAAATCCCATGTATCAATGTAATGTTCATTTCCAAGATAAACCCTCATACCTACGAATGCAGTAACCACTACAGCTACATCAAGAGTCTAAGCAGACTTCTTCGCGGCCAACACGCCACAGATCACCAGGTTCACTTCTGCGTGAGATGCCTGCAAGGCTTCTCATCAGACAGAGTTCTCAAAGACCATCAAGGCTATTGCAGAGGAGCCGCAGGCCGTCCAGTCAGAGTCGAGATGCCAAACAAAGGAAAGAACATCCTTCGCTTCGAGAACTTTCAAAAACAGATGAAGGCACCCTTTGTTATATATGCCGATTGCGAGAGCCTTATTCACAAGATATACATCTGTGAGCCATCTCCAGATAAAAGCAGCACCACTAAGACTGAAGTCCACAAGCCTTGCGGCTTCAGCTTTGTTGTTGTAAGGTCGGATGGCGTGCCAAGCAAGCTATATCTCTATAGAGGTGAGAACTCTGTACGAGAGTTTTTGACTTTCCTTCTAGGAGTTGAAAGGGAAATAAAGGAAGCCCTCGTGCATAAGGCTCCATTACAAATGACAGAGGAAGACTGGAGGGATTTCCACACAGCCGTCGAATGTAACATTTGCCTCAAAGACTTGATCCGTTACAATGTACGAGACGAGATGGATTTCTTCCATCCAGCAACAGGAGTGTATTGCGGCAAGGTACACAGGAGTACAAAGGCACCAGGGAGAAGAAATAGTTGTTACTCCGAAGTCCTAAAACTTACTACACAAGACGATGATGGCAACTATATCATCGACAAGTGGCACCCAAGATTGCCGAAGCCAGACGACGGTATTATCGAAGGTGACTGTTTCTTCTGTGGCGAGCCTCTATTACGCGAATGTTATAGAGACGCAGTAAGAGACCATTGTCACATGTCAGGTAAATTCCGCGGCGCGGCCCACAACACTTGTAACAGAAGCTACTTCCGAATCAACCCCAAAAAAATTATCATCCCAGTTGTCTTTCATAACCTTAAAGGCTACGACGCTCACCATCTGATGCAGCAAATCGCAGTGGTTGGTTCTGATTTGAAATGCATCCCCAACAACATGGAGAAGTACATTTCTTTCTCTCTTGGCAAGCTGAGATTCATAGACAGTTGTCAGTTTATGCAACAAAGCCTGGACAGCCTTGTTGCATCAAACAAGCCAGAGGACTTCGAGATCACAAGGCAACACGAAACGGAGACAGCAAAAAGAAGCCTTCTCCTGCGAAAGGGCGTCTATCCTTACGAGCATATGGACTCTTTCGAGCGATTCGAAGAAGAATCTTTACCACCTAAAGAGGCCTTCTACAGTAAGCTCAAAAAGAAGCACATCACAGATGAAGACTACGAGCACGCCAAACGTGTTTGGGATGCCTTCGAATGCGAGAATCTCGGAAATTATCACGATCTTTATCTTCTAACAGATGTCTTACTCCTTGCAGACGTGTTTGAGAACTTTAGGAAAACATGCCTAAAAAACTACGGCTTAGACCCGGCACACTACTACACCAGCCCAGGCTTAAGCTGGGATGCATTGCTGAAACACATACACATCCATCCAGTTGGAGCTTCTGACCGACTACACCGTGCATCTCTTTGTTGAAAAGGGAATGAGAGGCGGCATTTCCACAGAGATGAAGCGCTACAGCAAGGCTAACAATCCATATCTCAGCGACTACGACCCGGATAAAGAGAAAGTTTACATTGTTTATCTTGATGCAAATAATCTCTACGGTTGGGCCATGAGTCAGCCGCTTCCCGTTGGTAACTTCGGGTGGGTTAGAAAAATGCCAACTGAAGAGCAGATCATGAAGTTGACACCAAACAGGAAGCAAGGCTACATACTCGAAGTAGACTTGGAATACTCACAAGAGCTCCACGATTAGCACAACTCTTACCCTCTCGCCCCAGAGAAATCAAAAGTTCCAATAGAGTGGATGTCACCATACCAAAGATCCCTTGCTAGAGAGTTGAATCTAGGGAAAGACAGGACAAATAAGCTGCTCCTCACTTTGAAAGACAAGCAAAACTATGTCCTTCACTACCGAAATCTCCAACAGTATCTCAAGCTCGGGATGAAGCTGAAGAAAGTGCACAAGGTGCTGGCTTTCGACCAGAAGGATTGGATGGAGCCCTATATCAGACTTAACACAGAGCTCAGAAAGAAGGCCACATCAGACTTTGAAAAGAACTTCGTCAAGCTCATGAACAACTCAGTCTTCGGCAAGACGATGGAGAACTTCAGAAATCGTACTAATATAAAGCTTGTTCGAGCAGACGAGACAGACAAGCTCCGGAAGCTAATAGCCAACCCTCTTTTCGCAAGAGCATCAATCTTTGGGGAGAATCTTGCTGGTATCCAGATGCACAATGAGAAGATAAGACTGAATAGGCCGGTCTACACAGGCATGTGTGTGCTGGATCTCTCCAAGACTTTAATGTACGATTTCTATTACTTCCATCTTTATCTTAGATACGGATCGGAATGTCAGCTTCTCTATACTGACACTGATTCCCTGCTTCTAGAGATCAAGGCAGAGGACGTTTACAAGGACATGGAGAAAGACATCAACTACTACGACACGAGCGACTTCCCAAAAGACCACTTCCTTTAGAGCCAAGAGAACAAGAAGGTCATCGGGAAAATGAAGGACGAGTGCGCCGGCGTGCCAATCTCGGAGGTCGTGTGCTTGCGTTCGAAGATGTACTCAATCTTGCTGGGAAACGAGAAAAACATAAAAAAAGCAAAGGGCACGACCAAGGTTGTGACCAAGAAGGAAATAATGCACCAGAACTACAAATACGCCCTCTTCAAAAAGGAGGCCTTCAAACACGGGATGGACATGCTCCGTAGCGAGGGCCACAAGATCTACGGTGTGCACCTAAACAAGATAACACTGTCACCATTTGACTCAAAGCGCTGGATTTCTGACGATGGAGTCCACACGCTGGCATATGGTCACAAAGATATCGGTGGCAACTGAGTGTCTGGCGGCACAACCATCAACTCCTCACGGACGAAGCCCCGCTTGGGTCCATCGAAAATATAGTACACGACCGGCTCATTTGGTTTGGTAACAACCCTTTCAATGTTGTAGACCTTTAGAGACCAGATTGGATCGGTCGCCCGCCTACCACCTCCTTCCAGCTCGCCAGGCTGATACAAATATCTCACACTCACCCTGGGAGGGAGCTTTTTTTCGTTGACTCCCACTGGTCTCGAATAGGGGGTAGAGGGCTTGGATGAAACAGCTTTTTCTTTGATTGCTTGCGCAGGCTTCTTGCCAGTCAATCTGGTCACTTCATTGTTTAAAACTGATACAACGTCGGGCAGTTTTTTAACCCATTCAGTCGATCTCTGGCCTGAGGGAAGGCGCATTTCAACCGCATACTGGTGTCCAAACAGGCGTTCAGCCAGGGTTCGGTTAAATCTTTCAACTATTGCTTGGTCTCTGTGTATATCAACGCGCCCACGACGAATAGCAGTTTTGTTGTTCTCCATCTCTTTTGTCACAGCACCCATAAATTCACGCCCAGGGTCGACCTGCAATAGTTGTGGCCATTTCAAATGCCCGCGTCTGTAAATCTTCTGGAATGCCTTCGCAACTTCTATAGACTCTTTCGAGGTCAAGGGCTCTGCTTCTTTGTAGCGGCTAGCCACATCGACAACCGTCAAAGCATATTTGTAAACCTTTCACCCGCGAGGAAGTTTGTCGTGGGTCAAAAAAAGTAGATCCGCTTGATGCACCGCATTGGGCGAGAAGACATCAAACTTTGGCCGAGGGATGTAGCGTGGTAAATCTGCCAAAGGGCCTGTTTGACGAGCCACTTTTTCGCTACCTCATCAGAGACGCGAGAAGCTGCAGCTAGCTTTTTCACAGCGGCAATGCCTTTCCAATAGCCTTTTGGGCTGTAGTAGATCTTTGAGAGTTTCGCATCCATATATATTTAGGTTTTAAAGAAAGCGAAAAGCTGCATACCCAAGGGCGGTCGTACTAGCGCATATAAACAAGAGCTCGCCTTGCTTCTGCTGCGGACTGGGTTTATAGAAGTCGGAGAACACTGGTTCTTTGGGAGGTGCTATTTGTTGGTCCCTGTGGGTTTGATTGTAGAGCACAAACGCTTTATCGGTTTTAGCAAAGTTTTGTTTCGCCTGATCTTCGATACGATCATTGGAAGCAATCCAGTCGAGGAGCTTTGTGCGATTATGAGGATCACCATCAGAGCTATGTGCCTTAAACGTAACGATCTCGAAAAGGAAATTATCCAATACCGTTCCGAACTTTCCAAAATTTGTCCAGCTGTCTTAGTACAATCAATTCGCGCTAAAATTCAAGAACTCAATGCTAAACTGTTCAACAGCCTTAACCAAATCAAGACCCAAAAACTTGAACATTTAATAGGTCCTCGATTATCCGGCGACCATTCATTCGATAGTCACAATGGCGTCGTTACCATTCCGGAAAATTTGCCGCTTTCTAACCCAGAGAGGTCTGTTCTTAGTAAAGGTTTAAACTTTGTTCCTATAGCGAAACAAACCGACGAATTTTCAGTCAAACAAGATGTTGAAAAATTCCTTCGCCGCGTGCAATTAAGAGCTTTTTCCATGACAAAGAAGACAATTCTAACACCTCGGAAAAAGATGTTTTTGAAACACTCAACGTTTGCAAATCAAAATGGACTCCCCCAGAGGGCCAGTTTTCTTCTCTAGATTTTTTCGTCAAAAAATGTCGTCACGATGTCCAAAAACTTAATTTCAACCGCCACACCAAAATTTCCAACCTTTCAACAGGAGAGTGGGCAGCGCTCAAAAGTCTTAACAAACGACGCGACATTGTTATCAAAGCGGCCGACAAAGGCGGCGCGGTAGTTGTTTGGCGGACCGACCTTTACCGACAAGAAGCTTTTCGGCAACTTTCTGACACCGCTTTCTATGCCAAAGTTGATAAAGATCTCACTTCTACCAACCAAAAAATTGTCAAAGAAACTATCCAAGACCTCATTACTAAACAACAATTACCAGTTTCCGCCAACAATCTCATCATCACTACTCCTAGAACCTCACGCGTTTATTTCAAACCAAAAATTCATAAACCAAACAATCCGGGCCGACCAATTGTTTCCGCTTGTAGCTGTCCTACCGAACTAATTTCTAGCTACATTAAGGACACCAATCACGCACTCGAAATTTTCCGGAATTTCAGTTTTCCCAGCGAAAACAAATTAATTTTCACTATGGACATTACCTCTTTATATACCGTCATCCCCAATGACGAAGGACTTCAAGCACTAAAATATTTTTTAGACCAGCGCTCCATTCAAAACCCAAGCTCAGAAATACTGCTCCGCTTAGCCGAATTAGTTTTGACACTTAACTGTTTTTCATTTTCCCAAAACTACTACAAACAGGTAAATGGAGTCGCCATGGGCACCAAAATGGGACCAAGCTACGCTAACCTTTTTGTAGGCTACGTCGAAGACAAATTTTTTAATCAGTACCACGGAACCAAACCCGAACTCTACGGCCGCTACATCGATGATTGCATTGGCGCTACCTCTTCCAGTAAAGAGGAACTTAATCAATTCATAACTTCTCTCAATACTTTTCACCCAGCTCTAAACTATACCTGGGAAATTTCCGAAACCTCAGTCGCTTTTCTTGACATTAATATTTCAATCAACGGTAACAGTTTATCCACAAATGTGCACTACAAACCTACAGATTCCCACAGTTATCTGTTACATTCATCCTCACATCCATCGCACGTTAAAAACGCCATTCCGTATTCCCATAGCTCCGTATGGGGCAGTATAGGTGTGTGTCAGTCTGAGAGACTCCAAAAACTCCAAAATAGGGCTGCACGTTTAATCACTTTCTCTGACTTAAATGTTAGATCTTCCACTTTACTCGGAGACCTTGGTTGGGATTCTCTGGAGCGAAGGCGTTCAAAGCAACTAGCAATTATTTTGTTTAAGACTCTCCACAATCTTTCTCCGACTCGTTTAAATAGTGTTTTTAAAGCTACATCCAGTGTTCACTCACATAATCTAAGAAATTCAAAATACAACCTTTTCGTTCCTAGACCGAGTACTGAAGCAGGCAAACGAAGTTTTCAATATCGCGGTTCTGTTCTCTGGAACAGCTTACCTTTGAGCGCTAAGATACAGCCCACTCTTAGCTCTTTTAAATCATGCATTTAATTTTTATCTAATTTAATGATAGTTAATAAAGGATAGTTTTTATCGTTTTTAATACAATTTTATATAGATAATTAATTTAGTATAATATCCTCACTGCATACTCATTACCTCATCGCGTAAGGCTAAGTTATGGGAAGGGTTCGCTCCTGCCCTCACCATAAGACCTGAACGATCAAACTACCAGCACACCAAGAAATCACCACAACAAAAGACCAGACGGGCGCAACACCCTTTATTTCCTCCCATTACTCAGAAGCCCCCAACTAACAATCACTACCCTCGCCCATAACTATCATTACTGAACCCACCGATGCTCGAGCTCAATAAACTCGTATGAAAACATGGTTAACCCGTAGCTAAAAGATACACTGGAGGTTGCCTGGGTGAGAGACGGGGGTATTATGAAGGGGTTCGATGCCCGAGAGGAGGCGCTCAGCGAAAGGGGAGGAACCAGCGACAGTGGACATCTTAGTGTAATGGCTAACCATATTGTTGTTCCTCCATCCTACATAGCGAGAGATCTCATCTGGAGAACAGCCCATCATGTTAAGGATGTTCGAAAGACCGAGTCTAAAGCTATGGGGGGTCTCCCCACAGTCTATTTTCGCCGTAGCAAGGTGCTTGCGCAGACGGTTATTAACCGCAGAGCCAATAAAAGGTCTTGAGCTTACAACTTTACGACGGTCAGTAGTCCTAAACAAATACCCGCCAGCTAACTCAATGGCAAGTAACCGACAAACAGATAGATAATATTCAATCCAGGAAACGGGACAGACCTCATTTCGCTTAAAGGGTTCTAAGATAAACGGACAAGATGTATCACCCCGAAAAGTTTTAGTAAGTGTGAACTTAAGCAGAAACCCCTTTCGATCTCTAAGCCTAAACACCTGGTTCGCCAAAAGGCGGCCGAGATCCGACGCGCGATCCCCGGTAAAGAAATCGACAACAAAAAAGGTAGCGTCCCTAACTAAGATATACTTATCGATCGCGGGAAGGTGACCGCTGGCCTTTATAGAGTCCCCAAGGAAACTTATCAGCTTAGAAAACTTAACAAAAAACAAGGGGACTGCCTGTGTAGGCACTATAGCTTTACTCGCTTGCTCCTCCCGAACGAATTTGAGGTACTCCTTAACTCTGGGGTGTGCTACAGGATTAGAGTCACGCAAACGGCCTAGCTTGTTGAAAATAGCCCTCAACTTTCCTAGCAAAGAATCTACCGACCCTGCAGCCAAGGGAGTTGGACAATTACAATGAACTTCAGGACAAGATGGACTATGTAACACAGTCCGTCCTGACTTGTCCTTGCTAATCAAGAATCTAATAATATCGTCAGAAGTGCATGACGAAACGTCCTTCGGGGGAGTCAAAGTGGCTAGGAAATCCAAAAGTTGCTGCTCAAGGGCGGACTTCTGTCGCTGGTAGGGCTTGCCTTTAAACACGTCTGTAAATTCTTGGAAACGTCTACCAATCTCTGCGTGGTCCACATTTCTAGCAGGCACGACAAATTTTTTGAGACACGTGCGCGAACCACAAGCTTGACAAAAGTTGGCGTCCACATCGTTAGGGTATAGACAAGCGGGACGTCGCCGGGCAGCTTTCCAAGGCCTTGAAACCTAAGAAACAAGGGAATGGTGAGGCGAAGGCGCAAACACTAGCAGACACACCGGAACGCCCAGAGGTCCCACTGCAGAGGACGGGATACCCATTCCTGGGAATGTCGGGAAGGGAAAAGCAGGACCGAACTAGATCCGTGCCTGCCCAAAAGGAAACGATCGACTGCGAATGCTTGGGCGGTTGCCCACCAGAAAGGTTTCGGACGAATACCCGGGGCGATAAGTGTAAAGGCGCCATGAAATTCCTGGTCGACAATGTAGCGGAGAAGAGGCCCAAGGAGAACGAAAGGTGGAAACACGTAGATGTTGTGTCCAGCCGGAAGGGGATTGGCGAAAACGTTCACTCCAGCAGAGCCGGGGGTAGACCAAGGCGTGTAGTGGGGCAGGGGATTACCGATGTTATCCTTCTGACAGTTACTGTCCAGGGCCATTAAATCGAATGAATGAGGACCGAACAAACGTTCCACGCATTGTCAAGCCTCAAAAGAGAGCATGCAGTCCAAATCTGAATGCTTTCGTGAAGGCTCATCAGCGGGATTATCCTTCGATGGTACGAAGGAAGTCTGAATGCTGAAATTCTGGTCACGACAGCAGCGGTGTATTTCTTTGATGACCTCGTTAATTGCGGAGTTCCTACACCCATCGTTGTCCAATGCTGACTTGAGGACCTTGTTGTCAACATGAACATCAACTCGGGAATTTGACAACTGCCCTTTGAAGGAAACAAGGGCATTCAACAGAGCTCTTGACTCCAACAGATTGACGTCTGTGGCAGGATCAGAAGGCCAGTAATCCCTGGAGACCAACCTCTGCCCGTCCCGAAACAGGACCGCGCCCCAAGCACGTGCAGAGGCGTCCGAGAAGAGTGAAACCGATACGTGACGCTCGGAGCGCCAAGGGAAACAATCCAAGCAATTATCGAGAAAACGCCAGTATAGGACCTCTGCACGGAGGTTTCCCTCAACACGAACATAAGGCTTGGAGGAGCGGCAAAGTTGTGAGACGGCCTTGAAAGCCTCACGGACGTAGAGCTTGCACCCGGGAATGGCCAAACTAAAGGAGATCACTTTGCCCGCGAATCTCTGAAGTGTTTTAACGCCAACGGAAGGGGACGATAAAACTTCCTCTCTGAGAACCTTGAACTTTAGCTTCTTATCGGGCGGGGGAAGGAAAGCTTGGCGAGAGGAATCGCAAAGGAAGCCAAGAAAACGAACCACAATAGAAGGGACACACTGCGATTTGGCGATGGCTATGAAGTAACCCGCTTCTATGAGAAGATAGCATAAAATATAGGCGGCGGCCTCGGCGAGGACTCTGTTAGGAGGTAGACAGGACGCAACTGGAGCCCGGTAAAGCTGATCAACGTGACGATCGTCGATATACTGGGACACAGGAACCCCAAACGAACGTGCTGCGCTCGTAACCGCAAGGCCAAGGTTGTGGTATATGTAAGCACTCGTTTTCCAACCGAACGGGAGGGTACAAAACACAAAATAAACGCCATTCCATTCCAGGCCGAAGAAGGTTCGCGATGAAGGGTGGAGAAGGACATGCTGATAGCCGCTTTTATCATCAAACGACGTCTGAAAATGGCCTGGAAGAACGTACCTGGGCAAGTCCGGGAGGTGGTCAAGCTTAAAAGGGAGATCTATCATCCACAAATTCAAAAATCGTTCGTCGTGGCACAAAAGAGGCTTGGAAGGTTCCACGGTGAGGGGAAGGACCAAATGGGGTGGAGAGACTTCGCCAACTCTGCCCCAGATCGCGAGGACCCCAGCATTTACCCAATCGACAATAGTGCCGGTGATGAAATCCCTGAAACGCTCACAAACCTCGGCGTTCTTAATTTGCATGGGAGGGGGAGCCGCGAATCATATGAAGAACCCCTAAAGTTTCCCCTGAAGGGCTTGAAGAACGAATCGATTTTGACACCCTCCTGGATGATCTCCATAAGGTCTACCTGAAGGAAACTACGCCCGCTCAGTAAGTGCTCCCACACCGGCACGTGGTTGTGGATTTCGCCTGCTCTGAAACGCCGAGGGTCAAGGAACCGAAGCTGGTCTAACGAAACTAGACTGGGACCGGCTGCGACCATACTTGGTGAAGGGAGGGGGCCAACAAAGGGGTGGGGCCCCTGCCTTATATCACATAGTGGGATTTCGCCCTTTGAAGAATTTGCGGCGACAGCAACAACTCTGGCATGGAAAGAAGAAGGACCCTAAAGGGGAACAAAGGAAAATACCCGTGTGAGAAACCAAAGGAGGCAAGCAGGGGACCCACCCCTTCGTTGACCCCGAGCTCCGAACTAGGTCCGAAATTGAGACACAGAGCAGGTCCCCCCAAGGTCAACGAAGAGAGTGGATGGGGAGAGATGAGGGGAACAAACAAACATAACACGTCAGGCTTAGGAACAACAATTTATTAGACAAAAAATACAATGCAAATCCGTTTAAGGGTGCCAGGACTAAGGGCTAAAAGCGTCCGGCTCGTCCCCGAGCATTCTGACGTCTAACCGGGTTACTGCGGCACGAACGGGCGACGTGCCCCCATTTCAAGCAGCGAAAGCACTGGACCTGTTGCTGGGGCGGGTAAGGGGACGGTCTGCGCACAACCGAACGATAACCAGGTGATGGAGGGGGGGCCTTGCCCACGCCCTTTAAGATGGTGGTGGCCTCCTTGGCGATCTTAGCGCGTATAGGATCTCCCAATAATCCTAGGTATAGGCGCTGTAGCTGGGTGTGCTCCAGGGTGTCCGATCGGGCCCGAATTTCATCTAGCGCGACGGCGTATTCGTCTGCCTTCAGGTGGCTCTCGTATCTCGCTAGCCTTACCAGAGACTGTAGCAGATCCATGGCTTCAAATCTATCGAACATGGCCGAGGGGCGGCTGATATGACGACGTAAAGCAGCGAGAGCTGACTTCGAACTTTCCAACGTCTTAAGTTGTTCCAAGGACTTAATCCTGCCCTCAAGTGTCTGTATACGAGCAGCGGCCTACAATCAAGGAGAAACCCAAGTGAGCGCGACTTAAACTTGATTGCTCAAAATCCAATTACACGGGAAATCTTTGGGTAAATGGTATCTCACAAAAACACGTTGGTTTCGCGTGCGGTATACGCATGAGGTCGCCACGCAACGAACGCCTTGCCTCGACCGGCGGCGTACGCGAGACGTTAACATAATAACACCCTGTCCTCACCGGTGGTAAACGCAAAGCTATAACGTAGCGGTACGCTGCGTTCGCCAATAACATACGCAAAATTGTCACGCAACGAATACGTCCCTCTAACAACAGTGCACGCAAACAGTTTGCGCGACAAACACGTAGTCTACGAGAAACCATCACGCAACAACTCGTCGGCTCCACCCGAGGTATATGCTAAACGATCTCGCAACACGTTACCTAGACTGGTGGAATACGAAAACAGTTGCGCAACAAACGCGTTGCCGTCACCAGTGGGACTTGCATATACGGAACTTCACGCAACAACATGTTGTCTTAACTAGTGGTGTGCGCAGGCTGTCACGCACAACAAGTGTCACCGGTGGCATACAAAGAATTATCACGCAACAATGCGCTGCCTACTAGGAATACGCAAAACTTCCACGCAACAACGCGTTGCCTTCACCAGTGGTATACGCAAAACTGTGCTAAACAACACACCTCTTCACCAGTGGCATACGCAAAACTGTCACGCGACGACATGTCGCCTTCACTAGTGGTATACGAGAAAAGACCACGCAATAACACTTTGTCTTCACTAGTGGTATACGCAAAACTGTACTAAACAACGCAGTTCTTCACCAGCGGTATACGCAAAACTGTCATGCGACGACATGTCGCCTTCACTAGTGGTACACGAGAAAAGACCACGCAATAACGCTTTGTCTTCACCAGTGGTATACGCGAAGCTACAACGAAACGACACGTAGCCTCCACTAGTGGTAAACACAAGACTGTAACGCAACAACACGTTGCCTTCACCGGTGGTATACGCAAAACTGTAACGCAACAACACGTTTCCTTCACCAGTGGTACACGCGAATAGCCGCGCGACAACACTTGCCTTCACCAGTGGTACACGCCGCGGAAAGTGTAGCTAAACGACACGAAACCTACACTAGAGGTATACACAGAGAGCTACGCATAGATATGCTGCCCTAGCCTGCGGCACAGGCGAAACAGAACGATGACCGCGCTATGCTAAACAAGCGGTTTGCGTGAACGTTGTGGAAAAACGAGTTGCCTACCAGCGGGAAAACACAATAAATGGAATGCACCGCAAGCACTGCCTAAACTAGTGGAAAAACACAGCAAACACATGCGGCGAACAGAAGGCTTAAACTGGTTGTATGCCGCACGCGAAAAAATAAAGGCGGGTAAAAACCGAGAAACGAATATGCGAAAACAAAACAAGAGAGCTATAACTGCGAGCGTACAAGCGAAATAACGTAATCCTAATTGGTAAATGCAAATGCACAAATTTCCTAGCGCGAGGTGGCGGAAAAGAAACGCCCAAACGATGCCGCGAAAACAACAAGAGGGCCTAATTGTGGATGCACGAACAAAACAGCATTGTCCTGACCGGCGAATACAAAGGCGCAAATTTACCCGCACGAGGTGGCGAAAAGAAACGCCCAAACGATGCCGCGAGAACAAAAACAAGAGAAGCTAAATTGCGGATGCACGAACAAAACAAACATAAACCGGCAAATACAAAACGTAAAGTTACCTGCATAGGTGTAAAAAAAACCCGAACCAATGTGACGAGAAATAGGAAACAAAAGGCCCTAAAACAATACGAGCATGAAACAATAACCCCAAGGCCAAGCAAACGAAACGCATGGAAAAGTTAAAACCGAGGAGAGAAATAAATAAACTGGCGGCAAACGTAGGCAACAAAGCTACGGGCGATGAAACGCGCAAAACCTGGCTAGGGCAAGAATATGCTAGGGAAAAAGTTACCTCGTCTCCTGCTGCACCGGCTGGGGCCGGGACTGCATTGGCTGCAACGGGAATTTGAGCCGGCGGCGGGACGGCTGGTTGGTCGGCCGCAGGCGGGTCTTGAACTGCTGGCGGACGTTGAATAAGAGCATCTCCAACAGCCGGGGCAACAACGGGAGCCGCCGGTGGTGGTGGAAGTTCATCTGCCATTAACGAACTCAAAGATTGCTGGTGGCGGTTGACTGAAGTACCAAAGCGAAATTTGGCCGTCGTCCCGGAGCTACGGTTAAAATGACCACGTCTCAAGCGGGACGGTGGAATATGTACTCTAAGACCGCAAAGCATCAACCTCGCAACGAGCGTGCGCGGGCACGGGGGAATCCGAAGACGCAATGAAAATTTCTACGATGAGCTAATTAATTATGCAGTGAGAATAGGCAACTTTCTAGTTACGAGCGCACTGAAATCTGACGATGAACCGGGAACTTTTAAATGCACACGCACACGATGTAACACTTGTCCTTTCATTCACAACGCGAACAAAATAACAGGACCTAAACGATCTATTAAAATCACTGATCGTTTTACATGCACCTCCGTAAATGTTATCTACTGCATAACATGTACTTTTTGCAAAAAGATATACATTGGCGAAACAGGGAGGAGACTGGGCGACCGTTTTCGTGAACATCTCCGAGACGTTGAAAAAAATGACAAAGACGCATCCAAACCAGTCGCGCGCCATTTTAATCTTACTAACCATTCTAAACAACACATGACAATCTGCGGCCTTTCCCTACACCAGGGTAACACAGAAAGCCGTAAAAACCTAGAACAAAAAATCATCTTTCAAATCGGCACTCTCAAACCCCACGGAATCAACGAACGCTTTTCATTCAACTAATTTACATTTGTTTTTCACGTCACCGAATTTCCACCAATAGCGTAGCTCCACCGCTTACTATATAAAACCACACACTACCCACAATTCCTTGATTCGCTCCGACGAAGGGCTAGCGCTCGAAACGTCAGCTACTTGAATCTTTTTACGGTGGTCAATTTACCTTATCGACTCAGTCAAAAAAAACAATATATATATATATATATATATATATATATTGTTTTTTGTTTTACATCGAGGTTGGAAGGATTTTCTGGTCCTCAAGGTATTTTGTCAGTACAATGCTCCCAGTCATGACAGCTGTGAACTTCACGTAGTTCATCACATTCGAGCTGGGGTCAGATGTGAATGGCTCTTTGCCGACTTTTTTAGCGACCCATCCAATACCGGCGACAAGGCCAGTGATTGTGGCGGCATCGAGAACTGATTTCACGAGCTTGTTGTCAGACATGGTGTGTATATATAACATTTTAAATTAAGATTAATTTCTCACCGTCTGTGTTTTCGTTGATTGGTTGTGTTGCTAATTGCCAAATTGTTTTTAAAGCGGTTATGTCGAAATGAACCAAAACCAGAAGAACACCTCCTATTGCAGCCCCGTTTACGAAAAGTTGGGTGAGGTTTGCCATTGAGTGTATATAATTAAGATTTTTTTTATTCCATTTCGCGAATTCCGGTTTTTCGTTTCGGCGCTGTCTGTCTGACTGGAGGAGCAGTTTGGACATCCTCCGTTGCTGGTGGGGTTGGGGCTTTGTTGCGCCCAAGAGTTTTCATAATCATGGCTTCACGCTGGTAATACACCCCCAAAGCGGTGACAATCAACCCGCCAATCGTCAGAATGTAGTATCCTGTGTTGCTGTTGCTGCTAGGTGGGTCATTTGTCGAGTTTGGGGATGGGTTTGGAGTGGGGTTTGGAGTAGGGTTGGAAGCTTGTTTTTTTGCTTCGCGAGCCAGACGGTTGCGCTCTGCTAGTCTTTTGCCAAAAGCAACACGGCCAGGGGTTTTTGCTGGAACAGTTTTTGGAACATCAGAGGTAACGTGCGTGTTGGTTGTTTCTTCAGGTATCGTTTCCAGTCGTGGCGTATCCATATATATAAGTTTTTAAAAAAACCTGCGCTCGTTTCTATCTGGTTCCTATCAGATTCTTACATGGTTCCTACCTGGTTCTTGACAGATTATTTGTCAACTTCATCAAATCCCTCTAGTGGGTAGCCTTCACTGTCTCTGCTTGGGTGTGTGAGAGGCGCAGGAGAAGGCGGAGGTGGCAGCTCTTCGGGCTCTTTTTTGAAGTCGATGTGTTTTGTAGTGATCAGAGCAGCATTGGCCAAAGCTAACCATCGTCCGCATTGCAGTGCAAGGCCGCCAGCAAGGGAAGACAATTCATGGTTAATCATGTAGTCATTTTTGAGTTCTTTCTGCAACTCTTTCACATAATCAATCGAAACAACCATGCCAGCGCCTTTGCTTACAAGCATTATAATGCTGTCAATCAGAGACTCGGTCGTCTTGTTACCGACATAGGCTTCATACCTTTTGTATTGCCTTACAACATCCTTGTCTGAAAGGCGTTTCACCTGCTCGTGTGTGTGAGCCGGACGCCGATAGCTTCTTTTGATTTGCCAGTCGATACAAGAACAGCCAGCTTCTCGCGTTGGGTTGGAATGGAGTTGTCTGAAACAAAGGGCACCGATACCGAAGGCATTGAATCTATAGGAGCTGCCTCCAGCATCTGCATGACTTCATTCATTGCGGCCTCATCTCCAGTGTTTGCGTGTGCCATTGTGTATATATATTGTTTTTAATTTTCAATTATTCTGTTGATGTCAGGCAAAAGCCTTTCAACCTCCTGTAAAAGCGAGGCCATGGTGTCTGGCATCTCAGTGAGTTTCAAAGGATAGCGGTTAAGAAGCATGAGACGCAGATCATCCTCACAAGCGCCTTTGATAATTTTGAATTGCATTGCGTCTGTCTTGGCCTGTAATTTATTAAAAATCTGGTAGAAGGCTGTTAGCTTGTGAAGACTGGTGGGGGCGTTCATAGCTCAGAGTTATACTTATGTTTTTTTTATTTTCACATCTTCACTTCAATCCCATATGGATGCCGCAGAGAGAAAACTAGGTGGGAAAACTTGCGCTCCTAAACCCGTGCAATAAGCTCTTTGTACTCTTCGTGTGTAAGCTCGCCGGCATAGTCTTCGAAGATAGCTTTCGTTGTTTTGCTTGATGGGGTGTAAAAAAGTACGATCGCTGCCACGTTTTCCCTAAAGGGTTTCGCAATGCTTGTTATCTGTTGGGTTAGCACCCACACGCTTTTGCCACTGTTGCGCGCGCTGAAGCCGAGGTACACCAGCTGGCTCGTGCGGCCTTTCACGTCTTTCGAAGCGGCGCAGTCATCGAGAATGATGAGAGTGTTAGTCCCGTTGTAATGGAAACTTGCTAGTTTTAGCCACCATTCAATCTCGTGCTGCTGGCAGTCTATCACGCAAATGCGTGGCTCTAGGTCAACGACAAAGGTGGACAAAAGTGGACAAAGGTTGGGCATAAGAGCACGATATAGTCAAACTTGCCCCTGAAGGGGCCCCGGAGCTGATTCAGAAGGTACTGCGTTTTGCCAGAGTTTGTTGGCCCAATAATTAGGGCATTGAAGGGTAGCTTTCGTGGGTCCATTCTCTATATGCATGTTTTTACACTCTATGGTGTATATGTTGTTTAATACTGAACCGCCTGCAGCTGTCTGTCCATGATGTTCATCTGTGAGTCGCTGATGGTGTAGATGTGGCAATGCACGTTTCCAGAGCCGGAGGTTGTTCTTTCAATCTCAAGGTGCACGCCGTAGTAGATAGGAAAAGCCGGTTCTGGTGCAACCCGGCCCCCACGCTTAATTAAGCGTTAAAAACAATAAATCACTTCCTTGATTTTTGACGTAACTTCAGTAAGCTATCTCAAGCGTAAGAATATCTTAAAACATGTTACGTATGAATTAAACGAGGGCTTTTTTGTGTAAGAAACCATGTAAAATAAAAAATGTTCCACTTTTTATTTTACCCTATGTTTACAAATCCCCCCCCCCCCTCACTTTAACATAAAACTTTGCCCACATCTATATCGAATAAAAAAACCCAACACGTTTCACTTATTAGTTTTTTAATGCGACTTTCAAATGCATTCCCCAGATAAGTCCACGCCAATAAATAGTTCACAGAAGAGAAAACACATAACAAGAAGAGAATTGAAGTTTCGAAAGCGTTTGTTTGGCGAGGGGGGCCGGGTTCCCCCAGAACCGGCTTTTCCTATCTACTATTCATAACACTGAAATCATTTCAAAAAATTCTGGGAAACAAAATTCATTTCCCCAAATTCAGGGAGAAAAAAATTGAAATCAAAAAAAATATTTTTTCAAAATCAAAATTCATTTCCCCAAATTCAGGGGGAAAAAAATTCTGAAATGAATTTGAAAACAACGTTCCCTTGAGCATTAAATTTCAATCCACATTCTTGCCTTAATTTTTCAGTTGGAATGTGAAATTTGGTGGAGAGAAATGATATATCACTGCCTTCTCGTTTTTGATATTTCAGTTTTCCCAAGAATCTATCAAGCTGTTTCATTTTCTTTTCCCAACGATTTCTCTCTATCTTCTTTTGTTAAACCCTCATTCTTTGAAATGTCTTCTTCTCTCAAACACACTTTTTTCTTGAAATCTTGTTCTTCAATCTCCATTTTTTCTTCATCTTTCTTTATTTTTCTTTCCCCAAGTCTCCAATGCCCCCAAGCTAATGTATCAATTCCATTTTCCAAAATCACTCTCTTATCATCATTTGCAGACAATGCAATTTTTGTCAGTGTCTCCGTGAAAAGATGATGTTCTCTGCTTCGAATCACATTTTGGCTTCGAATCACATTTCCTTCTCCTTTTAAACAATTCACAAAGTTTTCATGCCTCAAATTCTTTTTAATCACGCATTTTTTCACTCCTTTTGCTTTCTTTATTTCCCCACCTTCGTCCAGCACAAAGGAATAGAGTTTTGGCCTCAATGCAACAAATTCTTTCATGATTTTTCCCCCGCATTCATCTTTCATTAAACCGATTTTCTTTTTGTTTTCTTTGAAGAATTGGGGATGATTCTTCGGAAAATTACTTGTGTCAAAGAGTTCTTTTATATCATTCTCAATATCTTTAAAGAAATCATCTGTTCCAATCTCATAAACCAAAGAATCTGTGTCTGTGTAAAGAACTTGCAAATCTTTCCATTTTTTCTTTGCATATCCATAGTGGAAGTCATACATCAGAGTTTTGGAGAGATCCAGAATTGTCATTCCCACATAAACTGGTTTGTTCATGGTAACGCTCGTTTTTCCCATCTTTATAGAAATTAAAAATTCATCAAAGATTTTCACATCAGTGAAGTTTGGCTTGTTGACCAGTTTTTCCGCTCTTTTGCAATCTTTCACCAATTCGATGTTGACTCTTTTTCGTACATTCTCCATTGTTTTTCCGAAATTTGCATTGTTCACTAATTTGAAGAAATCTTGTTCAAATGCATTTTTTGCTTTTGCCCTTCATGCTGTATTCATTTCAATAAAAGATTTCATAAATGCTTCTTCTCGAAATGAAATTCCTCTCCAAATCTTTTTCAACTTCATTCCCAGGGAAAGATATAGTTTCAGATTTTCCCCATGCAAAACCATTCTTTCTTTATCCCGCAAATTTTGAGTTAACTTTGGAATTCCCCCCAACATCAAACTCTCTGGAGCCAAAGGAAAATCATTATGCTCATCATGCAGTCCATCTGGGTATTCTAAATCAACTTCCAGAATGCAACCCACACCTTCAGCATCAACAAACTTCTCCCAATCTTCCAAATCCCTCATCCACTCAAATCCCCTCACAGGAAGGGGTTTTGCCATTGCCCACCCATAAAGGTTATTTGCATCGAGATAAACCAAGAATTTAGAAGGATCATTCTCATCAAACTCTTGCATGTATTTGTTATTTGCTCGTCCAAATCGTTTAAATGCATTTGAATTTCCACCCCTCATTCCCCTTTCAATCATCAGCAACATATCCACATCCATCAGCAATTCCAATTCCACTCCTGTCATTTTCAGCATTGCATCCCAAGCCATTCCGGGAGTTGTGAAATAATGAGCAGGATCCAATCCATAGTTTTCTTCGCAAAGTTTTCTGAAGTTTTCAAACACATCAGCAAGAAGCAAAACATCCGTTTTCAAATAAAGATTATGATATTCCCCCATGTTGGACATGCCAAATCTTTCCCACACTTTCTTCGCATGTTCCCAATCTTCATCGCCAATTCCTGCTTGAGTTAAATGGGAGAAGAACTTTTCTTTTCCCGGAAGTGGACCAGAGAATTTTTCAAATGAATCCATGAATTCATACGGATAAACTCCTTTCTTTGAAACCAAGTCCAGATTTTCCCCAAAGAATTTGGTTGTTTGTTTCAATTCTTCCTTTGGAAGATTTCCAGCCAAAGAATCAAGGGAAGAAGCCATGAATTTAAATGAATCAATGAATCGAATTTCATGCTTGACAATTTTTTCCACCCAATCTTCTTTTTTCTCATCCCATTCCCATCTTTTTTTCAACGCAAAGATAATGGAGAATGAAATGTATTTTTCTTCATTGTTGGGAATGCATTTCACTTCCAAAACCTCATCCAACATACCAATCTCTCGAATAAAAAGATGAGAATCATAGTTCTCAAGATTGTGGAAAAACACAGGAGTGAATGAAGGGCGTTGAAATTGTCGATTGCAAGAACGATGAGCCGCTCCACGAAATTTTCCAGTGAAATGACAGTGATCTCTCACTTTTTGCCTTTCTCCCTTTGAATCAGAAGTTCCCCCACAAAGCCAACAAAACATTGCATCAACAAACTTCTCCCGTTCTTCCGGGGAGAGTGGGCCCATTTCTTTTTTCTTCAAATCCTCCAACTGTGCCTTTTTCACTTTTGCTATCAACTGCCTGATGAATTCTTTTGGAAGCTCTTTCGATCTTGTTTCATTCACAGCTCTTTTCAGAAGAGGCCGCCATTCAGCAAAAGGGGAAACTAACTGAAAACAAAATCCACAAGGAAGATGTTCATTCATTTTTTGAGTTGTTTTCCCCAGCGAAGCGGACCGAAGGTCCATGGGTTTCAGAATTGACTCAAAATCAGCGTAACCAACCAATGGGACATGAATCATTTTCTGGGTGTTTTTGAACTTACAAATGGCTGGTTGCTCAATCACAACTCCTCCTATTTTCTCAATTCTTTTTGGCATCACCACTCTCACCTCTTCAAATTCTCCACAAGACAACTTGTGATTTTCCAAACTTCCCGCACTGGGAAATGAATTGATGCATCTTTTGCAGAAGAATCTTTCATGCTCATGATGGCAAACTTGAGATGAAGCTAATCGAGAAAAATTTTTCACAATGCAGAAATGGGTTTTAAACTCGGATTTCAGAAACAACAAGTCAACATGTTGAGCTTTTTCCTCATCCGCCACTCTCAGGGGGAAAATCTCTCCATTCCATCCAAAGACATTCACGGAAATATCATTTCTTCTTTCAAATTTTCCAATATCTTTCAACTCAGTTGGAAACCTAATTCCACTCCAATCGAATTCTTCAGCTTGTTTTCTAAGCAAAGGCGTGATTCTTTCTGGGTTCTGTCTCACCCAATTCATAGCTCTTGTCACACACCATTTGAAACACATCTCATCCTGGTTTTTCATGTTCACCACAGCTTTCTTTTTTTTTTTACTTCTTCTGGAAGAGGAAGCCATGAAGAGCCATGCATTGGGTTCCAACGCACCATATGAATTTCCAATCTGATAACTCTATCAAACACCCAATTGCTTCCTCTTCGATTGAAGTTTTCCAGATTCTCTAACATTTCATTTCTCATTTCATTGAACAACAAACCCGCATCACTTCCTTCTAAATTTCTTTTCATGCATGAATGGAAAGAGGGATCCACCTCAATTTCTCCTCCATCAATTAAATCAGGTTTCACCAAAAGACAAGTCAATAAACATTTAACTTTGGTTTGGGGGTTTTTCCTCAACAACCTGACTATGTCGCCCTTCACTTTCTGAAGAAAATCTTGGGGGGTTGGTGAATTATCTCCTTGAATAACAAATTGTCTTGCGAATCCTCTCAAAGCTGATTTTCCTTCTTCAACAACTATTTCAAAGAAAGGGCGACCTCGAAGTTCAGCAAGCTTTTGTCTTATTTCTCTTTTTTGATGATCCCTCACATTCCGAAGTTCCTGCAGCAAACGTTGCTCTTCCATTCGTTTTGTGTGTAAATCAATTGGTTCATCCGCAGGTGGAGGTGGAATCGCCACTGTTACTTTTGGTTTTCTTTGAGACTCAAGAAAGGCTTTCATTTCAGCTTTGCTTCTGATATTTTCAAAACCTTCCAGCCCATAATGTCTGGCCATTCCTTTCATTTCAGCCAAAGTTTGTTTTTTTCCCTCTGGTGGTTTGTCTTTCCGATCCATTAGCTTTATCAAATCGGCTCTGGAAAAACCTTGATTATTTAATTCACTAACTAATTTTCTGAAATCTGCAACTTGCTTAGTTTTGGATTCCATTTTTATTAGAAAAATAAAAGAAAATGTATTTTCTAATAAAATGAGAAAATACTGGATTAAAATTACTCCAATAAACGAAAATGGTGATCCTGAAGAAGCACAGGTTTTCGCAAATATTTCTAAAGCTTCAAAATCGATGAATATTGGGCCCAACACATTGGAATATGCTCTCAAAAATGAAAATAAAACAATTAAGAGGCGTTCTGATAACCAAGTATTTTTGTTAGAAAGTTATCTTATTCCACAAGAACCAATTGTAATTAATGAAAAAACTTTCGCAACAGCAAAGGAAGCAGCTAAATTTTTCGAGGTTCCTGTTTTCACAATTACTAAGCCTCTCCAAGAAAATAAACCCTATATCACAAAGGAATATGGTTTGAAACATCTCATGAAAACAAGAAAGCCAACTGAATACCAGAAAACAATGATGATTCGTGTTACCCCAACCGGCTCGGATGTGGAGTTTTGGTTTTATTCACGAAAGACAATTCCATTATTTTTCGATGTACCAATCACAAAAATTCCTTGTCGGGGGGCTCCTGATAATAGATTCTGGTCAGAAAAAGGAGTAAAATATGAAATTACGTATCCAGACCCCAATGCTTTCCGTCATTCAAAAGATGAGTCGAGGGCTTGGCAAAAGGAATTCAATAAAGAAATGAAATTTTGGTGACGAATCACTCAAACAACAAATCATATTTCTTCTCGAATTTCTCCAAATCCAATCCTAAATCAATTACAATTCCATCAACCACCTTCATTGAAGACAAGAATACCGTTCGATCAAATTTTCCACTCCTCAAGGCAAAACGCAAATCAGTCAATGTTTTCTCATAGGTTGTGAAAGCAAACTTCGCCATTTCTATTTTATTCCGTAGATTTTTCATTTCATTTACAGTTTTCAACAACAACCCCATGCCAGAAATTACGCCTAAAATCACAGGATTCAGTGTTATTCCTCCAGCAATCGTTCCAGTTACTACCAAACCAGAAGATGCCAAATTCACACACAAATTCGTTCTCTTGAAATGTTTATGTGCCCTTTTTAAGCACCAAAATCTTTTGTGATAATAACGATACAACGCTTTAATTTCTTCCAACAATTCTTGCTCCATAGTTGGATCGATATGATTGAATTGGAAGATACTATGACTTCGTGGCCTCATTTTGAGACTTCAAACAATAAAGACATCCGATAACTAAAAGCGGAGGGGGTTGTGGTGAAGGGACGGACTTGAATTGAATCCAATGCCTTTAATGGGAGATTAATTGGAATGGTTTGTATTTTTCCATCTTTGGGAGATGTAAAGGTTCTTTTTACAATTGCAACGTTGAGTGGTGGATAAACTGGATAACTTCGTGTCGTACAATAAGACACAATCGATATTAATGTACAATCAATGGGAATTAATAAATCATCATCCCCATTAAAGTTGACATATTGTGCCGGTTTACTCAGAACCCCAGGTAAGAAAAAAGTTGATTTATTTCCAATTAACTGATGATTATTTAAATCAATATCTGTCTCCATCACCATCGCAGTTTTTCCATTGCTCTGTTTTGCAAAAACATATGGAGCATCAAAAACAGCACTTTCCACATCACTCTGCGAACCTGCAACACCATAAATAATTAAATTACAAGGTCCCTGTGCAGCACCGTCTGATCCGCCTTGCCAATGCAGATCTAAATAAATAAATTCAGGAGGAGAAATCTGCCATTTATGCATGTGAATTATTGAACGAGTATAATTCTCCAATGATTTCGTGGTTTGCTGATCAATATTCAAACTGGTTGAAACCATATTCACTGAAACTCCCGTCATGGATCCGGGAAAGAATTCAACGCAAATTGTATATTCTCCTGAGCGAAGATTTAACATATCAAAACCAATTCGACCAGAATACAAATTCCCAACTCCTTTCCCAATTTTCAACGAATAAGCTTTTTTATTTCTCAGATGTGGAGAATTTGGAAAATCTGCTAAACCAACAATAGTCATATCATGTTCTGCTTTAGTGGAACTCAAATTCTCCATCAAGAACCGGAATTGATCCTTTAAATGGGAGGTGGTAGAAATTTGTGATTCATTGATGTGTTTTCGAAGTTCCGTGTCTTTTGTGTCAACGTATCCTTTTGTTGTTGCGTCCTGATAAGTTTTTGGAACCGCCAGGTTCAGGAGTTGTTTCAACCCCATATTAAGAGGACCAGTCATTGTTCCTCCAGCCAAGGGAAGCGAATTCGCATCCCCTTGAGCGATTGACGTGGAAAGTTGCGTAACATGTTGATCCACATATTTTTTATTTGCTGCTTGATCAATCGCAGTTGGATCTTTGACGTTATAAATGAATTGCGTTCCCATATCTAAGCTTGTTTCCATGGGAAACGTTTCTTTCCGACTTAAAAACACGTTTTTGGCGTCGTTATACGAGATCAGATTGTTATAGTTCGCAGACAGATCCGCATAAGTTTGCTGCTTCGATTTCACGACGTTGAAAAGTCCTTTCAAATCAATGTTCTTCGTCACTTCATGCGTTGGTGCTGGCGCGCGAGGATGGAATTTTTTCAGAGTTATCATATTTACCGCTGAAAGATCATTTGTTTCATCCGTGCCCAGATTTGTGATCAGTTTCCGGTCCATTTTTATTTCCCCAGGGTTAATGAGGTTTTGCCCTCGAAGGTCCAGGTCTCCAGTCATATGAGAGGATCCATCAACCTGAAGAGAATCTGCCTTGAGTTGAATCAATTTGTTATTGACCGTTGTTTCAAGCGTGTCTACCTGATGTTTAGTGATTGCATCATCATTGTCAACTCCTTCACCAACATTGGCTAGACGTTTTTGTTGGATATCATAATTATTGTTGACGTCCAATTTAAGTCCACCTTGTTGAACTTGTTTGTTGAAATTTTTTATGTATTCACTTAAGTCAACATTTGTGAATCTACCCACATTGTTGAATATTCCCATTTTAGAAGGCTTCATCAAAGTTTTTCTTGACACTTTTCTTTTCTTTATCAAGAAAAAGGAATTCGAAGGGCCCAAGTTTGTTGAAAAGATGTGGTTCAACTAAATTCTCTTTTGCAATGAGATCCAAGTGAGTTTTTGTTTCAGGTGGATACAGAATCATATGGGAACAATTCAAACGAATCTTTTGTGGAACATCATAATAGGACTGCGAAAGATAAATTGGACTGATTCCGTGATGCCTTCCATCTTTCCAATGATTGGCAATCTTTTGTTGGATCTTGGCTGGAGCGTTAATGAGGTCATCGAAAACGACTACTTTCCGATTGTTGTGTGGATATTCTGAGGTATTCAGGATGTCATCCGGCCCAAGAAGTTCGAGAACAGGATATCCAACTTTTTCAGATATTCCTTCCATCACCTTTTGGAGATCGACAATCTTATCTTGATGCTGATTGGGAGTATAGAAATAAATTTTATCATAGAGGATGAGAGGTTTTCTCAACATATGCATAAGCGTGTTTGTCTTTCCGCAGCGAGTTTGGCCTGCAATAAGCATTCGGTAATCTTCATCAAGGAAATCACAATATTTTCGGGCTGCTGTTCGATTGACGTTTCGATCATAGTTTGGAATCTTCATTTTAAGTGTTGAAACAACATTTATCTTTTGAGTTAACTTTCAAATCAACACTTATCTTTTTGGATAAATGTCGTTTCGACACTTATCTTTTTAGATAAATGTTATTTCAACACTTAAAATGGATCTTGAAAGAATAAAGAAGTTTGCCGAACTTGAACAGCAGGGATATCAGATTGCGAAAGCAGTCACAGAGGTGAAAAATGAAGTAAAAGACCGAGAACAGGGAAGAGACATCGCCATGAGTGATTATTTTAAAACCCTCAGAGAACCCTTGATTGAACAACAGAAAAAGACAGATGAAAAACAGGACAGAGTGATTGAGCAACTGAGGCAAAATCAACTAGCTTTGACTGACGGCATTCAGGACATCGTCACGTTGAATAGAGAGCTTCCTCAGGTACAAGAGGAAAAGGGAGCAGCTGCGGTGCCGGAAGCAGACATCCTTATCCCGAACGCGGGATTTGAAGACGCCGAATTATTCTTTATCAATTCGACCGGTTTACCAGACCCTAATACCTTACTTACTTTAAAACCAGCTGACTTAATCGCAACTGAGAAAAAAGCAAAGAAACTAAAAAATGAGATTTCTCACCAAATAACGGGGACGAAAAACAAAAAAGGACTCAGCCCGGTGTCAAAAAAGAGGGCAGTTCAAAAATTAGAAGAACAACAAGACATTGAACAACCAATATTTGATAAATACATCGCGACATTAGGCTTGATTAAAGCTTTACCAAAATATAGAAAAAAACAAGGAAAGGGAGCGCAGCGACCGCGACTGAAAGGTGAAGGCATTCGGTCATACCGACAACCCCGAAGAAATGCTTACAAAATTCAACGAGATCACTATGGTGGTCTTTTGATTGATGTCCCCAAACTTTTCAATGAAATGAAACTTGATGCATTCCGAGGTGGAAAGCTTGTCTATCAAGCAGATGCGGATAAATCTTTGGTCAATCTTCTCACAAAGAGATTCAATCCGCGGAGCAAATATTCCATGAATGCTGTGAAAATTTTCAATGATTTAAACACGTTGTCAAATATACCACCTCACAAATCCTCAGGAAAATCAAGGATGCATGGATCGGGTGTCATCTTCTATCAAAAGCCAGAAGAGCTGGCAGATCGAATGAAGATTTTGGTTGGCTCAATGGCTGCTGGAAACAATTCCCCTGTCTTGAGGAATGATCTCTCCCAAATAAATGATGAACTCTTGAGAATTGGAGCAATTGATCAGCAAATGCATGAAAAATTTCATGATAAGTATTTAAAATAATGGGTGTAAATCGAGTACTTGTCTTCAAATCAATTGATGCAAGAAAACAAAATCCACAAAATAAACCAGGGAATTTCACAACGAGGTTTTTTCCCGAGTTGATGTTGGAAGAAAATAAACAACACTATATGGCTTTGGACCATCTTTCCATGACTGCAAGCTGGTATAATATCAGGCCAAAATACAACAACACAAAGTTGGTGATTTCAAAAGACAAGGGTCAGACATGGAAAACAATCACCTTTCCTGCAGGCATTTATGACTATGAGGATATCAACGAATTCATTCATAAAAGCATTGGAAAAACTGGTGATGTTTTTGGAATTAATGTGGCGTTTGATTTATCAACGTTCAAAGTATTTATTCAATTGGATGAAAACCATCAAATTGATTTTTCACAGAGTGGAAACTTTAACATCTTGTTGGGGTTTGAAGCGAAAAAAGTGACAGCAAGTGTCTATGGTTCAATGTTTCCGAATATTTCAAACAGCGTTGACAATCTCTATCTCAGAAGCAGTCTTTTGAGTGATTCAATTGTCTCCGGAAAACAATCAAATGTGCTTTTTTCATTCCCAACGTCAACAAAAACCAGATCATTACCATTTGAAATTGAAAAAATAAATTACTTATGGAGCCCAATAAACACCTCACATATTTCTGAGGTCACCTTCTTCATGACCGATGATGAAGATCGAGAGGTTGATTTGAATGATATCGACATTTCTTTGACTGTGGTTATTAAAAATGGATGAAAGAAGAGAAAGAGATCCTGATACAGGAGAAATAAGATACGGCGCTGCCGGCTTTGCCGCTGGGGGTGGTTTTGGAGATGTTTTCTCAAAGATTGCAGCAAAAGTAACAGGGAAAACGGCTTCAAAACTAGCTTCAAAAGCAGCAGAAAAACTCGTGGAAAAAGGAGCTGAAAAAATTGGAGAAAAAACTGGACAGTTGCTTGGTGAAAAAATTTATGATAAGTTTTCAACCCCAGCAGCAGCGCCTGCGGCTGCGGCAGCGCCTCCCACACCGCCTCCAGCAGAAGTAAAAGAAAAAGAAATTGGGGAAATTTTGAGAAAACGAAACACATCACAAGCAGCTAGGTATCAGTATGTTAGGGATGTTTACAACGACCTCCGCTGAAAAATAAAATATCTAATAAAGTGGCAGTAAATTTTAGAAACCCGGAATTCGTAAAAAGATATGAATTCACATATTATGATCTAGCAACACCACTCAATAGCAACATTGCGAATGACAACAGGCAGACAAAAGATAATTATCGATTCACCGTGGATAATTCCTCAGAAGCTAATCCAATTGATTGGTATAATGCATATCTGGAGGTTGACTTTCAGCTTGTTACATGGGCTAATAGCACAACTGGAATAACCGCAGGGCCAAATAATGGTAATCAAGATTGCACAACAACTAATGGTCTGACATTCATAAAAGAAATCCAAGTAGAATGTAATGGACAAACAGTTTATAACAACATAAGAGCAAATGAATCATCAAATGCATTGACGCTCTTGAAATACACAAAAAGTTATGCTGGCACGGTTGGGCAAGATCAGTTCTTCTATCCCGATACATCAACAGGAACAACCGAAGCTCGGCCAGCTCAGCCGCTTTATAATGAAGGTTTTGCTAGGCGAAAGGTCCTGACTGATGCGGCGGCTATCAACAAAATATCAATTCCTCTGAATTTATACAGTTATTTCGCTGCTTTCAAAAATAATCTTCACCCAAATATCAAGACAAATATTTTGTTGAAACTTGAAAATGACAACAACTTGATTTTCCGAAAAGGCGCCGTGCCAGATTCAAAAGTTATTGTCACTAAACTCAGATTGTGGTGCCCTAAAATAATTTTCAATGGAAGAGGCTTGAAACAATATCTTGAAGATTATCTGAAACCGAAAAAGTGGACATATTTGAGAGAGCACCATGAAATATTACAAACAACAGCTGTGAATAGCTACTTTCGTATTTCCGCGGGGCTTCGAAGACCTAGGCATGTGCTCCTTTGGGTTGTTCCATCAGCATCTTATAATAGTCAAGAACATGATATCTTCACTTTCAAGACATTCAGCATTGGAGCAAATAATCGATACTTCAGTCGAGCACAGTTGGAGTTGAACAACTCAATTTATTATCCCCAATTGGAAATGACAAGTGATGAGGAATCAAGGCTTTATCGAGCTTTGATGTCATTCAATTCCGCTTATAATGACACTCTAAGTGGCCCACTGATTACTCGAGCAAATTTCAAAAATCTCTTTGGAATGCTTTATTTCGATCTCCGAAACCAAGAAGATGATGTGAAAGATGGAGTTGTTTCTCTTACATTCAGGTATGAGTTAAATGGTGCTAACCCAACAAATTACACATTGAATGCTTTGGTGTTGCATGAAAAAGAAATTGAGCTGTATACCGCATCCAATAAACTTTTGATCAGAGCATAAATGTTATTTCAATATTATAAAATATAGAAATGACGACTTATATACCTTTTAATGTGAACTTGTCTCCAGGGCAAAAAGAAAAACTTGCAAGAGCTGTGAAAAATTCAGCTCCAATTACATTGAGGCTTTCAAAAAATGAATTGAAAGGGAATGATGAATTGATGTTGACCAAAACCCAAATAAACAAAATACAAAAAGCACTCAATGCTGGGCGGGGGGTTGAAATAGCCATCTCAAAAACACAAATAAGAAAAGCTGTCAGACAAGGTGGAAGTCTTTGGAGTTCATTGATTTCTTTGGGGTCGAAACTGCTTCCATTTGCAACAAAAGGGGTTACAAAAGTTGCCCCGCACCTGGCAACTGGAGCATTGAGTGCTTTGGGGAGCTTGGGGATTGATAAAATATTCGGAAACGGAATTGCTGTGCCATTCAACTTTCTTCCGCAACGTGGGAGAGTTAAAGAACTAACTAAAAAACAATTAGATTCTGTTAAAAGAGGACTGAAGATTGGAAGTGGAATAAATTTCAAACCCACAAAGCGGCAAATTAATGGTGGACTTCTTGGGACATTGGCAGCGATAGGAATCCCGATGGCAATTGAGCTGGCATCGAAACTGTTTGGATCTGGAGCCGGACTTCAAGTTCCAAGGAAAGCTGCCGCCGGACTCCAAGTGTCAGCAAAACCCGGTTTGTATCCTTTCATTCCACCCCCTTTTTTTGAGACATGGAATCAACAAGGAATGGGTCCGGGGCAAAAAAAAAAATCCGGAAACGGCTTTCTGTTAGGGGAAAACAGCCCATTCAACGACATTCCCTTGTTAGAGGCAATTCTTTGAGACCCGAATGGAAAGATATTCCTTTGTCAAATTTTGATCTCCTTGATTGGATTGATTATCTTGGTGTTCCAAATTTCAAGGGCATCTTCTCAAGAGACGGTGAACACTTGCATAAAACAGGGTCCTGCATAATTAATTTAGATGATTCTGTGGGAAACGGAACACATTGGGTTGCCACTTGCGTTAAAAATAAAACGTTGATTTATTTCGATTCCTTTTCCATTCGACCTCCAATTGAATTCGTTGAAAAAGCGACAAGATTGGGGTTGAAATACATTTATAATTATGGGCAACCCATTCAAGATGTCAAATCTGTTCGATGTGGATATTATTGTCTTTATTTCTTGAATGAGATTCGACGAAAATCCTTCTATGACACGTTGAAAGTTTTTTCATTGAGTGATCCAAAAAAGAATGAGAAATTCATAAAAGAATATTTCAATTAAAAATGGAATCATATTGTGTGAAAGAAAAAAGAGTTACTGGTTGCGTTGAACCATCCGGATATATGACTGCAAAAAATGGGAGAAAGATGTTTTTCTGCCATTGCGCTTCATGCGGAATTAAAAAATCAAGGTTCGTGAAACAGGGAAACTGAATCTGCCCTCACAAGGTCGGGGCTTTGCCGAATTAGCATTAACAGGTTTGACTCATGCATTGACTTGGATAGGTAAAAAAACAGTTGAAATGGGACGCTATGGAGCAAGTGAACTGTTGAGAAATAAAAACACTCAGAAAAAAGCATTAGATTTCGCTCTTGACAAAGCAAAACCATTTCTTGCAAAGACGACTGAAGATATGTTAAATCAACTGAGCACTAAAATTAGACCCGATATAAAGTATAAAACAGACCGAGCTGATCTCGACGGAAGCGGCGTTGATGTTCATAAACTCATCGGTAAACTTCCAAGACCAAAAGGTGGTTTCACTCCTGGAAAGTATAAATATATGGGGCCATATAATCCTTTGAAAGAGCAGCTCGAATACGATCCTGAAACGGGTGAAGTCTTGAAGTTTCATGATCTGCCATATAACAAAGTCGATGAAATTTCCGCTTATCATGACATTTGTTATGACCGCGGGAAAACAAACAAAGACGATTGTGACAGGCAGATGGTTTCGGCACTTGATAAAATCCCCTATGGCGAAATGCCAAAATGGGGTCAAACGGCAAGATTCATCTTGAATACGAAACAGAAACTTGGGCTTGGATTGTCAAAAAACGGCAGAAGGTTTTGAGTGACGGCTGGGCTCAAAATATAGCAAACGAACTTCACCGGCCAATCAGGCGACGCTTCCCAAAGAGAAGAGTGATGTCATATGGAATTGATAAGATATGGGCAGCTGATTTAGTCGAGATGGGGAAATATTCGAAGTGGAACAAAGGAATAAGATATCTCCTGATGGTGATCGATGTTTTCTCAAAATATGGCTGGATTCGCCCATTAAAAGACAAAAAAGGCCAGTCCGTGGCTGATGCTTTTAAAGATATATTTGACACGAAGCGACAGCCGAAAATGCTTTGGACAGACAAAGGGACTGAATTTTATAATTCTCATTTCCGAAATCTCCTGAAGAAGCATGATATAACTTTGTATTCGACTGAAAACGAAGAAAAAAGCTCCGTTATTGAGCGTTGGAACAGATCTGTGAAGGAAAAACTCTGGAAGATGTTTTCGGTTAATAATAACACTGTTTACTTTGACAAACTAGACAGGTTAGTCGATGAATATAATCACGCTTATCATTCTAGCATAATGATGAGCCCCGTTCAAGCAAGTCAAAACAAAAATGAAACAAAGGTTTTTGCTAACTTATATGGCGATTTACTTTATTCTAAACACGCCCCAGCGAAATACCAAGTCGGCGATAAAGTTCGGATATCGAAATATAAGCGAAAGATATTCGATAAAGGTTTTACCCGAATTGGACAGAAGAAATATTTGTTATTGACGAAATATTGAACACAAATCCTGTAACGTATAAATTAGTTGATCTGTTGGGAGAAAAAATAACCGGATCATTTTACGAACCTGAGCTTCAAAGGACAACACAAAGCGTGTTTCGAATTGAAAAAGTTATTCACCGCGATTACAAGCGAAAGAAAGCCCTGGTAAAATGGAAAGGTTATTCTGATAAATTTAATAGTTGGATACCGTTGAGTGACGTGGAAAAGCTATCTTAACGTCACGTTTTATACTTGTATGACGTCAATGCATTCCACACTTCCCTATCAACAGGCTGAACCAAAAATAAATTTTGTGTTGGCCTTCAGCTACCCGGGTTGATAGGGAAGTGTGGAATGCAATCTATTGTTTTTCACGTGAACATTTATTGAATGCAGATAACTAGCACATGCGTGGAGTGATAATCCTACTAAGTAACACTATTTACTAGCACATGCGTGGGGGATGGAACCTTCTTGAATTAGCATTTAAATTAAAAAAGTATACTGTCTATTTACACAAAAAGAACAAATGCGGAAGATGAATGTTTTACATTCATATTCATAAAGTTCATGATTTGACAACACCGATTTCTTTCAATTCCCGATAAATTTTCCGGAGGAAAACCGTTTGTTTGTGTAGTTCATTTTTAAGATAAGTGTTTTCCTTGAGGAGTTCTTCAACGACATCATCCTCCTCCATCTCCGCATCGGAGATAATGAATTCCTCGTCAGATGTTGTTGGGGTTTCATCTTCGCTTCGCTCAGCTTCGCCTTCGCTCATTGTTTCTTCCTCTGAACATGTGAGGTCGCTTTCGTCGACAGATGTATTTTTAAGGGCCATTTTTAAATGAAAGATTGTTTTTTTCAAAACGTTTGAGAAATTTATTTTCAGAATTTTTCTCCCTGAATTTGGGGAAATGAATTTTGTTTCCCAGAATTTTTTGAAATGATTTCAGTGTTATGAATAGTAGATAGGAAAAGCCGGTTCTGGGGGAACCCGGCCCCCCTCGCCAAACAAACGCTTTCGAAACTTCAATTCTCTTCTTGTTATGTGTTTTCTCTTCTGTGAACTATTTATTGGCGTGGACTTATCTGGGGAATGCATTTGAAAGTCGCATTAAAAAACTAATAAGTGAAACGTGTTGGGTTTTTTTATTCGATATAGATGTGGGCAAAGTTTTATGTTAAAGTGAGGGGGGGGGGGGATTTGTAAACATAGGGTAAAATAAAAAGTGGGACATTTTTTATTTTACGTGGTTTCTTACACAAAAAAGCCCTCGTTTAATTCATACGTAACATGTTTTAAGATATTCTTACGCTTGAGATAGCTTACTGAAGTTACGTCAAAAATCAAGGAAGTGATTTATTGTTTTTAACGCTTAATTAAGCGTGGGGGCCGGGTTGCACCAGAACCGGCTTTTCCTATCTACTCGCCGTCCTTTGTGTTGACGAGGCGTTGGCCATTACCGTGCAGGGTTGTATCAGCCATTGATCTAAGATCAACAAGGAGGCCGAACTTGTTGCCCGTGAGATATTTGGTCAGATTCATGTTGGGCCTGCCACCACTCTGACTCTTCTTCCCGAAGAGTCGGCTTACTTCATTCCACATGTCACTTCCGTCGATGCCGTTGTTGTAAACCCTGTTCGGAGAGCCGTTTATGGTGACATTTACTTTGGATATGTCGGGGTTGAAGTATTTTTCGGATTCCCTGGCTCCTGCTGCGTAGGGCTCGATAAAGAGCAGAAGAATGGCCTTGAGTGATCTGCGCTGCGGGTTCACCCGAAGATTCAGCCTAGCATCTGAGCCTTTCGCAAATGGCACAACCTCTTCTCGCATTATATGGTCGTAGGCGAACTCCTTTCCGCAAGAGTAAACGCTCGTTGCCTCGTCAGCCAGTTGTTTGCTGCGGATTGCCTCGTACTCAAGCTGGATATTTGTCAACTTATACACAAGCTTACTTGTATCCGACCCCCTTACAACCTGAGATGCCGGTGCAAGAGTTAGCTCGAAGATAAGATCGTTGTAATGGGCCTGTGGGTACAAAACACCGTGGTCAGTCAAAATCTGGTGGTCCAGATTGATGCGGTATTTGTTTTTGTACACGCTCTCCAGCTTATTTTCTACATCCACACTAGAGGCCCTATGTCGCCAGCACCAGAGCGGATTTTGCACAAATCCACACTCTGGATGCCCTCCTGCAGCATGTTGTTGCGCTCTTCCACGGGGGAGAAACAGGTCCTCTAAGATTTTGTAAATGTCATAGCCAACGGTGTCCTGGACAGTGGTGGCGGCAAATTTCACAACGAGTCTGTCAACCAGCGCCCGGGAAACATTCTGGATGAGATAGTTGTTTGCGTGGCCGCCGGCAAGGTCGATGTTAAAAATCAAGGCAAGCGAACGAGACACGATAACCTCATGTTCGTTGAGCTTGGGCACCGAAACGTACAAGGTCTCGCCGGGTTTGGCCTCAGAGCGGTCAAATGTGATGCGCTTTACGGTGCGCTCTGCTTTCATTGCACCAAGAGTCTTCTCGTTGTGCGTGGGCAGCAGGTTTGGTTGTACAGCCATAGCCATAGCCAGAATATATATACGTTTTAATAAAATAAATATATACTTTGTTACATCATGGAAGAAGGCGGGTTTGATATACCTGGTGAGAATGAGAATCCATGGCTTGACCATGCCTTAGATCACGATGGCGATGATGATAAAGAAGAAGAAGTTGACACAACATAACTCTTTCCCCCAACCGCCACATCCACCCCAAAGTCTCATGGTGCTGGAGAACAGCATGAAATGAACACGTTACCTCCGAACAAAGTGGGCTCGATACTATTGACATCCCTCTTCTTAGTGACTTCATTAAAAGACGATTTCCAAAAGTAGCCTACGACAGATTAGGCCCAATTGGTTACTGTAAAAAAGCAGGAAATGAAGGCAGAATAGTTTCCCTTGGACCAAAGGGTGCTGAGACTCCCATTTTTAGGCAGGATAATTCAGGCCTTCTTAAATCGTTCACTGACAAGTTCAAAGGGGCTCTTGGCCCAAGAGCTGAAGAGGTTATCTCTGAAGACAGAACCGCTATAAGGAAACAAGGAAAAAGACTCAAAGAAGCAGAAAAACAACTGAAGGAGGCGGAAAGGCTTGCTGTTGAACAACAAAAAGCAGCAAATGATGTGCAAAACCTCAGGGCCAGAATCGAACAAACTCAAGCTAGTATTGACGCTCTGGAACAGGAACACGGTTCAAGCGTTGAGAGTCAAACTGAGATAGATAGACTAAAACTGCTGAAAAAGAATCTTCAAGGCGATCTTGAAAACCAGAAAAAAGAATTAGGCGCCCTTCAAAAAAATACAAAAACAAACAGACAAAGAACGGGCAAAGGTTGACAAACTCAGAACACAACTTTCTTCCAAAGTAAAAGAAAGAAATGCTGTCGAAGCAAGACTAAATTCCACTAAACCGCTGGATGATCTGAAAGAAGAAGAAGCCGAGCTTGAACGTCAAAACGAGGAAGACAGGCACCTGATAGAGAGAACACTTCTCCCTCCAACAGAGAAGCCGCGGAAGCCCGAGTTGCAGAGCGAGAAGAAGAACTGGCAAGGTTAAGAACACAGGTTCAAGAAAGGGAAGAAGTCCTTCCTTTGAGAGAGAGGATCAAAAATCTTTTCAAGAAATATGGGTGACCTTGCAAGCGGTTGTTCTGGCTGCTGGTTTAGTCATAGGGGCTGTGACGCTTTCTGCAATGAATGCCTTGAAAGCGGGAACTAAGACTGTTGGAAATGGGCTTAAAGAACTGGGGAAGAAGGTTGCCTCCATCCTGCCCGGGCTCATCGGCTCGATCGTGAGCTACATCTTCAAAACGGCTGGACGAAAAATATAAACTACTATATATAACAATGCCTACTCTCAAAGAAATAATTGCCCTTCTACAGGAGGCAAATAAAAAATGCGATGAATTATATCAGAAGCATAAAGACTTAAAAATCAGTTACAACAGCCTTTATCAAGACTATATGAAACTGCAAAACAGACTACTTTGCCAAGATTGCAAAACACGATGTGAAAAAGAAGAAGGTGGTTGTACCGAACTTTGTAATCTTTGCAGCGCCCCATAAATTCCGAAGCGCCCCCTAAATACCGAAGCGCCCAACTTTGTTGAAAAATTTTTTTCTGGGGCGCTTCGAAATTTATTTTTTTAAAAAAATAAAAACGGGGCGCTTCGGTATGTATTCGTTGAAAACGTTTTTTTGGGGCGCTTCGCTATTTTGGGGGCGCTTTGTAATGTTCGAGAAGTTTCGTTTACTATTTTTAACAATGAACAGATGCAATTATTACGTAAAACTATTACAAGAGCTTACATCACCGACGAAAGGTTCTTGAACATTCTATTAGTCGCTTTATATATCGTTGACGATGTTTGTAACTCCACACTGATGGAGCAAAACCGCCAAACAAGACGAGTTCATGCGTTTCTCGAAAGTCTTGCTCTTGAAACTAATATCTCAAAAACGCAAGCTAGAGTACAGCTTGCTAAACAAATTTCAAAGAGATCTCGCTTGATAAAGCAGAGAAGAAAGATAAAAAAGGCTCAGAGCCCTCGCAAAAAGTCTTGAAACAAAAAGAAGCTGAGATGCAGCTTATTGAACAAGAAATTCAACAATTACAAATATTTGTTGATGAGGGAACGGATGAATTCATAATTTTTTGTTAGGCACTTTCGCTGTTGCTGTGAGTGCCGTCCACATCTGTTTTTAAACTAGATGTGCTGACAAGCCCTGACATTGGGCGAAACGGCATTCAGTTTAAATTAGTTTGTCCCAATTGAACATTTATCATTTCTAAAAATAAACATGACGGAGTTGCGACAGACTGAAGTTTATAAGCGCTTTATCACGCAACTGTCTATCGTTAGACGTATGGATGAAAAGAAAAAATACGAGACACAACTCTCTGTCTTCTCAGCTACGTAACCTCACTGGCAAAGACTATACAACCGAACTTCACCGCTCACAACTACCAGAGAAGCTCTATGTCATCTTCGAAGCTTTTAGTTCTACAGCAAAACAGGACTTTATCCAACAATACAGCGAAAGAAGGTTTGTTATTACTTCAAATAGAACAAACAACAGTCTAAAATCGTGTCTTGAATGTGGCGGTTCATTTTCGCTCGAATGTGATTCAATAGAACCTGTTTGTAGAAAATGCGGCCGCATTGAAATAATAGACGGAGCGAACTTTACTCGTGAGCAACTATACAAAAATAATATGAAAATGAAACCCCACTCTACTTCAAAATATGCTTTTAATTATTGTCTAGACAATATACTCGGTAATGTCTCATTGGCAAAAATAGGCGACAGAATTACGGAGGGAAATGGCAGAAAATGATATTCTTCCAGAAGGACTTACAATAGGCCTTTTAAAAATTTTATTGCGTAGAATTAACCGTAGCGATTTATTTAAATATTCTACACAACTGATGTGCGTCATTTCCGGTAACCCCCCCCCCCCCCCACTTGACCTTGACCTACGAACAAAAAAATCAAATAGAATATGTTTAATAATAATAATAGTAATAATAATAATATTTTACATTTATATAGCGCGAACCTCTATGTACCATTTAATAAACGAGCAGCAGTGTTTTATCAGGTATAAAATGCCGAGGGATTTTATACCTGATAAAACACGTGCTGTGAGTTTATTAAATGACTTAAAACACGTTTATTGAATGAGTTTATTGAATGACTTAAAAAAAATCGTTAATAATTCATGACCATTTTGTCCAATATCGATGAAACTATGTGGAGTGATATGAGAAAACAAAAGAAGGTTGTTTGCATTTGGGAATTGAACAACAATAATGAAGGAGAAATAAAATTAGAAATTTAAATATGCAGAACTATGTCAGTATTTTATTCGAATGCGGTCTTTTGATACTTCGCTTGCATTAGTAAAAACATGCCTCCGAAGCGGGCATTTAGGCCACCAAAGTCTAAAGAAGAAGAGAAAAACGCATTGGAAGAGTGTATTCCAAAGGCCACACGTTCGTCTACAAGTGGTCGTTTAAAGTATTTTCTGAATGGCAAATAAGTCGAGTTAACAAAGATCCTTCGAAAGAGCAGCTGTAACCGCCGGAGGCGAACTTCTAGACAAATGTCCTTCACAGCAACAATTTAACGCTCATTTTTTATTCTTCCAAATCGGAGTTGACAATTGAATAATCAGTCGAGTAAGATGAATGACACAAGTACGATGCGATGAGATGAGATGAGATAAGATGAGTTGAGATGAGATGAGGTTGAAACTGAAATAACAAACAAATAACTAACTTACTAAATGTACAAATACTAACGCAAAGGCGAAACGAAACAGAAGTCTGACAACTAATTCGGACACTTACATTGCTTACGGCGCTGTAAAAGAACCTAGAGAACTCTGCTAGAGGCTAATGTACTGCTCGAGGCGTATCGTTGAACTCAACGGTGGAAAATAAAACTGACAACTAAAGAAAAACTTAACACCGCTATATAACAAAATGCTAATGAGCGTACATGCAAGGTATGCTAAATACCCAAGAGAAACCTAATTAGTGACATGATTGTATATAGGTGTTTAGATCTAACATCCCGGCCCCTAAGTGTGAGACCAATAAGCGAATCACTTAAAACAAACACCTTAACTAGGATCTAAACACAATGTAACGTCTGATAACTATTGAAAAAGATAAGTACAATCTCGTAAAGTCTAATAAAATACGCGAAAATAGGAAAAGAAACGCAGAACTTAATCGCGTACAATGCAGATTACGCATCCTAAAATGAAGGGCTTATTTAAACATTCAATTAAATGTCTCTTAGATCTTAGTGTCCAAATTCTCTCTACTTGAACGTTCTCCTTCAACCAGAAGGCAAAGCTTGTCGACAGGCCTCTCATAAACAGCTGCTTTGATGCGCACGTTTTCTCGGCGAACGAATCCTCTCTTATCTGGGAAGGTTTCCACAATTCTTCCTAATGGCCATGAATTGCGATGCGAATTTTCGGTCGCGACGAGAACAACATCTCCAACTGCCAAATTTCTTCGAGGGTGCACCCACTTTTGTCTGAGTTGCAAAAGGGGGAGGTATTCTCTGCTCCATCTTCTCCAGAACAAATCAGCAAGATATTGAACTTGCCTCCATCGACGACGCGAGAGGGAGTCTTCTTTCTTGAAAATACCAGGTGACAAGGGGGTTTCTGATTTGAGCAATAACAGGTGATTCGGCGTCAAGGGCTCCATGTCACTTGGATCGCTGGACACTGTTGTTATGGGTCGACTATTCATGATACTCTCGACCTCGCACATTAATGTGGCCAAACTTTCATCATCAGTAACTTGCTGTCGCAGTAAGGCTTGTAGGATCTTCCGAACGGTTCTAATGCATCTCTCCCAGACGCCGCCAAAATGGGAGCCATATGGAGGGTTGAAGGACCACTTGATGTTCTTCTGTAACAGTGAATTATGAATCTTCTCATGATTCCAATCTGAAATAGCGTCACGCAGCTCTCGCTCACCGCTGGTGAAGTTCGTTCCATTGTCTGAGTGTATTTCTCTCACTTGACCTCTCCTTGCAATAAATCGTCGCGGGGCCAGCAGGAACGAGTCTGTGTCTAGACTGTGTGCCACTTTAATGTGTACAGCCCGAATGGCTAAGCAGGTAAAGATTACTCCGTATCTCTTCACGAGGCTACGTCCACGACGAACTTGAAAGGGACCGAAATAGTCCACGCCGACTGATGTAAAGGGTGGCTTGTCGGGCAAAACGCGACTTTCTGGTAAGTCGGCCATTTTCTGAGAGCAAAGGGGCGCTTGTCGGCGACGGCAGCTGACACACTTTGCGAGGACACCTTTTACGGCGGAACTTCCTTGTGTAATCCAAAACTTCTGTCGAATTAGAGCTAAGACATGCTCTCTGCCAGAGTGACCGCAAATCCTGTGATAATGGTCAATAACCAATCTGGCCATGTGTTCTTCTTTCGGGAGAATAATCTGATTCTTTGACTCCAAGGGTAAAGATGCTTTGCGCAACCGGCCACCAACGCATAGCAGACCATTTACGACGAGCGGATCAAGCTTGTACAAGCGACTGCTCTTCTTTACTTCCTTCCTGGGATGGTTGAATTCCACAGGGAAAGCACTTATCTGCACATGCTTCAGAATTTCTCTCTCCGCTCTCTCCATCTCTTCTAGGGTGATGTATTTCGAGGCTTCGCGCTTCGACTTGTCACTCTTACTCGCTTTTAGCAGGTTGTCACGGTAACGCAAGAGCCAGGCAACGATTTTCTTTAGGCGGAGCCAGGAAGAACATTTCTGGAAATAATCTAATAGAGGACCGCTCGGATTGTCTAGTGAGGATATGCATGCTGTAACATCCCTTTTCACTTCAGGATCTTCCTCAGAGACTTCGCTAAATTCTTTTTCTTGCATTGGCCACATGTGTTCGGGTCTCCAAAGGAATTCCAGCCCCATTAACCAACGCCCTTGACGAAGGAAGATATCGGCTGCCAATCCTCGAGAGGCGTCGTCAGCGGGATTCATGTCGCCGCTAACATGATTCCATTGTCGGGGCTGGGAGCCATCGCGAATAACTGCAACCCGATTGGCTACGAAGGTCTGATACCGCCTTGTCTCGTTCTTGACATATCGTAAAACTGCGGTGCTATCTGTCCAGAACATGGACTGGGCGCTGATTGGTATCTCTAATTCTCTCTTTAAGACTTTGTCTTGCTTGACGGAGATTACTGCAGCGGACAACTCGAGGCGCGGGATAGTGACCGTTTTCAGAGGTGCGACCCTTGACTTTGCACAAAGAAAGGAACAATGGACATCACCCTGGTCGTTGACGAGGCGAAGATAGGAAACCGATCCCAATCCGACCTCAGAGGCATCTGAAAAATGATGCAGTTGACTGGACGAGACAAGGTCAAACCCAGCCGGTTTAACACAGCGCTCAATGGAAAACTGCGATAACTTTGGGAGATCCGCCATCCAACGCTCCCAACGAACCTTATGGTCTGCGGGAATAGGGCTGTCCCATTCTAGCTTGACTCGACATAAGTCTTAAAGCAACTGTTTGGCTGACAACACAAAGGGTGCGACGAGACCGAGGGGGTCATAAACCGAACTGACGGCTGAAAGAATCCCTCGTCTTGTTGGTGGTTTGAGCTTGAAGTCCACATCAAATCCAAAGGAGTCTGTTTCTACACACCATTTAACGCCAAGAGCTCTCTCAACTGGTAGGTCGACTTTGCTAAGGTCGAGAGACTTCACTTCTTTGGCGCGCTCAGCTTTGGGAATAGCTTCCAGGACTCTTCGACTATTGCTGATCCACTTTGTTAGTCGAAATCCACCTCTAGAAAGCAGAGATCGCAAGTCAGTTGCGTGTTGCAACGCCTCCTCAACAGATGGTAAGGACTTAAGACAGTCGTCTACGTAAAAATTCTTCTTAACTGTGTTCACAACTGCTTCTGAGAAGTGTTCACTGTTGTCTTCAGCTGTCTTGCGCAGAGCAAAATTTGAGCATGCAGGAGAAGAAGCTGCACCAAACAAGTGTACAACCATTTGGTACTCTTGAAGTTCACTTTCCAGCTCGCCATCAGGCCACCAGAGGAAGCGAAGAAAGGTACAATCCACATCAGCTACTCTGACTTGATAGAACATTGTTTCAATATCCGCCATGAGGGCGATCCTCTCCTGTCGGAATCTCATCAGAACTCCGAATAGGGTGTTCGTTAAATCTGGGCCTTTGAGCAACAGATCGTTGAGTGACTTGCCTCGGTATTGGGCTGAGCAGTCAAAAACGAGACGTATCTTCCCGGGCTTGTGTGGGTGGTATACTGCATGATGAGGTATAAACAACTTTGCGTTACTGGACGTCTGAAGATCCGCTGGAACCTTGCGGGCGTAGCCCTTGTCAATAATGTCAGCCATAAAGCTTTTGTAGTCATTGTAGAGGTCCTGATTACGTTGAAGCTTTCGCTTTAACCAGAAAGCGCGCTGTTCTGCTTGTGGTTTATTATTCGGTATTGGTGTCTCTTGGTCTTTCAAAGGCAACGCCATTTCATAGTGACCGTCTCGTAAGACTACGGTGCTGTCCAACTCGCGTAAGAAGCGTAGCTCTTATTGGGACATTTCAGATTTGTCGTCAGCGCTAGATTCACTAAAACCACTATTGTAGAAATTCTTCACCATCTGATGAAGTTCAAGATCGGCCTTGATAAAGAAACTGACGGCGCGCGGGCCTTCATGATAACGCCCTAGGGGACCGTTGACTACCCATCCGACACGCGTTCGCGAGGCGTCAGGTCCGCCATCCTGACTATGCTTTACTTCCAAAGGAACAAAAACTGTGGGAACGTCACAGGCTACGAGAAGGCCGATATCAGCATCAACATCAGGCAAGTGTACTCCATGCAAGTGAGGCCATCTATCAACGTCATTTTGCGTGGGTATGTCCACCTTAGAAATAGGTATTTCGGGTCTCGTATAAAGTGCAGGCAACTCGATAAAGACGTTTTCGTCCAGATCGGAAATGACGAGATCTTTCACAACGAAGCTGTCCATAAGACTGTCCTTCTTTTCTAATGTAGTCAACGAAATTTTAGTTCTTGTACCACTGATTCCTAACTGTTTCATCAACGACTCTGTGCAGAATGATGAGGAACTACCGCTGTCCAAAAAGGCGTAGGTGATCACCGATGCTTCTGTTCCTTTCAACCAAACTTTGACTGGAACGACGGCCATGCCTATCTTCGCGCGGCCTAGGTTTACCATACCGTTGTTAACTTGCGCGACCTCCTCGCGAGACGAAGAATCTTCAGGACGATTATCAGCTTGCCGGTTTCGACCAACAGAGTTCGTGTAGCGGATTGTGTGATGCTTTCTTCCACAATTAGGAATTGTACACGTTTTCCTTTCGGGGCAACTTTTTGCCGTGTGGTCGGTAGACAAACAACCAAAGCAGAGGTGTTTTGATATTAAGAACTGAATTCGCTCCTGGTACGGGAGGCGCCTAAGGGAGTCGCAAGTCTCTAACGTGTGACCAGCATTGCAGAAGGGACATGATGAATCCTTTGTTGAGGGGGATGGACCAGTGGATGACGTACTGGGAGGCAAGTTATGGTCGCTGTCCACCTGTGCAGCAAGACTGAGCTCCTCCTCTGGCTTCTTTCCACTAGCTCTGTTCTGCGGACGACGGTCTCGCGCGTTTGTCTTAGGTTTCTTGTCTTCAACAATCTTACCAAAGACTGGATTTGAGGCTACTCTTGCTTCATTGTCCACATATTGGGCAAGATCACGGAATGCAATAGGCCTTGCTTCAGTTTCCATGATGTGATCAACTAAACGGCGCCATCTTTGTCTCAGGTTGAAAGGCAACTTAAGAATTAGCTTCTGTATAGTGTCTGGATGCTCGAGCTTGGTGAAGTGTTGGCTGCCTTCCATGGCGTTGGTACATCTCATCAGGAAGATGGAAAATCTGTCCAATGCGACGCTGTCCTCAGCTTTCACCTCAGGCCAATTCAAAGCTTTACTTTCAGCCACGATACGGTAACTGTCACCAAATTTCTTTTCCATCAACCGTCGGACTTCTCGATAGCCCTTGTCAGGGGGAAGGTACTGGCATGATCGAACAAGATCCTTAACGTCACCGCTGGTAAACTGCTCTAAATAATATAACCTTTCACTACTGCTCGACGTTTTGGACGCAACGATGTTTTCGAAGGCTCTAATGAAGGGACCATACTCAATGGGATCACCGCCAAAGTTTGGTACCCGAGGCTTGGGAAGACTACTTTTCCTCTGCTGTGTCGCAAGCATTTCCACGATTTTGTTTTGCTGCTGTTGTAGCACGGTTTGGTGATGATGCAGCTCCAGCATATCATGGAAGGCCTTCTCACTCGGTGAAGATGACTCCTCAGAGTGTTCAAACTCGGAAACACGTTCTTTATTATTGCAGGTCAAGGGACGTTGATGCCATTCCTGCGCTTCCGGATTAAGTTTTGAAGAACTTTTCGTAACTGGCAACATACAAGTTTCTTTGACTGGCCTTGTCTCTAATATGGTACCTGTTAACTCTTTTCTGTCTTGTCTAGCTTCCAACGTAGCAGGGATCGGTGTGACTTTTACAAGATGAACGTTCTCCTCGTTTGATAGCAATGCATCAATTTCGTTCTTTCTGGCACAAACCGTAGAGAGATGACCTGATCTTGAATTCTTGAGTCGGCGAAGTTTTTGGAAGAGAACACCTTCTTGATCGAGTGTTCTACTTGGAAACTTGGAGCGAGCGCCACCATCGTCGTTGGATACTTCATCCATTTCGTTGTTCGCGTCCACTGCATCCACGCGCGAAACCCGAGCAATTTTCAACGATGTAACCGCCGGAGGCGAACTTCTAGACAAATGTCCTTCACAGCAACAATTTAACGCTCATTTTTTATTCTTCCAAATCGGAGTTGACAATTGAATAATCAGTCGAGTAAGATGAATGACATAAGTACGATGCGATGAGATGAGATGAGATAAGATGAGTTGAGATGAGATGAGGTTGAAACTGAAATAACAAACAAATAACTAACTTACTAAATGTACAAATACTAACGCAAAGGCGAAACGAAACAGAAGTCTGACAACTAATTCGGACACTTACATTGCTTACGGCGCTGTAGAAGAACCTAGAGAACTCTGCTAGAGGCTAATGTACTGCTCGAGGCGTATCGTTGAACTCAACGGTGGAAAATAAAACTGACAACTAAAGAAAAACTTAACACCGCTATATAACAAAATGCTAATGAGCGCACATGCAAGGTATGCTAAATACCCAAGAGAAACCTAATTAGTGACATGATTGTATATAGGTGTTTAGATCTAACAGCAGCGTTCTTTTGAGGTGGACGTGGAAAAAGTACAGTCATTAGAAACGAATATTGCCAATATGAATGCAGAATCCCTGAACTTGTTAGCTAACATGACTATACCAGACAGTTCCAACGTAAACAAAGTTGTTATGTCGGGCTCAGTATTCAATAATTGTACTTTTCATTTGTAAGTTAGCACAAAATAAATGTGTTGCGCGAAATTAATGGTTGTTCTCAGTATTTAATGCACCTTTTCATTGTTTTGAATAGGTTCTTCTCATTGTTTTAGAACCGAGCTGGTCATTATTGTGGTCAGTGATGTGGAACAGGAGGTCATTATTAAAAATAATGACCTGATCGCAATAATGACCTGCTCGATTCTACTTAGTTGACCACAATAATTTTTAGGACAACCAAAATTGAAGAGCCTTCATTATTTGTCACTTAGTTTACAAAGTAGTTTGCATTTGTCAATTATAACTTAGCAATTACAAACTTTTTCTAGCTATTGTTAATGGTAATATTACAATTTCCACCTGAAATATTCAAAGTAATTGACCCCAAAGCATTTGGAATCCGCGTAGCAGCAACATTTTCTCTGGTTTGTGGTTTCACTGGACTGGCCTTGCACTATTTTTGAAACCTTAACTAGTTGTTCATTTGTTTCCCGTTTGTAACTTTGAAGAGCTTCCGATCGATGCCCAGTAACACCCCGAATCAATTTGTCGTTTACACCTTCTTGAGACAATCTCGAGACCGCTGTTGCTCGCAAAGAGTGATTAGTGAAATATCCCTTAATTCCAGCTTCAGCCATCATCATTTTAATCATGGAATTGAGTTTATTATGACCCAAAGGGACAATAGAAAACCAAGCATTGTTACTTTCGTACTTTCGCAATGGCTTCAAGTAAAAAGCTTTATCTAGAGATCCTTCAGAACATCGCTCAATATAAGTCTTGACAATTCTTACAATACATCTCTCATGACATTCAACGTTAGCATACGCTTTACAAGTTCTCGGGCATAATTTTCTATGTTTTAACCCACCCTGGTTCGTTTTACTTACTCCTTCGGAATAAAGTAAATATTCCCTGCCCTCCACATCAGTGTGAAAGGAAAACCTATTTGCACTCAATTTGCGGTGTCATCCACCGCTTGCGACAACAAATCATCTAGACTTGCCACAAGTCGACCTCACAAGTTTCACAGTGAAGCGAGCGAAGCGAGATTTTGAGGCCGCGAAGCGGCCGAGCGAGCGACGAAGTCGCGAGAGGTCGTCCTTCGTCCAGCGGGCTATAAATATAAGACGAAGGACTTTATTGAAAGTTTACAAATCATCTAAACCATCGCTCATCATCTCGAATGAACGTTTTTCCAAATAACTGGACATATTGGCAGTAAAAGCAATATCGACTAAAGCGTTATGGAACTCAGCTGCTGAACTGAAAGAAAAGCCTACAAACACTAAACCCCTTGAGAAAAGGCAGATATTCAAATTTTAATACACGAGGGCTGCAAATCCTAACGGGATTTCATACAGTGTTTCTCGACTCTTTAATTAGCAAACTATTCAAGCTATTCTTGGCTTCCCTTGTTCTAAAACAATGGAAAGGTGCATTAAATCGCATAATGCCCTCGCTCCTCGGCCTTCTTAAAAATAATGACCTCGCGCTATGCGCTCGGTCATTATTTTTAAGAAGGCCTCGGAGCTCAGGCATTATCCTATATTTAATTCCTACTGTATATAAACTTGAAGCATTATATAATATCACATGTGGCATTATATATGAATATTGATAGATAATGCAATGTGTGTCATTATATAATGCTTCACGTTCATTTGTATGCCATTGTTTATCTATTATACCCCATTATTCCCCTGGGCCACATTCAAAACCCTCCCCGGGCTTTTTAGTTTCAAGCGTATTTTATGTGGTAAAGAGTGCTTTCCTCGTGACTAGAGAGGAGCATTGGATTGGACAAAATGGTCATGAATTATTAATGACTTTTTTAAATGAATATAATCAGTTGCGCTTTACATTTTTATGAGAATGAGATCGGACGTCAGCTCATGAAGGCGCCTCAGGCAGCCGCTATCAGTCCATTATTGATCTCATCTCCCCACCCCACCCATGAAGTAGGATATGAACACTGAGGGTGGTCACAGCCAGGGTTTTGTTACGTCCTCAGTGGTTCTTTAACGTCCCCTACTATTAGTGTGATAAGATGCAGGAGACAAGGCCAACGGCTTAACGTCACCGCCCAATGACGTGATCAACTGAACTGAGGCAGATATTGAGCACACAGCTAGCATGATCTTACCAGTTATTTTAAAACCCTGGTTTTTGGTCCGGCCGGGGTTCGAACCCGCGACCTCCCGCACAGTAGTCCGGCGCTCTACCAACTGAGCTAACCGGTCGGCGGTCCGGTTTACACTCGAATAAGTAATTACCTACCCAAAAACGTTTATTATTCCTTTATTATTTACAAAATCTTAGATCTAATTTTACCAGAAGGGCCACAACGCGAGATTTTATCTTACATACAACTTCAGAAACCCGCTACAAATCTAAAGAACGAAAAACTTTGGCGTTCAGCTATTAATGCCGCGGCCATTAATGTGTTGCATATAAGGTTATCGAGAATATTAAAACGAATCTCTAACATTGTTTCATTAATCCTATACTATGAAAGAAAATCTTGCCCTTCGTAATCTAATTTACTCTCTAAAAAGTCTATCATAAATTCGCAATCATCACTGTTTCGTCTGGGCAATCCTCGATTTCCTCCTCGCTAGCGATTTGTGTTATTTTTTCCCGGATACAAGATAAATTTTGGTGAAAACGCTTTACTAATCCTTGAATGTTTTCTAAGAAATTTGGTTCTTTTGTTACCCAAATTTCAGTCATATCAAGCAGTTTCCACGCAAAGACTGCTACTGGTTTTGGCATATTTGTTGTTTTGTTTGATTTAAATGCTTGTTGCATAGAAATCATTCGCTCTCTCTTCTCACGCTCATCTTGTTTTGAAAACCCTATTCTCACTTTGCCATAACAAGGGCGCCAAGGTCAATGAGACTATTTGATTTTTTAAAATGTTTTCTTTGCTAAATAAATAGCAAACTCCCCACGCAAGAGTTGTTTTTTTTTGTCTTGTATATATTCCCTCCGTTTAAAAACTGATTATGGCCTAAACTAGGCTCTAGCTGTTTTAAAGAACACATTCTAAAGTAAGCGTCCACAAATAGACCTTTGTTTACACTTTCTCCACTAAAAGCAAGGCCCGTTTGTATTTGATCTCTATAATAATTAGGAATTTTGTTTATAGCTATTTTCCTCTAGAACGGGCATTTAAATTCTAACAAAGCTATAGTGCCACCTTTGTTAATAAAATATCCGTCTGGGCTACAAGTGACCTTTCGATAAAGCGGATGATCTCTTGCTAGATTAAGAGAGATACTGTGTCCAAAGAAGGAAACAGTGTTTTAGTTCAAAATATTTGCGTATTAATGGCTCGAATAGGTTGCCCCAAATACAAGCCGTAATATTGAACATATCTATGGGTTGTATTTTCTTTAAGAGCAAGCTTTTTCGTGATTCAAACGGTGAATATCCTGTCAAGGCAGAGATCTCTGATGCGTCGATAGTATTTTGTCTGGCTCGCACCCAGTCGGCGCTCTTTTGTATCAAGCCTGTCTTCCTCCTAGCGGAGGCATCTGTTGAATTGGTATATGATGCAGTGTTAATTCTTCTGTGTGGTGGTTTTCAGAGCATACTTCATTTTGTGGTAGTCGTTGATCGGGACAACCCCTTGACTTAAAATGGCGGCCTTTTCCGCGACAGTACCTAAAAAGAGTTTTTTTTCCGCGCCCCATAATGGTATATATTTAAGGGGGTATATATTTCTTCAATATGTGATGCCCAACCCCCAAAATCTCCAGGAAAGCTCCGAGAGGTGTAATTACCCGCTTGGACAAGGGTTTTAAGACCCAGCAAAAAGGTAGCCGGAAATCGAGATAGCCTAGCAAAAATTGCGATATAGTGAATGATCTAACAAATAGTAGTTAAAACGATGCCCGCCTCTGGGACACCATATTTAAGAGCTAGCGAACCCCAACGGAACCTTCTAGGAATGACTCATCCCCCTCAGATTTCCTTCCCACGGGCCGACTGAAGGAGGTCCGTGTGGGGGGGGGGGGGGGGGGGGGGGGGGGGGGGGGGACATCTGAGGGGGATGAGTCATTCCTAGAAGGTTCTGTTGGGGTTCGCTAGCCCTTAAATATGGTGTCCCAAAGAGGGCATCGTTCTAACTACTAAGGTGGTAAAACAGTGAAAGGAATTAAGAAAAATGTAATCAAAAAATATATCAAACATGAAAACTATAAAGACGTACTATTTAATAACAGACAAATGCATCATACAATGAAAACCATTCGCAGTCAAAATCATCAAATTGGAAGTTATGAAATTAATAAAATTTTACTCAGCTGTTTCGATGATAAACGATACATTCACGAGAATGGTACAACAAGCTATGCCTACGGACATACGTCACAAACTTACCGGCGGCCATGTTGGAGTACTGACGTAATCAAAATGGTGACTGAAACAACATGGCTTGAGCCTCCGATGCTGTCAAATATGCTAAAATCTCGAAAGCCTCATTCAGAAACATCCTGTGAGTATTCTATCTTTGTTTGGAAATGCCAAGCGCTTCGAAAAATTATTTTGGTTTTGTAGTTCACGAATTCTCCGAGCTTGTGCATACTATAAAATAGCTATGTTGTCGACACTCAGATTTTCTAAGTGTCGAGAACACAGCGATTTTATGGTATGCACAAGCTCGGAGAATTCGTCAACTACAAAACCAAAATAACTTTTCGAAGCGCTTGGCATTTCTAAACAAAGATAGAATACTCTTAGGAGGTTTAAACGAAGCTTTTTCGTGAAAATTCTGTGAGAATTTCTGAGGCATTTTTGAAGACCCAGTTGAAGACTTTGAAGACCGCACCCGGCTGCTGGGCTCACGCTACTAATCGCTGAAGCTTTTCCACCAGTTCAACTCAAATCCCCTGAAAATCAACCGTACCTTTTGCTTTTCAACCGAAAATACCGGTTTTCTTGGCTAAATAGTAAGCACCCACAGAAACCACTTCGAAAAAAAATTTCGTGCAGACAAATTGCAGCGTGCAATCAAGGAACCGACAAACTAGCTAAAGAGACGCTACAAGACTGATTGTACGATTTGTCGCGACAATGAAAATGATTCCATTTTATAAGAAATATTGTTGACGTAAAACCGAGTTTATAAGTGTGGCTGATTTTCTACTCTGTGATATAAATGTTTTCAAGGTTTAAAAAAATCGGGCCGGAAAATCGGCAAATTGATCGAAAGAAATACGGCCCTAATTATCGAAAGAAAAGGGTTTTTGGGATTTAAATTAGCACAAATGACAAAAAAGCACTGTACATTAGTTACCTTTTCGATTTTAATTCACAACGTTAAAGGAAACGCGAGTTATGATTTCAAAAGCGCTCGCACTGCCTCCTCTCTAGAAGGTAAACACAGGGAAAACCCATCAAAGTGGTCCTCCAACATGGCGGACGGTAATTCCAGAGTCACCGTGAGCGCACACACTCTTTCGGATCCTACAAAAAAGCACACTACTCAAAGACAGTTGTTCATTTTGATTAAGTAATGCTCCACATAAGAACGATAACAAACTTCATTGTTCTGCGGCATTGGCTCTTTCCCACATAGAATATCGTTGATTTCAAGAATAGAGGAGGAGTTGATGGTTGATAATTGTATTTCATTATAAAAATAAAGAAAATCCATTTGCGTCAAATAAATTGTAGGAAATATTCGTGCTTAACCAATGAGAATAGCAGAAGACAATAGGTAATAATTTTGCTTCCTTGATGAAGTTCCCTAAATACAATATCTTTTAAAAATTGTTGTGCGATTGGGTCTCAAATTACTTGAAACCTTAAAAAAATTAGACAAAATGCTCTTTGAACCTTAACTTAGGCCAATGAGATCACTAGTTGTAACAATGAAAAAAGTTGACATTCCATCGTGCATTGCCGTTCAGCGCTATCCTGCTTATGCGGATCATTACTTAAACTAACAGCATCATGCGTACAATCCAGTTCCAGGTATAGTTCATACAATTGTTTGATGAATTAATCTTCAAGTGATTGTGGTGTGTTCTGGTATGGTGTTGCTTTGTTGAGACGTGATTCTCTTCTTTTCAACTTGAAATCATGTTTTTTAATGGTTTTCTGATTATCTCTTTCAGTCATCTTCACAATTTTCTCCCTCAAGAGGCGTCGGCGTTTCTCGTTTCTTACTGCAACTCGACATTGTTGAATAGTTTCCACAATGGTAGCGAATGTTGTTTCACATTCCTCCAAGTCTGTGGTTGGAAGATTTTGATGTAACACTTGAACATCAATTTCAATATTTTTCATCAAATGCTGCAAAGTATATTCGCGACAGTCTTTCAGTTTCTCACAAACATTTTGATAGCATTGTTCGAGCTGTTTCAGTGAGAATGGCATTTTCAACACAAGAATATTCACAAATGAATAAGCGTTTCACTGAAAAAGTTCACAATTGTGAATTAAAATGTGAAATTTTTGATTGGTTGAAAAATCATAGACATTCAAAGCTTTAATCAATCCTTGAAAATGAAATGGGTAAAAGATTATCTCGATGATGATAATCAGGCGAAATGGAAGTCTTTTTTTAATTACTACCTCGAAAGGTACGGGGGCAAATTAGTGTTTTCGAGTAACCTAAAACGGCAAGATGTTCCACTGCTCAATCTGACAGACCCATTCTTGATTGAGATTGTAGAATACTGGAGCACTTTAAACTACAGGGACGAGAACCTAGATTTAATTTCCACCAAAATCTGGCATAACTCCTTAATAAGAATCGAGAATAGACCGTTCTTCTATAAATCGTGGTTTAAATAATGCAGGAGTAAAGGAAATTAAGGACTTACTCAATGCAGAGCAGAATTTCATAACCTACAATACTTTTACCGCTAAGTACAATATTAAGACTAACTACCTAGAGTTTTACAAGGTAGTGTCAGCATTGAAACAATTCAGAAAAAAGTGTTCTCCAAACCTAAACAACCCTACTCTAATAAAAGATACTGCTGAAAATGTACTATCATCATCGAATGTTTGCAAGACTTTCTACAAAATGTATTATTGGAAAAAAGGCCTCTACCCCCGTAAAAAGCCAAGGAAAATGGCTTTCTGAAGACGATATAATTGGAAATGTGGAGGTGAATTGGGAAAACACCTATCGTTTGCCCTTTTTATGTACAACAGAAACAAAACTAAGAGTTTTTCAGTTTAAATTTTTACACAGACGGATAGCTACAAACGACTTTCTTCGTAAAATAGGCCTAAAAGAGGTAGACTTTTGTTCTTTTTGTGGAGATTGCACCGAAACTCTTATCCATTTGTTTTGGAACTGCACATATACCCAGACTTTCTGGAAAAGCGCTTTCAATTGGATTTCCCAAAATCTTACTCTGACGAAAGTAATCTCCTTCTCTCCTGCCCTTTGCCTTGGCTTTATTGATAGTATATCAAACTCACTGCTTCATTATTTTCTTCTCACTGCTAGACACTATATATACACTTGCAGACTAAGAAACACCCTCCCTAAGCTACAGGTATACATACAATCTACTATGAACTTCATGGAAATTGAAAAACAAATAGCTCTTGACAACAATAATATAACTTCTTTTAAGAAGAAATGGGCCACTTTTAAATACTGCCCCTCCCCCCCTCCAGAGAAATAATTAAAACTGCAATTTTAAATGAAACAAAGGTCACGTAGATACGGAAAACCGAAGCAAGGGCACCCAGTCGGACATCTTATTCTTATGTGGAAAATATTTTATGTAAATAGGGTTAAGTATTATGTAAATAGTACTAGAGTTGTTCTGAGATATGTTAAATGAACTGTAAGTAGTGTTTTAAGTAACGTTTGAAATGTTAGTTTTGTAGTAAGTAACTTATGTACTATTGTACTGTAGGTGTAGTATGAAGTGTAAGCTTGTGAGATGTAAATAAAAATTATTTCTGTAAAAAAAAAAATCATACGACTGTCATGACTTGAAAACAACAGCAGATTACCTATTAAATATCACATGTTAATCGCATGACTCATTTCCTCAGGGAACCCCCTATGACATAACAGACTTCCAGTTTTTCCAAGAATGTCACGCTATGGTGATCCTTTCCTGTTTTGATAATGTGATTATTTAAGTAACAATGCGTGTAAGAAGTAGGCAATGCTCTATTGTTCCGCGGAATTTCGCTTTCCTCACATACTGTAAGATCGTTTTGGTTTTTTTTTTACTGAGAATGCATCAACCTATGGACAACATGTTTTTTAAATAAAATGTACTGGAACTTTATTTTAAAGTGATGTTTCTTTTGTGCTACAAGATTTCATCCAATCATGAAACTCCAAAACAATGGCCAAGAAAGACTTCTAATTTTACATGTTTCCCACATAGAATTTTGGTTGCATTAAAACTCAGAATAGTTTTCACTAAAAAGGAATCAATTAGTAAACTAGAGAGAAATAAATGCACCACCTGGTTAAGTTATGGTAGATTTTCACGGTTTAGCCAATGGGGTGGACGGTTTCAACAATATCACAATTAACACCTTTCTGCATTCCCTGCCGTTAGGTTGCCTACTTCTTACTAGGACCATTACTTGAAAAACATATAGTTTGTATACAAATTATGGGTCTTTCTGCATGTACCGGTACCCATGAACCACTCATTGTCTTCTACTGTTTGTGAGGTATTGTATGTTTGGTCTTGTTTTGCTTTGTATTATTGTCGTTCTTTGTTCCTTTTGTTTTACAACATCTGTGCTCCGGTACACACAGAAAGAACCCAAATTATGGAGCCATAAAATATTTTCAAATAGCTGGTAAGTAGTATTGACTTGGCTTGGCATCAGATCAGTTTTGCAAAACTGGTCTGGTACCGCCAAGGCTTATACTACTCCAAATGATATTAATATTACAGGTTTTGTGGAGAAAGTGAACATACCACGGTTAATTTTCCTTCCTCTATTTGAAGTTAAAAACCATTCGTACAAATTCAGCTCCTGCATGGATAATCCAGTCACATAACATTAGAAAAACTAAAAAAATTGGAACAATTAATTGGAATGCAGCGAATTCTTTTTTGAAGTGACGTTTTCCTTGGCGCCGCCGTCGTCGTTGCTTAAACTACCTAAAATATTTTTTGAAAATTAAAACCGTCACTTTGCCCCGCACAGAAAACCCATGAACAACTTGGTTTCCAAGTTTCTCGCGCCAACGAAGTTCCAATTTATACCCCCAGGACTGTTCACCTTTCGCAACCATATATGAAGATGGGCACAGATGCGTCTTACGAGCTTCGCACGATGCTTCAGATTTGTTTCGTACCCAGCGAGTTTTATTGAGTTAACACCGAATGCTTAGTGCCCACGCCTCGGATTAAAAAACGCTTGGTTACCAAGACTTTACGAATTCAGGCGCTATCTATAAATCGAATGCATTGTTTTCCGGGTAGAAATGACCAGAACAGACACAGGACTACAGAAATATGAGTAATTTAAAGTGCACCTAAACCCCAATTTTTTTTTCCTTTTAATCAACTCAATGTACGTTGAAAAGTCGAATAGTGAAATATTTCTTGTTTTTAACGTCGCGTTAGTGAGTTATAGACACTTTTAATAAATACCACGATGCATCATTTTCCGCTAATGACGTCAAACATATTCCTTTGAATTCTCTTGCAATTCAAAAGAATATGTTTGACGTCATTAGCGGAAAATGATGCATCGTGGTATTTATTAAAAGGGTCTATAGAGATTTGAATTTACAAAATCCTAATTAGATGACGTCAAATCAAGACTCGTTTATTATACAACTACTTGTTTCCACCTCCAAGTAATATTTTTTTTACAAATCAATTGACTATAAACAGTTTTTATTAGTATTTCTTAAATTGATTATCCTTAAGCTGTGAACTGCGTGTTGTAAATTGAAGTAGAAATAATGGTAAAGTCTTGATTTGATGTCATCTAATTAGCATTTTGTAAATTCAAATCACTATAACTCACTAACGCAACGTTAAAAACAAGAAATATTTCACTATTCGTCTTTTCAACGTACATTGAGTTGATTAAAAGAAAAAAAAATGGGGTTTAGGTGCACTTTAAGTTTATTTGAGATAAATTAAACTTTATTTTATTTTAGTCGAAAATTATGCACTTTTCCTATAGCCCATGGATTGATAATAGATTATTGCGGAAATCTAAGCATTATAAGATGAACTTCATCATTTGAATATTAATAAAATAATTGGGAGAGTTCATAAATTCTTTGGTAGCTTCTATAGGAGATAATTGTTTGATATTCGGTAGGTGATATTCCATTTTCCTGTAAAACCAGTCCCTTGCATGGAGTTCAGTATTTAGGACGGTCGGAATTTGATCTTCAATTTGTTGAGCCACAAGTAGGGCAGTGTCTATCATCTCTTGGGATTTGATCATATCTACCAATTTCAATCATTAGTTTGTGATTACTTATTCGAAATTTTATTAATTCTTTCCTTTCATTCCCTTACCTTGCAAGGTCTAAATAATAAGAAGGCGTATATTCGTTCTTAAAGTTATTATAATTCGAGTTTCTTAGAGTGCTGAATAGTATGTTGGCAATACAGGATATATTTTTGTTGCATTAAGTTTATATGGTGTTGGATCTTAGCGTCAGTTAAGAAAATACGGTCAAAATCAGGCAAATTATAGAAATCAGACATCCTCATACGATTACAGTAGAAACCTTTTTTTACCAGAAGAATGAAGATTTACCGACATTAAAAAGATCTGTTTAACAACAAAATCAATATTCTTATTTTGAAGATAAAAGGTGTAATTAATATAGAAATTTGTCTACAGCTACAAAGTCAATCTTGGAAATCATCAGCAAAATAGTCGGGTGCCTTTGCCCAGGCCTGGGCTTTTCTTTGCGATAGATCAGAGGATGATCTGCAAACAATACAAACAATTACATCGCAAAGATTACGCTAACACTAAATAATATAACAACACACCCATACACTTTTGAAAAAAACAACTCGCACATCTCTTATAAAGGAAAGTAACAAAACTACTACGAAATGGAAAATTGTTGAGACAATCACAGATTGAAGTAATTTTCCTTTAAATAACACATCAACAAAACTAAAGAAACAAATAATTGTAATTCTGACCCCCTCTCCAAGGTTCTAAATGGTAGATTTCAACGTAATTGCTTCAATACACGTATGTCTGGAAAACATTGGCATTGACAAATTACAGCGGTTACCATTAAAGTGCATATGAAGTAATTTTTTATTTTGTCTTTTTTTGGAGCCTATTATATCGTTATTTCGAAATGATAAAAGAAATTTGTCAGAAAAAGATTTAAGGACTCTTTTTTGCCGTCCAAAGTAGCACAATTCGTAGAAATCAGTATCCCGGAGACTGGGAACGAGATGACGTAGAAAATACTTGAGATTCGTTCTTTTGTATGCTCACAGTGTGTTTCATTCCATTTCTTCAAAAGAATGTCAGACTGTGATGAAGTTATGTCTTCTACAGAGTCTCTGTCAGACAGACCGAAAGTCGCCGAGGTCGAAGACTTCTCCTTTGCCGCCATGATACTCGTGAGTTAAAGTATTGTCTACGTCACAGATCGCTTTGGCCGCACGCTCGATAGAGACACTTTCTGGCGGAAAATTCAAAAATTTCAAGCCGAATAATTTCACAATGGGAAGGATCTTTTTTATGAAACCCACAAATTTAGATAAAGAAAGTAAAGCACTATCAAACCATGGAAATTCTTTTTTTACTTAATATGCACTTTAAGCAATGTTAAATAATAAAAGATTCATTGATCGTGCTGATAATCATATTGTTAATTTATCCTAGATTTTATCGTCGATTCTTCACAATACCTGTGTTTTAAATAGCAGTCATCACTGCTTCATTTTTAAAAACTGTACAATGCAAAGAAGGTTCAACCAATTCTTTTTTGAAGTGACATTTTCCTTGGCGCCGCCGTCGTCGTTGCTTAAACTCCCTAAAATATTTTTTCGAAAATTAAAACCGTCACTTTGCTCTGCACAGAAAACCCATGAAAGACTTGGTTTCCAAGTTTCTCGCGCCAACGAAGTTCCAATTTATACCCCCAGGACTGTTCACCTTTTGCAACCATATATGGAGATGGGCACAGATGCGTCTTACGAGCTTCGCACGATGCTTCAGATTTGTTTCGTACCAGGTGAGTTTTATTGAGTTAACACCGAATGCTTAGTGCCCACGCCTCGAATTAAAAAACGCTTGGTTACCAAGACTTTACGAATTCAGGCGCTATCTATAAATCGAATGCATTGTTTTCCGGGTAGAAATGACCAGAACAGACACAGGACTACTGAAATATGAGTAATTTAAAGTGCACCTAAACCCCAATTTTTTTTCTTTTTAATCAACTCAATGTACGTTGAAAAGTCGAATAGTGAAATATTTCCTGTTTTTAACGTCGCGTTAGTGAGTTATAGAGATTTGAATTTACAAAATCCTAATTAGATGACGTCAAATCAAGACGCTTTTATTATACAACTACTTGTTTCCACCTCCAAGTAATATTTTTTTTTACAAATCAATTGACTATAAAGTTTTTATTAGTATTTCTTAAATTGATTATCCTTAAGCTGTGAACTGCGTGTTGTAAATTGAAGTAGAAATAATGGTAAAGTCTTGATTTGATGTCATCTAATTAGCATTTTGTAAATTCAAATCACTATAACTCACTAACGCAACGTTAAAAACAAGAAATATTTCACTATTCGACTTTTCAACGTACATTGAGTTGATTAAAAGAAAAAAAATGGGGTTTAGGTGCACTTTAAGTTTATTTGAGATAAATTAAACTTTATTTTATTTTAGTCGAAAATTATGCACTTTTCCTATAGCCCATGGATTGATAATAGATTATTGCGGAAATCTAAGCATTATAAGATGATTTTCATCATTTGAATATTAATAAAAATAATTGGGAGAGTTCATAAATTCTTTGGTAGCTTCTATAGAAGATAATTGTTTGATATTCGGTAGGTGATATTCCATTTTCCTGTAAAACCAGTCCCTTGCATGGAGTTCAGTATTTAGGACGGTCGGAATTTGATCTTCAATTTGTTGAGCCACAAGTAGGGCAGTGTCTATCATCCCTTGGGATTTGATCATATCTACCAATTTCAATCATTAGTTTGTGATTACTTATTCGAAATTTTATTAATTCTTTCCTTTCATTCCCCTACCTTGCAAGGTCTAAATAATAAGAAGGCGTATATTCGTTCTTAAAGTTATTATAATTCGAGTTTCTTAGAGTGCTGAATAGTATGTTGGCAATACAGGATATATTTTTGTTGCATTAAGTTTATATGGTGTTTGATTTTAGCGTCAGTTAAGAAAATACGGTCAAAATCAGGCAAATTATAGAAATCAGACATCCTCATACGATTACAGTAGAAACCCTTTTTTACCAGAAGAATGAAGATTTGCCGACATTAAAAAGATCTGTTTAACAACAAAATCAATATTCTTATTTTGAAGATAAAAGGTGTAATTAATATAGAAATTTGTCTACAGCTACAAAGTCAATCTTGGAAATCATCAGCAAAATAGTCGGGTGCCTTTGCCCAGGCCTGGGCTTTTCTTTGCGATAGATCAGAGGATGATCTGCAAACAATACAAACAATTACATCGCAAAGATTACGCTAACACTAAATAATATAACAACACACCCATACACTTTTGAAAAAAACAACTCGCACATCTCTTATAAAGGAAAGTAACAAAACTACTACGAAATGGAAAATTGTTGAGACAATCACAGATTGAAGTAATTTTCCTTTAAATAACACATCAACAAAACTAAAGAAACAAATAATTGTAATTCTGACCCCCTCTCCAAGGTTCTAAATGGTAGATTTCAACGTAATTGCTTCAATACACGTATGTCTGGAAAACATTGGCATTGACAAATTACAGCGGTTACCATTAAAGTGCATATGAAGTAATTTTTTATTTTGTCTTTTTTTGGAGCCTATTATATCGTTATTTCGAAATGATAAAAGAAATTTGTCAGAAAAAGATTTACGGACTCTTTTTTGCCGTCCAAAGTAGCACAATTTGCAGAAATCAGTATCCCGGAGACTGGGAACGAGATGACGTAGAAAATACTTGAGATTCGTTCTTTTGTATGCTCACAGTGTGTTTCATTCCATTTCTTCAAAAGAATGTCAGACTGTGATGAAGTTATGTCTTCTATAGAGTCTCTGTCAGACAGACCGAAAGTCGGCGAGGTCGAAGACTTTGCCGCCATGATACTCGTGAGTTGAAGTATTTTCTACGTCACAGATCGCTTTGGCCGCGCGCTCGATAGAGACACTTTCTGGCGGAAAATTCAAAAATTTCAAACCGAATAATTTCACAATGGGAAGGATCTTTTTTATGAAACCCACAAATTTAGATAAAGAAAGTAAAGCACTATCAAACCATGGAAATTCTTTTTTTACTTGATATGCACTTTAAGCAATGTTAAATAATAAAAGATTCATTGTTCGTGCTGATAAGCATATTGTTAATTTATCCTAGATTTTATCGTCGATTCTTCACAATACCTGTGTTTTAAATAGCAGTCATCACTGCTTCATTTTTAAAAACTGTACAATGCAAAGAAAGTTCAACCAAATGGGACCATATGCATTTGGATTCGTGTTGAATCATGATGATGATGCAATTCATGGCACGCAATGCACTGAACCAAAGATCACAACAAATTTAAGGTAATATATATAGTTAGGCTTGGCCTAACAGCGTTGCCCTCTGAAGACCCTCTGAACAAGCTTAACTAAGATGAAACTTAACTTAGGTGAAAGGTCGGAATTAAGATTGACGACCGGGCTATTTTTCAATTTTAGCAATTCTCAAAAACAGTAAGCTTAAGCTTGTTACCCGACCGTCTGCACAGTACATTTAGACCGTACAAAAGTTCACAAAAACAACTTTTTCTCCGTCTAGAATAACTATTACGACTATTTTCCGAATAAAATACACTTGTTGCTTGTCACAAAATGCCAGAGAAACTGATTTGGAAACCAAAATTGCAAAAAATACACAAACATATTTGCATAAGGCGACGCGAGTATAAAATCTAAGTCTTGTTTTGTTTACATAAAATCGCTTTTCAATCTATGTAATGAATGAACAAACACAAAAATGGACAACACAATCTTCTTTCGAAAAATTTTATTCAAATCTCCATTAGTTTATGTTTAAAAGCAAAACGCAAAACGCGCATCGGGGCCGAGCCGTGTCTTCGATGAAATTCAAGAAATTAATACAACTGAATTTAAGCTACACGTTTAAAGTGCACCTTAAAACCCCAATTTTTTTTTCTTTTAATCAACTCAATGTACGTTGAAAAGTCGAATAGTGAAATATTTCTTGTTTTTAATGTCGCGTTAGTGAGTTATAGAGATTTGAATTTACTAAATGCTAATTAGATGACGTCAAATGCAGACTCGTTTAATATACAACTACTTGTTTCCACTTCCAAGTAATATTTTTTTTACAAATCAATTGAGTATAAACAGTTTTTATTAGTATTTTTGAAATTTATTATCCTTAAGCTGTGAACTGCGTATTGTAAATTGAAGTAGTAATAATGGTAAAATTTGACGTCATCTAATTAGCATTTTGTAAATTCAAATCTCAAAAACTCACTAACGTCACGTTAAAAACAAGAAATATTTCACTATTATACTTTTCAACGTACATTGAGCTGATTAAAAGAAAAAAAATTAGGGTTTAGGTGCACTTTAAAAACAATTCTCCAAAACTAACGAGAACACAAACAAAAAGTCAATCAGATTGATATCAAGATAAATTCCCATCGAAAAATGTAATTTGTTTTACCTTAAAGTCCCTCCAGCGACTACTGTGCTTGGTAATTCTTTAAATCTCTGCTTTGGTGCTGAAATCCGTAAAACGAACCGATCTCTCGCATTGCTAAAAACGTATATAGTTCCTCGAAGCAAGATTTTATCCCTGAAAGCTCTTCTTTTCCCACTAAAGCGGCTTCTGAGTATCCCTTAATTAGTATCCCTGTCTTGAGTAGTAAACCACGAAAAAATGCAGGAAAATAACGACTTTAATTTAAACCGTTTTCTCCGCTCAGTAAACACAGCAAAACATCAAAGTGTTTTCCCAGCTGACGTGACATTCGGCCGTGTAACCGCGCGAAAAAAAAGCCTCGCTTTGGTTTCAACATGACGTCGTACGCGCATGTTTTGCGACGTCATACGCACCCGAGAGCTAGTCCTGCGCGACGGAGCTACCTGCGCGACGGCGGAGGGCGGAGGGCACATGCGCGCCCGCGAAACATTCCGCTAGCCATGACCATGAAAAATGACGGGCTAGGTTCTATGAGTATGGGGCTGCGCAGCCGGGCTTTCGGCCCGGCGAGTGCTCCGCTATTACGTCATCTTGTCTCTCATTTCACACGACGCATATTTATGTCAAGCTAAAACATGTTTTTCAAATTCATTATTTGGAAGAACTTATAAACACATTTTATTTGAATGGTCCACCAACCACTAAGTATAAAAACTGGGACCAAATGACCCGCTTGTGAAGACGTATACCGTGAGGCAAATTCAAAGCTGCTTCTTAAAAGCAATTCATCGCAGACATTAACTTGACCGTATTTCTTAAAACAGGAGAGACATGACGACATACATAGCACAGATACAACTAGTTGCAAAATTATTGGGACATCCACACAAAATATTTCCTTTTTTCTTATAAATGACACATGCATAAAAATAGAGACAGGTAAGTTCTTGCTGGCAATTTTCAAAGTAATCCTGAAATACAGAAAACTTTGTTAAGGGAGGCGAGGGAGAAAGAAAAGGTGTTCATGGCTGTATAAAGTTTGAATCCAGGAGTATCAGTAGTCTGGCGAGTTTGATCGTCTGGGTTAGTGTGGTTCTGAAAATGACTGACAAACTGAGCGGAAGTAATCTTCAGAGTCATGTGAATAATTTTTAAACCATCAGTTGATTGTACTAATGTATGGCTGTTGCTTTCATTGATCAATTGTGCCACAATTTTATTAGCTGTTGAGACTTAGTCAGTGACTGGTCTGTTTTGATCTGTGTATATATTTGTCAGTTAGCCGTAATGACAATAAATTAAAGTCAACTATCTTTAGAACACTGACAGATTACTAGATGTGGTACAACCCTACTTCTCACAAAGCGACAACTATACGAACTTTGACAAGACGAGCGCAACTTATTTGCGACTCAACTGACAGCTTAGCAGACGAATCATGGCCCTTGACAAAGTTTTCAGTAAGAACTACATCCTAGACGTTATCAGACGAAATATGTAGAAGAACAACAAACCTAACAACGAACGCTGACCTGAAAGTGAAAATACCCTACATTAAGGGTACTACAATACACCTAGATTACCTTCCTGTAGTGTCAGCTCATGAAGTTCTTTATTCATGCTGTGTTCTTGGACACAACATTGTAGGTTTCGAGGCTTCCGAAGGCGTTCAGAATAAAACACGAGTGCACTTCATCTTTTGTCAAAGCTATAATCTAATTTTGGTGATTATGGTAATTTCAATCCCCGAGCTATTGTAAAATAAAAGAAAAACAATATCCTGCAATTTAAAGGTTCTGATTTGTTGCAAGAAGTCTGTGCAACATGGTTTGAATCTTGTGCAATTACTGATGCAGCAACCACAACTTACAATGGACCTTCTCATATCATCGTTATCATCGTTATTAGTCGTCTGCACTTTGTGCATAAATGCATACTTATAAGGTCATCCACGACCTTAAAGACGACTTATCAACGACATCAACACAACAAATAAACAATATACTGAACTCACATATTTGTCTAACAACAGACTGACAAAAACTACAATAACAACACACGTATCGAAACGGAGTCTCAACAGCCAAAAATATCATCGCAAAACTGACAGCAATAGCAAGACATTAATACCATTAACCTGGACTGACGGTTTACAACTCATGTCACTATGAATATGACTTCCACTTAGGTTCTTGAAACGTTAGTGATTGTCAACTACAGTTTTTTTCAGAACTAGATTAACCCGGACATCACACTCAACAGACAACAAGCTGTAATTTTGGAAAGGTCCAAAATGCCCATCTCAACTGCAAGTGTCTTAACTCTTTTCGCAACTAGTTGCAGCACATGTCTACGTAGGTCCAATGGAATCCATGGTCTATTCATCGCCTTACCTTGGTGGCTGCTCCACTCGGGAAGGCAAAAATGGGATTGGCTGAGGAGGAGGTGGGTTTATTTCTTTCTCTATCTGACATGACAATTTCACATGTGGAAGATGCGAGTCCCTACAAATGATACAAAAACATTGCAAATCACTGTACAACAACCAGTTTTCTTAATCCAAGTATAAAGTGACATATTAATTAAAAAGAGTTAAGGGATTTCTGGAATGAAATGCATTGGAAAAATCGATGGCAAAAACTGTAGGTTCCCTGGTCTCACCCTTTAAGGTTACCGTGTACCTTCGGGGGTGTCTCCAGTATAACAGCTCTAGCATCTTAAGATTACGCTTAAGATACATTGTACCTAAACCCAAATATCAAATTAAAGCTTATAGAGCTGGCTATCTAAATATGGAAACCATTTGGTAATAAAATGAATTGTCGAATTTTTTACGACGTGTAAATTCGAACGTCCGAATCAGCTTTAAAACGCTATAACTCAAAGCGATTATTGTATTTGTTCTCGGGTTTCCGGACACGAAGCGCTAAAAAAACGTGTCGGCGATTTCCCATATTCAATTGCAGTGAAAAGTTACAGAATATTTTCGAAAAAGAGGGAAAAAAATTGGAGTGAGCGCACGGAAATGACTCGACGAAAAAGTTTTCGGAAATAAGAAATTCGCCGACACGTTTTTGTTGATTATATGTTAGCCTAGCTTCTGTCCAAATTTGAGAAAATCGAACAAATTCCCTTTGAGTTGTAGCGTTTTAAAGCTGATTCGGACGTTCGAATTTAGACGTCGTAAAAAATTCGACAATTCATTTTATTACCAAATGGTTTCCATATTTAGATAGCCAGCTCTACAAGCTTTAATTTGATATCTGGGTTTAGGTATATTAAGCGTAATCTTAAGACGCTAGAGCTGTTATACTGGAGACACCCCCGAAGGTACACGGTAACCTTAAGCCACATATGTTGCCACTTCATTAAAGCTGATTTAGAACCAGTGTTACAAACCTCGTTGTAGGTTCACCTTGATTTAAAGTTTAAAAACATCCCAGGAGTGTTTTTGAAAAAAAAAGGAGATTGAAAATTTCCTTGAAACGATTTTTTACCATGTAACAAACTTGTGGCACGGAACTACTTTCCATGTCATCTTTATCCAATTTGCTTTGTTTATCAGTTGATGTAATGTCCTTAAAAATATGCTTATTTTACTCAAGGTTGTCTTACTCAAAGTAGTCTTTGTTACGGAAGCTGTTATTGATCGAAGGTTCCTGTGAGCCAACTCGTGACACATCGCTGGTTCATATTTGAGCGACCCTTCTTTACAAAAAAGTGTAGAAATGTAGTCAAACAGAAAATTTGCATTTAGACATGTGCTCAGTCGATTTGGTCGATGAGACACTCGAGTTTGTGGAAGCTTTATTGTATCAAATAACACTTTCGATAAGATTGCCAAAATTATCTTTTCAACACGTAACGTAATGTACGGTATGTTTAAATTATAAAAACGGCCCAATATCTTTTAAAATATCGTAATCTGCGATATGATATGTGTGATAGTTAGGGTCTACATACACTGTTCGGTAGAAAAACGCAGGGATATATTTCACTTGAGGTGTCCATTTCTCTCCTATTTCAAACAATTTGGTTTATTCATCAAAGGACTCTAAATGCGAAACATCTTAAAGCTTATTGTTGTTCATGTCTTGTTATGCAACACATTCGTAACAAAACTAATTTAAAACATTCCGTGACAAAAAGGTTACAGCCAATGGAGGGAGTGACTGAGTTAGTGAAAATTTGCATATTTGTTCCCGTCGGCGATAACCCGTTCATAACGCTTCGCGTATTCACGAGTTAAAAAACCAGTCGATCAATTTCCGTACAAAAACGAACCGTTTGATTTGTAATTCAATATATGTAACACGCTATCTCTTTAAGTTTTAAACTGATTTGACATTCATCCTCGTAAACTTCATTGCCGCATTATATGTTTATTTACTTTTTATTTACCATATAACTCCAAATTCAACACTGAATATAAAGGACTGCGCTAAATGTTAAAAGATTATAATTAATATACAAAATGTGAACTAATAAATTGTAGAGATTGCTTCCTTAAAAGATGCAAGCGATTTTGCCAGTGCTACTTGTCTTGGCAGACTGTTCCATTCCTGTAAGGTTCTTGGAAAAAAAAAGAATACTTATAAAAATCACCTTTAGCAAGGGGGATCTTACAAGCGTGACCTGATGAACGTGTGGAACTGGCTGCAACTGGCTAAAGTTCAACATCATCTACATACGCTAAATTATTTCTGAATTTGTAAAGAAAGACAAGCGGGCAATTGTTCTACGGGTTTGCAAAGTCTTCCAGCCCAGGCCATTAGCATGTCAGACACACTGTTCTGACGATTGTAATGCGAAAGGACCCATCGACCTGCCCTCCTCTGGACCATTTCCACTTGCGCGATGGTCTTGGCTGTGTAACAGTCCCATACAGAAGAGCAGTATTCAACTGTAGGCAGGACAAGAGCTTTGTATGCCTTCTCCTTAGTGGCTGTAGAGCAATGTTTTAGATTACGCTTGAGAAATCCCAGTGTCGTATTTGCTTTATTTGTGATGTTTCTCACATTTGTTGACAGCTCGTCACTTTTAGAAGTTTCTCTTTTGTCTGTAGTCTACATATTGGTGTGCTTGTGAAACAGTGCTCCACTGCTGCCAGAATACCCGTGAAATTCAAATGCCATTATAAACATTGTAATTGTTATTGCACAAATTATTGAACAAATTAGGTCTAGATATTAATGCTCCACATAAGAACTACGGCAAACTTCATTGTTCTGCGGCATTGGCTCTTTCCCACATAGAATATCTTTGGTTTCAATAGAGGAGGAGCTGATGGTTCATAATTATATGTCATTATAAAAATAAAGAAAATCCATTTGCGTCAAATAAATTTTAGGAAATGTTCGTGCTTAATCAATCAGAATAGCAGAAGACAATAGCGAATAATTTTGCTTCTTTGATGAAGTTCCCCAAATACAATATCTTTTAAAACTTGCATGTTGTGCGATTGGGTCTTAGATTGCTTGAAACCTTAAAAACAAAATTAGACAAAATGCACCTTGAACCCTAACTTTTTAGTGGTTTTTGAGTCTAGGCCAATGAGATCACTAGTTGTAACAATGAAAAAAGTTGACAATCCATCGTGCATGGCCGTTGGCGCTTTCCTTCTTATGCGGATCATTACTTAAGGAAAAAAGTGATACATAAAACCGTGACGTCAGCATTTCATTTCTATGCCAACCCAATATCAAACAAACCTACTTCTTTTAAACATGATTAATTTGCAATAAATGGGTCAAGAGGTTAACCAGACGGAGCTCAATGTTGGGATAGTGCGTCTCTAAAAAATCATGGTGAACCACCTAAAATACAGATTGGGAAACTAACTTGGTGGCAGTGACAACTGTGTTTCTCTTTGGCTCTCGATCATAACTCCTACTGGAACAGTTGTAATACACGGCTATTTCGTGGACAAAGCGTCTCTGGTTTGAGTTCATCGGTGGAAAGGAATGCGACCTTTGAGACGATGACATCTGAAAAATAAATAACAAAATAAGGACACTGATATTGACAAGCCTGTATTAAGACCGTGGTCCTACAAAAAAGAAAAATGCACTTTTTTACGGGGAAAGGCCACAGAGTCAAAGGCTCCTATGAGCCAACTCGTGAATACGAAACGCTATAAATAGAAGACTCTTCATTCAAAACTTAATAGCAGCAGAACATTTTACATAAAGCTCATGTTATTTTTGCAAATATATAACATACAAAAATAAATGTACTAATAATAATGTAGTCTGTTGTTTGTGATCGTCCGGGTGAGTGTAGTTCTGAAAAGAACTGTTGTTGTTGACATTGACTGACGTTTCGACAACCTGAGTGGAAGTCATCTTCAGAGTCATGTGAATTGTGAATAGTCAGTTGATGTTATATACGTCTGGTTATATCTGTCATTGGTCAGTTTAGCCACGATGTTATTGGTTGTTGAGACTAAGTCAGTGATTGGTGTGTTTCGATCTGTGTATTGTTAGTGTCATTTCTGTCGTTGTATTGTTAGTCAAATTTGTCGGTGAGTTCAGTCTATTGTTTGTCTGTCGTGTTGACAAGTCGTTTGTTGGCCGCAGGTAGCTGTTGTCATCGGTTCAGTGGTGTCTGTTCTAAGTTAGTAAACGAGCTTTCTTGAGTGAGCCGTTTGTAGTAGTCCGTACTGTAAGTAACACATTCGGCAGAGTCCCGGTCAATTCTGTGATTCATGTGTAATGGTGTTCAGTAATGTGATTGTTAATGACCTTACCATTTTTGTCGCCTGTTTATGTTAAGTCAGTCGTATGTTCATATTTCTTCCAGTCTCACCAATGTAAGAGGCTTGGCAGTCGCAGCATTTGCTCTTGTATACTGCTCCTTGTCTGTCGTTAGGTTAGTCCTTGTCTTTAACATTTGTTAAAAATCGGTTTGTGAGCAACACAGATGTTGTAAGGTTGTAAGATCCGACGATTATTTTAAGCGAGCAGTCAAAGAATTGACGAGTAAACAAATTTCAAACATTGCATCATCCAGCTTTTCTTAGTTCAAACAATGTGTATTTGTATCAAGCCGAGGCATTATTTTTTTTTTAATTCTGAACAAAAATGGGTTTATGTGAACTTTTACACATGGCAGCGAAACTTCACACATTTAAATCCAACAATTACCATGCTGTAACGTTTTCCTCAGTCTTGAAAAATTCCTTTGAAGTTCAAAGATCGATATTAATTTTCCAGGGCACTGGTCAGCGAAATAACCAACAAAAGTTTACAGCCGAGTGATGGAGGGATTAAAAAGTTGAATACTTGCCACCGACTGTGATAACCTGTTCATTATGCTTTGCGCAATATAGATATATATAAATTCTTCAACTTGATTTGAATGTATTTCAGAGAGCGCTCAACTCTTAGAGGAGCATTGACAATTATAATAAACTGGTTCAAGACTTCAGAGGTAGTTCATCGTTTTATTACTACAGTTCTGTTTCGTATGGCCAAAAGATGACCACACTCATCAGGTAATATGGACGATTGACCGTTAAATTACAATAACTGGCTATAAAAGCGGGAATACGGTTGCTATGAGATAAAAAACAGCGTTGTTTTATCATATAAATCATGTGATTGCTACTTATAATTTGGGAGATTGTGTTACTTTATTATAAAGTTCTTGAGGAGGTAAAACAAAACAAAAAAAAGCAAAAAAAAAAAAAGAAAAGAAAAAGCAAAGCAAAGAAAAGATCACAATTGAAGCTAATAAGAAAACCATCAACTTTTTAGATGTGATCTTCGACCTCACAAGAGAATCTTACAAACCATTCATGAAACCAAACAACAAACCTCTCTACGTCCACCGTCAAAGCAACCACCCACCTGCACTACTAAAGAATATCCTGGAAAACATAAACAAGCGACTAACCAGCATTTCATCAAGCAAAAGTTTTTGATGCCGCCATCCCTCCTTACCAAAAAGCCCTTGACGAAAGTGGCTACAACTACAAGCTCACATATAACCCACAGCCAGCCCAAAAGCGCAACAAAAATCGCCAAAGAAGAGTAATATGGTATAACCCACCATGGAACTCCAACGTGAAGACCAATCTGGGAAGAAGGTTCCTAAATATCGTCGACAGACGCTTCCCGAAAAATCATTACACAAGATCTTCAACCGCCACACACTAAAGCTAAGCTACTCCTGCATGCCAAACATGAAAACAAACATCTTGTCACACAACAAAAAACTGCTATCAGATTACAACCAGTCACAAACACGGGCGACCCTAAAATCAGGAATGGTGGAACGGAGGAATGACGGAATGGCGGAACGACGGAATGGCGGAAAATCACCCCATATATATCAAGGCACAAACAAAACAGTCGCCAGACTGTGAAACTCATTACAATGTAGTGAGAAGAACACTGCACAAATGACAATGGAGATAAACAGATTAGAGCTCCGGAAAAACCGTCAATTCTCAACTACAAAGCAGAGCAGTGACTGAAATGCGCTTGATTTATACACTCTTTGAAACATTGCATAGCTTTATAAAAAGCTGCAATTATCTCTGAAAATTCGGACCAACATATCACCAGTCCATGAAAATACGACCGAGGTTTGCAATAAAAACACTGCTGGACCCAGCGAAAATAAAACTAATTGCAAGAAACCGATAATTTCAAACTTAAGATCGGACTACCTTAGAGATTCAGAGAGAGTGAAGAACCTTACATTGTTTGTAAATTTCTACTAGAAATGGCTACATGAGCACAGCAAGAGGTCAAACAAAACTAAAGAAAGCCGCCGATTGAACAGAGAGCTCCAGAACTGAAGAAAGCCGCCGAGTTGAAGAAACCAGTGTTGAAGAAAACCGCCGAGAATACAGCATAATTTCAAAATGACGTCCAAATCAAAGCTTGCTCAAAGCCTACATACAATGTTAAAAGGTTGTACTACAAAGCTATTCTAACAAATGCCACGATGGCATAATAAAGAACATCGCTATTAAACAGACGCCCCGACAAAGAGGTCAATTAAACTAGCAGACAGCTTAAAAACACAAATGACCTCGAGACTAAAGTCTGTATCATTTTGCAAGTTTAGAAGGCTTTTAATTCAGTCACCTCGACATCTCCATATACCCGCTACAAATACATGAAGCATCATTTTGCGAGCTTAACTATAAAATGGCTAAAACACTCGCGAGGGAGTCGTGTAGGCCTGTCACTCTTTATTACACCATATAATTCAAAACATAAAAATTCAAAAATCCCTTTTCTTAGTTTTGTCTTGGGGTTATCTGTCACAAAAATGTTGATGTGCACGGACCGGATGAGTGACTGAATAACAGCCAAATAAAAGAAGATCATCATGAGAAGTGTTACACTATTTTTGTAATGTGGTGATGCTTGTTATCCTTTCACACTGCAGTACAAGACCTGCTGATCAGTTTGTGTCCTTGGGCAAGCCTGCTTTTTCTTCTTGCATTATGGAAGTAATTTTTTTGCGGTTTCAGGAAGTCCCGTTTAATTGAAATAGGTGTAAACCATGCATATGCATATATTTCGCTAGTGTGGTTTATTGCTGTGGCAATGGATGAGTATGCGTAAATTTCCGCGGAAGTAATATTTTGAGAAAACCTTAACCCATTGACACCTGAGACGTTTTACGTTTTTGAGCGATTTCCTGCATTCACACGCCCCATAGGATTTCATGACTCCATATTTAAAGTTACCATTGAAAGTGCTGCTGTTCTAAAACACTGGAGGCTCGAGTTTACTGGAAACGTCATTGTGACGTTCTCATTTTGTTTGGTTGATTTGCAATAAAGGGTCCAATATGAATTATCTACGATTTTTGGTAAGTTCACAGCCATTTTCATCTTTAGTAGCTGCCTGGTGAGCATCATTAAGCTTGAAGGTAGTTCAGAGTCCACTTTCTCAACGAAGCGAGTTAGGTGTTGTTCTTCATTTACGAATTTGGCTCGTTGCTCGTTGAACTGGAAAAATGGTCGCCTGGAAACGAAGTAGCTTTGGGACTCGACTCTGGATGAATTTCTCGACCTACCGCGGCATATTTTGGAAGTTGCGACCACAGGAGAACACAACAAGCGCGAAATTTCGGCGGTGGGTCAGAGTGGCTGTGGACTTAGTATATATATGAAATGTGTGGGGGACGGAAGGAACGCTGTCGAAAAATCTCGTTATTTCTCAGCATGCAGTGCAGTGGTGATGTTGAAAATCGAGGCAAGGTCAGTATGCACTAGAACGAGAGGCTGTAGCTGGGCCCGAGCAACGAATAAGAGCAAAAAAATTCGCTGCTAAGCTAGGACTAGGACTGAATTTTGCTGTGAATGTTGACTTTTGGGTTTGCCACGATTTGAATAAAAAAAACTAAAGGCAAAAACGTGATTTTTGTTGTTTTTCTATGACGTTAAAAACGGTCATTTTTGTTATTGTCCAAATTCAAACGCTGATATTCTGCAAAAATCGCTGACGTTTTTGTGTTTATTGGGTATCTCAATTTGAGGGACTTTCTAGTCAATGCTCACAACTGCTAGTTAAGGCAATGTTCGCACGATTGAGAAAGTTGCAATTTTTTAAAGCAGTGGAGTCTTGTACGGGCGGTTTCGGGCGGTTCAGGTGTCAATGGGTTAATGACCAATCATTAGAAAACCAAACAACGCAAAAAAAAAAAATTAGACCTGGTGTGATCGCACACTCATTCAGGGTCATTTTGGTATACATGACAATTTGGTAAAAAAGGTCAATTCGTTGGAAAATCTCCCATGAAAGCTTCTAAATCGTCGACGTATCGGCTAAAAGAGCTTCCAATCGTGACAGGGGCGCTTCATCATTTCCGTTATTCCTGATAGCTAACCATTTTCTACGGTATTTTCTTCCATCTCTAATGCGAGCACTTATTTATATTATATGTTTATTATTTATTATTTAGATTTATATATTTATATTTTTTATATTTATTTATTTATATTTATAGTTCCGTCTTTTAGGATCTGAGGAGATTTTCCGCCATTCCTCCTTTTAGGATTTGGGGCAATTTTCCGCTATTCCGTCTTTTAGGATTTGGGGTGATTTTCCGCCATTCCGTCGTTCCGCCATTCCACCATTCCTCCGTTCCTCCATTCCTGATTTTAGGGTCGCCCCACAAACACTCGACAAAGAGTGTAACTGCCGAAAAAAAGATCAATGCCCCCTCGACGGATAATGCCTCACAACAAACGTAGTCTACCAAGCAACAGTCACAACTGAAACATCAATAGATTCATACGTAGGACTCGCGACAAACTTCAAAGAACGTTACAGAAACCACACATCTTCCTTCCGACATCAAAACAAGAGACACAAAACTGAATTATCAAAGCACATATGAACACTCAAAGACAACAACAAGCCTTTCAACCTAAAGTGGAAAATTATCAAACAATGCAAACCTTACAACAACATTACTAAGAAATGTAATTTATGTCTTTTTGAGAAATTCATAATCATCTGTAAAAAGGATCTTTGCAGTCTAAACAAGCGAAATGAGTTGGCAAGTTCATGCCCCCACAGAAACAGATACCTCCTCAAGAACTTTATAATAAAGTAACACAATCTCCCAAATTATAAATAGCAATCACATGATTTATATGATAAAACAACGCTGTTTTTATATCTCATAGCAACCGTATTCCCGCTTTTATAGCCAGTTATTGTAATTTAACGGTCAATCGCCGATATTACCTGATGTGTGGTCATCTTTTGGCCATACGAAACAGAACTGTAGTAATAAAACGATGAACTACCTTGATATATATAATTAATACCACCAGGCCTCAAGATCAAACTTACCCCGCAATTTGGTATACTACCTGGCGATCTCTATGATAGGTGGAACAGTATACTTAACAGGACATCATTACAATTAATGGAAATCTTAATTCAGGCACAAGCGAAAAAGTGTGCGGCACTCGCGAGGCAGATTGAGCCAAAACTGACCGCTCTAACCGGCCACCTGAAAAATAGTGAACTTGCTATAGCAACAAATTGGCTTCAAACACAAAGCAAGACCTTCTGGAATCAATTGTACATCAGAAAACTGCAAAAATTCCAGCAACACCTCTCTAGATCCACGGCAGCGAGTGCTCATCCTATCACACAAACAGAAATGGCTTCCGAGATTTCCACAACTGAATACAGCATAGCCGACCCCAATAGTAATACAGAGACGCGCGTACAACCCAACAAAACGCCACAAACTACAACACCGAAACGGGCAAGGCGTCTTCACAGGGGTAGGCGCAGCAACAAGACCACACGCAGGGCTACCCATCAGCAAATAGTAATTAACTTGTCGGACCGACCACTAACTGAACACGAAACAAATATCCTAAGCAAAGGACTTAAGTTTGTACCAACGCCAATCGCTGTCAATAGAACAGAGCTTACGGCGGATGTAAAGAAATGGAGTCGTCGAATGCGATTGAAAGAATTTTTCTGGGACGGACACAACGCACAAGACGGGCGGAAAAATCTGTACAGGAAGCCATCATCATGGACTCCCAGCAATGGTAGAGATCAGGTCCTAGATTGCTACATCAATACTGTGGAAAGATCCATTCTGGAAAAGACGAATAGAGGTATAATTAAGCTGCGCTCCAACATCACAAAGGAAGAAACCACGGCGATCAAAGAGCTAAAACGCGACAAAAACATCGTAATCTTCCAAGCCGACAAAGGAGCCGCTGTTGTCGTACAAAATCGCAATGATTATCTTAAAGAAGCATACACCCAGCTTAATGGTGTAGACCAAAATGGTGACAAAGTCTACCAACAAGTGATTGGCGATCCAACTCCTGAGTTTCTAGGCAAAGTGAAACAAGCAGTACAACAGGCCCTAGCTACGAACGTTATTGACCCAGATACTGCAAATTACCTAGTGGTAGAAAAAGCCCGACCAGGAAACATCTACTTTGTACCGAAAATCCATAAACCACAACGCCCACCACCAGCGCGGCCTATCTGCAACACTATTAACTCCGCTACGGCTAACATCTCCAAATGGGTAGATGGCCAACTCCAGCCACTGGTACAAAATCTACCATCTTACCTCAGGGACGATAATCACTTTCTAAGAAAAATAAACGAAATCAACAACAACCAAACATTACCTGCAGATACCTTATTAGTCACATGGGATGTCAAATCATTATACACCAACATCACACATGAAAATGGTATGAAAGCGTGCGAACACTACATGCGTGTCAACAAATATGACGAAAACAGGAAAACAACTGTCCTAAAGTTTATAAAGCTGGTGCTCACATGCAACAACCTGACGTTCCAAGGAAACCATTACGTTCAACAAACAGGAACCGCTATGGGTACCAAGATGGCCCCTACATACGCAAATCTTTATATGGGACTGCTAGAGGAACAACTATTAGAGCATACCACCCTGAAACCATTGGTGTGGTTCAGATTCATTGATGATATCTTTTTCCTCTGGACATTTGGTAAAACCAAACTTCAACAATTCTTTGATACTTGCAACAGCTTTGATCCACACATAAAATTTGAACAAACAGTATCTTCAAGTACCATCCCCTTTCTTGACGTACAGGTGATCCTTGATAACGGCAAGATCAAAACGGATCTCTACACCAAACCCACGGACACCCACCAGTACCTAAATTGGACTAGCTGTCATCCGCGCCACACTAAGGCTGCCATCCCATACAGTTTGGCTCTTAGACTCCGCCGCATCTGCTCGGAGAATGATTTCTTCGTAACACGAGCGCGTGAACTTTTCAACATCTTACTTGACCGGGGTTACAAACGCAAACACATTAAAGAGTCAATTGCAAAGGCAAGACAAACGTCCAGGAGTGATGCGCTACACATGGAGAATCAAAAGAACAACACGGAGCGGGTCCCACTCGTAGTCACCTATAATCCAGCGCTCGGATGTTTGAACAAAATCATCAAAGAATACCAACCCATATTGCACGCTTCACAAAGATGTAAGGAGGTCTTCCGTGACCCAACATTGATCTCTTTTCGCAAAGGGAGAAACCTCTCGGACCTACTCACCAGTAAACGATTACCAGCGGAGCCTGACCACCACGCACAACTACTTAACAACATCGCCATACCAGAGCCTCCAGCCAGTACATGCCCAATTTGCAGCCGTAGTTTTCAAAACAACAGAAACTTGAAAATTCACTTCGCACGCACACACAAGACAACCCTACCCAACAGCAAAAATCAACCCGGATTCTGTCCGTGTAATTCTGACCCAAGGTGTGCGTCATGCAAGCATTATGGAGAGTTTACACAAACCATCAAAAGTAAAAACACCGGTGAAACCTTTCAAATACATCAAAACATCACCTGCCGAACAACAAACGTGATTTACGTGATCACCTGCATGAAATGTAAAGAACAGTATGTAGGGGAAACATCTAACTGCATAAGAACACGTGCAAATCAACACCGTTCGGATATCAGTACCGGTAATAAAAACATCCCAACAGTTAGACACTTCAGAGCGTGTGGGTTGCAGCACTTTAAACTAACTGTGGTTGAAAAAGTCAGACGACACGATACGGAGACAAGGCGTGCGAGGGAAAATTTATGGATTGAACGTATAAAACCTGCCATAAACGGCCAGTCTTAAGCAGTTAACATTTTGTGCACGCGCGCGCGCATGTCGGTTTGTTTTATTCCATTACGTTATTCAAATGCGCGCTGCAGCCAATAAGGTTTAATTGTTTAATCGTATGCGAGTTCGTATTTGCAACGAACCGCATTTCCGTTAATAGCAAATTTTGAAATGTTGTAAGCAAGCCATAATGCAATAATTCTCCTGAAGAAGGCCGTGAGGCCGAAACGTTGAGAATAAATCTGTCAAAAGTCTTGACTGGAGTCGGAGCTTATTGTTTTACAAGTGAAAATTCTATATATATATATATATATATATATATATATATATATATATATATATATATATATATATATATATATATATATATATATATATATATATATATATATATATACTAGTAGGTGAACTACTCAGATCTTGAGTGGATGGACGTTTAATACAGAACTGTTTCGTAATCCAATTTTGTAAATTTAGCGCGAGCACTTAGTGTGACTTAGGTTTTGAAAGCGCGCGCGCTGCCCATATCATCACGCGAGCATATTGTTTTAACCGTTATATTATTTCAACCATTGAAAACGTTTCCATCACGTGCTTATTTAAACCGCTTTCATCACGCAATAATACTGTTGATGTAGACTTAACGGTTCAGTGTAAAATGGAGTTTAACTGAGGAGTGGGTCACCTCTTCGGTGGCCTACGAAACAGTTCTGTATTAAACGTCCATCCACTCAAGATCTGAGTAGTTCACCTACTAGTATAACCCGCTCCTTCACCGCAAGTAGAGCACTATCTTGGCTTCGCCGGTGAACATTTAACTGAAACTTATATATATATATATATAGGCTTCCCCTGCCTTGTCACCTCGAAAGAAAAAATCCCGGGAGGCCCACGTCTGAACCACATAAATCACCTCTTCGATTGCCATGTTGCCAGCATGGTTGTCCTGATGGTGTAGTGGTTATCACACCTGACTAGTGTGCAGGGGGACGTGGGTTCAAATCCCACTCAGGGCAAATTTTCTTTCAAACATTTATTCAGTAAATATGATTATTTGGGGTGTGCAGGGTAAGGGGTTCTCTCATATACTGTTCACATATATATATATAATTAATAATATAATTAATTAATTATAATTATATAATTAATTAATTAGTGCGTGGGAATAGAAATCGTTACAACAAAGAAATGAGTGAAAATGTGGTTCAGCCGGGAATCGAATCCGGGTCTCATGAGTACCTGTCAGATGTCTTACCACTAGACGACTGAGCCAACCCCGCCATTCAGCGTGAAATGGGAAGTGTCTTTATGTGTCAGGCACGAAGAGACACATTTTCTGCAGTTAGGATCGCATCACTTAGCCCAATTTTCGTGGCCAATACAAAGGAGAACACTTTGACTCTGACTTGTCCCCTTCCAAGATTTTCAGAACAATATCTTGTGTAAACCTTTTCCCTCCTTTATTTCACGTACCATTTTAGAGCGCTTAGCAACTGGTGCAATATCCATCTGCGGTAGTGTGACCCCCACTTTGGCTAATGTCCTCGAGACGTTCGCCTCCTCGATCTTCAACTCCTGGGTTGACGTTTACTTTGACAGCATGGTTCTTATTTCGGCATGGAATAAGCAAGGATCAAGATCTCATCCTTAATTTAATGCTCTCAATCGTATTTTCTCCCAGGTCTTATCGTCCAATATTTCCCTTTGTCTCTATTATATCCCTTCCTCACACAATCCCACTGACTTTCCTTCGCGTCGCCTATCCCTTGAGGATGCCTCTCTTTCGCCGTCTGTCTGGGCCAGAGTGCAGCGCACGTTTGGGGTACAGCTGGCCACTCAGTCGTTTTGATGGCCCTTCCTTCCAATGTTCAGTGTGACCTTTCTGGTCAGCCTTTGCCTTTCCTTTCACCTTATCCCACACCTGGATGTGCAGACGTTAACGTTTTCGCTCAGAATCCAGCTACTTCATTTTCTTCAGTTTCTGCCGCTTCCCTGCACTTTTATTGTTCCTGATGTTTATCCGAGGCGTTTTTGGTGGCCTTTGTTTCAGGTTACAGCTAGCCAATTTTGTCTTTTGGCTTACAAGGGCGACCCTGCAATTCTAAATGTTTCCTCCTCGAAGAATTTTTCCCTCAGCCATATTTACTTTGGGACTTGTGGGTTTTAAGGCTTTAGTTTACTTGCTCCTTTTTATCTCGTTAATGCGCTTGCGCATAAACGAGATGTACGATTCACAACGAAAAAAAGGGGCAAAAGTTGTTAACAAAGGTTCTTTGTTTAGTTTTGTTAACATTTGTCCGGGGGGGGGGGGGGGGGGGGGGGGGGGTTACTTATTTCTTTTTTATAGAAGCTATATTAGAACACCGAGGATACGGTGGGTTAAACAGGTTAGGATTTCAAGAAGTGCGTCACATACCGCCACTAAAATTTTTGAGGGGCACCCCCGGACCTATTGTTAATTTCCCTAGGGTATTGAATTGTCATGAACTTGTTATGTCTTACGTTACGTTACCACAGAGGTATTACAGTTCTTAGAGCTATGACCTCACCACAAGGGTATTACAGTTCTTATTTACAGTGATTTGCGTGAGTTGCGCTTTGACATTTTTCGCGTACAGTTCTTATTTACAGTGATTTGGGTGAGTTGCGCTTTGACATTTTCCGCGCTCGACGAAGCTAAGAAATTTCACCCTGTGTCTTTGTTTGCTTTTTGAGGTTTATAGCTGACATTTTCCGCGCTCGACGAAGCTAAGAAATTTCACCTTGTATGTTTGTCCGCTTTCTGAGGTTTATACGCGGGTTTATAGCAGAGTTGTTTTACAAATGTTTTAAAGCTATGACCTCATCGCCTGACAGATTGTTTCTTATCTTGGATTTATTGTTTTGTGGTTTTAAGCACTTAAATAGAAAATTGATAGAAAATTCTAGAAATTGGCAGGAATGTTCTGCGATGCCTTGTCTACTCGGGAAGATTAGCGAGTGACAAGTGGAAATGTCGTGAAAAGAAAAATTGTCAGGAATGTTCTGCGATATGTTGTGTACCCGGGATGACTAACCCTGAAGAGCGATTTTTCAAGTCGCTTAGCGAGTGACAACCGGAAATGTTCGTGAAAAGAAAAATTGTGAGGAATGTTCTGCGATACGTTGATGACTAACCATGAAGAGCAGAAGAGTTGGTTTTCCAATTTGCTTAAAGTTAAGCGAGTCAGCTTAATTGAGTTAAACTCTAGTTAAATTTAAGCCACCAAAGCAGGTAGCTTAAGCGAGTCGGCAATTAATTTTAGACAATAAGAAGCAACTTGTGGTCATTTATCTGACAAGGCTGTCAAATCGGAAATAAAACACGCGTTCTATTTTCATGCGTTGCTCGTGAAGGGGCCTAATTTGATTGTATTATACAATGGATTTGCTTTTCTGCAAAATTAACGTTAATGTCCCTTTTCAGTAGTCATTGGAATACTGAATCATTCCTATTACGGTTTGATTATTAAAGAGAAATTTCAATTTTGAATGGTTATTAAATGTTGAGGTGTCATGATTATGCAATAGTATGCAAGAGAGGTGAGATTTTGCGTATTCAGCTAACTAAAAATGTTCCCGTTTGATTGTGCAAGAGTATGGATTTGGCTTTTGTTCTATTTTGGAACACTGAATCATTGCCATTACGGTTTGATTATGCAATAGTATGCAAAAGACGTAATAATTTTGCTGATTTAGTTAACAAAAGTTTATCAAGCAAGCATTATAAGCGATTTCAGCGTGTTGATTTTTTTTTAAAGGAAAAATATTGGCACTATATGGGAGCTAATTGACAAAACAAACAAAAAGACAATGTATTATTTTAGTGGCAAGCAAGACAGAGAAAACGTTCTCCGCTTATAAAAAGAAGAGGAATATCAATCAGTCGGTGTGTTATTCCCATCACATTCAAATCGTGAAGCGGACAAGACAGATACCTTAGAGTGCTCAACGTAGCTTTATCGCATTGAAATCCTGACGCAAGAGAGTTGCCTTAGAGTGCTCAACGTAGCTCAATTAGCAAAGAATATAGCAGACTTAAAGCAAGAAAATATATATTGAAATCTATTATTTCGTAAAACAAAATTATCAATTGTTTATAATGGTTGCTTTTGATGCTTCAGGCAGCACACACCTACCCTTAATTGTCGGGAGTACTCCCCCCCCCCCCCCCCAGAATATGTATCAACAATTCACTTCCAAAAAACACGCTTTTTCCAATTCTATATTACCTTAGGTTATTGCATATTCACTGCCTTCCTAAATTTTAGACTTGCCACAAGTGTACTGCGAAGTGTAACAATAGAATCCGAGCCCACAACGAACTCTGCCGATTTTGACCCGATATTCCCCGATCTTAACTCCTTTTTTGTTTTGGAACCTCGTCGGTTGTTCAACGTTTGTCGAGGATAGCTTCGAATGGCCCGAATCGAATGTTCCCTCAGAAGACTATCAGATTTCTAACAAATATGGCCGGCCGTGAACTCCACGCTTTCATTTTGTAGACGTTCATTTTGCATAACCGGAATGAAAGCACGCCTTTTAAGACTTCGAAATGGAAAGAAAAAGTCCTTTAGAAGATCTCAGTTTTTGCCTTTGTAGTGGTGGTTTGAGAGCTGAAAGCGATGAAATTTGTCACAAGTGAGGACATGTCTTCTTTCAGAATTTATACTCGAAGCGGCAGACTTTACTAAGAATTTTCAAGCATTCCTGGAAAACTACGGAAAAGAAAGTCACATTTTTTAATGTCCATTTACTTTGTAAGAAACATTTCATAGACTGTTTCTTTGTCTTATTAGTAGCTTTTGACAAATATTTAGAAAACTTGACCACAATCGGTCGAGCGAGAAATTCGCCAGATGCTGAACAAATTTGCGTGGCCGACAGTTTCCTTGATGCGATAATTTGACGCGTTTTCCTCTTGAGACTAAACTAAATTGGATAAGAATTGCATTCTATATACACATGAAAAGTCGGAAATTTTAGAAAACACTAGATATAATAAAGTAGGTTGCTGAATTTAAATATTATTTTGTGATGTTTATAATATAATTCGCAGACGCTAGCGCTGCAATTAGGATAAACAAATCGCTAAGCCTTCCGGAAGCAGAAAATCACTGAATTCTGATAAGCGTTTAACTCTTTTATTCAAGGGAAAGACATTTTCATTCAAGGAAATATTGTGTATTTGCGACAACACTTTGAATAAACTATGAAGCCAGGAAAAACTAATACATGGCAAAATCAAAGCAGTTATTAGGAACTAGAAAAATTTCACTTCGATTTAGTCTTGAAATCACGGGGGGGGGGGGGGGGGGGGGGGGGGGTTCATGATGCGTCACGCAATATTTATTTTTAAAATGTTTCACCAATTTATAGCACTCGTCACCACGGTTTTGAAAATTATAAAAACAAAATCTTCTGAATGCGATTACGTATATATTTTTTTCTCATTACCTGTAAATTTAGGGCTTCCAACACTTTATTGCAAATCCGGGCAGGAGAGGGGGGTCTCTCGGCTTGGAAATCCAGGGGGCAAGGGGGGGGGGGGGGAAACCTACGATAATCTAAGTAATAACAGGCGCAGTAAGCTACATGCAGTCATAGACCGCCTATTTTTTTATTAACCTCACCTTCTAACGCATTAACGAGATGGCTTGAAGAGCCCTTTGATTTATAACACTGTTTACTTGAGGGGTTTGAACTTGGCTGGTATCGATAAAGTAAGAATGTACATTTATCTTGCAATACAAGTATGTATGTCTCTGAATAAAGTATCTTTCGCGTCTGAATGCAATATAATGCTTGTTTTCTTAGGAACTTCCACAGATGACTCATATCTTTGTTCCTGCTGTTAGCTGCCCCATTTGTCGACACCCTAATGATTTTAACTGTTTGGCTATAAACGCAAGGTCCTTAAGCTGCCTTCTGTTCGCCCAGTGCAAGTCGATCTTCAACAAATTGACGCTCGCCTTAACCTGCTTTACCTGTGCGTCTTTATCTACTCCTTATGACCTTATAAGAAGCAAAAGCAGTCACTTAAGGACGAACTGGAGTCTTTTTCTTTGCGCCCTTCCAGGGAGTAAATCGCTTTTCTCTGCCTAGCCTCATGATGTTTGTACAGCTGTAGATTCCTTGCGTGGAATGAAAAATGGCACAGGCCCTTGTACTTGCCCGGTTAGGTTGTCCTACAACACCATTGAAACAAGCCGTTCCCTTATTTATCCTTAAACTGCATTCCTTAGCACGTTTAATCACTCTGAAAATGAATTCTCCTGGGATTTCCGCTCTGGAACTTTACGTCCTTGCAAGGGATCAAGCCTTTCTTAAAACCCTGTTTTTTAGTGGTGACAGTGGCTCGGACTTGGGAAATGTTAAAATCCCGGAGATTCTGCGATTCCCTTCAGATGATAGTTTTCTCCTCAATAACACTTGGGGAAAAACACTCTGTGATGGCTCCTCAAATATGTTTGGCATTCTCCGACATTCTGACCCCTACCATATGTCTGGTGGCCGCCATAGAAGCTTATTTTGCCATCTGCGGTGAATTGGCGATTGATCTCACCAAGGGTTATCCTTTCAGACCAATTACTCTGTTGAGCAGTTCCCCTGCTCAACAGAGGCTCAAGCTCTACCTCAAGGGAGCTCAAATTGACGAAGGAGAAATGCTCCATAGCTTGCATTCTAGCTGTGCTATTACTCTTGCTTTGTCCGGAGCACAATTGCTAGACGTCATGTCCCATGTTGGCTGGTAGAATGGTCAACCCGCTCTTAGCTTCGGGATTTTTTCAGTTCGGGGCCTCGTTTTTTTTTAAGTGTGGGGACTTTGGGTCTGAGTATTATGGGTTACTTTGTCTTTGAGTATAGGAGATCCGGATTTGGTTATTGTGGGTTTGTCTGGTGCTATAAGTGGAAGGACGCCAGGGCTCCCATTTTTATTATACAAGTGCAGGTAAGACTGGTGAAAATAGTTCACTATCTTTGTAGCTGGATTTTTCGAAACCATCTCGCCTGCTGCTAGTCCTTTTTTCTCGCTCTCGCTCTCACTCCCTTTCCCTTTTCTCTCTCTTGTCCAGTGTGATTTTCGGGCTATTTGGGGTCATAGAAAGCCTTGTTTGAGCTTGTTGTAGTGAAATTGCTGTATTTTTCATCAACCACGAATAAACAATACATAGATTGCTTCACTTGTTCTATGAGTGCTCTATGCATAAATATGCAGAGCAAAATACAAATGTAAGGACGGAAAGTTGTAACTCAAGTTTCATGCACTAAGCGATCATCAGACTAAACTTTCCGCACAAGAAGATGTCAGTTTTAAGTTTTAAATTTTCAAATTCAAGGATGGTTGGAGCGGCGCTTCTTCTGATTGGTTGTGAAGAACTTGTTTTCGTGGCGACATTTGGTAACGAGTTCAGATTTTTTGTTTAGAAAGGAAACATCGCAAGCAGTCAAGATGTAAAGTTTTTCAGACAGACATAAATGGCAGCGGGAAGGGTTTCCTTTGTAAGCATTTGCTTTCTTGATAATACGTGTTGCTGTGCCTTAAGTCCCAGATGTGTTTTGAAAGTATGGTGTCATGCGAATGTTTTCGGTCGTTGAAAGAGAGTTTGTGGTTATTGTATCTTGTTTTGAAATTATCTCTGAGAGAAATGGCATCGACCATAACAAAAGGCTTGTAAACTAATGAATGGCATCGACTGTTAAAAATGGCATTGACAAATCAGCCACGCCATTATCCAGCTAACAAAATGGCGGCCAATATGAGTTACGGTAAAGGTCAAAAGATAGTTTCTTAGTCAAAATATAAATCTGACTTAAGGTGGCTCACAATAGGTTCTAGTAATTTCCAGTACTTACACTTTGATGAATCAATATAGACTACAATTCTTTATCAATTGATGGTTAATCAAACAAATCCTCAGTCATTGTAGAACAAGTTATGGTCCCAGTTCATGTAACTATAGTAACAGTATAATCTGGTAAAGACACCCTTACTTTTAGTTTTAAGTGCTTATAAAAAAAACAAGGCTCCTGCGAGCCAACTTGTGAGTACGAAATACTCTTCCAATTGCTGGCTCATTTTTGAGCGACCCTCCCGTACAAAAAGGTGTCAAAATGTAGTCAAATAGGAATTTGAATGTAGCCATGTGTTTAGTACATTTGGTTGAGGAGACACATTTGAGTATAGTTCGTGGACGCTTTATTGTATAAATAAACACTTTCGATAAGATTGCCAACTTCATCTATACAACCTGTAGCACAATGTTACGGTATGTTTAAATTTTAAACATGGCCCAAAATTTCACTTAGCTTATTTCTTTGTTATAACGCCAAATGCCACCAAATATACAACTTAGTTGGATAAGATTCTATAGAGCAAAACAAAAGTAGTAGTTTAGAGATAAAGTGCAGGATTGCAAGGATTGAAGTGGATTACAGTTCATGAAATTTGATTTACTGACCGCCTGTCAATAAATCAAACTTGCCATTATTATGAAATTTTGACTTTTCTAGCCTTTATTTTGTTTGTTTAGTTCATATTTCTTTGCCTCTATCGCTTTTAGTGACGGTTTCTTCCAATTTCAAGATAATAAAGTAAGCTAAAACCAAGCTCCTGGCCATAATCATGAAAACACGATATTTCAGTCCCTTTAATTCAGAGTTGAATGTTTTGGGTGGCAATTTTAGAATAAAGAAGACTACGGTTTTTGCCAACTTAAGAAAGAGAAAGTTATTTGATGTCCCCACCAGGATAGGAACTTGGGAGTCGGTAGCGTTTGTCACGGCTGAGCAAAACTGCGAGCCAGTCGATTATGCCCTAAGGTCACAAACAATCTACAGGGATAAATTTTAATATTTCAACCGTGTTCAATTTTAAACAATGCATATTTGCGTACGATGTTTGTTGCGTAGCATTGACCGGTACAAGATTACATACTGCCCTTACGTGTTTATATTATCGCGTCTTACAGCTGCTTATCAAAGGTCACAACGAATTTAATGCATTACGTCATCCAGTTCTCTCACTTCACACAATACATATTTAAGCGACGCTAAGACCTGTTTTTGTAATTTTGAGGATCTATGGTAACCGCTGAAATATAAATGATTCGCTGTTGAAATGCTAAAATCAGGTCACTTCTTAGGCCGTGAATTAGTGTTTGCGGTTAGCATGACTTGTGAGAAGTGTTTCTTCCAATTGTTTTCAGTTCCTAAGAGTTTATTCTGTGTTTATTAGTTGAGTCTCAGAGCTAGGAACCTCTATTATTGCATCTGGCATGAGTTATTTGAATCTCCAGCATGTTTTAAGATAGCTGCTGTTCTGTTGTGTGTGTGGTACTTATCTGTCAGTTTTTGGAAGCGCGAGGGGGACGAAAGAGCCAGAACAATATGTGTCTACAGGCACTTATTTTTTCCTTCCCTCCCCTCGCGTACCTCGTGCTCCCGCTCGTTGCTCACACTTCGTGATCCCGGTCCGACATCCACTAAGTACAAACAGAGCGTTCCATATTCACAAGTTGGCTTATAGGAGCCTTTGATTTGTTATCGACAACTTTTTGCAAAGTTTAAAAAAATCCTTGGGAAGGATGCAGAGCCACATTTTTTTGCATTTTTTGAGTGGGAAGCGAGTATCTTCGTTTAGTACTTTGACCCAGGCTTTTCTACAAAACAAGAGGTTACACTGGTGGCCTATACACATGCACTTGCACAAGAAAGTTTTACGGTTTATTTTAAATGGGTCACGCACCCCTTCTCCCTCAACGAAGTTTGCGTGACACACTAAAGAACATGTCGAGACACGTTTTTTGCACTCGCCGTGAATATTTAATTATATTTTATTGATTCCCGATCAAATCCACACTCGTCTAATATTTCCCAAACAGTGACTTCTTTTTGTTACATTTGAAAAGACTACTTTTAAAAGCAATAAAATCAGTAAACGACTGGGCTATTTTTCAGTTTTAGCAATTCTCAAAAACAGTATTACGCGACCGTCTGTTGACAACTGTACTCGCTTTGAATATTTAATTCATTGATTCCCGATCAAATACACACTCGTCTTTTATTTCCCAAACCATGACTTTTTTCCGTTACATTTGAAAAGACTACTTTTAAAAGCAATGAAATCAGTAAACGACCGGGCTATTTTTCAATTTAAATGAATCTCAAAAACAGAATTTATATGCGACCGTCTGTTAGAGTGCACAAAAACTTTTCCTCGGTCTAGAGTAACTAGTATAGTATGACTAATTTTCGAATAAAATACACCAGTTGTGTATTGAAAATTGCCCGAGAAACTAATTTGGAAATGAAAATTGCAAAACATACACAGACATCTTTGCGTAAGGCGACACGTGTGAAGTTAGAACTATAAAATTACATGAAGTCTTGTTTTGTTTACATAATATCAGATATCATTTATTACGACTGAATTTGAACACGTTTTATATCACTTCTCCAAAACTGACGAGAAACCAAAGAAAAAGTCAATCACAAATTGATATCAACATAAATTTACAGTAAAGTACCTCGGCTTGACTCGGCTGCTTGAAAATTATTCGAAAGAAACATCGCCCCGCATTGACAAAAACCTGTGAAGTTCCTTGAAGCAAGATTTCGTCGCATAAAGCTCTCCTTTTTCTCCACTACAGCGGCTTCTGAGTATTCCAATTCGATCTGGATAGAGGACCTGCATGAAAACCAGCTACGGCTGATGTGGCTTTCTTCTCTAAATATAGTTATTTATTCTTTACAGCTTTCTCTTTCCATTTTGAATATTTTAAATATGTGTTATTACTCCGATAGGACAAAACTATGCTTTTGAAAACCAAGCACATGCCGAGGGCGGCAGCTATTTTTGTAGAATTTGTATGTGACCTGACGACCCGGTTAATAACAAAATATGCGTGCATAAATTTGCATGCAAAATTGTGACATTGCAAAAATGAAGGGCATTTTTTAACTGTTTCGCTTTGCGCATGAGTAATGAAGACCTTGTTTCTCTTGGCGTCTCAAAAAGCATGTAGTGAGGGTCTTTTATTTCTAGTTTGACCTGCTGGCCTTTTCTACAAAAATAAAGACCATCGATTTTGTTACTCTTGGCGTTGAATAAAGCATTTAAGACAGGTAATCATCCCTTTATAGTCTGACAGGCCAATAATTAATTAAGTCTCAGGGCATAGGTCTTATTATAGGTCTTTGGTCATCTGAACCTGTTTTACCTTCAGTGCAGCTTGTACTAGCTTCTCAAGAGCATCTTCTACGGACTTGACAAATGATAAATGTTGCCTGAAAAAGGGAAAAGAAGTGCTGTTTGTTCCACTTATGGCCAAATACCTGTTCAATATACAGTCCGTCTTGTATGGAAACACATTTAAAACTGCTGCTCACAGGGTATTAAAACTGTTAACATAATTTGAATTTCTTATTATTTTGATCACAAAATGGTTAGGAACTTGTTATCATGTACACCAGATCCAGTAGATTTTCAGGTAAGATGCGTTAACACAAAGCGTGGTTTGAAACCATTCATTTTAAAACAAATGATCATTAATAAAATGGTAGTAGAAAACTTCTAGGTGCCTAGTCCGAAATTAAATACAATGTTTGGATGTGATCCTAGCTAGATGTGCAGCTAAACTAACCTAGCTCATATTGGTATGTTGGACTAAGAAGGTAAGGCAAGAAAAAAAAAGATAAAAAACCCTTCAAAATCTTGTTTAACATTTGTTTATGTACATGTATGAATAAAAAGTAAGACCTATTAAATAACAGAGTTTCTTTGTTGACTCTCCCTTGACCCTAACAAATAGACTGACAGCAGCTGTCATAGGCATCTTCACATGTTGACATCCATTCTTGTAAATTCCTTAACATTGCTATTATCCTATTTTAACTTTTCTCTTATTAAGCGCTTTTGAATATTATTTTATAGTATTAGCGCTATATAAATTTATTATTATTATTATTCATTAATAACTACAATGATTATTATGATTATAATGATGATTAATATAACTATTATTAAAGTGATATATGTTGGTTTGGGTTATAGTATTAAATGCTGGTGGTAGTCATAATTCAACTTTATCAACTTCTCTACTACTTAACAAACTAATTGAATTGAGGGTTGACGAAGGTATCAAAAGTGTTTTTATTTACTAACTTTGCTTCAGCCACAAGAAATGGTGAAAAGCGGATTGTTCCATAAGGGGACAGATCAGCATTCTCAATATTAAGAGCTTCGGCCAAACGTCTGTCAACAGCAAAAAAAAAGAAAAAAGAAAGACAACAATAACAATGTCAAAATAGTAACCAAAATAATTTCACACGAAAATACTCAACTGTTCAGTTGAACCCCCCAAACCTGAAATGACCTTGGTGGATGGAATTGCTAAAAAAGTGCATGTACTGACAAATTCGTGTAAGAAGTGGCTCTGGTGTAAAAGGTTAGCATAATAACCATCTATGTCATTATGATGCAATGCCAACTAGGTGTTTTTGAATCTTTTAGAACATAAAATAATACCTTTATTTATACATGTATTTATTTTTACTTTGGCTCGGTTTCTTTGTCCTTTTCATGGAGGGATATAGTGCATTTTTTTTTATAAAATGCTAAAGTGAACAATAGTCCATGAAGAATGAACAAACTAGCATATACAGCAATGTACTATGAAAGATATCCCCCTAATCAATGGTTAACAGCAAGAAGAACTGGAGTGCAGGGGCAGAGCATTACCCCGCTATTGTATTCCTGAAAAGTTGGGTGCGGCTTTGATTGTTGAAAGGGACGAGCGGGGCTAATGAACAGCTAATTAAAGCGATTCTAGTTTGTTTTAGTTCCACTGTTTCTTCCTCCCTGAAAGAGAGACAAGGTAGGGCACTCCGCTCAACAGGCCGATCGGATCCACCAAAGGAAAACGGCCGTAAATTTGCTCCAACACCTCCAGTCGCATCACCCTTGGGGTGGGTGACGAAAGAATTATCCTGCCAAACATTAGGATTGTTAAAGGATGGGAGCAATGGACCGTCACCCACCCTGAGCGTGAGTAATTAAACCTAATAGGCCTGGGCTTCCAACGGTTAGGGTAATGCGCTCTGTGCATAAAGCCTCTTCCGATGGCTCTAAATGGGAAAGTTTGCAAAGATTAACAACCTTTAATTCGCTCTCGGTGTATATGCAACTCTGATGAACAGAAATGATCTACTATGATCTACGTGGAATTTCGAGGCTACTGTAGGCGTTGGAACGAATTTACGGCTGTTTTCCTTTGGTGGATCCGAATGGCTTGTTGAGCGGAGTGCCTTAATTACCTTGTCTCTCTTTTAGGGAGGAAGAAACAGTGGAACTTAAACTCGCTGGAATCGCTTCGAATCGAACCAAAAACCACTCAAGAAACAAGTAAACACACAAAGAAGTTCATTTTTATTCAAATATTGTTCCTAATTTTATGTTCAAATTTGAAGCGAATTTTCTCCATACAAATCCTTATAATTTCGCTATTACGCAACAGTTACCACGACGTTCAAATTACAACGTGTAAACATCACTTGAGCTTGGGGTACCTGTGATAAAAATAATGAAGTGTTTAATAATGTTTTGGGATCAGTATCACCCAACACTCCCTTTGACCACATCAATTCTTCTTCCTCTTCCATTATGGGCTCGGCCTGTTTGATTTCGCCACCAAGTCCGTTGGAGGTTAATGTTTCCATCTCTGCATCTAAGGAATCTTGAAACAACTTGAACTCCGTGTTTTCCAAAATCTTAAGCTCAGGAACACCATTTTCTCTCAGATGACGCTGCAATCCTGTACACAGTAATTACAGAAACTTTGGAGGATATTCGCTCTGCTTTTTCTTCC